>OX101828.2:6032216-7246716 GCA_944452925.2 Chrysolina oricalcia
ACCATTGTTTGATCAATGCAAATTTTCAAAATTGGGTATCAATTTAAGGTACTGCTAATAACTCAAAAACCAAATATCGATTATCGAATTTGAATCTTATAGAATTGCCTAGCATTCGTGAACATAACACATGTCAAATATATTTGCTGAATGACTCTCAGATGAAATCAAGCTAAAGCAAAAAACTTAGGGCAAAATCAATACCTATCAGACATATAAGGTACTTACTACAAAACATCAAAAAATATTGACATGATTGAAATACTGCATTTCTGACTCATCCATTTATAATCTCACATTTTTGTACATTCTCGTTTGTATCATTATGAAAGTTCCTTTATATGCCTAATGAATTCAATTTTTTTTTTGTATTCCTATCGTGAATAAGAAGTTTCTTGAGATAGTGAATTATGACTTCCATATGGTATGGTTGAAACAAGAAAATATAGCCATTCACTTCAATGAAACAGCTGTTCTAAAGAGATTACCAATTATACTAACACTGTCTCTTATATTATGGTCTAACCAATTTTCTCAAGATAAATATCAATATAGAATTATTGAACTTGTTCGAAAGAAAAGGTTCCATTTTTGTAATTTACAACTTTTCCATTCTAGGTTCTTATTAGAATTGGCCACTTTTTTCAATTACCATTTTTGGGTCTTTCGTTCCAAAATGAATCTGAAAATTAATAAAATGGGTTAATAATCTGAACAATTAACAAAAAATTTGTCAGGCCTAGTGAACACAAAAATTGTTATACTTACACTGCACACACTTTATTGAACCCAAGAAACATTTCTGTTTAGAGAGGGATTACATTTTGACATAAATTGTTTAACAGCAATACATATGAAACAAAATTGATGAAGAAATCAAACAATTATTAGAAAAGGAATGATGAGAATAATTTGTGAAATGATAAATAAGTCATATCAAAGCAAAAACAGTCAGAGGTGAAACATTGATATATTACATAGGAATTGAAGTCATCTGTTGAGTATCCATTTCTTAAGTTTATTCTTCTGAAATCGTTCAAGAATGCCCACTTTCTCGGAGCAACTTCAGGCCTCAAAATACGCTAGTCTAGTATTTTAGTCCGTTGCTAAGCAACGAACTTTCCCGTACCGTTTTCGGACCTAAACGGTACGGGAAAGTACTTTTTCGGCAACCATCCGGGAAGTGTTCACTTCCCGGACCCTTTTTCTTTGGGAAAGTAGCACTTCCTGGCCTAGTCCGGGTAGTACGTACTTCCCGGACTTGGCCGGGAAGTGCTCGAATTTTAATATTAATATAAATAAGAATTAGAATGTTTCTGTTGGTACCTATCTTCTGTTCGAATTTCAAAATATAATACAAATAAGAACTGAAATATTCGAAATATTCAAATTTGGAATCGTTTCATCCGGTAAACAGATGGGTGAAAGTCGACCTCTCTTCGTCTTTTAGACTAAATGCGTCTCATTGATTTGTTGTTCTACATGATTGCCGAAAAAACAGTGTACGGAAAACGTCCGAAAACAGTTTTTTTGGACTCGTAGACTTCCAGGACTCGCTAACGTTCGTCCTAGAATTTGGTCTACTCGTCCAAAAAAACAGTTTTTTCCGAACTTGTTAGGTAAATTACTATTCCCGTATCGAAAACGATACGGGAAAATTTTTGCCGGCTTGTTTACATTTTAGACAGTTATTGAATTCACGCAAACAATATGTAGAATTCCTTAGTTTTTGATAATGCTGATTGCGATTTCAGAAAAAAATAGTATGTGTACCTCGTAGTAAAAGCACATTCCCAGACTTCAATGCTTGTTGGCCTCGGCTTAACGCCTCGGCCAACAATTTACATTGTCGTCCGGGAATGTATTGCTTTTACTACTAGATACACAATATACTATTTCTAATTTAGTTGTAGTCCTGATTTCTGTCACAATTTTACACTAAGTTACTCAATATTGATACTATTGATAGCCATTTCTTTCTCAAGGTTTCCTGTTTCAATCCTGGAAAAAAAAGTTTGAATGAAAATATAATCTGTATTTGTCTTTAGTGAGGAAAATGGAAAAAATGGATTCTCCAATCTACTAATTAACAATTTATAAACAAAAGGATCTTGAACTCACCTCTGAGAATACAATATAATTTATGACTTATGTCCGTATTCTTGCAGTTTTTCACTGCACAATAGGTACTTTACTTTCAGAAGTAAGGAATATTTGTATCAGTAAAAAAAGTAACCAACATATTCCTAAGTTGGATCAGTGACAGCAGGGCTCATCAGAAGATTTTGAGCCTTGGGACAATCTGCTTTCTTTTCTGTGAATCTGCTAAAATTATTTTTGAAAACATCACCAATGACGGCAATGACATAAAAATTGACTTTTGACATGTGTCACTGGTTCAAACATCGGACCTAATTTTCGTGGTGTTTTTGGAACACTGGAACTATTTAGACTCCACCCATTGGCCATACCCGTAAGAAGGCCAAAGCCTTCTAGGATTCAGTGAACCCACTGTGACAGTGTTCACACTGACATCTGCAATGGATCTTTCTCAAACAACTTTCGTCGACTACTTCACGCACTTGTCAAAAGAATCAATCAGGAGCTCTAGTCAAGTTCGGATTATCGAACTTGGCTTTTGCCTCTGATTGGTCTGTCAAGTTTGGTGTTTTCAGCTTCGTTTATGTGACAGTTAAACGTCAAATATAAGTAATGACGCTATGCACGCATTTAAAAACAAGCAGATGCTGCATAAGAATACATATAGAACACTATACGATTACTATTTTGACCCCCGTAATTGTCAGAATAGAAACGAAAGTCTTTAAAATTCTGTTTGACTCTTGTTTCAGTAAAAGAATACAATGAACTACTTATTTCATTAGAACCTTTCTTGGCAATCGTTTCGTTCCACATATAGCAGAATTCTTTTGCTACAATGTCAAAAACAGTGAAATTGTACACAGCCAGTTTACGTTTATAATAAAATGAGGATACTTCGGATTGGTGCGTCGATACAATTTTTTGTAAGTCAAAGCATGCAACAATGACATTGTTAGACTTCTCGGTAGCTGTTTGTATATCCATAGACTTCAATTCACGAGAAGTGAATTTATTACCAAGATGAATAGCATAGTCCACACCTAAATTTTCTTTTTCTTCTTCTCCAATTTGATTCTTTACGTGTTCTCTTTCTTACCGGTTCATTTTGTTTTGATATCTCCTCTTCTTTACTAGTTTTGTTTCTTGTGCTAGTATGCAGTTTTGTTCTGTAGTGTTTTCAACATTTTCAGTATGACTGAAACTGGTACCGGATTGAGAAATTGTCTTGAGTAAATCTTGCCCATTTTGGTCATTACTACTTGCAGAATCAGAAGATTTATCCTTTTCTGAATTTTTTGTTTGTTATGTTATGTTATCTATTTTACTCACTATTACAAATACTAGGAATGTATTCAGACATGTCAGGGGAATATGGCTCTTCTTCGTTATCTGAAAATTCTGCCCCATCACAGATGCTACATATTTATGCTGAATACGCCTTTGTCTGAGGTTCGTCTTGAACTGAAATAACTGCACCCCTAAACAAAATCGGAGTTTTAAAAAATACATATGCAATTTAAAAAATTACCAACCATTTTCAATCGCCAATAATTCATCTGGATGATTTCCTTCATTTAGGTTGAATCCGCTAGTTGAATCTAGAAGTGATGAACATAATTAATGTTATCATTCTAAAATGATTAGTAACCTTGTATAAGTAGGGGAAGGCGGGACAAGTCATGTTGAGAAAGGAGTGTGCACACTTTGAAATCACAAGTTAATTAATTGTATCAAGTTTTTAAACATATAACACTGTTACGGGTTTATTTTGCACTAGAAAACCCTTTCTGTTTTAATACAATAACATCAGAAATTCTCTGTCATTGATACACTTTCCACTCTGTACGCCACTGTATCAAAATGACAACTTGATCGTTGTCATGTATAGCTCGTTCCGAACATTAGTACTTACCTTTGCCGTATTAGTTCGAGCGGACATGAACCGGCCTTAAACTAATGACAGTTATCAGTTGTTCTATTTTGCGGTATGACAGCGTTGTTTTGTAAACAAACTTTTAGTTAGTCTATTGTTTTGTGCTTAGAACACAAAACCGTAACATTCCTACTCTATCTCTATCTTGTGTCAATGAGGTATCTATTTCACATTCGAATACTTGACCTTTTGTTTGTTTGTTTGTGTTTGGTTCCGAGATTGAGAGGCTGGCGTTTTCACCTTGGTTCGGTTGGCAACACTGAATCTTAAGGTGTTCTTTTCATAGCTCCTAGTAGCTCGAGTTAGTTCCTGGACTGTTCCCACCGAACACTAATGAACAAGAAAGCGCCTTGTCTGATATTGACAGTTTTGACTTTGACGTCTGAGAGATATTCTCTTCTTCCTTATTTGATCTTGATGAGTGACTGACCTACTTTGAAGATTTCCAATTAAAGTTTGATCATCGTTGATGGATCTTTGGAAAATTCATATCAGGAGAGTTTCTCATATTGTTTGCGATTTTTGACGCTATATATTTTTGAGAAATCTCCGTTCGCTTTGCGGATTTTTGAGGTTAGAAGTCACTTCATCATTGTGTGAAACCACTGGAACGAGAAACTCGCTATCAGACAGCAAACAGACCATCAAAGCTGTTATCAGAACCCTCCCACTTAATAGAGGTTAGTATTTGCATTTGGGCTCTACTTATGGCCCCATGAAAGTGTAATCGGAAGTCAGACTGGTATTGTATATTCTAGGGTGCTCCTCTGCGGTTACCACTCTGCTACTACTTTGCTCTGCTGCGGTTAGTCCTGCTACTACTCTGCTACCGATTATTGGAGTTCCACTAATGTGATTGTTCCACTGTTTCGTTGCTATACGATTGTCTTTCCACTGTTCCACTGCTGTGATTGTTCCTGCTCGACTGTGGTTGTCCCGCTGTATATCTGTTGTTCAGCATTCCTTCGCTATTCGTCCCAGCTGTACATGTACTTTGATTGATTGTATCGTACCCACTGTGCACCTGTATTCACCAAGGCACTGATGAACTACAACCACAATAATTGGTGAACTGGCATGCTTGAGAATATCTACATAGTATCAGATAAGTTTAGAATAAGACTGCCCCTGAGGCGTAAGTATCCATAACTGTAAGCTATCAACGTGACGTCACAGGCATAGCCCTCACTGGAGGTTTCATATTGATATATTCAAACAATACCATACTCTCAATCACATCATTCACTTGAATTCATCTTGGTTGTTGATATTTACATTAATTTCATTTTCTTTTGTATGGTGAGCTGAACTGTGCACATACAGGGTGTGTAACGATCAATATATTTTATTAGTAAGGGACATGACTAATTCTTTTATTCTGGTCCAAGTTATCTAAGCGTAAGGGAAGACAAAACCTCTACATATTTATTTATAATTATTATACCATTTACAGGTATCTATTGTTTAATATTTTAGTAATATTAGTTTCGGATTTTTCACTAGCGTTAAATCCGTGGCGCTCCGGAAAATTAACCCCATATTTCAATCTTATCGAAATCAATTTTTATTGTCGAATCCACGCCTACTGAGCTGCTGGGTGTGTTGGAGGCGTGACACATCATTGCACATTCACTGCTCTCCTTTCCTAAATTTCGCCCCTAACAACCATTCGAAACTGATGGTAATGAACCCCATACACTCGAACCTCGTGATTACGTTTCGACTGAATGATTCAGGATATTCAGATATTATTCCAAAAGCACGATTCTGGCTGCCATCGATGTTGATGTATTAATAATCAAGTTGTTCAATTAATTACACTTATTGTCGGCAAAATATCAAAACTCTCGAATCAGATAGAAAGCGTGAAGTTATAATCATGATTTATTACTATTACGTTTGCGAAGTTATTTGCGTATCTTAATTCCTGTTTGAAGTTGGCAAAAGTGATTTTAATTCAACTAATGATGTCGGCAATGTCGGCATTGCATATTGCTGCGGATGTCAGGATTTCATTCGCTATGGATTACAAACCGCGATTACCAAGTCGGATTTCAGTTAGACGACGCACAGATATGTCATATAGTAATATAAATCTTCCGATTTGAAATGTTCCTTTTGGGAAAAAGCACTTGTTGCTCTGCCAAAAGCGCCTCTGAAAAAATAGGTTTTGTGTTCATGTCAAAAGATTTTCCGCTTCTATTCTCTTCATCCGCTTTTGATTTTTAAGGCACCGCTCAAACTTGTCTTGAAAAACTGTTTCCATGTATGGGAAAACGTTTTCAACGTTCTTTTGAGTATCTTGGATATGCAGAGCTTTCATTTGGACGCCCAGTAATCATGAACATGGATACAGAAATTTGGGGCTTGGCGTTATGTTATAATTGCTTGGTAATTTCTAAAACTGAACTGATATCACTGATACTTAAATATGCATTAACACAAAAAGATAAATAAATGATGAGTTTCATTCGTCAGAAACATGAAACGCCATGAAATTAAAAAATAAACTCTATTTATTCTAATACAACAAACAAAGAAACAGTAAACAAAATATACTGCCACTAACCTGGAAATTTACCTGCAATATTTTTTGGTAGGTATTAGAGTCAACAAGAAAAGAGTAAAATATTAAAATGAAATATTGAAATATAAAATCATTACAAAAGGAATTTGTATTGTCATTATAGATGAGGACCATTTCCAAAAAATGTACTGGTAAAATCCCTATTTTTATAGATTTCAGGTTCTCAAATATTTCACGTATATAGTGCGAATTTCAAATAGATCTGCCGGTTTTGTACTTTTCGTGATTTTTAGGTGTCTAACCCTGACTTTCGTGTGAATAATTTTTTTTCGTCAACTTGAAATACTCAGAATATACTAATTCGACTATTCTGCAATCTTTCACCGTTCTCGATTTAAATAGTTCAAATCGAGTTGAAACGGGATTTTCCCACCAATTTTTGACCTTTTATTCCCTTTTTGGGCTAAATCTTATACCACAGCATATATAAATCAAAAATTTTCGGAATCAGCATTAAATTTCACGTATATAATGAGTATTTCAAATAGATCTACCGGTTTTGTATTTTTCATGATTTTTAGGGGTCTACCCATTACAACTTTTTTCGAGTGAATTATTTTTTTTCGTTGACTTGAAATGTTCGGAATATACTAACTCGACCATTCTGAATCGATTGGCGATCGCAGATTAAATCTATCTCTAACCGCTATAGATTTTGAAAGTTCAAATCGAGCTAAAAGGGAATTTTTCCCGTCAACTTTCGACCTTTTATTCCCTTTTCTGGCTATATCTCATACCAGAGCATAATCAATTCAAACATTTTCAGAATCAGCATAAAATTTCACGTATATAGTGTGAATTTCAAATTGATCTGCCGGTTTTGTATTTTTCATGATTTTTAGGGGTCCACCCCTTACAACTTTTTTCGAGTGAATAATTTTTTTTGACTACTCAAAATTTTCAGAATATACTAATTCGACCATTCTATATCGATTGGCAATCGCAGAATTGCTCTATCTTTCACCGTTCTCGATTTGAAAAGTTCAATTCTAGTTGAAAAGAGAATTTTTCCGCTTTTCGACCTTTTATTCCCTTTTTTGGCTAAATCTTATACCATAGCATAAACAATCCAAACATTTTCAGAATCAGCATAAAATTTCACATGTATAGTGCGAATTTCAAATTGAATTCAAATTGACCTGCCGGTTTTGTATTTTTCATGATTTTTAGGGGTCTACCACTTACAACTTTTTTCAAGTGAATAATTTTTTTTTCGACGACTCGAAATTTTCAGAATATACTAATTCGACCATTCCGAATCGATTGGCGATCGCAGAATTGCTCTATCTTTCACCGTTCTGGATTTGAAAAGTTCAAATCGAGTTGAAAGGGGATTTTTCCCGCCAAATTTCTACGTTTTATTCCGTTTTTTGGCTAAATCTTATACCAGAGCATAAACAATTCAAACATTTTCAGAATCAGCATAAAATTTCATGTGTATAGTGCGAATTTCAAATTGAATTAAAAGTGACCTGCCGGTTTTGTGTTTTTCATGATTTTTTCGATTTTTTCGAGTGAATAATTTTTTTTCGACGACTTGGAAATTTGCGGAATATACTAATTCGATCATTCTAAATCGATTGGCGATCGCAGAATTGCTCTATCTCTCACCGTTCTCGATTTGAAAAATTGAAAAGTTGAAATCGAGTTGAAAGGGGATTTTTCCCGCCAACTTTCGACCTTTAATTCCCTTTTCTGGCTAAATTTTATACCGAGCATAAATGATTCAAACATTTTCAGAATCAGCATAAAATTTCACGTGTATAGTGCGAATTTCAAATTGATCTGCCGGTTTTGTGTTTTTCATGATTTTTAGGGGTCTACCCCTTACAACTTTTTTCGAGTGAATAACTTTTTTTCGACGACTTGGAAATTTTTGGAATATACTAATTCGATCATTCTAAATCGATTGGCGGTCGCAGAATTGCTCTATCTTTCACCGTTCTCGATTTGAAAAGTTCAATTCTAGTTGAAAGGAGAATTTTTCCGCCAACTTTCGACCTTTTATTCCCCTTTTTTGGCTAAATCTCATACCAGAGCATAAACAATCCAAACATTTTCAGAATCAGCATAAAATTTCACGTGTATAGTGCGAATTTCAAATTGATCTGCCGGTTTTGTGTTTTTCATGATTTTTAGGGGTCTACCCTCTCAACTTTTTTCGAGTGAATAATTTTTGTTCGACGACTTGGAAATTTTCGGAATATACTAATTCGATCATTCTAAATCGATTGGCGGTCGCAGAATTGCTCTATCTTTCACCGTTCTCGATTTGAAAAGTTCAATTCTAGTTGAAAGAAGACTTTTTCCGCCAACTTTCGTCCTTTTATTCCCTTTTTTGGCTAAATCTTATACCAGAGCATAAACAATCCAAACATTTTCAGAATCAGCATAAAATTTCACGTGTATAGTGCGAATTTCGAATTGATCTGCCGGTTTTGTATTTTTCATGATTTTTAGGGGTCTACCCCTTACAACTTTTTTCGAGTGAATAATTTTTGTTCGACGACTTGGAAATTTTCGGAATATACTAATTCGATCATTCTAAATCGATTGGCGATCGCAGAATTGCTCTATCTTTCGCCGTTCTCGATTTGAAAAATTGAAAAGTTGAAATCGAGTTGTAAGGGGATTTTTCCCGCCAACTTTCGACCTTCAATTCTTTTTTCTGGCTAAATTTTTTACCGAGCATAAACAATTCAAACATTTTCAGAATCAGCATAAAATTTCACGAGTATAGTGCGAATTTCAAATTGATCTGCCGGTTTTGTGTTTTTCATGATTTTTAGGGGTCTACCCCTTACAACTTTTTTCGAGTGAATAACTTTTTTTCGACGACTTGGAAATTTTCGGAATATACTAATTCGATCATTCTAAATCGATTGGCGATCGCAGAATTGCTCTATCTTTCACCGTTCTCGATTTGAAAAGTTCAATTCTAGTTGAAAGGAGAATTTTTCTCGCCAACTTTCGACCTTTTATTCCCCTTTTTGGCTAAATCTTATACCAGAGCATAAACAATCCAAACATTTTCAGAATCAGCATAAAATTTCATGTGTATAGTGCGAATTTCAAATTGATCTGCCGGTTTTGTGTTTTTCATGATTTTTAGGGGTCAACCCCTTACAACTTTTTTCGAGTGAATAATTTTTTTTCGGCGACTTGGAAATTTTCGGAATATACTAATTTGATCTTTCTAAATCGATTGGCGGTCGCAGAATTGCTCTATCTTTAACCGTTCTCGATTTGAAAAGTTCAATTCTAGTTGATAGGAGAATTTTTCCGCCAACTTTCGACCTTTTATTCCCCTTTTTTGGCTAAATCTCATACCAGAGCATAAACAATCCAAACATTTTCAGAATCAGAATAAAATTTCACGTGTATAGTGCGAATTTCGAATTGATCTGCCGGTTTTGTGTTTTTCATGATTTTTAGGGGTCTACCCCTTACAACTTTTTTCGAGTGAATAATTTTTGTTCGACGACTTGGAAATTTTCGGAATATACTAATTCGATCATTCTAAATCGATTGGCGGTCACAGAATTGCTCTATCTTTCACCGTTCTCGATTTGAAAAGTTCAATTCTAGTTGAAAGGAGACTTTTTCCGCCAACTTTCGTCCTTTTATTCCCTTTTTTGGCTAAATCTTATACCAGAGCATAAACAATCCAAACATTTTCAGAATCAGCATAAAATTTCACGTGTATAGTGCGAATTTCGAATTGATCTGCCGGTTTTGTGTTTTTCATGATATTTAGGGGTCTACCCCTTACAACTTTTTTCGAGTGAATAATTTATTTTCGGCGACTTGGAAATTTTCGGAATATACTAATTTGATCCTTCTAAATCGATTGGCGGTCACAGAATTGCTCTATCTTTCACCGTTCTCGATTTGAAAAGTTCAATTCTAGTTGAAAGGAGACTTTTTCCGCCAACTTTCGTCCTTTTATTCCCTTTTTTGGCTAAATCTTATACCAGAGCATAAACAATCCAAACATTTTCAGAATCAGCATAAAATTTCACTTGTATAGTGCGAATTTCGAATTGATCTGCCGGTTTTGTGTTTTTCATGATTTTTAGGGGTCTACCCCTTACAACTTTTTTCGAGTGAATAATTTTTGTTCGACGACTTGGAAATTTTCGGAATATACTAATTTGATCATTCTAAATCGATTTGCGGTCGCAGAATTGCTCTATCTTTCACCGTTCTCGATTTGAAAAGTTCAATTCTAGTTGAAAGGAGAATTTTTCCGCCAACTTTCGACCTTTTATTCCCCTTTTTTGGCTAAATCTCATACCAGAGCATAAACAATCCAAACATTTTCAGAATCAGCATAAAATTTCACGTGTATAGTGCGAATTTCAAATTGATCTGCCGGTTTTGTGTTTTTCATGATTTTTAGGGGTCTACCCCTTACAACTTTTTTCGAGTGAATAATTTTTGTTCGACGACTTGGAAATTTTCGGAATATACTAATTTGATCATTCTAAATCGATTTGCGGTCGCAGAATTGCTCTATCTTTCACCGTTCTCGATTTGAAAAGTTCAATTCTAGTTGAAAGGAGAATTTTTCCGCCAACTTTCGACCTTTTATTCCCTTTTTTTGGCTAAATCTCATACCAGAGCATAAACAATCCAAACATTTTCAGAATCAGCATAAAATTTCACGTGTATAGTGCGAATTTCAAACTGAATTCAAATTGACCTGCCGGTTTTGTGTTTTTCATGATTTTTAGGGGTCTACCCCTTACAACTTTTTTCGAGTGAATAATTTTTGTTCGACGACTTGGAAATTTTCGGAATGTACTAATTCGATCATTCTAAATCGATTGGCGATCGCAGAATTGCTCTATCTTTCACCGTTCTCGATTTGAAAAATTGAAAAGTTGAAATCGAGTTGAAAGGGGATTTTTCCCGCCAACTTTCGACCTTTAATTCCCTTTTCTGGCTAAATTTTATACCGAGCATAAACGATTCAAACATTTTCAGAATCAGCATAAAATTTCACGTGTATAGTGCGAATTTCAAATTGATCTGCCGGTTTTGTGTTTTTCATGATTTTTAGGGGTCTACCCCTTACAACTTTTTTCGAGTGAATAACTTTTTTTCGACGACTTGGAAATTTTTGGAATATACTAATTCGATCATTCTAAATCGATTGGCGGTCGCAGAATTGCTCTATCTTTCACCGTTCTCGATTTGAAAATTTCAATTCTAGTTGAAAGGAGAATTTTTCCGCCAACTTTCGACCTTTTATTCCCCTTTTTTGGCTAAATCTCATACCAGAGCATAAACAATCCAAACATTTTCAGAATCAGCATAAAATTTCACGTGTATAGTGCGAATTTCAAATTGATCTGCCGGTTTTGTGTTTTTCATGATTTTTAGGGGTCTACCCTCTCAACTTTTTTCGAGTGAATAATTTTTGTTCGACGACTTGGAAATTTTTGGAATATACTAATTCGATCATTCTAAATCGATTGGCGGTCGCAGAATTGCTCTATCTTTCACCGTTCTCGATTTGAAAAGTTCAATTCTAGTTGAAAGAAGACTTTTTCCGCCAACTTTCGTCCTTTTATTCCCTTTTTTGGCTAAATCTTATACCAGAGCATAAACAATCCAAACATTTTCAGAATCAGCATAAAATTTCACGTGTATAGTGCGAATTTCGAATTGATCTGCCGGTTTTGTATTTTTCATGATTTTTAGGGGTCTACCCATTACAACTTTTTTCGAGTGAATAATTTTTGTTCGACGACTTGGAAATTTTCGGAATATACTAATTCGATCATTCAAAATCGATTGGCGATCGCAGAATTGCTCTATCTTTCACCGTTCTCGATTTGAAAAATTGAAAAGTTGAAATCGAGTTGTAAGGGGATTTTTCCCGCCAACTTTCGACCTTTAATTCCCTTTTCTGGCTAAATTTTATACCAGAGCATAAACAATTCAAACATTTTCAGAATCAGCATAAAATTTCACGTGTATAGTGCGAATTTCGAATTGATCTGCCGGTTTTGTGTTTTTCATGATTTTTAGGGGTCTACCCCTTACAACTTTTTTCGAGTGAATAACTTTTTTTCGACGACTTGGAAATTTTCGGAATATACTAATTCGATCATTCTAAATCGATTGGCGATCGCAGAATTGCTCTATCTTTCACCGTTCTCGATTTGAAAAGTTCAATTCTAGTTGAAAGGAGACTTTTTCCGCCAACTTTCGTCCTTTTATTCCCTTTTTTTGGCTAAATCTTATACCAGAGCATAAACAATCCAAACATTTTCAGAATCAGCATAAAATTTCAAGTGTATAGTGCGAATTTCGAATTGATCTGCCGGTTTTGTATTTTCCATGATTTTTAGGGGTCTACCTCTTACAACTTTTTTCGAGTGAATAATTTTTTTTCGGCGACTTGGAAATTTACGGAAAATACTAATTCGATCATTCTAAATCGATTGGCGATCGCAGAATTGCTCTATCTTTCACCGTTCTCGATTTGAAAAGTTCAATTCTAGTTGAAAGGAGACTTTTTCCGCCAACTTTCGTCCTTTTATTCCCTTTTTTTGGCTAAATCTTATACCAGAGCATAAACAATCCAAACATTTTCAGAATCAGCTTAAATTTTCACGTGTATATTGCGAATTTCAAATTGATCTGCCGGTTTTGTGTTTTTCATGATTTTTAGGGGTCTACCCTCTCAACTTTTTTCGAGTGAATAATTTTTGTTCGACGACTTGGAAATTTTTGGAATATACTAATTCGATCATTCTAAATCGATTGGCGGTCGCAGAATTGCTCTATCTTTCACCGTTCTCGATTTGAAAAGTTCAATTCTAGTTGAAAGAAGACTTTTTCCGCCAACTTTCGTCCTTTTATTCCCTTTTTTGGCTAAATCTTATACCAGAGCATAAACAATCCAAACATTTTCAGAATCAGCATAAAATTTCACGTGTATAGTGCGAATTTCGAATTGATCTGCCGGTTTTGTATTTTTCATGATTTTTAGGGGTCTACCCATTACAACTTTTTTCGAGTGAATAATTTTTGTTCGACGACTTGGAAATTTTCGGAATATACTAATTCGATCATTCTAAATCGATTGGCGATCGCAGAATTGCTCTATCTTTCACCGTTCTCGATTTGAAAAATTGAAAAGTTGAAATCGAGCTGAAAGGGGATTTTTCCCGCCAACTTTCGACCTTTAATTCCCTTTTCTGGCTAAATTTTATACCGAGCATAAACAATTCAAACATTTTCAGAATCAGCATAAAATTTCACGTGTATAGTGCGAATTTCGAATTGATCTGCCGGTTTTGTGTTTTTCATGATTTTTAGGGGTCTACCCCTTACAACTTTTTTCGAGTGAATAACTTTTTTTCGACGACTTGGAAATTTTCGGAATATACTAATTCGATCATTCTAAATCGATTGGCGGTCGCAGAATTGCTCTATCTTTCACCGTTCTCGATTTGAAAAGTTCAATTCTAGTTGAAAGGAGACTTTTTTCGCCAACTTTCGTCCTTTTATTCCCTTTTTTGGCTAAATCTTATACCAGAGCATAAACAATCCAAACATTTTCAGAATCAGCATAAAATTTCACGTGTATAGTGTGAATTTCAAACTGAATTCAAATTGACCTGCCGGTTTTGTATTTTTCATGATTTTTAGGGGTCTACCCCTTACAACTTTTTTCGAGTGAATAATTTTTTTTCGACGACTTGGAAATTTTCGGAATATACTAATTCGATCATTCTAAATCGATTGGCGATCGCAGAATTGCTCTATCTTTCACCGTTCTCGATTTGAAAAATTGAAAATTTGAAATCGAGTTGAAAGGGGATTTTTCTCGCCAACTTTCGACCTTTTATTCCCTATTCTGGCTAAATTTTATACCAGAGCGTGAACAATTCAAACATTATCAGAATCAGCATAAAATTTCACGTGTATAGTGCGAATTTCGAATTGATCTGCCGGTTTTGTGTTTTTCATGATTTTTAGGGGTCTACTCCTTACAACTTTTTTCGAGTGAATAATTTTTTTTCGACGACTTGGAAATTTTCGGAATATACTAATTTGATCTTTCTAAATCGATTGGCGATCGCAGAATTGCTCTATCTTTCACCGTTCTGGATTTGAAAAGTTCAAATCGAGTTGAAAGGGGATTTTTCCCGCCAAAGGACCCCGCACTAATCTTATGGAAAACCGGTTTCGGTGAAAATCGCTGAAATTTCAATATGATGTAGCCCATGCCATCCTGAACAAAAGTTACCATTGCGCCAACTCTCTGAATGCCCGCGTTTGGATTCTACAGGGGGTCAAAGTTCGATATTTTGACGATTTTTCAAAAAATCCGGAATTTCATTTTCATTGTATCGATCTGAATTTTTATAATGAAATAGTCCACAATATATGCATCAAAAAGTTCAAATGACAAAAGTTTCTAGAATCAAAACTGGCGGGTATACAGAGGGTTGAACTTTGTTTTTGGTAATTTTTATCGAACTTTTTTTGAGAAAATATTCGTTTTCCTGCAGATCCATGTGCAATTGATGATACTTACAGTACATAAGAGGGCGATCATATTTTGCATTTGAACTAACCATCCAACTTTAAATATTTGAAAGATACGGGGCGATCAAAAATATATTTTCAATTTCGGAAAAATGTATCCCTTTGTATAGTCAGCTTTCACCAATATATTTAGCTGATGTTTTGAAAGTATGTAGCTAACATACATACAAATGTGTCACCGTCTGTGCTCATTAATCTGAATCCAAATAAAGTTGCGGCGATGGTCCAAAAAATATGGAGAAGGGATGTTTCGGAATAATTTTGAAATGATTTCTAAAATCGTCCGTGAATTTTTTTTATTTTCTGATATAATGTAGATGAGTCATTCTTGATCAAAAAGTTCTACAGTGCCTACCACGCGAATGCCACGGTTTGAGTTATACAGGGGTTTGAAGTATAGTATTTCCTTGATTTCTCGAATAATCAATAATTTCTTTGTAACGGAAAATAACATTGTTTCCTAGACAAACTTCGAAACATTTCAATGACCAAATTATCTGAAATGAGAATTTATGAATATACAAAGGTTGGTCCAAAAAAAAATTTTTTTTTCAAAAATATAAGTATCCGTTTACTATTCATATTTTTTATATATTCAGAAACTCTATTAGGACCAGGACCACTTTGTCTCCACCCGATGTTTTAGGAAAATCCAGTATGAAAACAATATATTCTCGAGAAAGATCGTGTGCGGAAAAACAAGTAGAGAGAAATGAGATGATTTGGTTTATATTCAGGTCTTCGCAACTGCCATTGTCTTCAAAAAATTGTGACCGCAACTGACAGATATATGAAATATGAATTAAAGTAAGTACATAACATGAATTCAGCACGATTCCAAGCATATGGGCTGATTCAGAGAAAACAGAAATGATGATAGTACCACAACAGCTACTGAACTGAGTCGAATCAATTCAGCAAGTACATTTTTTCCATGAAGACAGCCTTTCGGACGATTCATATTTCGTTTTCCGAAACGAGTTATACCGGTTTCGGGGTTTTGCCCCTCATCAGTGTAGGGTAGGTCTTATATAGATATCACTGAATAGAGCATGCGACATTCTTAAATAATTGGAAAAATCTTCCATTACAATGATTGAATCTACAGTTAATTCAATTGCAATGAAGAATGAGGATGCAAGTGATTTCTATCGCAATAAAGAATTAGACTTCAGACGAAATGTCATGCATCCAAATTGACCACCTACATACCGGTCTTGGGTTTTTTGAGGTGTTATTCAAATAAATTGTGAGGAGTTTATTCACCGGCATGACTGTCATCGTTTCACTACCCAACTATTTCAAGCGCACCATCAGGAACCATTTGTTGTGGTCTATTTGCCGCGTCCATTACTGAGTTTAGTAGGGAACTTGAGGGGTATCGACTGTTGGGGTCATGTCGAGCATGACCAAGATACCATAGAACACTGGCAACATGCGCACATGTTCCTAAAGTTCTGGCGCCGGTTTTACAAGTACAAAAATATCCTAATATGGGCTCGTTTGGTTCATCAGGTTCTTCTCCATCATTATATTTGATCCACAGTTGATATTTTGTGGCATTTCTGAACCTCGAAAAAACCCTGACTCTCATGAATCCAGGTTCCTCTTCGAAAATATCGACTTGAAACTCTTCATTTTCTTCCCTTTGCAATTTATCCTGTATATACGAAGGTGAAAGTTTAACTTGGTATATACCTACGGTCAAATCTCTTAGATATTCTATCGTAAGGCGAGGAAAGTTTGGAATCAGGTTTCCATTCATACGGACCCATTGACCATTTCTCAGATGAAGATTGTCCACTTCCACTCGAGCCTGGACGACATTTACCTCCTGTGATTTTCGTAACAATTCTTGTGCCAGCTGAGCATTGGCACCTCTCATTGAGACTGGGGGGTGGAAGCTGTTGATGAGTGCACCAGCGATTTGATATAGATCGCTAAGATTGTGTACGTGTGGCATTTCGATAGTTTTATCAAAAAACTTAAACATGCTTTTCAAATGTCCATTTCTTGCTTCAACTATCCATCTAGTTTTCGTCACTAATCGAGATTTATTTGCTTCCTCAGTGGAAAGCTGTTGTTGCCCTCGTGGAACAATCGCGGGCATTTCATATTGTATGCCAAGATTATTCAGTAAGGGTATGGCATCTCGATAACCCCGATCCACAACAAAAATGTCACCTTCATTAAACCATCCCCTCATGTCTTCTAAGTTTCTTTCAAACTGATTCTCCAAAATTCTTGCGTCATTGTTGCGAGCGTCTGAGAAATAAGGTCCTTGAATACTCAGTATATATCCATCCGGGGCCACAATCAAAACTGGTTTCACCAGATGATGTCCCTTGTACCGGCAGAAAGATTGGCGCAATATCCTGAAATTACAACTTTTATTTATGGCGGCGTATGATCCGTCGATGTAAACGATGGCCTTCGGGTTGTCTGGGGTCGGGTTATATAAAATATTGGAAAACTCACTCACATGCCTTCTAATATACACACTCCTATCGATGGCTGCAAAGCCGATATTCGATGGAACGAATCTTTGCATCAAAGACTGTCTTACTTTAGAAATTGCTAAGCTGGTGGCTTGCCTAGAGGGATAATGGAATATTACCTTCAAGAAATCATCCGACAGACCCTGACGCAATTTACAGAGGAATGTCATAAGGTCTTTTTTCGTTATATATCTATAACCATGTTCCTGCGGAACCATATCACAGAACATAAAAAGACTACGAAATTGTTCTTTGGTTATAGGAGATATTGCCTGAAACTCATCCTCACTGAAATTGTTCTCATCTTCATAGCTGGAGTGTTCAATAGCCACAAAACGAAGCCCTTGAAGGAAAATGGATAGTTGCTGTCCCTTTATCACATAAGGTCTATTTACAAACTGGATTCCTGGTAATAGAAATGGCAAAATGAAACCGTTATCATCGAGATGATGTCTGCACGCCTTCACGTTATCCGGGATGAATATATTTCAATGAACAAAAACATTGGCCCTGCATTTATTGGATAGAGTTTGCTGATCAGCGGCGGCATTGCAGATGAAGCATGTATGGCTCGATGTTTGTGTCAAAACATTAAGTCTTATACAAGTTGGATCAATCGTCAAGTCCCTTATTTCATTCATAATAGATCGATTACAGTTTAAACATATTCTTGTTTCTTCTCCTATGATGAGAGGGGGACCACCTCGTGCATCCCGCCTAGAAATAGCTATTTGACACTTTTCCAAATGTTCTTCTCCATGAAGAAGATGTGACATTCGAGCTGGTCTTGATCGGGTATCGCATACAAAGCAATTTACTTGATTTTGATAGGCCATGATGACCTGGGAATATTCCAATATGAGATACAATTGAATATAATGATTATCTCACCTTATTTAACTGCGAAGAGCAGAAAATAAAGGAAAACAGGTAATTGATGACCAAAACATCAACCGATTCTCTAATTATTAGAAAATACTAACATTTCATCTACGTTCAACACATCAAAATATGTTTGCTATCAAAAACATCCATAACTCTGACAGCAATCGAATGACATTCCAAGGACTGCTCTATTTTGGATATGGAATAATACAGTTACTTGCACAGAAAAGTAGTAGGTACAAGTCTTGGAAACGAAAATGTTGTTATTTTAGTACAGTAAATTGTGTTAATCTGATCTTTTAAAATTGTCTTTGGCTTTTTAAAAACGTTAAAGAGGCACAAAAGAAATATGGCAGTTATCAATTTTAGCAAGTCATTTCGTAAAGAATAAACAACACTACTTGACGGAAGACCATTAATTAATAATGAAAAATGGATTATATAATCCAATCTTCCGCATACAACCTATACTATAGGTAATTCGTCGGCAAGTATACAACAGAAAACAGTACAGCAGTAGTTGTTTTCTGTTGTATACTTGCCGACGAATTACCTATAGTATAGGTTGTATGCGGAAGATTGGATTATATAATCCATTTTTGATTATTAAGCAAGTCATGTTTACACTGCTGAAATTAAGTGTACTACTTTTCTATGAAAGCAACTGTACACAATTCGGGAATATATAAAACCTGAACTACCTGAACTTGAAACTAGTATATCAAAAGACATCATTTGAAAAATAAAATAGTTCTGGGATTGCAGGGAGATGTACGCCCCTTCTACTTGGAAAACTCTGCAGTAACTTGGCCATGCTTGGCATGGCACTTTACTGGCAGACACATTCGAAGCATTCCGAAAATTGTTTTCATCCTGTATTTTCCTGGAACATAAAATGAAAATGACGGTCCTTATAGAATTTGTATTATATTTTCATACACCGTATGAAACATGAATCGTATTCGTATGCTCATGCATATGTCCGAAAATATATTTACATAATGAGACTGACTTGCAACCTTTGTATATTCATGAATTCTCATTTCAGATAATTTGGGCATTGAAATGTTTCGAAGTTTGTCTAGGAAACAATGTTATTTTCCGTTACAAAGAAATTATTGATTATTCGAGAAATCAAGGAAATACTATACTTCAAACCCCTGTATAACTCAAACCGTGGCATTCGCGTGGTAGGCACTGTAGAACTTTTTGATCAAGAATGACTCATCTACATTATATCAGAAAATAAAAAAAATTCACGGACGATTTTAGAAATCATTTCAAAATTATTCCGAAACATCCCTTCTCCATATTTTTTGGACCATCGCCGCAACTTTATTTGGATTCAGATTAATGAGCACAGACGGTGACACATTTGTATGTATGTTAGCTACATACTTTCAAAACATCAGCTAAATATATTGGTGAAAGCTGACTATACAAAGGGATACATTTTTCCGAAATTGAAAATATATTTTTGATCGCCCCGTATCTTTCAAATATTTAAAGTTGGATGGTTAGTTCAAATGCAAAATATGATCGCCCTCTTATGTACTGTAAGTATCATCAATTGCACATGGATCTGCAGGAAAACGAATATTTTCTCAAAAAAAGTTCGATAAAAATTACCAAAAACAAAGTTCAACCCTCTGTATACCCGCCAGTTTTGATTCTAGAAACTTTTGTCATTTGAACTTTTTGATGCACATATTGTGGACTATTTCATTATAAAAATTCAGATCGATACAATGAAAATGAAATTCCGGATTTTTTGAAAAATCGTCAAAATATCGAACTTTGACCCCCTGTAGAATCCACACGCGGGCATTCAGAGAGTTGGCGCAATGGTAACTTTTGTTCAGGATGGCATGGGCTACATCATATTGAAATTTCAGCGATTTTCACCGAAACCGGTTTTCCATAAGATTAGTGCGGGGTCCTTTCTACGTTTTATTCCGTTTTTTGGCTAAATCTTATACCAGAGCATAAACAATTCAAACATTTTCAGAATCAGCATAAAATTTCATGTGTATAGTGCGAATTTCAAATTGAATTCAAAGTGACCTGCCGGTTTTGTGTTTTTCATGATTTTTTCGATTTTTTCGAGTGAATAATTTTTTTTCGACGACTTGGAAATTTGCGGAATATACTAATTCGATCATTCTAAATCGATTGGCGATCGCAGAATTGCTCTATCTCTCACCGTTCTCGATTTGAAAAATTGAAAAGTTGAAATCGAGTTGAAAGGGGATTTTTCCCGCCAACTTTCGACCTTTAATTCCCTTTTCTGGCTAAATTTTATACCGAGCATAAACGATTCAAACATTTTCAGAATCAGCATAAAATTTCACGTGTATAGTGCGAATTTCAAATTGATCTGCCGGTTTTGTGTTTTTCATGATTTTTAGGGGCCTACCCCTTACAACTTTTTTCGAGTGAATAACTTTTTTTCGACGACTTGGAAATTTTTGGAATATACTAATTCGATCATTCTAAATTGATTGGCGGTCGCAGAATTGCTCTATCTTTCACCGTTCTCGATTTGAAAAGTTCAATTCTAGTTGAAAGGAGAATTTTTCCGCCAACTTTCGACCTTTTATTCCCCTTTTTTGGCTAAATCTCATACCAGAGCATAAACAATCCAAACATTTTCAGAATCAGCATAAAATTTCACGTGTATAGTGCGAATTTCAAATTGATCTGCCGGTTTTGTGTTTTTCATGATTTTTAGGGGTCTACCCTCTCAACTTTTTTCGAGTGAATAATTTTTGTTCGACGACTTGGAAATTTTCGGAATATACTAATTCGATCATTCTAAATCGATTGGCGATCGCAGAATTGCTCTATCTTTCACCGTTCTCGATTTGAAAAGTTCAATTCTAGTTGAAAGAAGACTTTTTCCGCCAACTTTCGTCCTTTTATTCCCTTTTTTGGCTAAATCTTATACCAGAGCATAAACAATCCAAACATTTTCAGAATCAGCATAAAATTTCACGTGTATAGTGCAAATTTCAAATTGATCTGCCGGTTTTGTGTTTTTCATGATTTTTAGGGGTCTACCCCTTACAACTTTTTTCGAGTGAATAACTTTTTTTCGACGACTTGGAAATTTTTGGAACATACTAATTCGATCATTCTAAATCGATTGGCAGTCGCAGAATTGCTCTATCTTTCACCGTTCTCGATTTGAAAAGTTCAATTCTAGTTGAAAGGAGACTTTTTCCGCCAACTTTCGTCCTTTTATTCCCTTTTTTGGCTAAATCTTATACCAGAGCATAAACAATCCAAACATTTTCCGAATCAGTATAAAATTTCACGTGTATAGTGCGAATTTCGAATTGATCTGCCGGTTTTGTGTTTTTCATGATTTTTAGGGGTCTACCCCTTACAACTTTTTTCGAGTGAATAATTTTTTTTCGACGACTTGGAAATTTTCGGAATATACTAATTTGATCTTTCTAAATCGATTGGCGGTCGCAGAATTGCTCTATCTTTCACCGTTCTCGATTTGAAAAGTTCAATTCTAGTTGATAGGAGAATTTTTCCGCCAACTTTCGACCTTTTATTCCCTTTTTTGGCTTAATCTTATACCAGAGCATAAATAATCCAAACATTTTCAGAATCAGCATCAAATTTCACGTGTATAGTGCGAATTTCAAATTGATCTGCCGGTTTTGTGTTTTTCATGATTTTTAGGGGTCTACCCCTTACAACTTTTTTCGAGTGAATAATTTTTGTTCGACGACTTGGAAATTTTTGGAATATACTAATTCGATCATTCTAAATCGATTGGCGATCGCAGAATTGCTCTATCTTTCACCGTTCTCGATTTGAAAAATTGAAAAGTTGAAATCGAGTTGAAAGGGGATTTTTCCCGCCAACTTTCGACCTTTTTTTCCCTATTCTGGCTAAATTTTATACCAGTGCATAAACAATCCAAACATTTTCAGAATCAGCATAAAATTTCACGTGTATAGTGCGAATTTCGAATTGATCTGCCGGTTTTGTGTTTTTCATGATTTTCAGGGGTCTACCCCTTACAACTTTTTTCGAGTGAATAATTTTTTTTCGACGACTTGGAAATTTTCGAAATATACTAATTCGATCATTCTAAATCGATTGGCGGTCACAGAATTGCTCTATCTTTCACCGTTCTCGATTTGAAAAGTTCAATTCTAGTTGAAAGGAGACTTTTTCCGCCAACTTTCGTCCTTTTATTCCCTTTTTTGGCAAAATCTTATACCAGAGCATTCTTATACCAACAATCCAAACATTTTCAGAATCAGCATCAAATTTCACGTGTATAGTGCGAATTTCAAATTGATCTGCCGGTTTTGTGTTTTTCATGATTTTTAGGGGTCTACCCCTTACAACTTTTTTTCAAGTGAATAATTTTTGTTCGACGACTTGGAAATTTTTGGAATATACTAATTCGATCATTCTAAATCGATTGGCGATCGCAGAAATGCTCTATCTTTCACCGTTCTCAATTTGAAAAACTGAAAAGTTGAAATCGAGTCGAAAGGGGATTTTTCCCGCCAACTTTCGACCTTTTATTCCCTTTTCTGGCTAAATTTTATAACAGAGCATAAACAATCCAAACATTTTTAGAATCAGCATAAAATTTCACGTGTATAGTGCAAATTTCAAATTGATCTGCCGGTTTTGTGTTTTTCATGATTTTTAGGGGTCTACCCCTTACAACTTTTTTCGAGTGAATAATTTTTTTTCGGCGACTTGGAAATTTACGGAATATACTAATTCGATCATTCTAAATCGATTGGCGGTCGCAGAATTGCTCTATCTTTCACCGTTCTTGATTTGAAAAGTTCAATTCTAGTTGAAAGGAGACTTTTTCCGCCAACTTTCGTCCTTTTATCCCCTTTTATGGCTAAATCTTATACCAGAGCATAAACAATCCAAACATTTTCAGAATCAGCATAAAATTTAACGTGTATAGTGCGAATTTCGAATTGATCTGCCGGTTTTGTGTTTTTCATGATTTTTTCGAGTGAATAATTTTTTTTCGACGACTTGGAAATTTCCGGAATATACTAATTCGATCATTCTAAATCGATTGGTGGTCGCAGAATTGCACTATCTTTCACCGTTCTCGATTTGAAAAGTTCAATTCTAGTTGAAAGGAGACTTTTTCCGCCAACTTTCGTCCTTTTATTCCCTTTTTTGGCTAAATCTTATACCAGAGCATAAACAATCCAAACATTTTAAGAATCAGCATAAAATTTCACGTGTATAGTGCAAATTTCGAATTGATCTGCCGGTTTTGTGTTTTTCATGATTTTTAGGGGTCTCCCCTTACAACTTTTTTCGAGTGAATAATTTTTTTTCGACGACTTGGAAATTTTCGGAATATACTAATTCGATCATTCTAAATCGATTGGCGGTCGCAGAATTGCTCTATCTTTCACCGTTCTCGATTTGAAAAGTTCAATTCTAGTTGAAAGGAGACTTTTTCCGCCAACTTTCGTCCTTTTATCCCCTTTTTTGGCTAAATCTTATACCAGAGCATAAACAATTCAAACATTTTCAGAATCAGCATAAAATTTCACGTGTATAGTGCGAATTTCGAATTGATCTGCCGGTTTTGTGTTTTTCATGATTTTTTCGAGTGAATAATTTTTGTTCGACGACTTGGAAATTTCCGGAATATACTAACTGGATCCTAAATCGATTGGCGATCGCAGAATTGCTCTATCTTTCACCGTTCTCGATTTGAAAAATTGAAAAGTTGAAATCGAGTTGAAAGGGGATTTTTCCCGTCAACTTTCGACCTTTTATTCCCTTTTCTGGCTAAATTTTATACCAGAGCATAAATAATTCAAACATTTTCAGAATCAGCATAAAATTTCACGTGTATAGTGAGAATTTCAAATTGATCTGCCGGTTTTGTGTTTTTCATGATTTTTAGGGGTCTACCCCTTACAACTTTTTTCGAGTGAATAATTTTTTTTCGACGACTTGGAAATTTTCGGAATATACTAATTCGATCATTCTAAATCGATTGGCGGTCGCAGAATTGCTCTATCTTTCACCGTTCTCGATTTGAAAAGTTCAATTCTAGTTGAAAGGAGACTTTTTCCGCCAACTTTCGTCCTTTTATTCCCTTTTTTGGCTAAATCTTATACCAGAGCATAAACAATCCAAACATTTTAAGAATCAGCATAAAATTTCACGTGTATAGTGCGAATTTCGAATTGATCTGCCGGTTTTGTGTTTTTCATGATTTTTAGGGGTCTACCCCTTACAACTTTTTTCGAGTGAATAATTTTTTTTCGACGACTTGGAAATTTTCGGAATATACTAATTCGATCATTCTAAATCGATTGGCGATCGCAGAATTGCTCTATCCTTCACCGTTCTCGATTTGAAAAATTGAAAAGGTTGAAATCGAGTTGAAAGGGGATTTTTCCCGCCAACTTTCGACCTTTTATTCCCTTTTCTGGCTAAATTTTATACCAGAGCATAAACAATTCAAACATTTTCAGAATCAGCATAAAATTTCACGTGTATAGTGCGAATTTCAAATTGATCTGCCGGTTTTGTGTTTTTCATGATTTTTACAACTTTTTTCGAGTGAATAACTTTTTTTCGACGACTTGGAAATTTTCGGAATATACTAATTCGATCATTCTAAATCGATTGGCGATCGCAGAATTGCTCTATCTTTCACCGTACTCGATTTGAAAAGTTCAATTCTAGTTGAAAGGAGACTTTTTCCGCCAACTTTCGTCCTTTTATTCCCTTTTTTGGCTAAATCTTATACCAGAGCATAAACAATCCAAACATTTTCAGAATCAGCATAAAATTTCACGTGTATAGTGCGAATTTCGAATTGATCTGCCGGTTTTGTGTTTTTCATGATTTTTAGGGGTCTATCCCTTACAACTTTTTTCGAGTGAATAATTTTTTTTCGACGACTTGGAAATTTTCGGAATATACTAATTCGATCATTCTAAATCGATTGGCGATCGCAGAATTGCTCTATCTTTCACCATTCTCGATTTGAAAAATTGAAAAGTTGAAATCGAGTTGAAAGGGGATTTTTTCCGCCAACTTTCGTCCTTTTATTCCCTTTTTTGGCTTAATCTTATACCAGAGCATAAACAATTCAAACATTTTCAGAATCAGCATAAAATTCCACGTGTATAGTGCGAATTTCAAATTGAATTCAAATTGACCTGCCGGTTTTGTATTTTTCATGATTTTTAGGGGTCTACCCCTTATAACTTTTTTCGAGTGAATAATTTTTTTTCGACGACTTGGAAAATTTCGGAATATACTAATTCGATCATTCTAAATCGATTGGCGTTCGCAGAATTGCTCTATCTTTCACCGTTCTCGGTTTGAAAAGTTCAATTCTAGTTGAAAGGAGACTTTTTCCGCCAACTTTCGTCCTTTTATTCCCTTTTTTGGCTAAATCTTATACCAGAGCATGAACAATCCAAACATTTTCAGAATCAGCATAAAATTTCAGGTGTATAGTGCGAATTTCAAATTGATCTGCCGGTTTTGTATTTTTCATGATTTTTAGAGGTCTACCCCTTTCAACTTTTTTCGAGTGAATAATTTTTTTTCGACGACTTGGAAATTTTCGGAATATACTAATTCGATCATTCTAAATAGATTGGCGATCGCAGAATTGCTCTATCTTTCACCGTTCTCGATTTGAAAAATTGAAAAGTTGAAATCGAGTTGAAAGGGGATTTTTTCCGCCAACTTTCGACCTTTTATTCCCTTTTCTGGCTAAATTTTATACCAGAGCATAAACAATTCAAACATTTTCAGAATCAGCATAAAATTTCACGTGTATAGTGCGAATTTCGAATTGATCTGCCGGTTTTGTGTTTTTCATGATTTTTAGGGGTCTACCCCTTTCAACTTTTTTCGAGTGAATAATTTTTTTTCGACGACTTGGGAATTTTCGGATCATTCGATCATTCTAAATAGATTGGCGATCGCAGAATTGCTCTATCTTTCACCGTTCTCGATTTGAAAAATTGAAAAGTTGAAATCGAGTTGAAAGGGGATTTTTCCCGCCAACTTTCGACCTTTTATTCCCTTTTCTGGCTAAATCTTATAACAGAGCATAAACTATCCAAACATTTTCAGAATCAGCATAAAATTTCACGTGTATAGTGCGAATTTCGAATTGATCTGCCGGTTTTGTGTTTTTCATGATTTTTAGGGGTCTACCCCTTACAACTTTTTTCGAGTGAATAATTTTTTTTCGACGACTTGGAAATTTTCGGAATATACTAATTCGATCATTTTAAATAGATTGGCGATCGCAGAATTGCTCTATCTTTCACCGTTCTCGATTTGAAAAATTGAAAAGTTGAAATCGAGTTGAAAGGGGATTTTTCCCGCCAACTTTCGACCTTTTATCCCTTTTCTGGCTAAATTTTATACCAGAGCATAGACAATTCAAACATTTTCAGAATCAGCATAAATTTCACGTGTATAGTGCGAATTTCAAATTGAATTCAAATTGACCTGCCGGTTTTGTATTTTTCATGATTTTTAGGGGTCTATCCCTTACAACTTTTTTCGAGTGAATAATTTTTTTCGACGACTTGGAAAATTTCGGAATATACTAATTCGATCATTCTAAATCGATTGGCGGTCGCAGAATTGCTCTATCTTTCACCGTTCTCGATTTGAAAAGTTCAATTCTAGTTGAAAGGAGACTTTTTCCGCCAACTTTCGTCCTTTTATTCCCTTTTTTGGCTAAATCTTATACCAGAGCATGAACAATCCAAACATTTTCAGAATCAGCATAAAATTTCACGAGTATAGTGCGAATTTCGAATTGATCTGCCGGTTTTGTATTTTTCATGATTTTTAGGGGTCTACCCCTTACAACTTTTTTCGAGTGAATAATTTTTTTTCGACGACTTGAAAATTTTCGGAATATACTAATTCGATCATTCTAAATCGATTGGCGGTCGCAGAATTGCTCTATCTTTCACCGTTCTCGATTTGAAAAGTTCAATTCTAGTTGAAAGGAGACTTTTTCCGCCAACTTTCGTCCTTTTATTCCCTTTTTTGGCTTAATCTTATACCAGAGCATAAACAATTCAAACATGTTCTGAATCAGCATAAAATTTCACGTGTATAGTGCGAATTTCAAATTGAATTCAAATTGACCTGCCGGTTTTGTATTTTTCATGATTTTTAGGGTGAATTATTTTTTGTCGACGACTCGGAAATTTTCGGAATATACTAATTCGATCATTCTAAATCGATTGGCGATCGCAGAATTGCTCTATCTTTCACCGTTCTCGATTTGAAAAGTTCAAGGTTGTAGACGATGATGTAACTTGAGAACATTAATTTCGGACTTCCTTCATCTTATAATTTGTACATGTACATGTATACATCTGAAATTTTTGTCGACGAAAATCCATTTCACTCTTCCAAGATCATCAGGGAGGTAGGAAAAATTTAAAAAAAAATCAGAAGCAATCTCACTAGGAAGGATGCAATGATGGAAATATTTCTTCTGCGGTGTCACTATGACGTTTGACATGAGCCTGGCATGGGTATTGTGTTTTTATTTTTATTTGAAAATATGAACAGGATGTTCATAAAGTTGTTATTTTCTATCATATAAGATAACCTCTTGGAAGGTAGGTATTCATGTTGAAAAGAAACATTCTCAATTGAAAATTAAAAAAACATGATTTGTTTTAATTTCCACGGGAATCATATTTTTTCAATTTTTATTGAGAATATGTTTCTCGTTTCAACATGAATACCTTCCAAGAGATTATCTTGAACGATGAAAAATAGCGACTAAAGTTTTTTCTTTCAGCCGAAGATGATTCCACAACCCTGTTCACCCTGAACACCTTGTTCACATGTTCAAATAGAAATCAATAAACCTATATCTTCCTGTACCTAAAGAATGTAAAATCTTATTGAGATTTTACACAAAGCAGTAAAAACCAATGTAAAATTTCTAATGTGATAATACCTATACAGTATTATGATAAAGTAATGCACAAAATTCATAAAACTTACAACGATCACTTTTGAAAAAAATGCAAAAACACGTCAAACTGTTTTTTTTATTCCGCATCTTTTGACATAAGTTACAAAAATAACACGTCAAAGTTGGTTTAATGGACTGTTTAGTTAATTGAAAAGTTATTATGAAACTTACGTTTATTTCGTTTTTTATTCATTTTCTCGTTATTTTCTTATGTGAGCCCTACTACAACTATTTTTCCCTTGTGTAAAAACACAAGCTCTATCACATAATGTAATAAAAATATTAGCTTCCCATTAAAAAATTTTGTTGATGACGTCATAACTTTGACAACTTTGCTAACGAACAGTCGTTACCGACCGATGATGAACCCTTTACTCCCATAAACACCTACTACGTAGGCTTATTATGGCAAGTACCTGTCAGAAAACAACTACTCCCCTGGCTAAGACCACGACGGGTATTGAATTAAATCTAACAGCTACTTGTGCAACGTTCCTCAAAGTATCAGAGGACGCAATTGCAAGTGCCCCCTCTATGACCAACCAGCAGGATTATGTTTTGATTTGGACGGGGTGACCACCTGCAGACTAGTTTCGAGGTTGTTGCCTCTCATCAGTGCAAGGGCAGGTCAACACAGACAGCACTGAAGCCATCTGTTCCCCGTCCAAACCAATACACACTCCGCTGATTAGTCAATTCTGGTTCACGAGATGAAAGCAGTTTCTAGGCCGCTCCACCTAGCGAGCAGAGGAAGACACTCCGAATCTCCGGGTTGAGAGATTTAATCGAAGAAGACAGAAATCTTTGGGAGATCGTTTGCTAACGAACAGTCGTTACCGACCGATGATGAACCCTTTACTCCCATAAACACCTACTACGTAGGCTTATTATGGCAAGTACCTGTCAGAAAACAACTACTCCCCTGGCTAAGACCACGACGGGTATTGAATTAAATCTAACAGCTACTTGTGCAACGTTCCTCAAAGTATCAGAGGACGCAATTGCAAGTGCCCTCTATGACCAACCAGCAGAATTATGTTTTGATTGATCATCGGTCGGTAACGACTGTTCGTTAGCAAACGATCTCCCAAAGATTTCTGTCTTCTTTGATTAAATCTCTCAACCCGGAGATTCGGAGTGTCTTCCTCTGCTCGCTAGGTGGAGCGGCCTAGAAACTGCTTTCATCTCGTGAACCAGAATTGACTAATCAGCGGAGTGTGTATTGGTTTGGACGGGGAACAGATGGCTTCAGTGCTGTCTGTGTTGACCTGCCCTTGCACTGATGAGAGGCAACAACCTCGAAACTAGTCTGCAGGTGGTCCCCCGTCCAAATCAAAACATAATTCTGCTGGTCGGTCATAGAGGGCACTTGCAATTGCGTCCTCTGATACTTTGAGGAACGTTGCACAAGTAGCTGTTAGATTTAATTCAATACCCGTCGTGGTCTTAGCCAGGGGAGTAGTTGTTTTCTGACAGGTACTTGCCATAATAAGCCTACGTAGTAGGTGTTTATGGGAGTAAAGGGTTCATCATCGGTCATTAACGACTGTTCGTTAGCAAACGATCTCCCAAAGATTTCTGTCTTCTTTGACAACTTTGACGTGTTATTTTTGTAACTTATGTCAAAAGATGCGTAATAAAAAAAACAGTTTGACGTGTTTTTGCATTTTTTTCAAAAGTGATCGTTGTACGTTTTATGAATTTTGTGCATTACGGACGATATATTACAGTGTGATTTTATTTTTACATAAATATTTCACATAGTTATTGTAAAAATATGGAGTAATATAACATTAAAGCTGTGACATCAAAGGTACATTCAGAATGTGATATTCCGTGCTCGATGTACTGAAACATTCAGCATGTAAAAATATGCGATTTCTTATGGCATCACATAACCAACGCTAATTACTGTGATTTCACCGATAAATTTTTTTCAGTGCAGGATGAAGACACTCAACAGTTCATTCATTATTGCCAATACTCATCATTGAACTTTCCATACTTTTCACGAAACCTTGCTCGACCCTATTTATTTTTCATTTCCTCGCCGTAACGCGAAAACATAATATTATCCTCGACCATAAATGGTCTCGAATATACAGCCTCAGATATCCCAATATGGTGAATATATGAAAATTGGTTCAATCTTTGAGCGTGCAATATTTCAATCTCCTTATGCTCCCCGCGCGGAGGCGACGCTTCCTGTTTGGTTGGCAGTTCTGTCGTCTGGGGAATAGATTCTCTCTCGTATCTCACAATATATGAAGGATGAAGGTCCCTCAAGACAAGAATGCGAAGATCTGGATAAAAGAACAAAAATAACGAATATACGCGGAGCTCTGCTCCAGGAATAGTGAACGAGGGGATCAGAATCCTGCTATAGATGTATTTCGGATCAAAGGGAATCCACATGCAGACTCATTGGCGTAGAAGTAACGCTTTTGGGTGGAGAATGTTGATGCATCAGTGAGAGTGATTGTCGTTTTGTATCGGATGTATTCCAAAGAGCTAATGGTGACAAAAATGCACTCTTGACGGCAAATACCACTCTGCCAAGTGTACAAAATTATGTTCCCGTAGGCTATTTAATAATACTAATAATGTTCATTCAGGAAATCAATAAAAGAATAAAATATATAACAGTAAGGAACATATAAAATTACACGATAAAATTGTTTCTCTAAATAAACAAGAAAAAACCCCCAGAAGGAAATCTTGTGCGTGGGTGTTTCCATGAAATAGATAATAAAATTAAATTTAAATAATAATAATAACAATTAATAATAATCAATATTTATATAATTAATAAAACAATGGGGCCACTTTCCCTATTGAAGTGTGCGATATCCTTTACTTTTTATTATACCGGGTGACCCGGAACCAATTTACCCCCCCTGTATCTTTGTTATTATTTTATATGGATGTTTCAAATTCGGTACTTCGATTTGATGTTATGAATGTACAATTTAGCAAGTATCAATCCAAATATGACACTTCCGGTTTGACCGGAAGCGCATCCAATTTTTATATTTCAAATGGGAAGTATAAATTTTTTTTGAAAATTATAATTCGGTATATAATTACCTTCACAATGATATATCACAATCATACTTTCAATTCACAATCTGCTGATATAAGTGACTTTTTATAAAACAATTACTTTTTGTGTTCCCCTCGTAACGGAACATTTTCATGAAAGTATGCTGTAGAAGATTGAACAATATCATATAAGTAACAATAATTCATGGCCAAACTTTTTACACAATAAGTTTTATGCAGACTAATTATTTTTATAATTTTAGTTTTACTTAATTTTTCAACATCAATACATAGGAATTTTTAATGTTGGTTAGAAACTCAAATAAGTACATGCCCATTGAAATACAAAAAATGAAAAAACCTCTACAATTTTGTTTCTTAATTATTTGTTATGAAGATAATTTCCATGCTGGTACATTGTATTGAACAGTTCAACTTCATGTTAGTTTGCTATGGAATTAAATTTGTTGAATTGTTCTGTTGTTGTGTTTACGCCAAAATGTGTACATTTCGAATGTTCTGAATTGTCTAAGAAAATCATTTGTGAAATGAACAACTACTACCGATTTACCCAAACTGAAAAGGTTGATATGTTGTTGATATATGGAGAAGCAAGGAAAAATTCCTATTTAGCCTTGCGTCTGTACCAGGTGAGGTATCCTAACCGTCCGCAACCTAGTAGTAGAAACTATTTTGGAATATTGGAGTCACAGTTCAGGAAAGAACGGAATAATCATGATGGGGAACATGTTATTGTAAACGAAGATACGGAGATCACTGTTCTAGCAGCGGTTGAAATTGATCCAAATACATCATTAAGGCAGATCGAATATGAGGCCGGGGTACCTAGAGAAACAGCACGAAAAATTTTGAAAAAACACCGTTATCGTTCATTCAAATATCAAATTCATCAATATTTGTATGAAAATGATGCGCAGAGAAGAATTGCGTATTGTAACTGGGTTATACGAAAAGAAACAGAAAATCCAAATTTCCAATACAATATTCTATACAGTGATGAATCACGCTTTACAAACAATGGTCCTTTCAATATAAAAAATTTACGTTATTGGGCACAAGAAAATCCGCATGTGTTCAGAGAAGGAAGACACCAGGATAGATTCGGATTCAATGTTTGGCTAGGAATATTTGGAACCAGAATAGTGGGACCAATTATTTTTGACGGAGCTTTAACAGGTGAACGGTACCTACAAATCTTAAATGATGAAGTCCAAAATTTTATTGGACATTCCCTTAGCGACACGTCGCGTTATGTATTTCCAACAAGATGGAGCACCTCCACATAATTCGAATGTAGTCCGAGGACATCTTACTAGAACTTTTAACGACAATTGGATTGGTACTCATGGCCCAGTTCTTTGGCCACCAAGGTCACCAGACCTCACGCCAATGGATATTTTTGTTTGGGCTCACTTGAAGAATAAAGTTTATCCTCATAATAGACCTCAAAATCGCGAGGAACTTGAAGATAGGGTAAGGAGAGCCATTAACGAAATTACTCCGGCTCAACTAGTGAATGTTATGCGGGCATGCTCCGAAAAAATACAAAAATGCATTGACGTTAACGGGCGACAATTTGAACAATTAGATTAATTGAGTCTGTCATAGGTGTTGAATTTCATTTGAATTGAGTTATAAAACTTTACATGTTCCAAATGTCTACTATTTTGTAGAAAAATTATCGAAATAAATATTTTGTGCCCACGATTGTGCAGTTTCAAAAATAACTCCAGTCCTATGGAATAAATTTAATTCCATAGCCAACTCACATGATGTTGAAATGTTCAATACAAGGTATAGCATGGAAATTATCTTCATAAAAATAATTAGGAAACAAAAATGTAGAGGTTTTTTTCCATTTTTTGTATTTCAATATGTATTTGAGTTTCTAATCATCTTCCTATGTATTGATGTTGAAAAATTAAGTAAAACTAAAATTATAAAAATAATTAGTCTGCATGAAACAAACTTATTATGTAAAAAGTTTGGCCATGAATTATTGTTACTTATATGATATTGTTCAATCTTCCACAGCATACTTGTTCCGTTACGAGGGGAACACAAAAAGTTATTTTTTTTATAAAATGTCACTTATATCAGCAGATTGTGAATTGAAAGTATGATTGTGATATATCATTGTAAAGGTAATTCTATACCGAATGGTAATTTTCAAAAAAATATATATACTTCCCATTTGAAATATAAAAATTGGATGCGCTTCCGGTCAAACAGGAAGTGTCATATTTGGATTGATACTTGCTAAATTGTACATTCATAACATCAAATCGAAGTACCGAATTTGAAACATCCATACAAAATAACAACGAAGATACAGGGGGGTAAATTGGTTCCGGGTCACCCGGTATAAATCAAGTGAGTTCTATTCATTCTGTGTACACAGTATTCGTATATATTTTTTTCTAGTATATTTCAATTTGTTTGTTCTATTAATTTATTGAAGTACTCTCGTTCCAATTAAAAAATATGAGAATTTAGTAGTTTGAATTTATGTGGATTATTCGTGTCTTTGATGTTGTGTGGAATGGTGTTTTGGAGTGTTTTGTCGTGTGTTGTATCTTTGGGATATGAGAAATTTTTTGTTATGTGATATCTCTTTATCAGTTTTGAAATAATAAAGTTTCTCCTTCTTTAGGATTTTCCCAATTCGGTTGGTGACACCTTGTATGTATGGCAGATAGACTGTGCCTTGGGGTTGCTCTTCACTGGTGTTCCTCTTCTTCTCCCTCAGACGCATAGCACGGGTTATGTCTTTTCTGTGGTAGCCGTTCGCTTGTAACACAGTTGTTAGGTGTTTTATTTCGTCGTTGATGTACCTTTGTTCACATATTCTCAGAGCTCTGTTCACTAGGGTGTTGATGAAGGTTCGTTTCTGTTTTGGATGATGGTTGGATCCATTATGGAGGTATCGATCTGTGTGTGTTTTCTTCCTGTACACCTTATGACCACGTGAAAGCCTACATTCCAACTTGTGTTATGCTTAAGGATTTTAGATCCATGAACTAGACTACATTTTTCTATAATTATTACACAATTACAACTTCTTATTATAATTGTGTGTTACTAGGTACCCAATGTAAATAAATGAGTAAATAAGTAAATATATTTTCATCGTGTAATCGTAAATTTGAGTTTTTTTCATAAAATGGTTATTCAAATTCAACTGATATTCAACGGACGTTTCCCTCGGCGTAGAAAAAGACACAGCAGAAGTAATTTTCCGTTCCGAGTCAATTTCTGAAAGAGTACATTTGTGTAGTAGCGGAACGCCTTTCGTCGAAGACTGGTGCTTGCATAAAATATTCATGTTTTACCTGCATGGAGTATATATGTGTTTGCATTGGCAACGGAATTTGCCTCGCTATACACTCACAATTTCGTTAGGATGCCAACGCTCGCAGTTGATAGACTACGCTAGAATAGATATATGGAGATTCTCTTTGATCCAAGATATCCTCTCATGGGCGGTACAGGTCGGCGACATTCACAGCTGTATCGAAAAAATGTAACTTGTGTAAGGATTCTCTGTTCGGTGGAATGGAATCGGGAAGGTCTGTGAGAACTTGACGGAATCGTAATTGAAATGGTGTCCATTTCTTCCAATGAAAATACAAACAATACAATACACATCAGAAAAATAGTTTATTGTGCAACTAGTGCGGAAACATCCAATTTCCGCTCGAGTTGTACACTATACTTTTCCGACGACCTACATCAAAAACATAGGTATGTCCGATTTTAATTTCGCATGACTGTATTACATTTTTGATTGAAGAAATGTTTTTTATCTTTGCGTATAGTTACCTCTTGTAGTTTGAAAATTCATCGAGAGAAGTGAAATTCCTATGAATCTGAAATAATGCGTCCCGCTCTGAGCATTGACAATACATTGCAAATTCAATACAATTTTCTCAGTGTAGTAGACCGTTGTCGAATCCTGTGTAACCTGTCGTCGTCTTTTTAGCTATTGATCCAAAATTGGATACCTTATTATTCCCCGGATCGCCCCGCGGTAACGTTTCGAGATCCTGCCCGCGTCTACGCTTCGAAATACATGCAGTGTACCTCATAAAGAAGAATGTTACACACATGTGACGACGGATGAATATATTCCCACAATAAAAATTCGAATTTGTCAGACACGAACCTTATATCAGAAACGTGATCGATTGTGTGAAAGTTCGAGGCAGGAATCGAATATTTGTAAGCCAACTGGGGTGGTATTGATCCGGTGGTATGAAACTGTAATGAACATCGAAGGAATGAAGAAAAATTCATTTCCTAAATAATGAATATCAATAAGTATAATTGATATGTGAGTTACAAGGTAGTTACAAAAAAAAGTGAAAAAGGTACCTTCGTTTTTACATAGTGGGTGTTTCAGCGAAGTATTCGCGGCCCTATAACATTCTTAATAATAAAAAAAAACATAAGCAACATCAGGCATTTTTCTTCAATGGTTTGTTGAAAGCAATTGAATGACTAAATCCATTATCAACCATATGAAACATTACAAATTTTCATCATAATTACGTCTGCTGGTACTAGGGTTGAATGGTCTGCTAGTACTGGGGTTAAATGACCTGCTAGGTCGCCAGATTTTAACCCACCTGCCTTTTTCGCTGGCCATATATCAGGGAATGTGAACCTCCAACAATGTGGAGTTTTAACGTACTTGGATAACGATGATTTGAGAGATGATGATGATTTTATTTTATATTCATAAAAAATTAAACCTTTGAAAAATAGCGATCTCATGTTCATTTTAGTATTTGTTTTGTGAAAGTCTGTCCTCACTCTTGTTCTAAATTTGTTCTAAAATTTGTTATCAAGAATTCATTAAATAGAAATGTAGCAGGTTTTCTTTCATTCAATAATAAATGTCGGAGATTGAATGCCTAATATTCTGGTCTAGACTGTAATTTGATTATTGAACCTAGTAAGATGTTATTTAATCTCTTCATGGGTTGTCTTGGAATTTATTGCGGTAGGATAATCCTTGTGCCTGAAGGGACCAGATATTCCATTTTACACAATAGTTTGGTTGGAAAATAAAGTAGTAGACTTACTCAATTAGGGATTCGAACTGGCGTGATCGTTATCACAAACGTAGACTCAGCGACAGGAGGGGTAGGTGTAGGAACATGATAACTTTTGGCAAAGTTTTGAAGGAAGAGAACATATTTGGATGGCAGTCTGGTTGAGTTGTTATAGGCAAGCAGAGTGTTTGCATATTGCCGCCCTGATCGCCGTGTTTTCGTTGCCAAGTTCAAAACTTATCACTGTAGCTACTCGGAAATATTAAATGGTTCGATTAATTGTGAAATAGTTTTGGATTAATAGTTTCGGATGTTGGACTTCGAAATTTATCAGGAAAAGGCTCCTTTACACTCTACTCAGCTCCGACAAATAAATACATTATGAAAAGCAATGGCCCTGAAACCGACCCCTGTGGAACATACCAGTTAACACAAACATCTAGGAGATTTCTTGATTATTGTGGTTACAAAATGAGTTGCATTTAGACATCACAGTTACCACTACGTGATGCCAAATGTTGTGAATTGTTCACAATTTTCTTCTCGTTAGTGTCGCTTTGAGGCACAAAATGTGAAGAAAATTGCAAAGCACATTAACATGAATTTTGGTTCCATTGCGATTTTGTCGCTATAGAAGGAATTAGGTTGGTAACAAAATTGAGCATGATAGATAGAATTTTTATTTGGGTGGCGCCATTCTTTAAATATTCTATAGGTACTTCCAATAGTGTGTAGTGATTTGTTTGATTCTTTTCAGTTCAATAGTTAAATCAAATGTTTATTAACATTGCCCAATTATTATTTCTACCAAGAACTCTATTTCTTCAAGGACCGGAACGGTGAGTAGAAACTAGTAGGTAAATTCAGTGATTTACAGAATTTGTTATTTTCAGGATAGGTACTGATTTCGCTTCGAAAAAAAACGTTGTCCAGATAATTGGACTTGAATTATAGATTTTTCTATATCTCTGTGCATTTTTTTTTCATGATTTAGACAAAGTTTGCTAATTTTGTTTTGTTTGTTTTGTTTGTGAATCAACTCACGCATTTGATTTCTAGCATTCCATTCCAAATGAACCGTAATTAGTTAGAGAGAGAGAGAGAGAGTAAGAATAATAATATTGAGGTACAATTTCTGTATATGTTGATTGTGAGCTTTGTTTTATTCTCAAGAGACACACAGGAGAAGCAGAAAGTGAAGCGCATTTTTAAATAATTACTAGTCCATTCAATTTCACATTGTTACATCGAAAGGGTCTCAATGTGCATTCAATTCCCAAGCAGAAATGGAATGTCACATTGGGCTAATTTCGAGTCACATTTCGCATCACATTTTGATGTCTAGAACAATCGTATAATTGCGATCAATGTCCTTCGTATGCGACCGTGAAAAATTGGACTGTGTCAGTCCCCGAAAATATCGATGCAGTTCATGACATGATTTTAACAGACCGTCGAATTGGGCTAAAACGGATATCTGAAGCAATGAATATTTCATACGAACGCGTTCATGATATAGTTCACGTCAATTTGGACATGGGAAAAATTGCTGCAAAATGGATCCCCAAATGTTTGAATGTTGACCAAAAGCGTGCAAAGGTAGTAGCATCGCGTTCGATCTGTGCTCGATTTGAAAACGATGTAGACTTCTTAAACCGAATTGTTACTGTGGATGAGACTTGGGTATATTTCTACGATCCAGAAACAAAGCAACAATCGATGGAATGGCGACACTCCTGTTCTCCAAGACCTAAGAAGTTTCGTGTCCAAAAATCTGCTGGAAAAGTTCTTGCTTCAGTTTTTTGGGATTGCCATCATGATTGATTTTTTGGATACGTGTAGAACAATAACTGGAGATTACTATTCGACATTACAGACCACTCTACGGGAAAAAAGAGTAAAGACGGGGAAAGCTATCCAAAGGTGTTTTGTTTTTGCAGGACAACGCCCCTGCACAAAAATCTCATGTTGCCATGCAAAAAAATCGTAATTTAGGGTTTGAATTACTAGAACACCCCCCTTATTCGCCAGATTTGGCTCCGTCCGACTATCTTTCCTCAACTGAAAAAAAGTATAAAAGGTCGTAAATTTTCTTCCAACGAGGAGGTAATAAAAGCTGTGAAGGTGTGGTTTGCATAGCAAGAAGAAATTTTTTTTTGAAAGGTCTAGAGACTTTGCAGGTTCGCTGTAATAAATGTATCCAATTAAGAGGAGAATATGTTGAGTAATAAAATATTTTGACATTGAAATTTTGTTTGGTTCTATAGTAGGTTAAGAATTTTTCAATATATCCTCGTATATCGCATAAGAGAAAAACTACTAGATAGTGAAATACACAAGTTCATAATTTTCCGCAACAACGTGCATCTTTTCCCGTTCACAGTTAACCGTATAAATTCGTCGATTTAATATTCCAAGGCTGTATTGATGTGCTCGGCACACAATTCATGTTCAGGAATAGTTGCGTGGGGTGATATTTATAAATGTCTAGTTTGATATGAGGGAGCGAATCCGCAGGAAACGTCGGCCAATCATCGATTGGAAATTCGGTCGGGTGAGCGAGATCGTGCCCAGTTCCGGCAATGGGATGTCTGAAAATGACGTTTGACGTTTACTGTCGACTGACCCCGCGCGTCGCGTTGGCCGAATCAGCCCCGGATAAACGTGTGTCTTCTTCGGGATTTTTGCTGTATTGAAGACTAGGCGCTAGGGTGTTATCTCCTCTGGAATGCAAATGCTGAGTCCCCCGACGTTACGTGATTGGATGGATGGGTCGATGACCCTTTCTGTACTGAAGAACGAATTGAGTTGTGAGCTTTTTCTAGAATTGTCACAGATACATACTGACAAGCTCATTAAAGCATGTTATTTTCAAACAATTTTTAATAGATTTTTCTTCCAAATCTTATACAGGTTGATTCCTAAGTTGATACTTTTTTTCAGCTATTCAGCTATTTGAAATTACTTTTTTCAGGAAACTGAAAAATAAGCGAATAGGTAGGTCAGTCGACATGGACCAGTTGCAATTGTTGCATGGCCACCAAAGTCGCCAGACCTGAATCCGTGTGGCTTTTTATTCGTGGTGGTTCATAGCAAAATTAGTTTGTGACAACTTTGAACACCTTATTTGAGTTAGACAGGACCGTATTGGACACGTTTTGTAATAATGTTTTATTAACTGTTTTACTCATGCGGGACATTTATACAAGGGATGAAAAAGTGGACATGTTAATTATTTATGGAGAATGTAGGAAAAATGCCGTTGCGGCTAGAAACCTTTATGCCGACCGATATCCTGATAGACAATGTCCAGCGGGAAATTATTTTAATCGTCTTGAAAATCAATTCCGAAGAGAGCCTAACCATGATCCCGAGGAAAACGTTATCATTGAAGAAGGAACGGAAATTAATGTTTTAGCTCGAATAGAAGTTGATAAGACTGTTTCTTTAAGGCAAATTGGGTTTTAATTGGAAATTAGTCACCAAACGGTGAGCCGAATCTTGCACAAACATAATTATAAATCTTTCAAATTTCAATTGCACCAGCACCAGTACGAAAATGATTACGAACGTAGGAAGGAATATTGCAATTGGATCTTGCAGAATAATGTGCAGCCAAACAATGCTTTTTTGGGAAGGATTTTATTTTCGGACGAGTCTAGGTTTACAAATATGGGATTATTTAACCGAGAAAATACAATGTATTGGTCACAAGAAAATCAAAATTTATTGCGGGAGGGTAACTTTCAAGTGCGGTTCGGTTTCAATGTTTAGTTTGGAATGCTCGGTCGTAGAATCATTGGTCCAATAATATTTGAAGGACCCTTGACTGGAGCTAGATACTTAAGATTTCTGAAAAATGAAATTGAGGACATTTTAACTGAATTACCTGTCCATTTACGACAGGGAATGTATTTCCAACAAGATGAAGAAAACGTAATTTCGACGAATAGTCCTGTGCGATGGCCTCCAAGGTCACCTGATTTGACACCTCATTATTTTTTTCCAAAGGTGCTAAAATGCGGAACATGAGTATCAAATTTAGTGAAGTATTCAAAACTTTTATCAAAAACTACAAAATTCAATAGTCACCTTGAAGTTTTCCGTTCAATTCCAACATGCAAAACCATAGAGATAAAAAATATCAGTCTCGTATTCATTTTTCAAGAGGAATTCGTTGTTAAGCACGATTTTCATAATGCATTCGGTCTGCAAAAATATCATGTTTCAATTACCTATATACACTGATAAAAAGGATTTTTTGCATCAACACATAATTGATTGATTCAAACAGATTGTATTCTTCAATAATGGGCACTTTTTTGTTGAATCATGGGAGTAGGTTGAGACAAGAATATTGCAATTTCAATAATGAATACTATTCTTCTATTAACTTGGAGGTTGAGTTCCAATCTGCACTTTGCACTTGGTCATAAAATATAGAATGGAAGCCTTCATTTTGGCAACATTGAATAGATCAAAAAAAAGCATAGATTCACAACTACGAACAATTTAGTTATAAATAATGGTTTTATATGAGAATAGTTTCAAGTTTAATAACTGTATTCTCAATAAAACCAGTTACTAGTGACGCATATTGCAGTTTGATTGAATACATAAACTAAGCCACTCGCTTTTAGACACAAAACTGTATAAGACCAAAATATATTTCACTCATTTTCACAACTGGCCAAAATCAATTTTTGATGTTGCAATTTTATTGTATAAAAACAGTTTGCACTAGGCACAAAACTAACATTCATATAGGTCAAACCCAAATGGTCAAACTAAATGAAATGGTGGAAACGGAAGTCGTATTCACAGGTCGTGGTGCCACCACCGGCTTTAATTGCTCATGGTTGAATGTTTCAAGTGACACGGGTAGTGACATCTATATATTCTTGTGCCAAGAGGATTATGTTTTACAATGAGTTAGTGTGGATTCATGCAGCACCAAGTAACAATTATCAAGTAGCAATTATCAATTAACAATTATCAATTAACAAGTATTAAAAATATGGCATTCATGCACCCAAATTAACAATTACCAAGTTAACCTTACTTTTTCGTAGATACTGTTTAAAAATTCAGATTCTATTTGTTCTTCGAAAATAAATGACCAGTTTTGTGTACTCATGATTGTCACTAAACAGGCGAAAGCCTTAACCATTTTGGAGAAAAGAATGTTTGACAATCTCATAATATCAGTGTGATTGCATCTTGCATGACCTTATGCATGTGGCGTTTTTTTAATACCCCGAATGACATCAAATGTATGGCCTGCAAGATCAAAAATTGCAATGTGAATACAAACTATCAACACTGAGAGGGTCCCTGCTATCGTTTCAAGCATTAAGCATTATCTCTGATATTTTTATCTTTGAAGATCGTAATTATGCCCTTATCATATACAATTTGGGAAATTGCCGTATAAAATAAGCCAAAATAGCATCATCAATTTCCATTTCGATATGAACGAAAACCGAAAACACAACACAATAATACAAACTGCCCCACAAATATTTGAAAGAGATTCATTTTCGTCATTATACTGACCAATCCGCGGTCACCTGCGTACTAGTTGCGCACCAGAAGAAAATATTGTTCAATTAGAGTAAAAAGTTAAAAGTTGGCCAACTTCCACTTGTTACTTGTTAATTGATAATTGTTAATTGGTGCTGCATGAATCCACACTTGATGTGAGTGTTTTCTAGGATGAAGAGTACAATGTTTTCACTGCAAGCAAATTAATTTCAAGAGAATTTATGTAAAGAAGCAAACATCTCAATCAGTTTGAAATGGGAGTATATTCAACATTTAGAAATAATTATTCTTTTCAGAAGATTATTCTATTCAAGAGTATGTAAATTTTTGATTGAAGAAATCTTTTTTATCTGTGAAGAAAAAGTATTGGTCCAAGCACCGATCCCCGAGGAACTCCACAGTTAATGCTGGCTAGAGATGAAGAAGTTGTCGTTTTGACTATTTGTTCTCTTCCAGTTAGGTGAGATTGAAGCCATTTAGCGCAGTTCCATTTATGCCATAGTGAGATAGTTTTCGCAGTATTTTCCATGATTAACACAGTCGAATGCTTTGCTACACTGCTGTAGAAAATTGTATTGTAGCATGGAAGCCTCAAACCAATCTAATATAATCTAACCCCTTTTAGCAGTGGAAACGAGACAAGTAATCTATATGATTCCGGCTCCAATTTGAAATATACCGACAAATACCTCACCGAAGGAAACAAATGAGAACGAAGAGAGAGAGAGAGAGAGAGGAACCAAACACCCCCGGGTTATAAAGACATCGCATATGAATGAGAAACCTCTTCATTTCAAACAAGTTCCGACGTAAACGCCAACTTTATCGCATATAATTTCCCATAATTGAATCCAAAGCAAACAAAGCGTCAAACCCGAAGGTAGAGGGGCCGACAAATTTCCCAAATAAATGACATATTGACATCAGGTGGAGCCGGCTACTAATCTGATAATGTAATTCGTTACACTGTCAGTTCTTTTGTTATCGGGAACAAATCGCGAATAAAAGGCGAACGATTCGGCATTAGGAAGGAACTGGGGCCGAAACCGCAAACTGAATGCCCCGACATAATGCCGTGTTTTTTTTTAAAAGTAAATGCCTCTAACTGCTTCTATTCATCGCCGGTAATTTATCTGCGGATCAGGTAAAGCTTGAAGTGTTTCCGGTTATTTAACTAAGCACCTCGCTTCTTGTCGGCATAAAAGTGATAATTGTCGAAGAGTAATTATGGACATGCACTCGAATAGTTGCAGTTGTAAACGGAAGTGAAGAACTCGGGAAGATATTTTTATCGACCGGCTACTGTTTTTTGCCATTTTGCGAATGGTGGTCTCGATATGAGGTTACTGGTAATGACCGTGGAAGTATAATATAAATGGATGTATAGTATAAATACAGATGGACTCGGTCAACATTGCCATCTACAATATTAAGCCAATCAATAGAGGATTTTTTCGTAACAAAAATTCTAGTAGAATACCGACTGTCATCACATGAAAGTCCGTAGTTTATTCTGTTATATTTTGGACAGTCAACTGTCATTTATTAATTTGTTTTCGAAATCCCATAGTGTTATTTTGATTTAACGGTATTCAAACGACTATTGAAATGTTAATGTTAACAGCCTCCGTTCGTTTAGATTTTTAATGGCCGGCGGCCGTTAAAAAATCATACTTGTTGAAATATTTTTTTCTAAACTTTATTCTGCTTATAATAACAGTAATTATAATAATACTAACTATTTATAAATTTGAAAAGTACACAGAAAGAAATGAATGTATGTTTTCTACACAATTGTGAATAATTTCAGCACAATTTGTTTTTAAAAAGTTGACAACACCAATTTTTTCACTTTTCTTCTATAATATTGTATTAGAGATATGTGTATAAACGATACACTTCAGTGATGTATTATTCTGAATGGTTTTGTTTTAATTTTATACACAAAATATACAAAATTAATTGGTATGTTGTGGGACGAATGTCAACAACTTGTGTACTGTTTAAGCATAAATTGTAATGAATGGCAACAATTTGTGTACCTAGTTTGTACAAATTGTGTAGGTATTTTAAATATAGGATGCAAAAATGTCACAAATTTGTGTACTCCGCATACATGAATTGTGTAGGTATATTCTACATATTTGTGTACAAAGCAAGGCCAATTTTTATAGGTACCATTTATAATTTTAAGAAAGGATATACTTGAGGCACATAACATCCAAACGGAATAAGATAAGAATAAGCATCAGTTTCAACCTGCTTGCTTATTATAAGCTTCATTTGCCAGAAGGTTGAAATAAAATTAAATGTCATTGAAATGTTTATTTCATCACAAAGAACTAATAACAAAAATAACTGAACTAAACTCTAATTACAAATAAAATAACAGAAACACAAAATACCAAACAGAACATAAATGAACCTTACATTTTGTTATTTTGGAACACGTTGAAGTTTAAAGTAATCTTTGTGTCAGACTATATTTATTCAAGTAGGAAGTAGGTACGAGGTTGCACCTTTCAAACCGTTAAAAATGATGAAAATGAGTCAGTTTGTAGGTTTCATGTTATAACAAAAAATAATAGCTATACTAACCTTCAAATATTGGTATCAGTTTGCAAAAATTCTAACAAATGGAAGTTGACACAAAACCTCATACACATGAGCAAATAATAAATGATAGGTAAGTACACTTAACCAGCTTGTCCCTTCGATCAGCATAAACCAATCAAACAATGATGGACTGGACATTTGGAGTGCCGCGCATGCGTATTTAGTTGGGTGAGACGACGCCTTGGTCAAGTTGTGGCAAATTACACAATTGTGTTGAAATAGTATACAATTTTTGCATATCAAATAGAAAGTGCACAACGGGTGTGAGATGAGGTCAATGCGTAGTAGATGTTTTCCATATAGATTGTGTTATGGTAGATGTGCAAATTTTTGTGTATTTTTAGGCAATATGGAAGTGCATGAATACTATACAAATTGACTTTCAAAAATATTTATTGAATTTCACAAAACGCGTATGATGAAAGCACGGACAGTTGTGTAAGATATCTACACAACTGTGTCTTACACAACGTTGTGCATGAACCTGCTGCAGTCTTTTCTCTCTGTGTAATTTGACAATTGCTATTATTTGAAATTTATTTTCCATCGATGAGAGATTTACCATCTATAGCACCAGTATTTGAACTTGTTGTTTTGATATAGTTGTCTCGTTATCTTCATTCTCTTTGAAACTGAATTTTCAATATACTACTCCGCCACCGCAGAGGAGATCCAACCTCCAAAGTTATTTTACCGATAGTAGATCGCCACCATTTTCTAGAAGCATAGCAGCCGAGGATCTGCGAAACGAGTGCCCTGTGTAGAGCTGAGGATTTTCCAGTTTTAAGAATGCTGCAATTTTCTTTGGAACAGCTCCGATAGTATGAATGCCCACAACTTGTTTTACACATTTACCATTCCTGTAACCAATGAAGAATCGCCGATTTTCCAAATTTGAAGGCCGCAAATCTACGTAATTTTGGTATAAATCATAGGCATCAAAAGAAAGTCCTTCTTTGGGAATGACAAATACCCTGTTCTTTTTGTTTTTAGTATACCTCAATGTAACTAAAACTCTGGTGCTTTCAAAATCATCCACAGTCAGCACGTCTACAGGCGTCAAAAATACTACACATTAATACAACCTTTTCAAGCAACCATGTATGATCATCTGCCTCCAACAAAAACTTAGTTACTTTTTCTTCAGACAAAATTTTTGCTTTCTTTGGTAATTATCCATCAAACTTTCGTCTTAAGAACAAAAATAATTTTCCAAATTTGAAAATACCATTTCGTTGATTCAATCATTGACATGTGGTTTTTCGGGGTGTTCCATAGCATCAGGATTTGATGTTAATTTTTCGATAAAGTAAAGCACTATGTTTTTACTAATTTCACACTATTCATGGGTCATAGTTAGCCATGGAAAAATGATATTAGGATATTTTCCGCATTATTATTGAACATTTTCGGGAATTGTATGAAAAGAGTTAAAAAAATTGAAAATTAATCAAACATTTCGTATGAATAAGATTTAATAATGTTACCAGCTACAGATGATACCCGGTATGTTCAATTGACTCAATCATTGAGATCTGAGTGTTTTAGGATATTATGAACCAGAATTTGCTGTTGCTTAAAAAAAGTCCCTAAAATGTTTTCCCCAATCTTTCACTTTTCAATAGTGGAAAATGGATTTATAAATGTTTTATGACTATAAAGGTATGTATTTCAGAGTACTATCACTTGAAAAAAACAAATTATTTTATTCACAACGAAATAGGAGGGTATTGCTTTTTAAAGTGGAACGTAGTGTATACGTACAGTTGTCATGAAAATTATCATTCGACATCCATTGTTCTATTGGAGATTCGCAAATGAGTTTCACCACTTTTCTTTGGTAGTACAAAAAAAATAATTGCAAGTAGAAATTTGCCATGGCATGGATTTATTGAACGTTTTCTTAGAACTAATTCTTGGACGGAAGTGTTGATTAAAAAGTGAAAAGTCCACTTATCAGTTCAGTCTCCAAATGACTTTGACCGCCTTCCGCAATTCTTCGAAGTCTCAGAGAGTGATTTCTGAAAAATCGTCAACACAATATAGTCAGGCGTATAAAATTGGAAAAAAACGTGTTGTTGTTTATCACGTAAAACTTTGTTTAGATCCCATTGATTTGGTCTTTTTCCAAACTGGGTGACATTCCTTTCAGAACATTAATTCTTATATTTCAACTCTCAATTTTTTTTACGTAATATCTCTGTAGTTCTGACAGTTATTGATATATTTCTTGTCATAGATTTGTATGATATGTATTCTCGACTCTTCAGGTTTGTGTCATTTTACTAATATACTAATTGATATCTCAATGTGGAATATTTGAATTTTGAATATTTGTTTTTAATTGTCTATATGAAAACTCCACCCTGGTATAACTTTTACTGCTGTTTTTATTATTATGAAAGAATTCTGGCATTTCTGTGCGTGTGAATTCATCTCTCAATATTGAGAACAACTCTAATGCTTGATTGCTTCTGAGAACGTCATTTCATTGCCTACAAGACAAGCATACGTTATTGTCAATATGCTTGACGTAATTTTTGCTTCCAACTCCTGGCATGGAATATAAAACCCAGCATGTATACAGAGTGGACCATTGAAACCAAAACTGCAGCTTAGTAGGTCTGCAGAACCGAATTATATAAAAACGCTTGGACATGTCAACTACATTTTCGAGGGGGGCATTATTCGCGATGAAATTCACCCCTCGGAGCTGTGACCGCCAACCCTAAATTTTGAAATGGCAACACATGGCGAGTGATACCTCATTTGAAAGGTATTTTCCTTCCTAATATCAAACAACAAAAATAAATTAATTCAATCGATTCGTTTTCGAGATATAGGAACTTGAACTTGGGAAATCACTTTTCATTCACTCAATCAATAAAAACAATATCTGATAAAGCAGCTGTCGCAATAATTATTATTGTCAATGAAAGAAATGTACAAACTGTCTACCACCCATTTCCATACAATAGTTCACATTCGGTTCAAAACGAGACCTCACAGTTCGTAGCATTTCTGGCGTATACGACTGCATTCTTCAATAATTCTACTTCGTAAATCTTACATAGATTCTAGTTCGGTTACAGAAATTTTGTTTTCCAAGTGACCCCACAGGAAAAAGTCGAGTGGGGATAAATCTGGAGAACTAATTGGCCACTCTATAGAGCCTCTTCTTCCAATCCAACTTCCAGGAAACATTTTACCAAAGACGTCCTAACAGGCTGTGCATAATGTGTCTTGTTGAAATATCAAGTGGTCTTCATGGTAACGATCGTCATTTTCAATGATGCCTACTTATTGTGGATGAACAAATTCATTCAATAATTCCAAATGAGTTTCTTCTGTCAGGTTACCGTCGAGAAATACTGATCCAATCAAATGGTCTCCAAAAATACCGGCCCAGACATTGAGTTTTTGGAGAGTTTGAGTATGGACTTCGAGGTAAACATGTGGATTGGCATAACGACAATTATGACGACTCACAGTCGATCTCGAAAAGAATTTAGACTCATCAGAAAAGCAGATGTTGAAAAAGAAATTCTCATCAGCATCTATTCTCGTAGTCATAATTTCACGAAATTCCTGTCGCCTATCAAAATCATCTTCATTCAATTGGTGTACCAAATGTATTTTGTTGGGGTGGAATTTATGATGTTTCACGATTCGGCAGATACTGGTTCTACTGATATTGGTAAAACTAGCCAATTTCCTTGTGCTCAATGTTGGGTCTGCATGAACTTGTCCTAAAAGTTCAACTTCATCAGGTTAATTTCTCAAAGGAAATTCACTTTCTGGGTCTCGTTTTTTGTTGGCTACTGGGGTGGGATTCCGTGAGCCATAGAATTCTACTTTTCATCGAATAAGTGAGGTGTCATTAAGGTTGAATTCACGGGAGAGACAAAGACATAACTGTCGACTATAGAATTCTATGGCTCACGTAATCCCACCCCTGATCCAGTTTGACAGATTTTCTAGCAACTAGTTTATCTAGAATCGTCTCATTTAACAAATTAGCTGTACGGTTACCGACTCATTATTCTTCTCGCGATCGTAACACCATTATCGAGGAAAGATATTCAGCAGCTTTAGTCAAATAATTCACTCTAATGTCGTTCAATCAAAGATCAGTTTGACACTGATTGACGACCACAATTGCGATTTGCCAAATAAATTAATCTCACACATGTTTTTGTTGTGCTCACATTTGAGTCGAATTCGAGAAAACGTTTTTTAATCGATTCTCATATTGGCCAAACTGGTCGCAAAATTAAAACTCGATTAGCAGAACACGTTAGATTAATAGAATCCGATTCCGATAAGGAAGAAATCAACTCTAACTCAGTTTTTTCCAATCATATTGTTAACGAAAAACATAATTTTGTTCCTAACTCAGATTTACAAATTTTCCATATTTGTGATAAGGAAAAAAGCTCAATCTACTTGAGACCCTGGAAATAAATGAGGCAATTAATTCAGAAGTTCAATGCATAAACGAACAAACTACTTTTGACAGCTTAAAACTTTTCAATAACTTACTGTTTTCATTGATCGATTTGTGAATAATTTTCTTTTCTTTATCAATTTTCTTCCCACTTTTACAAGTCACACTCGTTCAACAACCGATGATCCACATTACAATTTTTCTAATTTTCTAGTTTAATATATATTTCCAATATTACTGATAGTTGATGTTGTATGATTGACGATTGCTCTTTACAATAGGTCCACAGGTCCACAGAACAGTCACTCTGTCACGTTGAGTCGTGACGTCTCACTCGACAGATGACAGATGTCAACTTAAAATTTCACTTTCATTCTTTCATAATATAACCCTTTCTTTTTGCGAAAATAACAAGTGCGTGGTCACAGTTTAACAATTTTTTTGTGAAAATGATTTATTTGGCTAGGTCATATCACAACCCCCAACAGTTAGGGACCCGCTCATGTTTCGGATAGCGTCATGTTGACAATAATTAATTAATTTTTCTACATTTTTAAAGAAGCTTTTTTCCAACACATAAATGAATAAAATAAAATATAAGTCACTTAATTAGATAAAAATACAATAAAAATAAAAACAGACAGCAAGAAACATATCAGTCAACAAATAAAATAATAGAACGATGAATAAATATCAAAGTCAAGGCTTGCACTCATTCAGCATGATGTTCTTTAATTTTACTTTAAATATAGGTAGCGACCATGCGTTTTTCAGGTCATCCGGGAGGTCATTAAAATTACTCAATCCTTTGGAAAAAACTGAATTTTGTGATTTCATTGTTTTAACAGGCTCAATGAATATACTATTTCTCGATCGGGTGTTATAATCATGGTGTTCAGAAACAAAAGATATTTTTCCCTCAGATAAGTTGGGGCATCACCTGTTCTTACTTTGAATATAAAAATCATGGTTTGATAGAATTACATTTTATCTACTGGTAACCACTTCAATAAGCTTAACATTTCATTAATAGGTGTTCGTTTAGAACAAGATAATATTGTTCTCATTGCTAGATTCTGTAGTTTTTGTAAGCGGCCTATTTCATTTTGTTGTAGCAAATATAGAATGGTGGAGCAGTAGTTGAAGTGAGGAAGTATTAGTGTGTTGTATATAATAGTTTTTGACCATTTCGAGAGAATACTGGAGCATCTGTATAAATAATTAATTTTGAATGAAATTGTTTTAATTATATAATTCGCATGATTTTTGAATTTTAATTCTCGATCAATAATGATTCCTAAATATTTAAAAGTATCCACTACTTCAATTGAAATATCATTTATTTTTATTTCACAATCATGTTCTCGAAACTTATTATATTCTTTGTTATTACCTATCATCATGAATTTAGTTTTGCTTGTATTTATCTTAAGTTTGTTTGCGCAACACCATTTGTAAAGTTTCATTCACGGTCTCTACCACTGCCAAGATATCTGAATTAGAGAAGTGAATCAGAGCGTCATCTGCAAATAAGTGCACCGAGCACCTTCCAACATTTTTCACAACATCGTCAATGTATATAAGAAATAGTAACGGGCCAAGTACACTGCCCTGGGGGACTCCCTGTTCATTCAATATTTCATCAGATAAAATATTATTCAATTTAAGTTTTTGTTTTCTTTTCTCTAGGTAATCTACAAGCCATGCTAATGCATTTCCAATAATACCAATGCTTTCTAATTTCATTACCAGTCTATTCCTATCCACAGTTTCAAAAGCTCTTTGAAGGTCTAGAAAGATTACACGTCATAAGATTATCTTTCCAGCTTCTTCTAAAATCATCCAGAACACATTGTATGGCTGTCTCACAACTGTGACCACTCCGAAAACCTGACTGCACACTATTTATCACTCTGTTCTGCTCTATGAAGTCCACAATTTGCTCATATGACTAAGACTTTTTCTATAATAGGTAACATATTAATTGGTCTCAGGTCACTAGCTTTGGTATAGTTTTTTACTTTAGGAATTGGCACAATTGTGGATACTTTAATATTATTGGGAACCCTACAGGTTTCAAAGGATGAATTGATTAGATTTAACAGAGGGTTGGACAATATTACAAAAACAGTTCTTGAGGAAAAGGGTGTCCACATCATCTGGGCTACCTTTATTTGGCAGAGAGAGAATCATTGTCTCTAATTTTTTATAGTCAATTAACATGAAGCTGTCAAGAACATGTTCTCTGTATCTACGCAGAATTGGAAAATCAGGGCCCGCATTGTCTATTTTATTACTGATTTGTTGTATACTTTCTACATGGTACTTATTCAAAGCATTAGGCATTGCATATATGTCTTTTATTATTACATCATCTTCAATTTCAATTTCTCTCTTGGTATTGTCAATTATTTTCTTAGGAACACAATTTCAAAATTTTCCACATTTCTACTGCATTTCCTTTATTTTCTGATATTTTATTTTCAAAATAATTACGCTTTTCCTCTCATGATTTTCACCGCTATATTCCTATTTTGTTTATAAGTTTCCCAGTTTTCTTGATGGTATGTTCAAACTTTATTACTGTTATTCCCAATAATATAATATTTCTCTTTTCTGTAGAACTTAACTTTGTAACTTTTTCCGCTGAAGATGAAGGATTAATCCTTCAAAACATGTCCTGCTGCTGATGTAAGTCTTTCGACTACATCTCGTAAGGTGCTGATGTGTGTCATCTGATGACTACACCCACATTAGTAATAATAATAATAATAATGTTTATTCAGGATTGTACATAAAAATTACACTTTTTTTATTTCTGATATATATAAATACATAAAAGCCCGAACAAACATTGAGAAACCACAAAAGCCGGAGCTGCGCGTGGTGCATTCAATGCTGTAAACAGCTTGAAAGTGATGGAAAGATAATATATAGCTAAACAAAAATATATTTATATAAGTAGAAGTAAAAATAATAATTTAGTTAAAGATTATATATATATATATATATATCTATATATATATATATATATATATCTATATATATATATATATATCTATATATATATATATATATATATATATATATATATATATATATATATATATATATATATATATATGGATAATGAGTTGAAGTGGGCACATTAATGTTGATAAGTAGGTATGCAAATATTAATACATTTTTTTCTTACATATTACTCGCCTGGAGAAAGAAAAGGAAAGGAAATCATGACGACAAGATAATAATATGCAAGTAATTCATTGATAGTGCCTAGTTTCATTCCAAGAATAAATCCCTTAAATTTTTTCCTTAGTAAACTTTTAGAATTAATAGTAAGAATATAATTTTTCTGTTCTTTGGGGAGAAAATTGAACGATTTCAATGCTAAATATCTGTAACATCTTTGTCCAATTTTATTTGTTAGAAGAGGTGTTTTTACAAAATTTTCAGTTTTTGTCCTTGTTGAGTATGGATGATCGATACTATTCAATAAATATTTATGTCCGTGTATATAAGCTAGGAGATTCAAGAACTGCATTTGTCTCACAGATAATACTTCCGATTCGGTATAAAGAGCTTCGGTTGGGTATGTAGGTTTTTTCTTAAAGATAATTTTGAGGAAGCGTTTTTGTATATTTCCAACTTTCGTATATGGATGTTTACCCACCCCATGCTAGGATTCCATATTGAATCCTAGATTCCACGAGTGCCGCGTATATTATTTTGTGTGTCCAATATTTTGTTGAGATACTTGAATTTGTATAATATAGTTCTTAGGGTTTTTGTTACATTATTGATATGAATATCCCATCTCAAGTGGCTATCTATTGTTATACCTAAATATTTAATTTCATTTGTTACTTTTATGGAAGAATTGTAGATATCGACTTTTAAGGTTTTGTACTGCAGTAAATTATTTTTATATGAGGTGAATGGGACAAAGTACGTCTTTTCTGTATTAATTGTAAGTAGTTTATGATTGAACCATGTCATAATTTGAGTCAGATCGTCTTCAGCTTTTATTTTTAAATCTTCCCAGTTTTCATCTTCGTAAAAAATAGCTGTGTCATCTGCATAACTGATGATGTCTCCAGAGCTGTTCATACTTAGCAGGTTATTAATGCATGCAGTGAATAATATCGGTCCCAAGACAGTTCCCTGTGGGACTCCATACTCAACTTCCTTCTCTATGCTTAGTTCTGTCTGTCTGTAGTAATAAAGATTATTTGGTGGAGTTCGACTGTAAGTTTTTTAACCACCCAGTAAGACCTCTCCTCCACTGTTTGTTATGGATCGCCTCCGTTTGATTCTTAAGAACCTCAAAATATTTGAAACGGAATTGCATGTTATTTGTTGGTAAACAGTTAGGTCGTTTAATTCCTTGACCATTATGAGTAATTTTAAACAGTTGCATTTTTGGATCTTATTTTTATTGACTGAGTGAATAAAAAGTTATTCCCAATCTTCAAGTTCCTATATCTCGAAAACGAATCTGTAGAATTAATTTATTTTTGTTGTTCGATATTAGGAAGGAAAATCCCTTTCAAATGAGGTATCACTTGCCATATGTTGCCATTTAAAAATTTAGGGGTGGCGGTCACAGCTCCGAGGTTTGCTATGTATTTCGGGTGAATTTCATTATTGATATGTCCGAGCGTTTTTATATAAATCGGTTCTGCCGACCTACGGAGCCTCTGCTTCGTTTTCAATGGCCCACTCTGTATAACTGATATATGGCGCCGTGAATTTGGCATCAGTCAAGAGTTGTGCTGTCGAATCTTGGCGCAGTCGGCCAGCCAAGTAGAGCGACGGATTCAATTTCCCTCGAAGGAAGAATTGTTTTGTCAAGTAGTACACCACACATGCTACTGACATTCTTCGTTTTATATGCTTTGTATCTACATATCCCATTTGTATTATAACCAATCCGGGGAGCGGCATTTTTCCATCACGTTCTAGTTATAGATTTTACCAGTTTTCCTTTTTCGCTTTTAGGGTGAAGTCTCAATGTTGTTCGGATACATACGCCTGCCGGGGATAGAGGAAACCATTTCGTATGTTTTCCTTGGTAATAATTTCACATTGTCGAGTAGTTTGTCGGGTTCGATTGGAAAGATACCGAAAGTTTTAGGTTTTCATCTTGAGGTATTCAAGATGGAAACTTCTATGACAAATCATTTTGCAAGAGAAAATCTGGGAAGAAGAGAATAAGTTTGTGTTCTGTGCTAAAGGATATATTATTAAGTATTAATTTTATGATGGTATGAGTGCAATTAGTTCTATTAAAAATGTTACTTTACACACAAAAAGTCATACACAGGATACAGTGAACCCAATACTTTTTTTGCTTTGTGCGCTTCAAAATAAATAGCTAAGAAAAAAGTTCTTGGTCCCTGAGAATATTGTTACTTTGAATCAAGTAAATATTTGTTGAAAAAAACCAAACACTTTGTTCAATAAACTGAATCCCTTACTCATTTTGACAAAGATTTTTTTATCCGGTTAGTTAGTTATAATAAAATAAAAATTATCATTTTAGGATTTTTAGCCGGAGAAGTAGTTGTATGCTGTTAGATATTAGAAATGAGCTTCAATTTCCTGTCCTGTTTTTTCAGTTTCAATTCACTTTTCAAAATCATTGGTATTGTTACTATTATATCATTATTATTACCATATTACGCAATATTACGCAGTTCTCATCGTGAAGTAAGTTTGAAATCGATATCAAAATTTGTGCATATATTAGTATTATTATCATCAACGTAACTTGCAATAAACTGAATCCCTTACTCATTTTGACAAAGAGATTTTATTATTCCGCTAGTTAGTTATTATAAAATAGAAATTATCGTTTTCGGGTGTTTTACTGGGGAAGTAGTTGTATGCTGTTAGATATTAGAAATGATATACCTTCATTTTTATCGTGAGTTCCATTTCCAGAGGAGTCCCTGTTTTTTTCAGTTTTCAATTCCCTTTTCAAAATCATTGGTATTGTTACTATTATGTTATTATTACTACCATATTACGCAATAATATGGCATTACCATCCAGTTCTCATCGGGAAGAAAGTTTGATATAGATTGCACAATTTGTACATACATTAGTATTATTATCATCAACGTATCATGCAATACAATACAATACAATACAAATCTTTATTTCCATAGACTTTGCAGTATTGGATAATGTCAAAATAAGTTTAAGTTAACACAAATAATTTGTAGAATACAAATAATACAAAGAAATTTTACAAACAAACAAAACAGACATCACAACAAAGTAATAAATGCGAGGTCAGAGACGTTGCAATTAACAAAATCATTAATAGAATAAAATGAATTCTTCATTAAAATAACTTTCAGAGTATTTTTGAATTTATGATTATTTGAGATTTTCTTTAATTCAGTTGGCAGTTTGTTGTATAATTTAATTGGTAGCACGATAGGACTGTTGGCTACCTTAGTCAATTTGTGCTTGGGTAAAGCCAAATCCATGCTTACTCTAAGACAATATTAATTGTTTCTAGAAACTAGATAGTCAGATAGGTTATTTTTGACGTGCATTATTGACGCAAGAATGAACAGGGAGGGAAATAACATGGTTGAAGTTTCAAGTCTATAGCTCATCGAGAAGTTAGTTTAAATCGAATAGAAAGTTTGTACCAATATTATTAGTATTATTATCATCTGAAGTTTCAAGTCGCTCTAGTTCAAAATGGATGGCAAAATTTGTTTTGGACCTCGAGGACCCTCTGGTCAAAAAGTAGGGGGGGGAGGAACTGCAAATTTTTCGACCTTGGTGTGGTTTTTCCTCAATAACTTTTTTGCCTTACGTTCTACAGCAAAAAACATCGTTTTACTTTTTTGTAGATCGTCAAATTCCCTACGAACTTGTTGCCTCAAACATGTTTGTATGTCAATTTGTTACCGAGATATGGCGCTTCGAAGAATAGGTAATTTTTCAAATTTCGCCACAAAATGCAGAATTCCACCCTATTTCTTCTGTTATACAAGAATTATGATGAAATGTAGTTGCTATTATAATTCCTACTTGAAATCACCAACTTTAGATAACCCCCACCCCTGCTTGCCCACCAGGTGTCAAGTCGTTCCTCCCAAGGACAAGAGAGTGTTGGGCCGAGGGAAGTGTAATCAAGGAAAAACCGGAGAGAGGTCAACAATTTTGCAGTTTCCCCCCCCCCCCCTAATTTTTTCGCACAGGGTCCTCGAGGTCCAAAACTTCCGACCTTTTTCAACCAAACCCCACTTTTAACGTGAGTTTAAACTGACAAATATGTATGAATGTAAGTTTGAACTGACTTTTTATTATGTATAATTGTTAGTTTCAACTGCCAATTATGTATAAAAATGTAAGTTTAGACTGACAACTATGTATAAAAAATGTAAGTTTAGACTGACAAATATGTATGAATGTAAGTTTGAACCAACTTTTATGTATAATTATGTATAATTGTTAGTTTCAACTGGCAATTATGTATAAAAATGTAAGTTTAGACTGACAACTATGTATAAAAAATGTAAGTTTAGACTGACAATAATTTATACTTGTTAGCTTTAAATGACAATTATGTATAAATGTAATTAAACTAACAATTATACCAATTTAACACTCAAATAGCACTCTGTATGTACATCCGACTTTCTTGGGGAATGCAAGTGTCTTCCCAATTCTTGCATCACCTCATAAGTTTCATTTAGAAGTCTCGCAAATGTATCCGCTAAGTATATTCACGATGCCAGTGTGTAGTGCGACAGCAGAATATGCGGAAAATTCCCTAGGCGAGTCGTCGCCGTCGGTATTTTGTTCCAACACCGAAATCTTATCTACGATATGTGTGTGCCTCGTGGTACTTATATATGTGACATGTCGGAAACGAATGTTTCTTGCGGTAACGCGTTAGATAAGCAACATCTGAAGCTGGTTGCCTGGCAACGGCGATCTCATCCTGTCGCGGTGATAGAAGAGCAGCTCTCTTGAACTTCAGACTCTCTCTGATATTCCCGCCGTATTTTACTTTTCACGGGATTGCACGTGAACGGTACGAACGGGCCAAAAGGGGACGACTCCTAGGATTTACTGGCGGTCTGGAAATTGGTTTTTGAAATTTGATTTTAGGTCTTGTCGGTGTTTTCAGGTCTGAGAGTACTGGTAGCTAATGATAAGATAAGATAATTTATTTCCATGGACAATACATTACAGCATCGTATAGAAAATTGTCATACAAGAGCAGGCATGTAGTATTCTAAATACTATATGAAAAAGAGAAGTATAAATTGATAAAAAAGTAGACAATTACAAATATACATCATAGACATACAGTGATTGTTCAATATGAAACAACAGTTATTTTTACACATCACAAATAAATGATCTCTAAGTCATAAAATCTGTCAAAATAATTGCACTTTTCATAAGGATAATTTTTAAGTTTTCTTTTGAAAAGTCCCTCAGACTGACTACATTTTAATTCTTCGGGCAACACATTATAAATTTTCAATGCTAAGTACTTAGGTGTATTCAAAGTCACATTATATTTACAAAATGCAAAATATAAGTATTTATCCTGTCTAGTTGACTTCTCACGTTTACAGTCATTGGTCAGAAACAGTTTTACAAGTTAACAACGGTTTGAGATTTCGAAATAAAAAACAAAATGAATTTAATTTTCGTATAAGTGACTCGCAATGAGCTCTCCAGTTCAGTGAGTCATCCAAAACAGTTCCCAAGAACCTCACAGAATCTGAGTCAAGTGTTCATTCCCATTATTAATACTGATATTCAGTCTTTGCGCATACTTCTGTCTGTTATGAAATCTCACAATTTGAGTTTTATTAGGATTGAGAAATAAACTGTTTTTAGAGCACCAATCTACAGTGCGGTTCATAATCTCTGAACAATTGTCATTCAAGATGTTAAAATTCTTATCGCTAACGACAATGGAAATATCGTCTGCAAATAGAATATACGAATTATTATTAACTAGTTTATCTAGATCACTTATATATATATATATATATATATATATATATATATATATATAGCGAGGGGCAATATATGAAAATATAAGTAGAAAAGTTATTGGGTATAACCCTCAAAATGTTCTGCAACCGTAGACACGTGTATAAATCAGGATGGATTTATCGAGGGGAAATATATAAAAATATAAATAGAAAAGTTATTGGGTATAGCCCTCAAATTGTTGTGCAACCGAAGACACGTGTTTCGAGCTTAAGCTCTCATCAGTACGGTAAAATCAAGTGCGAAGATGTACAACACTTGGATGTAAAAATGGAAACAAAGGAAGTCAACAACAGTTTGACGTGTTTTTGCATTTTTTTCAAAAGTGATCATTGTACGTTTTATGAATTTTGTGCATTACTTTATCATTACCCTATATATATATATATATATATATATATATATATATATATATATATATATATAGAAAAGTTATTGGGTATAATATTTTCAGCAATGCAGCGTTGCCGCTTATACCAGAAAGTAGCAGCATCTTTGTTATTTCAAATTGATCACCCTGTATAATACCGCATTTTTGAACTTGTCATTCCTTTCTGATTATTTCTGCCTCATACTCCCCTATACCTATCTCTAACGGTTTTTGAGATATTGGTTATTTCCCATATTTTTCAACCAAAACATAGCTCGAATTGAATGTTTATTTCTGCGGTATTTGGATTCTTAGGAAGTTGCAATTTCGTGTTTAGTTCATCAAGATCATGTACATTGATTCTGTATAGAGAAGTTTGTTCTGCGTTATACAGGGTCGGTCAAAATTCATGATCTTACTGCTAGATACGAAAAGGGTTGAAAGTGCGTTTTTTTAAATGGAACATCCTGTATATTATGAAATATCCTGAAAGATGACTAAATTCCCTTCTAATTGATATATTATGTTCCTATACCTAAATAGCCAGAATTCCGAGATAATAGCAATTTTCACTTGTAATCTCCCAAGTGCTTGAATTATTGCCGGAAATTTTTCGAGTACATGAATTTTTTTTGAAAAGTCATCTACGAGATAAATTAATTCAAGCACGAGGGGGATTCGGTAAGAAAATTTCACACCGAGAAATGAAAATCATCCAACAATTCATAAGAAATAACTAACGATGGTTTCACCTGAACTATTTATAACCACTGAAATATTGATATGTAAAATACTTAACAAAATTTTCATCAATAAATGTGTTTAAATCTGGAACAAAAAAAATAAAAAAGTTGTTACGTTCTTATCGTGGATTGAACCATCGACCTAGCGACTCATAGGCCGCCACACTACCGCTGAGCTACGGGACTTCTGATAAAAACTTGTGACAAATGGTGTATTGAACTTCTTCTGAAATATGATTTCAGAATTGACAATCATGAATTTTGAATGACCCTGTATAACGCAAAACAAACTTCTCTATACAGAATCGATGTACATGATCTTGATGAACTAAACACAAAATTGCAACTTCCTAAGAATCCAAATACCGCAGAAATAAACATTCAAATCGAGCTATGTTTTGGATGAAAAATATGGAAAATAACCACTATATCAAAAACCGTTAGTGATAGGTATAGGGGAGTATGAGGCAGGAATAATCAGAAAGGAATGACAAGTTCAAAAATGCGGTAATATACAGGGTGACCCATTTGAAATAACAAAGATGCTGCTACTTTCTGGTATCAGCGGCAACGCTGCATTGCTGAAAATATTTTAGATCGATAGACCAAGAGCAACTACTTGAGAAACCAAATTTTCAGAATGATCCTATTTCCCGTTCTTCGTAAACGTCTAAGGTACCATCGACCGTGATCCACCCTATATATATATATATATATATATATATATATATATATATATATATATATATATATATATATATATATATATATATATATATATATATATATATATATAGCGATTGCAGTGTTCATCCCGGCGAACGATGACGGGCACCGGGCCCCCGCGTGTATACAACCGTGATAACCAGGACTGCACTGATGAGGGACTTCATCCCGAAACCGGTCTGCAGTTGGTTCCTTGTTTGGATCAGGCGGTGTCCTGCTGTCTGTCTCTGAGAGCTCTTGCAAAGTTGTTCCTTCAAAGTAAGGATCTTTGCACATATGTCTGACAGATATAATTCAATATCTGTCGAGGTATTAGCCATAGAAGTAGTTGTTTTCTGTCGGACATATGCCATACAATCTATACAAAGGTATAGTGAGTTCCTAATGGATTGTTTTCGACTGTTTTACAGTCACTGGAACATTTATTGCTCCTTGAAACAAGTATTCAGCATATATATATATATATATATATATATATATATATATATATATATATATATATATATATATATATATATAAGTGAAAATAGAGTCATGAATAACTTACTGATATATATATATATATATATATATATATTTCAATTTAACATCTCGTAAGTACGTATCAGATTATAATGTAATACGTTCGGTTTTAAAAAATAGGTCCTCACGCGGCTGACCAGGCATTCCGAGCATAGTATGGATAAGTTCCTAAATGTTTTTTTTGCGGACAAACTATAACTCTGACAAAAACTGTTGTAATAATGTCTTTTTGGTAGAAAAAACTTTCCCAACAAGATGGTATTTTTTATTTTTCATTATATTCATCCCTGCCCAAAATATTCTAGGATTTTGAAAATAAAAAATTTATCGAATTTTTTTTTTTGACTTTAGGAATTCGATTGACTAGTGACCTTTTTCGTATATTAACCAATATATTCTAAACTTCTTATTAAAAAGAAAAATCAGTGAGATTGCTAATTACTTGTTCTCGTGACCTCTGCCAACTGGACTATTTCCAAATTCTGGTCAGCTATCTGTTTGACAAAGCGCCATTCTGCTCAAGTACGTGTAATAAATTTTTTTCTGTGAAATGGGCTATAAATCAGTAGAGTCGAAGCATAAAACCGCTTGAATAGTATCAAAGCGTCTATTAGTGCGATAACGTCCAGAAGTGGCCCATTACTGATTTGTAAAGCTAGACATTTTTTCTTGATGAGTGGACGATGGTGTCGTTAAAATGCTGCACAAGCGTAAACACATTCCTAAGCGTTCCCTACTTATCTCCTCGTAACTTTTATATTGTCGTCCTCATACACGACGGCAGCGTTTTACGGTAATTCTAGACGTGGAAAAATGTCCGAGTCAAAGATTACGTTTGTCGGATATTCGAAAAGTTGTCAGGTATTAGCTGTTAAGACAAATGGCGTTCTTCAGATTGAAAGGACCAAGTCCGCACCTAATTTTGGGATGTTCTCGTTTTCTGGTCAATAGCGTTCAATGATGTTTGAGGACAAAAGACTGTTGATAAAAATAATACAGTGAGGAATTATCCCAATTAAATATTAAAATTTCCAATTGGCCTAGTATTTCATACAAACGAATTTCAATCATTATCTTTCTCACATGTAAATATTTCAATTTCATCCAGCTGAGGTACATTTCTGTTAATTCTACCTTTAGACAGATAAACGGGCGTTTCCCTCTATTAACAGTTGTTCCCCAATAACGAACATTAACAGAATACCCTTCTACTCCTATATCACAAGTAATAATTTTGAGACAGTTTCTATTTATTTAGGTTTTAAAAATGCTTTAATATGTTGAATAAATCGACATCGGATTTAAAGTAACCTTAAGATTAACTAAAACGGTGTCGGGAAAAAAGCGCCCAGCGAAAAAAGCGCCCAGCGAAAAAAGCGCCCAGCGAAATAAGCGCCGATCTCGAAATTCTACTCGCACCTGCGAGGTCAAACCTTCAGTGAAATTAGAGACCAGCGAAATAAGCGCCCATCCCCAAATCATCAAGCTCCCAACTTGCGAGCTAGGTTAGTTCGGTCAGGTTAGATCAGACTAATAAAATACTACACTGAAAATGAATTTATGATAATAATTATGATTAGTAGATATTTTTTTGGCGCCCACTCGTCCCTGCGCACACTTCCATTTAGTTACTGCTTGTGTTTTACGTCTTATAGGCGCAGGTAAAATTTAGGGATGGGCGCTTATTTCGCTGGTCTCTAATTTCACTGAAGGGTTGACCTCGCAGGTGCAGGTAGAATTTCGAGATGGGCGCTTAATTCGCACATTCCGAGATGGGCGCTTTTTACGCTGGGCGCTTTTTTCATACATTCAACTAAAACTACTTAAAGACCACGTATTCTTAAACAAAGAATTTGATGCACTCTTTAAGTCAAAATAAAAATGCTAATTATTCTCAAAGTCCTATTGATCCTATACTGGTTTCATGTAACTCTTAACATTAGCTATTTTAAAACTAATTTGCTATTATTTAGAATTAATTAGCAAGCTGGTTTTAAAACAATCCGTTCTGGGAAAAATAGTTTTAAGCAGTTTTATGGAGTTCCCTTGATGTATCCTTTAAAACCCGTTAGGAAATCTATTTTATCCCAAGACTATACATTCAATATAATACTACATTGAATCCAAAAACACAATTTTTACCTTTTAATGAGTACATTAAGAGTATTATAAAGTTTAAAGGTTTTAATTTAGTCAATTTGGTTAAAAGAAATACCTTTTGGTCTTTGGACTAAAACTAATTACGAGGATGTATTGATATCTAGTTAGCCTAGACCAGTTCCCTGCATAAACAAAATATTGCGTTACCATAGCAACGAACAATAACTTGTTAGAAGTGTCAGTGTAAAGTTTGACGTCAAAAAAGTAAATATGGAATGAATTCTTTATATCTCAACGCCTATTAAGAGTCAATTGATAAGATTCCACAATCGCCAGAAACAATGCCCTGATACCCAAATCAACGAAATATTCGAAAACTCACAAGAAACGTAATTTTAAGTATAACTCTGGATTCATGCCTGAATTGGAGAAAACACTGTGACAAATTTTGCGAATACCTAGTAGCTGGAGTTAACAGCACTATTTCTTGTGGGATTTTATTCAGGCAGTTTAGGGTTATAACTCTTGTTTGTCCTCATATTTTTTAAGGGTCTGTATACATTCAGTGATTTTTTAGAAAGAATTACAAATTTGACATGTGTAGCGGATCGATAGGAAAAAATTGTAAACGCCTTCGTGCGTTATTTTCAAAGCAGAATTTGTTCAAAAACTCGAAATTTGCAGAATTTACTGAATAATTAAAAAAATACTATATATTGCGGATAAATGGTCCAAAAATGGTTTCTTCTTTCGAATATAAAATTCCAGTTCGATTTTGGAAAGATAACAGTACCCAATAAAATCTGAATGGTCATAAACAATTATTGTAAACGTACGTTGTTAACAAAAATCATATTAATTCCTATATATATATTTATTATGACAAAAAATCTAGCATATTCCAACCGTTTGATTGTGAATACTTGATGGCTAATTAAAGCTTCTTTAATTAGCATATCCCCATACAGGAAATATCATAATAATAATGATTACCATATAATAATTAACGAAATGTCAAACCTCTTCATAGTTTCTACAAATGCTGCTCTAATCCATTCGTTCAAGCATTCGCATGGGAATTATTTTTCAATCACATTCGCCGGTAAATTCAATAACCGTGTTCACAACTGTCTTCAATAGAATTTACTTTTCTTATTGCAAAAGCGACTTGACTTGTAAAGGTACCCACTCAGTGAAACATTGCCGACAACCTCATCCTCATACAGAGGTGGCCTGGTTTTTGTCCACGTTGTAAACTTCCTGACAAATAAAAGTACTTTACTATTTACTTTACTATTATCTCAAATGTCATATTATTTCTATATCATAAGGAATCAATATTTTATAGATTTAGGTTAGTTTTAAGGAAAATGTATAAATATAATAATAATAATAATAATATGGTCTTTATTTTTGATAACATATAACATTTACAGGAATCAGTTATACATTTTATTCGCGAGATTTAGCCTAGGGCTACGCTTACACCTAACCTCCTAGTGGCAAGCAATTAAATTAAAGAAATGGTACAGCCAAACGACATCATGACAGGATAATATTATAACTATTCATTATAACATGGATAAGAATATTGCGTTTGTTTCAATACCTACATTATATATTAGCAATACAGGATTGAATCAGAAATGGGGCTACTGAGTGGCTCTAAGACATGCTATCATATACTTTTTGAAAGAATGTGAACCCATTATTCTAACATGCTTTGGAATTGTGTTGTACAGTTTTACAGAGTTATAAGTGAAGCCTCGTTGAAATAAAGTTGTCGAATGATGTGGCATCGTGGAATTATCTTTATGTCTTACGTTAACCGAGTGAGTCTGAGATCTGGCCAGCAACTTATTACGGTTGTCATAAGCATCATTCCTTAGCGTTTTGTAAATGAAAAGGGATAAATGAAGTTTTCTTCGGTTTTCCATATTGAGCCACATCATCTCATTTAGTTTTTCAGAAACATGATCATATCTTCGGAGTTCATAAAAAAAGCGTACACGGAAGTTTTGTACCTTCTGTATCTTGTATTTATACACATTATCAAGACAAGGCCCATATAAGAAGTCACAGTATGTAAACTGTGAAAGAACGAGAGTTTCGCAAAGAGTCTTACGTAAGTTTAAATTCAACACAAATCTGTTACTATATAGAGTCCTGAGGGAAATGAAAGTTCTTTTTAGTATACTATCAATGTGGCTTTTGAAACGTAGGTCCTTATCAATTATTAGCCCTAAATTTTTTGTAGTATCAACTATACTGTTAAAGGAGAATTATTCAATGAAATAAAGAGATTACGAGGAGTAAATTCGTAAATTTCTAAATTGTCCGCCCGGCTTACGAAACTAATTGCTTGCTGGCAGGACTTGGAATCGTAGGTAATCTGATTACCAGAAACATAACTATGAAATTCCAAGTTATTTCCCCAAAACAAACATTGATAGTCGGACAAAGGACCTTTGAATTTAAGAAGGAAAGAAATAAATATGAAATATTTAGAAATGTGAAAGATTATTTTCTTCGGAAAATAAAAATAATGTCGGAGTTTTATTGTTGGTAAAACCCCTACATAGTCCAAGAAACGAGGAAGCGGCCCAACGTTAAATGTGCCAAAATTAATACCCGAAAAATAAAAATATGAGCGTATAGGAAATCAAAATTCAGGATGAGTTTCTATTTCGTGCGACTCGATCCTGATTACCGAACATAACCTAAAAAATTGAACAAAGTGAGGCGTGCAGGCGCGGAGCGATGCAATTTTAGCGGGTGGCGCAGTGGGGATACAAAATACTGTTGACATTAAAGACACTTTCATCCTGACAGTGTTATTGAAAAAGAAAAGAAAAGTTATTGGTTCAATTTCTAGTACTAGTGTACATTGCAAAAGAAAACGTACGAAACAACAAGCCGAGATACTCAATATTTTTCAAGCAAAGGCCACCTTGAACTCACGAAATAAGTTTTCAGTGCTATCCCCACTCCGCCACCCGCTACTGCTATCGCGATCCGCGCCTGCACGACCCACTTTATTCATGAATTAATAATACTGCAAATGAACTAAACATATCCTAGTATTTTTTAATTGAAAATATAGGTATTCAACCTCAATATCCATGAAAGTGACTGCTGTACGATGATTATTGCTTCTTCCAGATTCTTTAGATATAAAAAAATTATCTCGGCTCCTAGTGATCGTAGGAATTCAATTTTTTTTATTGCTTGAAATCACGGAATTCATTTTCATAAAAGTCATTTATATTTATTTATTTTATTTATTTATAAGGCTTTCCAACAGGATGTATATATAACACATCACCAATAACAGGAAAGCACATGATTACAGATGTATCAAGAGTAGATTACAAGTGAGTACTTAATTTGGATTCTTTCCATACGATTGATGTACTTCTGATAGAACGGATTCCATACTATAGAGTTATATTCTAGATAGCTCCGCACAAGTGAGTTATATAGAATTATCAGTGTCTTAGTCTCTTTGAAAGATTTGGAAACTCTCAGAAGGAATCCTAAATTTCTATTCGCCCTCTTAACTACAGTTTCGATATGAAAATCAAATTTTAAATGAGAGTCAATAATTACCCCTAGATCTCTCACATGTTGAACATTCTCTAACTGATTATGGTCAATACTGTATCCAAATTCAATCTTTGTTTTCAAGCGACAAAATGATATGTGTTGACATTTTTTTACATTTAAGAATAGCTTATATTCTTTACAAAAATCAGAAACTCTATCAATATCAGATTGCAACTCGATACAGTCAGCGAAAGATGAAATTGGTTTATAAAATTTCATATCGTCTGCGTAGAGAGCGAAATTTGAGTAACGAAAACAGTTACCAATTTCATTGATGAAAATTGAGAATAACAAGGGCTCCAGATGGGTGCCTTGAGGAACACCGGATGTGATACCAGTTGAGGAGGAGGTGCAACCATTGAATTTCACGAATTGAATCCTATATTGTGTAGGTAAGATTTTGTCCATTCGATCAAATTGCCGTGGACACCGACATTCTCTAACCGGGTAATTAATGTAGGATGATGGACTTTGTCAAAGGCTTTAGAGAAGTCGGTGTACACGGCATCCACCTGACACCTGTCATCAAGAGCCTCAGAGATATCTTGAACATATGGTAATAAATTCGTAGTTGATGACCTGCCCTTATAGAATCCATGTTGTTCTGAACAAAGCACATTTTTAAATAGAAAAAATAACTCGTCTGTAATCACGGATTCTAGAAGTTTACCAGGCAATGATAACAATGAAATTGGCCGATGATTAGAAACTTCATTTCGGGATCCACTTTTATGTATAAGAATTACCTGAGCCACCTTCCAGACCTGGGGGAAGATACCTGTAGAAATTGATTTATTATATAGAATGTGTAAAGAAAGTATAAGTGACTCTTTACACTTTTTGATAAAAAAAGCTGGTAAGCCATCGAGACCACTTCCTTTGTTAATATCAAGTTTATCAATAGCATTTATTATCTGTTTTGTGTGTAATGGTAACGAAAATTATTTGAGTGGTTCTGATTAAGTTTGAGGTTAGATGGAGTATCAGATGGTTCAAAAACGGATGAGAAGTACCTAGTGTATAGGATACGAGATTAGGAGTGTTTTTTCGGTTTCTCTTATTAGCTACATAAGACCAAAAACCCCTTTAACATTACTTTTTAAATTAGATTCGGTATTTTTTATATATTCGTTATAATCTTTTTTGATTGACTTTTTACATTCTTTTCTGAGTTCTGATAATACAAGTTAGTCGTCTATATTGTTATGGTTTTTCCATCGTTTATGGACATTGACTTTCTTTTAAATAATTTTTTTGGTGTTGTAAGTATACCAAACAGGATATTTGTTTTTGTTAACTTTAATCTGTATATTTTCTGATATGATTTCGTATATTTTAAGATAAAAATAATCTACAGCATCACCAACGTTCATTGGCTTTAACAGGTCATTCCAGGCAATTTGAGAGATGTCTATATTAATTTTATCGTAGTCTGCGTATCGATACTTAGGTACTAAAGGTAGCTTTACTTTTTAACTCAACTTTATTTAAGCCAACAACGGTGAATTCGATAGATTTGTGATGTGAGTCCTCGGGAACAAATGGTAATTCACTGGGAGAGATTTCAATGTACTTATGAGAGCTAAATATTAAATCTAAGATCTTACCGTAGACGTTGGAAATTCCATTATATTGATCTAACCCAAAGAAGTTGTACGTATCCACCAGAATCTCACCATATGTATCAGATATCTCCGAAGCTTCGAAACAATTTAAACCGCCCATTCAGAAATAATACTATTCACCATATTTCTTTTAGTCCCCACGTTGTTTTCCTATAAATGAACTCATTTTTGTGTTTTCCCAAAGATCAAAAACAAAATCCTTGTAATAAATACTAGAATCATATTTCCATATTTGTTTAGCAATACTCCCTAAAATGTTCGACCATGCGCAAAAAGCCATGCCACCCCTGCATTATCCAATCTCGTGATTATTATTATTCGTGAGAATTGCACAAAACCATAAACTTCGGAGTATATTGTCACGGCACTGAACGTGATATTATCTCATCTGAAAACCAAATTACCAGCAACAAGTGTTTCCTAATAGACTACGCTGATTACGCTGGCTCATAAATTTCTTTCTGAGCGAGGCAGTTTTCGAATTTACCTACTTTAGTGCTTCAAATGTACGGACAGTGAGGAGTGTGGGAATGTAATGACAGGACGAAATGACCATCATGAATTCATGTAGGCTATTTTAGTTTTGGAAGAGAAATGGATACAGGGTGTTGACTTATTATAATCCGATTTATTTATCAGAAATACAAGGAAAAAAATGAACCAAACTAAAATCAACATCATCAATTCTTATCAAACCATAATATTAAACTTGACGAATTACTTTAATTCTTCTAGATGACACGACTTCTAAAAAGTGAAAATAAATCATAAGTAAAACTTACACCATTCATCTCCTGAAAACTTCCAAATAGAATTGCGGTCCCTCAAGGGTCAGTGTTAGGACTTATCATGATCAATACTGATGTGAATGAATCACCTTAAGCAATTTCCACGCTGGAATGATCACACAGATTATATGGTGAAAAGTCTACGCAAACTAATTCGTAAATTTTATCAACTTAGGAGCATTTTAGGTAGAAATGACATACTATTGGTTTACAGTGCCTTGGTGGAGTCTATAATTCGATACTGCATTATTGTATGGGGTGGGTTATTCAAAACATCACCACATAATTTGGACGTAACACAAAACATACTGATTAAAATCATTTTGAAGAAGGATAGGAGCTATTCTACAGAGTTACTATACGAACAAAGTGGTTTGTTCAAAGTTAGAAAAATATATGCTTATCAATGTTTTCACCTTTCTGAATTTCAATGAACACATTCTGAAATTCAATTCACTATTCTGAATTTCAATTTACACATTCTGAAATTCGATTCATCTTTCTGAATTACAATGAACACATTCAATTCACTATTGTGAATTTCAGTTCACAAATTCTGATTTACATCTTGAAAAGGTGTAGTATCAATCTGTCACGGCCACGCCACAAGTTTGGCTTATGTGGACCCAAATTGTCAACTACAAGCTATCCATGATTATGTTTATTATTGTTAATTAGAATTGTAAACTACAGGGAAATCATGTAACCAATTGAATGACATCAATTGAATAATTTTGATTTGATTTGAATTGATTTTAGGGATGTAAGAAAATGTATTTTTCGAATTTTTTTTCTGATAGTTACAAAAATGCACAGTCAAGTGTAGAATCAACAATCTAGTGAGGTCGTAAATCAATATTAGCCGACGACCCTCATCATTACCCATTGTTCGGAATACAGATAAAGGCGCGTTTTCCAATCGACGGGTTTATCCCGCCGCGTGGGACGGAAGACGCTGGCGTAACCCGTCGGGCGGGGAATGAAGTACCACGCAGCGTGTTATGTTTTCCAATCAGCAGGTCGACAGTCGACGTACTGGCGTTGTTTACCATTTCGTTTTGAGCTCGACAGGTGATAAATGTCATCTCGTCATGAAAAGCTGTGTTTTCTGGCCAAAATAGTGGAGCACTATTACAATTCTGTGGATAGTGAAAAAGATGTGATTATTGGGGAACTCAGCCGACGAAAGCCAACTAGCGATATATTTCTGCGAAGAGCAGAGGAAGGAGTGTATACTACCCTGATCACGCGTCACCTCCTCGACGATGGAATAAAATTCAGAGAATTTTTCCGAATTACGCTTGATCAATTTTCCTTCTCTAGTATTGTTTTCTTCAGTCTCCGACGCAGCGTGAAGCGGACTGACTCCTCATGAAGCACGCTGGCTGGCGTCTTACGCTGGCAGAGTGCTCCGGCGTGAGACGTAATCCGCTTCATAGGAAAACAGAAGTTAACGTTTTCACTGAACGAGTGGGCGACGTGATTCCGCCAGCGTCTTCCGTCCCACGCGGCGGGATAAACCCGTCGATTGGAAAACGCGCCTTGAGCCATGAAAATGAGAGTCTCTTAAAAGATTCCCAGGTCCGGATTGAAGTATCTCATGAAATAGTTTGGCATTTTAATAATAGTGGGCTTTTAACAAATATCATTATACCTGAAATTTAATGGCTAGGGCAGGTACAACTCTGTGTAGAATCGAATGCTTGACAGCCTGCTGATATCTCAAGTGGTTGGTGATTTATGACCTCACTAGATAGTTGGTTCTACTTTATTTATTTAGTTCACATCTGAAAGCTATTAAATTTCGTCTTTCATTTTGGAAAAGGACAGACCCAATAGTTATAGTTATACCTTCAAAACATCATTTCACGAATTCACAAAAAATCTTGAACAATTCTCAACTGGGTTCCCTGAATTCACATTCGAAAAATATTTCCAGGAAAGCTATTATTAGATCATATGAAAAATGAAAACCCACCTGCAGAAAAGCTCCGAAAACATTAGTTCCGAGTTTGATCGAGAATGCGTTTAATTTTCCTTTCGTTCACAATCTGCATTACACTCCACTGTGTCTATCCTCTCCGCATGGGAATAATAATTTATCAAGCAAGTTGATACGTATTTTTGGGAAACTTTATGCGGAGGAAGTAAAAGAAGTTTATCTTGTAGAGAATAATAAGGTATTCTATTCAGATAAATAGTTCTGTCTATCATTGTTCAAAGTTTGCGTATTATAAATGGCATGTGTAACTGGAGGGTGAAATTTATGAGAAATGAACCTTCGAAATTGCCGTTTTTTCTTGGGTGTATTCACGCTCACAGTCTGCGATGCTACATGTCATTCATCTTTAGATATAATATATGGTCCGTATTTCTTGGCTCGCCTTTGAAGCGTCTCATCACGAATGTTTTTTGCCCATGGTTCATTTCGGAGTTGATATGAAGGATGGATAAAAGCTAGAGGTTGTAGCTTAGAGACAGCTGGTCGAAGAAAATTGTAGTACAGTGAAAATGGCCCTAACATAACCCTTAATACTTGAAAATTGTTATTTGGGAGGTGGTCATCATCAGTACGACAAAGCCAAGTGTCAAATAGTCTGCAATATAATTTAGAAAATATCTGATATAAGAGACATGCTCTTTGAACCGTGTTACCATTGTTCTTTGAGTTTGACCAACATACTACTTCTCGCAATCAATTCAAATCTAATTTATTTCTATTCTATGGCAAGTTATGTAGCAAATAACAGTTGACTCGTTTAAAATGGAAACAATCTTATAAAACATACATATTTCAACCGATTGGGATGTTTTTGTTCTTTCGGTAGGTATTTAAAAAGTCCACTGGGACACCATATTGCTTCTTCTTCTCCAACTAGGCATTCTTATATTTCAAGGTATTATTAACTATAGTTTGATCACATACCTACCCTCAATTAAATACTGCTATGAGTGGAACATTTTTTTAAAGGCAAAAACGTTTTATTGCTGTATTTTTGCACTGAAAATTGCAAAAGTTCTGTAAACTAGGAGTACTGCTAATAATAATGTTTCAAATCATGCACCAAGTATGCAACCTTGTAAATGTTACGAAACCTTGCTTTTTCCCATATGTTTTGTTTCCATATTGTAATTTTTTGAGAAAATTACAAAAGTTTTACAAATTGGATAAGGGAAATGTACATTTACAACAATGCCTGAAAAACGCATAATTCATTTATCATTGTAAATGTTTTCCTCGACGCTCTTATTTTCAATACACCCATGTATTGAGGTAATCACAAAAGTTATTCATTGTGGTTGCAAGTGCAGTGGATATGAAACTTTGCAACCCCATACGAGAAACGGGACCTTAAATATTCACAAATATTAACTATATTAATTTATATTACAGCTGCAGCAGTCGAAACGTAAAAAATTGCTCAAAATCAAAGCGAAACAATATGAAGAGAAACAGGAAATAATGTTCTAGTTACCAAAATATCAATGTTATCCAATAAAGTAAAAACGATTGAAATCTTGAATCATTTGAATCACTTTAAAGTGTCTTTATATACCGGGTGTCTGCGGAAGGTGGCTCGCCCCTATAACCTTTTTTGTTTTTGAAGATAACGGAATGAAACTTGGATGATCTGTATAAGACATAAAACTGCGTTTTTTTACGAATAACTCAATTTCATTCAACTTCTGGTTTCACCGGAAGTGACTGAAACTATCGATTTTTAACTTTTTTTATCAATTTTTTCCAATTGCACAATTCCACTTGATTTTTTTCTTAAAGAGAAAGGTATACATGACAAGTAAACAAGACTAATGCCAACGAGTGATCAACTGCATTGAAGATAGATGCATAGATAGATGCCAGTGAAATAAGGAGTGCTACAACTATATCTACAAATACCCGGATTTTGAAATGTTTGAAAGCCAATGGTCGGCATTTTGATAATTTTTCATGAAGAATAAACAATTTCATCAGAACTTCGTTTAAATAGTTATTTCTCTGCATTTCAATACTTTTTGAGCCACTTCCGTTGAAAAACACACAAAGGTATTATTATGTCAAATTAAGTTTCAACTAGTGACTGTAGATGTCATAAGTAACTTCCTGTTATATCTGTCTTGCCTTCACGGTATTAATTCTTGAGTGGATTCGTTTTGATTTCGAGAGCTCCATAAATCCTTTCTGATGAGTGCGTTAGCACGAAACAGCTGTCAAAGGTTAGAATTTTTGGAATTAAAACGAAATATACTCTATTTTCACTTACTTCCTGCTTGCGTTCCTTATAACGTATTAGAAACTTGATTGAACCTTGGGTTGGTCAGAACAACAAATTGTTGGCTGCCTGTCAATTTGTGGACAAACCTCTACTTTTGGATTCCTCGGTTCGTGTCAAATTAAGTTTCAACTAGTGACTGTAGATGTTATAAGTAACTTCCTGTTATATATATATATATATATATATATATATATATATATATATATATATATATATATATATATATATATATATTTTATAGCCACCTTAGATAAATGAGAGAAAAATGATTTGATTTTTTTTAGAAAATTGCTCTTATCTTGGAATTCTGGTTATTAATGTATAGGAACATAATATACCAATTCGAAGGGAATTTAGTCATATTTCAGGATATTCCATAATATACAGGGAGTTCCATTAAAAAAACGCACTTTCAACCCTTTCTATATCTAGCAGTAAGAGCATGAATTTTGACCGACCCTGTATAACGCAGAACAAACATCTCTATACACAATCAATATACATGATTTTGATGAACTAAACACAAAATTGTAGACTATTAAGAATCCAAATAACGCAGAAATAAACATTCAATCCGAGCTATGTTTTTGATAAAAAATATAGAAAATAATCAATAACTATCTCAAAAACCGTTAGACATAGGCATAGGAGAGTCAGGGGCAAAAATAATCAGGAAGTAATGACAAGTTGAAGAATGCGATAAATACAGGGTGTCTCATTTGAAATAACAAAAATGTTGCTAGTTTCTGGTATGAGCGGCAACGCTGCATTGGTGAAAATATTTTAGATCGATAGATCAAGAGCAATTACTTGAGAAACCAAATTTTCAGAATGATCCTATGTCTCGTTCTACGTAAACGTCTAAGGTCCGTGGCCAGTGGCGTCCGGCTAAGCGGGAAATGGCCGATATTCTAAATTCACTATGGAATAAAGTGGAAGTGGAAAATACCGAAAAATGTTATCGAAAGAAGTTGTTTGCAATTGAATGATATTCCCAGTTATCCAGTTTAGTTTACCAAATACTAATTTTAATATCTGTTTAATGAGTTGGCCTAAATTTTTAATATGAATTATCCACAATAATTTTTGAGTAGTAAGTTACTAAATTAGTATAAATTGTCGAAGCAATTACCTGACCTAACAAAATCTTGAATATGAGTCAAAAAAACAACAGTAATGGAAAGATAATTTACTTCATTATCTAGGATCCTTGAAAAATTTAAAATTGGTAGACTAAACTGGATAACTGGAAATATCACTTGATTGCAAACAAGTTTTTTCAGTAACATTTTTCGATAGTTTGCATATTAATGTCACTTTATTCTACAGTGAATTTAGAATATCGGCCGTTTCCCGCTTAGCCGCACGCCTCTGGCAATAACCGATTTGCGCGTACTCAGTTTAATTAAATGCACCAACTTTCATAAAGAATAAAATTTTCTGAGAAAATATTAATAAAAAAGTTTCCCATACGGTTCCAACATTTTGGCGGACACTGTATAAAAAATTCGATCCAATATACGAAAAACCAAGACATTATTGAAATTTCGAAACAAAGTGTTTGCAATGAACAAATTGAATAGGATTCATTTGAATTCCAATGTCCAAAAACACGGTGCTATAAAAAAAAATTGCCTTAAAATAAAGATTTTCGAATTTGACATAAAACTGAAAAAGAAACAACTTTTATATACATACATATTCTTTTTATTCAATGTTCCGGTCATTTCAATAAAAAAAATTAATAAATGAAATTAAAGAAGTTTGACTAGCTTGAAAACTTCTGTCCGCAAAGACGAAGGATTCGGAGAAAGAAGTAGGGATTGAAATTATTCGTTTCAAAACATTTGCTCTCGTATCATACTTCTCCGATTCGTTTACAATTTCCACATCTGCATGTCGTGCTCCACGCATTCGATTCGTTGCCCCCCTCCCCCGTATTCTGAAAATGTACAACTCCTGCCGAAAAAACCTCTCGCGTATTTCCTTTCCATTGTGTGTCTCGAAATTTCCGATGCAAGTTTAAATCAGGGCGCGCTTTGCATACGACAGGCGTTTAGTGTCAGCTGCTCATATCCTCACACGTCATCTAAACGGCTCACATTCGGTGTAATCTTCGACGCCGCAGCCCGAGTAGATCGGGATCATAAATCAAAAGCACCCCTTTTATGTCTCGGCCATCATCTATCAGCTCACCTCAGAAAATTATCCCCAAACATCGCCGTTCGTCATTTATTCGGGTGGGTACTGAGTTGCTGTGGGGTGTGTGTTGTGGGGTAAAGCACTGAAGTTTAGGCCTTGCGCTACTGATGTACCGGAACATGTACTTTATTGTCTCCTCGTATCTGTCTGTTAATTTACACGAAGATCAAAACTAGTTTTGTGTGGTTAAGTAAACGAAAAAAAAAATGATTCGTTTCATTATTAAATTCACAATGGTTCGGTCGCACCAATAAAGTAATGATTTACATACTCTAAGAAAGTGTACTTGCATAAAACAAAAACTGGAGATAGAGACTGCAGTTTTTACGAGAATATTTTTTGCGAGGCATAATATGTCCGGAGGACTGCTCATTGCTAATATCCTATACAATAGGAAAAGTTGGGTCGAAAATCCGTCAGAAAACAACTACTTTCCTGGCTAATGCCACGACGAACATTGAATTACATCTGAGGAAATTTCCGTGCAGAGTTCCTACAATGTTATCTCTGCAATTGCTTGGTTGCATGGGAATGTTCATCGAAACATTTGGACCACCTATATATCGATTTCGGAGTGTTGCTCCTCATCAGTATAGGATAGATCTAGCAGTCAATAACTAATGACTGCAACGAATGAATCGATAACCAAACCGATTTAAAGACTGAAACTGAGATCGCGCCTGCACAGTGGATCAACTCCAAACTGCGAGCGCCATCTCAGCGCCGGAAGCCCAACCAAGCAATACCCATGACCACGATCGTCAAGACCGTATTAAAACGGAACAGAAAACTGTATGTCACAATGAGCTTATGACAAGAGAAATAAGATGTCCGGAGGACTGCTCATTGCTAATATCATATACAATAGGAAAAGTTTTGATAAAGAAAGAAGTGTACAACATTATGAACAAATCAAAACTATTCCTACTTCATAATTCGACTAAGATAACTTGCCTAGTATCAGAAAACAGTTATGATAAATGAGCCATGGTTCACTATCACTATTCGCACAACTCACAACAGTAATAACAGTGTGATTCCTGCACACGATGTAACACGTCCACATACTACTACTAATTCAAGTGCTGTAATTGGAATGACGCCAGTTTTGAGAAAACGTTGATAAACACCCCGTAACAGGTGCGGCGTATGCCCGTAACACGAGTCTCTGTTGTAATGATATACTTTTCAGAGACCCAAAGTTGATAAATATGAAAATACACTTTTCCAGCGATAGTGAAATGTTGTCCTGAGATTATACGAAGTGAATTATCTATTGTTCTATCGTTCGTGCTATGCCATCTAGTATCTTACATTTTGTTAACTCACTGTAGGATAATTTATCATTATGCACAGAAAAAATGGCCCAAGTAAAACGTTTTCCAGACTTTTTTCGATTGTGATTCATACCTATATGTGAAAATATAGAATATGTGAAAATTCATACCTATATTAAAAAAAATCATTTTGTCCCGACATAAAAATGAGAATTTTGAACGCATGAACTTGTAGCTATAACATTGTTTATATACAGCAAGTAGTTCGAATATTAGATAATACACTTTGTATAATGTCAGGTCTACATTTTACTATCGCTGGAAAAGTGTATTTTCATATTTATTAATTTTGGGTGTCTGAAAAGTACATCATTCCAACAGAAACTCGTGTTAGAGGCGTAGTACAATAATTTATTTGTAGTAGAACTTGGCGTTCCTACGGAAATGTAACGAGTTCACCTACTTGTTGATTTTCGACCAATTCGGGATCAATCGGGAGTAACCGCCGCACCTGTTAGGGGGTGTTCATCAACGTTTTCGCAAAACTCAAAAACTGGCGTCATTCCAATTCTAGCATTTGAGGTAGTAGTTATATGTGGACGTATTACATCGAGTGCCGGAATTACACTGTTAGTACTGTTGTGAGTTGTGTGAATAGTGATAGTATACATGGTTCATTCCTCATAACTGTTTTTTGATGCTAGGCAAGTTGCAAGTTAACTTAAAATGCGTTTGAAGTATGAAGTAGGAATAGGTAATTATGATTTGTTTTTTTTTTCTTTCAAGAATGTTTCTTGTTGATTCAATCGTTCGCACTCTTTGTAATCATCACATTCACATAATTTTTTTTTCAAGTTTTGTAAGTACTGAAATACCAAATCATTATTAATTTAGTTTTATATGCACTTGTTTAAAATGTGGATTTTGACCTAACATTTCAAGAATGTTGGCATTTTATGACGTGTAATGGGATAAGGAGAATGTTCGAAAAGATTGAACAACAGTTTTTCATTCTTTCAAGGGAAATGTACATTTGTTTTGATTTTTTTTATTCAAGAATTGTTCTATCAAAATAATCATTATTGATTTAGTTTTATATATGTATTTTACCTGTTGGTATGTAGAGTGTGGATTTTGACCTAACAATTCTAGAGTATTGACATTTTATGTATAATAGGATCAGGAGAATTTTCCAAAAGACTGATCAACAGTTTTGTTTCGATAAAAATATTAAAAATTTTATTTCCTTTCTGCATTGCTTTTTTTCAATTTTCAGAACGTTCTAATTCTATTTTGTGTTATACATAACTTGGATTGTTATAATCAAGATGGGAACAGATATTGGCTTGCCTGCTTGTTCAATCATTCATACTGAGTAACAAACAGATTACTGGGTGATCCAGTAAGGGTGGCCAGAGGCGATGATTTCTTTAAAAAATAATATCAAAATGTTTGTATAATTCTTTTCATGTCAAAAAATAGTGCTCATAAAAGTATTTTCATAAAAACTGCAATCCCTATCTCCAGTTTTTCTTGAGTAGTGTATTTTGATAGCCTGTATATGCTATGCAAGTGCACTGCATAGTGGCAAGTGAATATTTTAATTGGCTCTGGTGTATGCTGATACCTACCAAAGATGCAATGCTATTAAACGTAAGAAAATAATAAATTATTCAAAAGTGAGTCATTTGACAAGGCGAAGTAAACCAAAATAACTGTAATAATCTAAAAATGTTGCTGCAGTAGAATGCTGTATAGTAGCAATTAATACATTTTTTTGTAGATTTAAGTATATGAGTTATTTGAGAGTGAATCATTCTTCATAAATGGTGAATTTACTTGTCAAGCGAGCACCTAGAGTAAAATTGAGGTTGATGAAATGAAAAAATTTGCTTCCAATAAAGAGTTCTTCAAATTACATCAATAATATCAGGTGATCAAATTTAGGAATCTAATTTTCCTTGTGGCTAATAAAGCATGTACTCGTCCCATATATGCAAATTTTCACTTGATGGCATGCAAATTTTACTTGCTACTAACTATTAAATTTTTTTTCGTATTGCTCTCAGTATACGAGTATGTATTGATATCTAGTTAGCCTAGACCAGTTCCCTGCATAAACAAAATATTGCGTTACCATAGCAACGAACAATAACTTATAAGAAGTGTCAGTGTAAAGTTTGACGTCAAAAAAGTAAACCAGAGTTACAAAATAAATTAAAAGAAAAAATATGTGAAATTGTGAAAATCGAAAAATTGGAGTATCGAGCCATCATCAAGTACCTGTATTTAAAAGGGTTAAGAGATAAGCAGATTTACGACGATATGCTTAATACCCTTGGTGATCAATATCCTTCGTATGCGACCTCAAAAAATTGGACTGCAAGCTTCAAAAGAGGTAAATTTCCAATTGAAGGTGATGACCGATCGGGAAGGCCAGTTTCTGTGTCAGTCCCCGAAAATATCGATGCAGTTCATGACATGAATTTAACAGACCGTCGAATTGGGCTAAAACGGATATCTGAAGCACTGAATATTTCATACGAACGCGTTCATCATATAGTTCACGTCAATTTGGACATGAGAATAATTGATGCAAAATGGATCCCCAAATGTTTGAATGTTGACCAAAAGCGTGCAAGGGTAGTAGCATCGCGTTCGATCTGTGCTCGATTTGAAAACGATGTAGACTTCTTAAACCGAATTGTTACTATGGATGAGACTTGGGTTCATTTCTACGATCCAGAAACAGAGCATCAATCGATGGAATGGCGACACTCCGTTTCTTCAAGACCTAAGAAGTTTCGTGTCCAAAAATCTGCTGGCAAAGTTCTTGCTTCAGTTTTTTGGGATTGCCATGGAGTAATCATTATTGATTTTTTGGATAAGGGTAGAACAATAACTTGAGATTACTATTCAACATTACTGACCACGCTACGGGAAAAAATTAAAGAGAAACGACGCGGAAAGCTATCCAAAGGTGTTTTGTTTTTGCAGGACAACGCCCCTGCACACAAATCTCATGTTGCCATGCAAGAAATTCGTGATTTAGGGTCCGTCCGACTATCATCTCTTTCCTCAACTGAAAAAAAGTTTAAAAGGTCGTGAGTTTTCTTCCAACGAGGAGGTAATAAGAGCTGTGGAGGTCTGGTTCGCAGAGCAAGAAGAAACATTTTTTTGAAAGGTCTAGAGACGTTGCAGGTTCGCTGTAATAAATGTATCCAATTAAGAGGAGAATATGTTGAGTAATAAAATATTTTGACATTGAAATTTTGTTTGGTTCTATAGCAGGCTAAGAATTTTTCAATATATCCTCGTATGTTACAATATTTTTTAATATCAATATTTATTGAGTACTCGACATATAGGACTTTTCTTAGATGACTATCCAGAATCGGTCAACGCTTTATTCCTCATATTTCTTGAACGTTGCAGGCCCCATCTGGGAACGCGAATCCTCTTGCCATCCAGAAATGTAGATTTAAAATTAATTTGCTTCTTGTCAGATAAATCCGAGATCGAAAAAGAGACATCAGACACAAGCTGACGGAGATTGGGAAGCCCTACGATATGTGATCGGGTGAAACGGGTGTGACTAACAAGTCGTGACTGAGTAAATGAACTAACAGGCTTATTGGTCGACGGTATAGCTAGCTCGATGGCTAGAGAGCTTTGCGTGTATATTCCGTTCATTCGAGGGATAATTCTTAAGGAATCCGCGAAACTTGGAAACTTTTGAACTCGTATATGGGGAAGGAATTGGTTTTATTTGACGTTTCCCTTTTACTGTTAATATAATGGCAGTGGCCTTGCTATTTTAGTTATTCAGGAGATTTCGTAACACTGGAAATTGTAGGACCGGTTGAGAAGACTGAACGTGAAATTTTGGTAATGAAAGCATTCCTACTGGAAATGTTTCTGAAACTGGATTAGTTTAGTTATTACTTTACAACGCGAAATACTAAAAGCGTTGGATGAAGTTACACCAACGAAAGCTATGAAAGCTTGTCATATATTTTATTATGGTTTTGATAATAATTTATTTTGTAATTTGTAATTTAAAATTATGAAATACCATTTATTATTAATTTTGGAATTATTATTATTATTTATTTACAGACTCTTATGCAAAGCTGATACTCTACCTTGGCTTGGTGGAGTATTTCTTTGCCTCTCAGTGGGATTCTCTGAGTTCCAGGGCTCTTGGTGACTTCGGATAAATGAATATTATAATGAATTCAGCAAATACAGACCAAATAAATTAGAAAGACCATAAATTTCAATAAATATAACGACTTAATACATGCAAAAGAATAAATAAATCACTGCTGAAGTTGATAGCATTCCATTAATTCATATTTCAATTTTAAATTTGAATGAACAAACCTCATATCTAAAAATATGCTCTATGACATCATATAGTCCGACCTCCCTAACATTAATAACCTTGGTTGGCACAGCTTGCCTATTGAGTTATTATCCTAACCTAACTAATTTATAAAGTCCCATGTCTTCGAGTTTTCGATTAATAATTAATAATAAGGATTGTTTGTGAAAGAGTTTTCGGTAAAAACGAGTTTATTATCACTCCCGTGCACTATTGAAAAGTAAATGGATATCGTTCATGAGCTCGGGGGAAAATATATGCATATATCAGACAAGAGTAAGTTGCAACTTTTTTATAAGGCATTTACCTGCGTGTGTGTTGTTGGTGTTGAATCACTGCTTGTCCTTTATGCTGTCTCGTTCATGATGATTCTGCGAAGCTGCCTCTATTTTGAGAAGTGACTACTGGAAGTTTTCATTCATCCACTGAATCAATTTCTTGGGAAATATCGAGGTAATTGTTTTTGAACTATTATCTATCACTATGTGTTCATCACTGCACTATCATTAACTAATTATTTACACATTTTGGAGGAATCATTTTACATTTTGGTGCTTACTAATAATGTTGCAACATGCCTCCTTTTTAGTTGATTTCCTTCTCCCCTCCTTACCCTCCTTGTTTCCTAGTAACAAGAAGTGAAATCTCTTAAATGCTAATGTTTATTAATTTATTGGTAATTAAATACTATATCTAGGAAAATGGTTTTGATATCTTCAGAAAGCTTGTACTTTTAGGATGCTTATATTATTTTTCTTCATTCATGCAAAAAGCAAAACTTTATTGAACTATATTCAGTGGAAAAAGAAGTTCTTTATTGCACTAGTGCAATAAAGTTTTCATTGCACTTATCTGTCATTGTACTTCAACGTGCTGTCATCATGACAAACATAAACGTTTAAACTTACTACATATTTAGCAGATATTCTGTGAGATTGGCAATAGGTACTTCACTACGAAATATTCATATTGAAAATTGCACCAATTGTTCATTCACTTTCAACATTGAGGGTAAAAATAAAGTTTGAGTTAAATTGTTCGTAACGTATTAGTTCCTGTTTCAATGCAAATCGATATTAATAATAAAGTATTCAAGTTGCGCTTTTCATTTTCCTACACCTAGTGCCGCACCTCAATAAATCATTTTTTGCTTTTTGCATGAACGTAGAAAAAATGTTGTATGCAACTCGTGCAAAAATTGTTTATTGCACTCGACGTGTTGTCCAATTCGGCCTAACGGCCTCGTCGGACAATTTCACGTCGAGTGCAATAAAAATTCACTTTTTGCACTTGTTGCATAAATAGCTATTATCAATTCTGGTTAATTTATTTTCTTCTTTGTCAAATTTTCAAACGCATCATTTATGTCGTGAAATAATTGAATATCCAATTTCATCAAGGTTGTCATTTATTTTAGTTAATTTTTAAAATAATTATTGTTTATATTTTTCTTTTTGCATAAGTATTATTCCCTTATGTTTATAATAGACCAAGTATGTTTTTATTTGATTCACTATAGCTATTTTCTTACATTTATCGTTTGATAATCCCTGAATTCTGTTTGACAGTTGTTACGTCACATGATGATTGTGGCTTTGCTTTATTATACGGGGTACTTTCTCATAGTATTCTTATAAAATCTTTGACTTTCAAAATGTCCATCTGTTATCCAAAGTTTTCACTTGATTTTAGAAATGCTGTGTTTTTAATTTTGTAACTATTAAAATCATGACAATACTTTCTAACAATATGATATATGTTTTCATTCATACCAATTTCGTCTTTTATTATTATTTATGACTTAATTATTTATTTATTGTATGAAGTTAAAAAGTTTTCATACGTCTTCATGCTTTGTCAACAAAAACTGTTTCTTCTGACAATAAAGTATATGTTGATGATGATGATGATTTTGATTGCAATAACACTCCAGTATTTAAAATTTCTTTATTTTTCTCTAGAAATGAAATTTCCAGATGCCTTTGTCGTATCAAAATATAGAACACAGTATCAAATCAAATCAAAATATACTTTATTGTCGAAAAAATCAAGTTTTTGTTGACAAAGTAAAAGATAAACAATAACAAAGATAATCCAAAGATGAGATACACACAAACATGTGAAATATAAAATATAAATAAAATAAATGTACCTATAAAATGTTATTTGAACATTTAATCAATTTTTCATATTTTTTCAGCTCCCGCTCTTTAAGATAAACAATACAAAGATACGAACGCACAGTTACATATATATATATATATATATATATATATATATATATATATATATATAAATATATATATGAAAACTAAAAGTTCGGGTTGAACCGCGTCTAGAATTTGTTGGAATTCGACGTTTCGGCTCCGATTTTGGAGCCATTTTCAAGAAATTGGGTTTTTTTGTGACTTGACGTCGGGGTCTCAATCTGCTTGCTCCCCAAGTCTCGTCACTGGCTCTATCTAAGGTCTCAATCTGCCTACTCTTTCGAGAGAACTGAGGATTTGTGGGTTGAGGAACTGTATTTATAGTGGCTGTAATGACCGTGGGAAATGTGTTGTCGTGAGGTGAACTATTAGCGGGAACTGGGTTGGCACTGGATGAGGTGTGCGTGGGAACTGATTTGGCGCGAATTGAGGAGATGCGCGAAATAAGAGGCTTCCAGGTATTGGGAAGTCTGCGTCCGTCGTCGCGGGTGTTGAGGCAATTTGGACGCTTCTCAATCTCAAGGGCCTCTCGGATGATCCTAGTTTGCAGAGTTTTCTCGGTGGCAATTGTTTTGGTGTTTTTGAAAAGTCTATTTTGTGACCTGTGTCTTCTCGATGTTTATAAAGTGCAGAGGTGGAAGATATATATATATATATATAATATATATATATATAAGGTTAGAACTCTCGGAATTAAAACGAAAAATACTCTATTTTCACTTAGATTCTGCTTGCGTTCCTCTTAACGTACGAGAAACTTGATTGAACCTTGGGTTGGTCAGAACAACGAATTGTTGGCTGCCTGTCAATGAGTAGATAAACATCTAACTTTGGATTCCATGGTTCGTGTCAAATTAAGTTTCAACTAGTGACTGTAGATGTCATAAGTAACTTTCTATATATATACATATATATATATATATATATATATATATGTATATATAAAAATCAGAAAGGATTTATCGAGGGGCAATATATAAAAATATAAAGAGAAAAGTTGTTGGGTATAACCCTCAAAATGTTGTGCAACCGTAGACACGTGTTTCGAGCTCAAACTCTCATCAGTACGGTAAAATCAAGTGCGAAGATGTACAACACTTGGATGTAAAAATAGAAACAAAGGAAGTCAACAACAGGAAGCCAACTACACATTTGTGGCTTCGGTTAGAAGACCTTTTGCTTACAAGGCAACAACTAACGTCGCCACCGAGGCAGCCATAGCTACCAGCGTGACAATCCTACCCAGGAAAATACAAATCAGAAAGGATTTATCGAGGGGCAATATATAAAAATATAAAGAAAAAAGTTTTTGGGTATAACCCTCAAATTGTTGTGCAACCGTAGACACGTGTTTCGAACTTAAGCTCTCATCAGTACAGTAGTTGGCTTCCTGTTGTTGACTGATTGTTTTAATGCATTTTATTAGTTATAAATGTTTTTGTTATGTTATTTTTTAAATATGTACATTGTATGTGCATTGCTGTTCTGCTTAGTCACTCGATTGTTTTAATACTATTTTGTTAGTTCTGCATGTGTTTTGTTATATATTTGTATTTGATATGTACCTGATACTGACTTGTCCAATTGCTTTTGTAAGCTCGTTTTAATGGATTAATAAATACTTGACTTGAAATTGTGGTGTCGTCTGCAAGTACGGTAATTTTTCCAGAAGTGTGTATACTCAGTAAATCATTTATATATAAAAGAAAAAGAGTAGGTCCTAAAACCGATCCTTGTGGCACTCCAGAATCAATGTTAATATATTTTGAAATAGTATCGCTTTTTACGAATTGACTGCGGCCAGTTAGATAAGACTCTAACCATTCCAAAGTAACAACCTCGCAGCCGTATCGATGCAGTTTCCGCAAAAGTATTTTGTGGTCTACACAGTCAAAAGCTTTTTGGAGATCACAGAATACTGCTGCAGCTACATCTCCAGCATTTATGTCTAAATATACCTCATACAGGAAGAAAAAATTGCATATTGGGTGTTCTTTTTAGCTTGGAATCCGAAGTTTTTTAATGGAAGTTTGTTTGAAACCTATTAATGTGCAATATCAAATTATTCGTAATCAAATGCCATTTTTTCTTAACACAACGAGCCACTATGTTGCCATTTGAAAAAAATCAGTAATAGGAATTTTGAAATGAGATGTTGCATATCAGATATATTTTGATCAAAAACAGTAAAGTTGTATTATTCTCAAAATTAATAATTTGAAGATATCCATAGTCCTCTAGAATAAAGAATACATTTCAAATCAAAACTAAAATTAGGTTACGAAAAGTGGTAAGTAATACATGGTTGTATTCAGTATGTCATAAGGAGACAAGAGAAGTGAAAGTATACCAGGTGTCTCATTTGAAAATCGAAAGTTTATGTCACTTCCGATTAAACCAAAAGTTGCTTGAAGTTGAGTAACTTTTTAGGTTTTAAAGAGAAACATTCCCAATTGAAAATTGAATCAATACAAGACTCCTCTGGAAATGGAAAAACCCTATCTGTTAGATATTATAGAAAAGTAACTTCAATTTTATCATAGGGTTTTTTCCATTTCCAGAGATGTATTGATTCAATTTTCAATTGAGAATGTTTCTCTTTAAAACATGAATCCCTTCCAAGAGAGGTTATCTTGTACTATGGAAAAAAGCGACTAAATTCCAACTTTCAGTCGCAGATCATTCCACAACTGACTTTATGAACGTCCTGTTCATATTTTGAATGAAATCAACATGAAGTTTTTATGTTTTATACAGATCCTCCAAATTTCATTCCATTATCTTCAAAAATAAAAAAGTTATTGGGGCGAGCCACTTTTCGCGGGCACCCGGTATATCAGCCGCCTAGAAAGACAAATAATGTAAATATCTCAATAATTAAATGTCAGATAGAAATAAAGCTACGAAAATCATTCTAATGTCCTATGATTTTCACAATTTTTCCCATTTTCTTTTCGTGTATTTTTTTCGGTTATTTTCCACGTCCGGAAATTTTTCCGATTTCGTATACGTTCTATCTAGCCTTCAGGTGGGCAGGGGGGAGGGGTGCATTTTTAAACTATGCGGTGTTATGGTTTAACAATTTTGGTTTTGAAATTTGGTTTGGATCGTTCATGGCTTTGTGAACAGTCATTTTGGTGTGATCCTTGAAATTTAGTAAAAGTCCAACTATATAGACTTTTTTCATTCCTCACAATTTTCAATATTTTGGAAATCAGATGGATACAAACAATTCTGAAATACAAATGATTCCTGCTTCATTTTGCTATTGAAACATCGTTCCAACCAATCAGTTTTTTTTCTGTATAACATTTTCTTACAAAAGGGGGGTTGAAGTAGGGGAAGATCATTCATATATACGTAGAAACCATCTCTTGTGAACCGTGTCAGCAATTTTATGGAAATGGAAGTTTCAGAACTTTTTATTGGTATGTTTCCCGCTTTTCAGTTATGAAACCCAGCTACATTCGCCTTGTTAACTTTGGCTGATACACATTATCCGCATAGAAATATGACAATAAGACATATCAAAGAAAAATACAAAGAAATACACATGCAACTTTCCTGTTCGAAGTAAACCCGGCCCATTTGACTAACAAACATACACAAGCATCATGTAAGCATGTTGGCAGGATTTTAAATCCGCCATTAGCAGGAGAAACTAGCTAACATAAAAGAAGAAAACTAAATAAGAAGAAGAAGAGATTCGAAAAGACGATGGTAATAAGATACCTTTGTCAGAGCACATCGTTATTTGGATGCAGCCCTTCGAATTTTCTCTCATCATTTCAAATCGGTAACATATGTGTACTTACGGGGTGTTTCGGAAATGTGTATCACCTTTTGGAAGCAAGAAATAGTAATTTTATTATAATTATTCATCAATAAAATCATGTGGTTAAGAATAGAAATCATTTCAAATCGGTAATATACAGGGCGGCGCATTAGTGTGAGGAAGTACAGTGTCTCGTCTATCATAAGGAGCATGAAAAAATGTTTCGGATCAAAGTTATATGGTTTACTTTGTTGCTTTGTTGTTTCCTTAAAGCGGGACAACACAAAAAATCAATTTTTTGAATGGACCACGCTGTAAATTTCCTCGCCATTGAACTGAGCTAAACGTTTCACACACGGAGGTATTTTCTATTTTCGAAAATTTGCCGCCGTTGACAAGTTATTGCTGACAGAAAGAAAATCTTCGGAAAAACAGACCATCACAAATACCTTCATAAAAACGTTTCCATTAAAATTCGAGCAAAAATATGTATGTCATGCAACTCCAAGAGTGAGTTGAAATGTCAATATGGACTGAGAGTCACATTTCTCAAATAGGAGATTTTATTCAGAGGCATTAACTTGACAAACTTCAAATATCAAAAACTTGATTTTTTCCATTCGAGAGTATTCGGTTTTTTTTTGAAGTTGTATTGGCAATTGTTCGTTTGTCATCGAAGGCTTCTAATAAGGCTAAAGTCGCATATAAATTCCAATGAGGTGTGATGATTATCTTCATGGACTAGGGTATTGGAACAGTGATGTATCTGATTTATTTTGTTATAATTGCAAAAAATGAGGTCAAAAAGCTCATGAATATAATTGAACTGCATGAAATTTTGAAATGACAATGTATCCAGAATATTGTGGTACTTTGGTTCAACGTCATTAGGTTGGAGACAAGATTTTCTTACATTTATCCAGGAAGATGTTGATAAATTGAAATCCCCACATATCAGTGAAACATGGTTTTTGTATGTGATTAGAGAATTTAGTTTGGACGTAAAACAACTAGTATCATAACACAACATAAAAACATTTTCTCCCCATGTATGGACATTGAAATCCACACGTCTTCTGCTTCACATTGATATTCCGTTTCCAAAATTAACATAACCAAAGTTAGGACTAAACATGTTAAGCTGGAAGAACTCCCCTTTTCATCTTACTGCTGTTATGATCTTCACGCAGTCATCGTTCACTGTGATTCTGGAGTTGATCTTTAACCTATTCGTACTCAAGCGGTGTACTTCGTACAAGGCCGCTGCAAATTTCTCAAGAAAGGCTTCTTATCTAGAAAACCAGAACACTACTTTAAATTTCTTCGAAGATTCTTATCAGAGAACGGGAAATCTGTCTTTGGATGACGATTTTTGGTATGACTATATTTTTTTATCGGTAACCGGCTGGTTTTTTGTTTAACGATACATAATTTACAAAATAAAGAAATTTTATTTACCTACGAGGATATATTTAAAAATTCTTAGCCTAGTATAGAACCATTTTATTACTCAACATATTCTCCTCTTAATTGGATACATCTATCTCAGCGAACCTGCAACGTCTCTAGACCTTTCAAAAAAATGTTTATTCTTGCTCTGCAAACCAGACCTCCATTGCTTTTATTACCTCCTCGTTGAAATAAAATTTACGACCTCCTAAACTTTTTTTCAGTTGAGGAAAGAGATGATAGTCGGATGGAGCCAAATCTGGTGAATAAGGGGGGTGTTCTAGTAATTCAAACCCTAAATCACGATATTTTTGCATGGAAACATGAGATTTGTATGCAGGGGCGTTGTCCTGCAAAAATAAAACACCTTTGGATAGCTTTCCGCGTCTTTTCTCTTTAATTTTTTCCCGTAGAGTGGTCAGTAATGTCGAATATTAATCTCCAGTTATTGTTCTACCCTTATTCAATAAATCAATCATGATTACTCCATGGCAATCCCAAAAAACTGAAGCAAGAACTTTTCCAGCAGATATTTGGACACGAAACTTCTTAGGTCTTGGAGAACCGGAGTGTCGCCATTCCATCGATTCTTGCTTTGTTTCTGGATCGTAGAAATTTACCCAAGTCTCATCCATAGTAACAATTCGGTTTAAGAAGTCTACATCGTTTTCAAATCGAGCACAGATCGATCGCGATGCTACTACCCTTGCACGCTTTTGGTCAACATTCAAACATTTGGGGATCCATTTTGCAGCAATTTTTCTCATGTTCAAATAATTGACGTGAACTTTATGATGAACGCGTTCGTATGAAATATTCAGTGCTTCAGATATCCGTTTTAGCCCAATTCGACGGTCTGTTAAAATCATGTCATGAATTGCATCGACATTTTCGGGAACTGACACAGAAACTGGCCTTCCCGATCGGTCATCATCTTCAATGGAAAATTTACCTCTTTTGAAGCTTGCAGTCCTATTTTTTACGGTCGCATACGAAGGACATTGATCACCAAGGGTATTAAGCATATCTTCGTAAATCTGCTTACCTCTTAACCCTTTTAAATACAGGTACTTGATGATGTCTCGATACTCCAATTTTTCGATTTTCACAATTTCAGTGGACATATTTTTTCTTTTAATTTATTTCGTAACTCTGGTTTACTTTTTTGACGTCAAACTTTACACTGACACTTCTAATAAGTTATTGTTCGTTGCTTTGGTAACGCAATATTTTGTTTATGTAGGGAACTGGTCTAGGCTAACTAGATATCAATACATCCTCGTATAATACACTTTTGTAGGCCATTCTTATCCTTTTTTTTCACTGCTATACCTTGGCTAAGGAGAGAACCTGGCACAAAATTGATGACAGTTGCCTACATAGCTTTTTTTTTCATATGAACTTTTCATCACAAAGTCTGTGCAGACGTCCAACTTCACATTGGAGATCACTATATTTAATTTTCTAACTGAGAAAACACTGTAGTGAGAAGAAAAATATCGAATTGAACCTTCTTGGTGCAGCTCCGCCATGTGTTACAAGGAACCCCTTCGGATATATCTGATACACCCACAAAGGAGGGATAATACGATTTTAATATTTCACATATCTAATCCGAGATGCACGGAAAAATTGTAATAAATTTTATTCAGTAGCAATAATTCAAAGGGGATGAATACGTCTGGCAAGACGCGATGACAGCGCAGGATATATCATTTATCGAGATTCTTTAGAAAAGTGATATTACATAAGTTCGCGTGCAGAGCAAGCAACGAACGGGGCTATCTCTTCAGACGTTATCCACGTGTCATCTCTCGACTTCGCCGAGAACCATGTTTCTTTGATTGAAGGAAAATATTCCACGAGTAGGAATTGGAAACGCAAAATTTCTTATAAAACTCTCACATGTGTGGGTATAATTGAAAGGAGCAGGTGAAGGGGTTTCTAATTGAACATATATAACAGAGCTAAAGAACGATTTTCGAGATGTATCACAGATTGGACCCTTTCTTGGATTCATTCGTGTGAGAGAAATTTAACTAATGACAGATGTAGGTTTAGAAATTTTACAATCAAACTACCCAAAATTTGAACTTTGCCCCCCATTTTCTTCTAAATACCATACTGATAACGGCTCCCACCTCTGTGGAAAAACTGTGCCGTTGCCATTGGACACCAATAATCCCTTTGGCTATACAGGGTGTTTCATAATTCAGCATCAAGATTAGGGGCGTATTTTTGAGATCGAAATAAGTTTTTTTTGTTCCTCAAACATGTATCGTGACAACAATTGGCAGACTCGGGTGGTTTTGGAAATGTAGGAATTTTATTCCTCTTCCAGCTAGCTCGACCATTTTTTTACCACAAGTGTGCAACGTCGCAAAACCAATAACTTCCGGATACCTTCTCCATTCCATATTCAGTTCCATCCTGAATTGTAGCAGTAGCAGTAAAAAAGTATGCACTGCGAGTCTTGAAGAAGACTCAGGCATTACCGTCATTACGAATTCTTTTTGGAGTATTGTTGGGTTTTCCAACGATTTTTCATCAGCTGCAGGCTGTAGATTCTGTAACAGGAGAAATGCTCCTTTAGTAGTAACTGGTCATTTACTTCGGCCAGTGCCGAAGCAAAGTCGCTGGTGGGCGGAGCCTATTGGAGCTCCGCTTCCAGATATACTCTTCGAGTAAGATTTTATTTTAGTATTTCTGGCCGAGCATGACACTCCCCTCTTCAAGAAATCGCTTGGCGTAGGGATGAAACGTCGTTGGTTTGTCCTGAAAATTACCTTTCTTTTTTTTGGGCTCTTGGCCTTCATTATTTTCTATATTTACATGCTGCAAAAGAGCCTAATAAAAGGGAGAGATATGATTAATATAATTAAATCGTTCAGTACTGCTCCTGGCTGTCCAAACTCGTCGATGTTTGAGTTTCCAACTTATCGTAGGGATTCCAGGATACTCCTTTACGAGACTTTTATGTAACGGAATGTTACATATTTCCACATACGCTCGTTATCCAGCTTCTACGGAGATACCACATAATCACTTCGCCCTTGCCCACTGGCTAAGAACAACCAACCCTTGGCGAGGTAGCTTCCACTATGTCAAATTACCCCAGCCTCCTGGCATGGGAACAACTGGCTGGCTGCGGGAATGGTACATTACCACTCGAACCCACGAAGGACATGGGCACTCGGTTCCACTGGCATAACTCGCTTCAGAATCATCTCGAAAGTACATCCAAGAAAACTTTCCGATAAGTTTCTCCTTGTCCGGGTTACTGGAATTTTCTGGGCCCTGCCTTCCACTGAAGTGCAACGCTAAACTTATAGTTTGCTGAGCCCCACGTTGGGCGCCATGTCAACAAATGCATGCAGATGGATACGGAAATCGGAGAACAATTGCCTTATCCAGCTAGCTCAAGCATCTCCAAGTGCAGCATCGTCGCAATTATCCAGCAACTCCGGAACTCTTCTTTCAGGAACAGTACGAATTCTTAATGTCGTTGGTGTTAACCAACCACGTTTCATCTATCTAGGCCAGGCCATAGATTTCCAGGAGGAGCTATGACCTGGCCAGAAATACTTTTAGATGCTACTATTTACGTTTAGAAATAGTATAAATACCGGGCTACCACTCGGTCGGACAACTACACTCTGGTCTGTGGCTCCCGGATTACTGGTTTTTCCAGCCACCATGCACCCCCTAGGGTTGAGGCCCGGAAGGATGAAATTCCCAGCACTCGTACGTACTCGAAAGCTCACCCCCCCTATCCACCACCCCCGCTCGTTAAAGCGGTTCCTCATCCTGATGACTGGCGATCAGCAGAATAAAATCTGACCGTTTGATATGGAGTGCCCAGCCAATTCTCGGCTTGAAGCTCCCTTATATCTGACATGAGTTGACTTTTAAACAATGACTTTTCTTTACTTTACTGTGCATGGTGCCCCCCTGAAACTGGCTGAAGGCCTGAAAAAACTCTCGGCTGAGGGCCGAGTGCTGTGTGCTGAGTTAATTGAAATTGAAATTCTACTTGGTCGGTTCTTCGTGGATCTGAAACATAAAAGCATGATTAATCGTGATTTGGTGCCTGTTGAAGTAGACGTTGGCGTCGCCGAAGGTCTCGCCTCCGCCGTACTTCTTCAGGGGTGTCGTTGTCTCCTTGGTTTACTGGACGTCTGTATTTGTCTCTGTCTCTGTCGTCTTGCTCACGTCTGTTCTCGTGGAGCTCCGTGAGCAGCGGGTTCGTGTGGGTCTCTACTCTGTCTAGAGTAGTCCCCACATGTTGTCTGATCAGTCTGTCGATATAGTCCGGGTGGATGTCTAAGTCTCGATATATGAACCTGTTGGGCATATATTGTGGTGCGTCTGTTGCCGTCCTCAGGCAGACGTTGAAGAAGGCCTGTATCTTCTGCCTATAACTGTTCGCGCACTGCCCCCAAGCAGTGGATGCGTACAATATGATAGGCAGAAGAATTGTCTTGATGAGGCGTAGTTTCAACTCGAGTGCCATGTTGCTCCTACGTCCGATGAGTGGGTACAGCTTATGCCTTGCGGCTTTCGCTATAGCTAATCTGTGGGAGACGTGCCTCTGAAACGTGAGTTTCTTGTCCAGGGTTACTCCTAGGTAAACGGCTTCGTCTACCCATGGAATTCTCTCGTCGTTCATAGTAACATGGCCCTCGGGTGTCCTACGTCGCCTCGTGAACAGTATGGCCTTGCTTTTGTCTGCATTGATTCCGATCTTCCAACGATTGAACCACGGTTCCAGCTTGTTTATCTGAAGTTGCAGCTTCGATGTTACTCCTCTCTCATGAGATGACTCAGCAAAGATTGCCGTGTCATCTGCATAGAGAGCAAGTTTGGTCATGGGGTTGTCCGACATAGGCATGTCTGCAGTGTAGATCGAAAACAGGTGTGGCGACAGTACTGCTCCCTGTGGTACTCCTGCTTCTAGCCTCCTTCGTGAAGAGAGAGCATTTCCGACTTTGCATCGGTAATGTCTACTCCTTAGGAAGGAGTCTATCAGCTTGACCATTGGTATGGAGTATCCGGCATCAACCAGTTTTGCGATCAGCCCATCGTGCCAAACTCTATCGAAGGCCTTGGAGACGTCAAGGAAGACTGCTCCTGTAAGATGTCCTCTTCTCGTGCGGTTCCAGCTCTGGATGGTGGCGTCCACTATCCGGGTGACCTGGAGTTCTGTTGAGTGTTCCTGTCTGAAACCGAATTGCTCATCTGGTAGGATGTTCAATTCTTCAGACATTGTCTCAAGTCGAGTCCTGATCACCCTTTCTGCGACCTTACTCATGGCAGGTGTTAGGCTGATGGGGCGGTGGTTTTGCGGGAACGTGTGGTTCTTGTTGGGCTTCGGAATCATGATGACCGTAGCTTCTTTCCAGCTGGATGGAAAGTGTCTAAGTCTGAGTACAGCGTTTATGATGTTTGTCAGGGCTGCTAGTCCTTTCCTAGGTAAGGCTTTTAGTGCCCTGACTGGTATGTCGTCTGGGCCCGGTGCTTTCCTGGTCTTGGCGTGTCTAAGTATGGCCTTGATTTCCTCTGGAGATGTCGGCTCTAGGAGAATGTCTGAGTCGTCAGTCCTTCTGAGTCGTCGGATCGTCTGGTCTACGTGCGTTTCCGTGTCCTCGACCTCATCGGTGTAATCGACCTCGTTCTCACGGCACTGACGTTCGAAGGAGTCCGCAAAAGCTTCTGCCTTGTCCGTCTCCGTGAAAACGATGCCCATCTCACCATGAAGTGGGGGGCACGGTTTCCTTCGGCCGTGTCTGAGGACTTTCTGAGTCCTCCATAGGGAGTTGTCTTCGGCGTCGAGTTCGTCCAAACGTTCAGACCATTGTCGCTCTCTGAGTTGCTTCAGCTCTTCTCTCAACCGTCGAGACACGTGGTTGAGCTGTCGCTTGTCATCGGGCGTCAACGTTCTCTGGTAACGTTTTTTCTGACGTCGTCTCAGCTTGATCAACTCCCTGACCTCAGGTGGGATCCCTCCTTGAAAGTCAAAGTTTGTCGTCTGTATGTCTCTTGAGCACCGTTCCATTGCTGTCAGTATTCCTTGTCTGAGTTCGGTCACCGCCGCCTCTAGTTGTCGTGATGTGTCGATCCTGGGGATGTTTATTTCGTTGTGGACTGCCCTTTGGAATCGTGACCAGTCCACTATCCGCTTTGTCGTGTGCACGATTTCCGCTTCTCCCTCCCCTATTGTTAGTAGGATTGGGTTGTGGTCTGATGATCCCTCGTCCAGTACAGAGATGTCCACCAGAGTTGGAATACTCTGTATGAGGGCTATGTCCAGAATGTCCGGGTGTTGGTCTTCCCTCCCAGGATAGTGAGTAGGTTCGTGTGTCGCCGTCACTGCAATGTCGTCAAGGTCTGGTAGTAAGTTGTCAGATAGGTCTCTGCCACGTGGGTTGGTGTTGCGGCAGTTGGTTTTTCCAGCCAAAACAGGCTTCTTAAATAGATAAACTGGACATTTACTTCGGCCAATGCCGAAGCAAAGTCGCTGGTGGGCGGAGCCTATTGGAACTCCGCTCCCAGATATACTCTTCAAGTAAGATTTTATTTTAGTATTTCTGGCCGAGGATAACACCCTTCGTCGGTATTCCCGAGCAACTCACAATGCAGTCGTATTGTGTCTTGTGTCATACATATAAGTAAGCCTCTGGCAGATTCCCCATCGCGATATACTCAACTCCGAAATTTTCACACGAGAGAATATGACAATGGGTGGATTTAAAAAAAAATGTGTCAACAAAAAAATTTAAAAAAAGAAGAATTATGGTAAACGCAGCAGTGTTTGACTGGTTGAGGATTTTTCAATGCCAGTGTTTGAACGAGCCATATTAATTTTCTGGTAGATATTTATACATTCAAATAAAATAATCAAAAATGTAATGAAACACACACGTTATCCATTTTAAAGTTACCCATATTAAATATACCCTCATAAAGTGGTATTTTTCATAGATGAAAAGGAAAATCGTTTCTGAAGAATTTCTATAGGGGTAATATGTGTTTTGAGTGCTGAGCCCCAAGCCAAGATACCATATTTCAGGTGACTTTCTACGAGTGCATAATATACAACTTTAAGTTCTCGCACAGACATCAAAATTTGAAAATTATGTATTGGAGTTTCTTTATCGTTTGTTGTGAGTACCGGTCACACTACAGTGCCTTGAGGTACCCCATACTCGATAGACAGTTTTTCGCTGTATACATTTCCTACTCTGACACATTGTTTTCTATTTGAATTATAGTTTTCGAAAAGATTTAGGCTTTTTCCTCTTCTCCCCAATATGTTCTAAGAATTCCAGAAGAAGTGAATGGCTTACGGTGTCAAATGCCTTGGCTAGATCTAGGAACATACATAGACACATAAATATAATGAGAAAGACCAAATGGATACTCGAAAGTACCTTAACAGACGCCTTGCCCATTTTGAAACACTCCTTACTTGAATTCTTCATCTAAGAGCAAAATTGAATCGTGACCTCATGTGGAAAAAAGTCACTGAATAGTTTGTGTGATACGGTTATAAGAAGCACTGATCAAATCACCTGAATCATTTAATAAATCCGGAAGACGTTTTACGTATATTTCTCGACCGACTCCGCCTGTGGCTTTATATGAGAAAGAGCGCTCTTCAACTTTATTTTATATTAGCTAACGACGGTACCGGAGAGCGGAAATAAAAATAGAAATCGAGGAAGTACGCAGGGAAAATAGAAAACGAAAGCACATATTCATTCGCGGAGAATTTAATCTTGACAAAATATATTTCTTGTTATCGTTTGTAAACGTATTTCGAGGAGCAGTCTAGCGAAAGAGGCCTCGGATTATTGGAAAATATGGCGGTTGAGCAAAAGTGCCACGTCCAGTGTCATACGGGAGCTGACATTAGCTCCGTTTGAAATATATTTGTTTGATTGAATTTCCGATTGTTGTATAGCAGAATCTACAGGGAGATTTTTTTTCAGGGACCACGCCCTTTTTCGCCCCTAAGCTTTTTTGTAGTGCTCCGCTGATTGATAAATGCGAAATGAATTTTTTGTTTTGTTTGTAATCTTTTTTGTTTCCTGTAATTTTTACGCATTTGCGACCAGTATCGAGAAATCGAGAATTTAAAATCATTTTTGTAATTCTACGAAACCATATAGGGGTCACACAAATTAAATAAAATTATTTTCATAAAAAATTCAAATATATTGGATTTTTTTTCAATACATTGCATTTCTTTTAAATATACTGGATTTATTCAAATATTCGAGTTATTTCAACAGTGTAATGCTAGATTTCATTTATACTTGTTTATTGAGAAAAATCCCGTTTCGTAGCAAAATTGATAGCAATCTTGTAAGCCATAATTTGAAAATATTACAATAAAAAATTTTGGATTTTGCAGTAATAATAATAATCATAATAATAATAATAATTTTATTCACTAAAAAAGGCAATACAAATATTGTATGGGAGTGGTCGTTAATCTAAATTAAAAATAAACAGTATTTGATAACATTCAGATATTTGTAAAAGATATATATATATATATATATATATATATACATTACTAAGTTCATGGGCTGAACCGCGTTGAGAGTTTATAACTCTCAACGCGGTTCAACCCATGAACTTAGTAATGTACATATTTCTGACCGCGGAAACCTTTCCGAACATATATATATATATATATATATATATATATATATATATACATTGACCGCCAAAAAGTATGTACCATATGGGAAAAATTTTTATTATTGGAGTATTGGAAAAAATATTCTGGGGAAAAGTTTGTGCATGTCCGATAACCTAAAAATCGATTTTGACACATGTCACGTGATCGCTAGAACGAAGTTTCAAGAGATAATTCAAAAAAATTGAAAATAGCAATTTTTTTAAAATATTTTCCCATCTATTTAAAAATATTATTTTTTTTCTTATGAATAGCTTGACTATACTGAAACATTTGCATTTTAATGATAATGACAAAACTTTCTCATTTTTTCCACAAAATTGGTTTTTGCCAGAACCCTCGCTGTTACATTGGTTCTTATCTAACAGTTATATCAGAATTCCAAGACTATTGTGTTGATATGGCAATCTAGAAACACCATGTTTCCTGATTTTAATCAAGTTTCAATAATAATGCTGTATGAGCGTTTTACTTTGCACATAAACTTTAAGAATCTTTAATTTGACGCACTATTCTCAAGTTCATGTGCGAAGTGAAACGCTCATCCACGATTATCATCGGAACTTGATAATAATCTGGAAATTACCATGTTTTTGGAGTGTCATGTCATCACAATGGTCGTGGAATTCGGATATAACTGTTAGATACGAACCGATGTAACAGCAAGGGTTCTGACAAATTCCCATTTTTTCAATTTAGTGCCCTCTGGTGTGGAGAAAATGAGAAAGTTTTGTCATTATCATTAAAATGCAAATGTTCCAGTATAGTCAAGCTATTCATAAGAAAAAAAATAATATTTTTAAATAGATGGGAAAATATTTTTAAAAAATTGCTATTTTCAATTTTTTTGAATTATCTCTTGTAACTTTGTTTATGTGTATAAAATTGAATTCTTAGTGACTTTTTCAAATAACTTTTTTTGATATCTTGCCATCTTACCCCTTTTTTTGCATTTGCATTACAATTTTTTTCATTTTGCCGTCATTCTAGCGATCACGTGACATGTGTCAAAATCGATTTTTAGGTTATCGGACATGCACAAACTTTTCCCCACAATATTTTTTCCAATACTCCAATAATAAAAAATTTTCCCATATGGTACATACTTTTTGGCGGTCACATATATAAATAACAAACAAAATACATTTAAGTAACAAACAAAACACAGTGGATTTACAAATACTATTATAGTGCCTGGTCGACTTTATAATAGCATCTATCAGTTAAAAATTGTTTAAGACATTTTTTAAAACGTGGTAAAGTTAGACTTTTACATGGTCTGGTAATTTATTAAATAATAAAGGACCCAGTGAATTAGGGCAGTTTTTAGATATTTGAACCCTAGAAAAAGGTATATTCAACTGAGTTTTTATTCTTGTGTCATGTGTATGAATGCTTGATCTGGTTGGAAAGCTGTTACAATTACTGAATATATAAACACAATCAAAGATGAAAAGTGACGGTAGCGTCAAAATTTTACAGGTTTTGAATACATCAACACAACTTTGTCGAGATGGTAAGCCAAACATTACTCTGAGTATTCTCTTTTGCGCAACAAATACATTATTTGCTCCCGAAGACCTTCCCCAAAGGCAGATGCCATATCGAAGTCTGCATAGCAGAGCATCAGCGACTGATCATTAGACAGAACTGTTCTCAAATTACGGAATTGGTAGGACACAGAATTCAGTTTATTGATTAAGATTCGTCAGTGTTCTCCCCAGGAAATATGTTATAAGCCAAGCAATCGTGCGGTCTCATCTACTGACTGTAAGTCACCAAAATCAATGTCACTAACTTCTTTTTGTCTATTATGAAAGCGAATACACTTTGTTCCATCTGTATTTAGATAAAGTGAGTTAGCTCTGAACCACTGGTTCATTTCGAAGGAAATTTTATTACATTTCTGACGTATACATGATTCATCCCTATCTGATATAATAACTGATGTGTCATCAGCGTAAACAATAATTGAGCCGTTACAAAGCTTCACAATATCGTTGATATACAGTAAAAATAAGGTAGGCCCCAGGACTGAACCCTGAGGAACTCCTATTTCAGAATATTCAATACACGATGATTGATGGTTACCAATAGTGACATGGTTACTACGCTTACTCAAGAAACTTGTTATCCAATCATGAGTGACACCACGGATTCCGTACCGAGACAGTTTACTCAATAAAATACCGTGACTGATGCAATCGAATGCCCTGCTGAGGTCACAAAATACCCCAACAGGACACTCGCCCGCATCGATGCACTTAATAACTTTAAGAACATATGAGTGAATTGCAGTTGTGGTCGATCTATTTTGCACAAAACCGTGCTGGTCTTCAGTTATGATATTGAAATTATTGAGAAAGGATAACAATCTCTCCAAGAATGATAATTGAAATATTTTGGAAAAGATAGAAGGCACCGTAATTGGTCGATAGTTACTTATTAGGGAAGAGTCGCCTTTTTTATATACGGGTGTAATTTTACCAGTTTTCAAAGGTTGCGGAAATATTCCATTTGCAAATGACAAATTTATGAGGTGGACAAGTGGTGCCATAAGGTGTTTAAGAACACGTTCAACTATTACATGGGGTACCTCATCAAAACCTGCGGAAAATTTATTTTTATATATATATCCTGCATAGCCTCAATGACAAGCACCAAGTTGATGCTATTTACACCGACTTCAGCAAAGCTTTTGACAAAATCGATCACTCAGTTTTGCTACGGAAGCTTGCTGGAGTAGGGGTAAATGGAAATCTACTAAATTGGCTGAATCTTATGTAACCGATCGTTGTCAATCGGTTCCTCAAGGATCTCATCTGGGGCCACTTCTATCTGATATTTATATTTATGCTATCTCTCAATGTTTCCAATTCGCCAACTTTTTAATGTATGCGGACGATCTAAAAATATACCACTCAATTTCTGATGCTGACGACATCTTACTCATGCAACAGTATATCAATAACTTCCATGTCTACTGCGATGTAAATAGTCTATACCTGAAATATTACTTATTATGGTTCAAGTTAGCTGGAATTTTTTTTGAATTCAAGTTTTTCCTTTTTTTTCGACTAATTCCGAAAACGACCCCTTTTTCAACTGAAAAGTTTTAACGGTGAAATTCGTCATTTCAAGCTCGCCAGCAGCCAGTTTTTCCTTTGAAGCGTCCACTTTAAGATTATTTAAAAAAATAGTAGCACTACTGTGGAATTTTTTTCCAGAAAACGCGAGTATATTAAAAAACAGATTTTCAAAAATAATTTTTTAAATTTTTTTTTCTAAACTAGTATTTATTTATTAAAACTATTGAAATTAATATTTGAAACCTTTCGAGAATATTAATTTCATTTTAACTTAATAGAGGTACAAAGAATAAACATTATAAACAAAGACATAAATAAGGATTTGATTATGATAGAAGGATGAAAGGAGGTGAACTCTTGGGAGTAAAAGTGGTTTCTCACGATTTGCAGCAAAAATTAACCTCTTACAAAAAATGTTAAAGAAAAATGTTGTTGACAATAAAAAATCTACAACTTTTGTATTCAAGATTTTTCAGTATAACCTCAAATTTTCCGGGAAAATCGGAAAAACCGTTTTAATTTGGTTTTTTTTGTCTAATATTTGTATGTTTGTCACAAAATCTATTGGAAATATACCTTTTCATGTTCTGAATTAGACTTTTTTTTGCATCGAAATATTTATTTTTCTGCAACATCTTTGAAGTACTCGAAAAGGGGGCGGCTACTAGTTATGCTGGTGCCAAAACGAGTTTTAAACACCTAAAATAAGAAAAAAAGTAACAGGCAAGGATCCGGTGCAAAATATTGTAGAGGTTCCAACTTAGAGGAAAAAACATTTAAACACGAAAACACTCAAAATGGTGAAATAGGGATGTAGTTTTGGGGTTGAAAACCGATGTTAATAATATTTTTTTTGAAATGTCAATTACTAAAAGCTTGGGACAAAATTTGAAATGTTTATTCCAATTTTCAACTACGATATTTTTTCTTAGTCGAAAATCGGGATTTTTTATTAGCGATTATTTTATTGAAAAAATCACTACGCCACTGGATCCAGAGTGCCTCTAAACAGGTGTGACAAAAATTTCATGAAAAAATATTCATTAATAACAAAGTTATGACAACTCAAAAATTTGAAAACTCACATAGCTAACAGTCACAAAAAACACCCTATATCAACAGATTTAGCCATGAGAATATTCTTTTATGATTTCAACAATGAAGTGCCACCAGATGAAAAACAATTGATAGCGTAAATTTTTTAATGAAAATAACGGAATTACATTCACATAATTAAACTAATAATGAAGCAAAAAAATTTAATAAACGTAACCATGATAACTAATTATTGAAATGTTTCGATTCAGCGCAACAATTAATTCTAACTCATTCTAATAGCCTCTACTAATCCACCATGTATTTCGATACATCTGTCGTAGCGCTTACGAATGTTTCTGATTACGTTCCTTAGTTATTGAGGCGTAATATCTGCACATACCTGTCGAATTCTTGCACAAAGTTCATTTCTATCTGAGCGGTTTTTGTAAACCTTTTGTGTGAGAAGTCCCCAGAGAAAAAAATCCAAAACTGTGAGGTCTGGAGATCTGGGTGGCTACTCTATAAACGGACCACCACGGCCTATCCATCGGTTTGGAAAATGTTCGTTAAGCCATTGCCTCACAGCTCTGGCATAATGAACTGAACACTCATCTAACTGGACAATTAAATTTGATCGTTCATTGATTGGCAGCTCGTGAATAGCATCCCAAAACTCTGTGTTTAAAAATTCTAGAAATTTCTGCGCATTAAAGGACCAATAATTCGTTCGTTCAATATCCCACACCAGACGTTGATTTTTGGGGAATACTGGCTTTTACAGTTTATTACAGAGTTAGGATTATCCGCTGCCCAATAGCGACAATTCTGTGATAACACTACTCCAATTGTAGTGAAAGTGGCTTCGTAGGCATATAAAATATTTTGTAGGAAATTTCTATTGTTTAAATATTCCCCTTGGGCCCATAAACAATATTCCACCGAGACGAAAATCAGCTAGTATGTGCAAACGAAGGTATGAGAATATGTTTCTTGTATACATTTCTCTTCTTGATGAAATGAATTCGACCACCAGCTCTTTCTGTTTCGCTGTCATTGGATTCCTTTTCAATATTTTTGTTGTACTTTGAAATGAAAATCTAAGAACTTTGTGCATGAAAGTTTGACGTTACCGATTCTATCAGTATGTCAAGATTTCTTCCATTTCGATTGGACAAGATTATAGGCAACACTGTTGTTTGGTTTCCTACGATTTCTCTTCCTCACTCGAGTTCAGGAATACCGGTTTAAGTCAGCAGTAGAAGCAAATCAGGGAACGCTTCCCAGGGAGTGTTCTATTCTATCGCCGTCAAGAATATTGGCCCAGGCTTCTTGCTTTTCGCCTTCTTGCAGTGTGTGTAAAAATTTTGGCTTGAAAGGTTTAATATTCTTCGCCTTGAGACATCTCCGAATAGTGTAATATTCAAATCTAAAGTGGCATTCCTTATACTGGCATTGGGATTATTTCCAAAATAATCTAAAATGATTTGATCATTCCTGTCATTCCTGTTTCGTCTCTGTACAGGATTCCTTTTTAACATCATTTTTGATACTGCACCATCAGTGTCATTGAATATTTTATTTATTTTATTTACCGTACCGCAGCTAATACGAGGACGATCTGGATGTCTCTCATTAAATACTCTACAAACCTCTCTAGCACTTCTACGTCATCTCCCGAAAGGCGTCCAATTTCAATTTTCTCTCTTACGCTCAATCTTGCAGTCATGACACAAAATGATTCGAAGAACTGTAAGGTGAATATTGTTGACAATAGTACACTTAAATCTTTCACAAGTGTCAAACTGTAATATAATTTCCGTGGCAACTAAGATTTAAATTGAAAAATCTGTTAGGTCTTAGTTTTAGTTAATTTGCGTGAAAACTTGAATGTAATTCCGTTATTTTCATTAAAAATATTTACGCTATTTGTTTTTTTTTTTTTTCATCTGGCGGTACTTTATTGTTGATATCATAAAAAAAAATATTTTTATTGCTGTATCTGTTGATATACGGTGTTTTTTGTGACTGTTGGCTTTATGAGTTTTCGAATTTTTGAGTTGTCATAACTTTGTTATTAGTGAATATTTTTTCATGAAATTTTGGTCACACCTGTTTAGATGCACTCTGAATCCAGTGGCGTAGTGATTTTTTCATTAAAAATATCGCTAATAAAAAATCCCGATTTTTGACTAAGAAAAAATATTGTAGTATGCCTTGAAATTTGAAATAAACATTTCAAATTTTGTAGTACTTGACATTTCAAAAAAAAAATATTAAAATCTGTTAACAACTTCAAATTTTAGGGGGGTGTTTCCATTAAAAATGGGTCACACTGTATATTTTTGGAATCCAGAAGATGTTGTCTGATTTACAAATTATTGTTTCTGAATTACAAATTACCTTTTTTAAATTTGAATGTACACACTCTGAAATGCAATTCACAATTCTGAATTTCAATTCATACATTCTGAAATTCACTTTACTGTTATGAATTTCAATTTATACTTTCTAAAATACAAATTACCTTACTGAATTACAATTTACGCATTCTGAAATTTACTTTACTATTCTGTATTTCAAATACTGCATTCTGAAATACAATTCACCAATCTGAATTACAATTTACGTTTTCCGAAGTTAACAATACCGTTTCTGATTTACTACATGAAAAGGTGTAGTAGGTCTCATTCTGTTAATTTTTATTTATCTCAAAAACGCATCAGCACTGGTCTATAATTGCTCTCTGCTACAACAATACATATTTTCAGGAATTTTCATCGTGTGGGAGTTCAAATATTGAAATTCGTGCCATTGTTGTCGGCGATAACAACACCCTGTAGCTGCACGCAACTTCCACACAAAAGTCGAACATACATGGAAACATGATAAAATTCACGCAGCATTAAAGGAATAAGTGATTTATAGGATAACGCGCAAGTCCTCGACGTGAATAGGTAGCCGTGAAGGGTATTTTTGATTTAAGAGCCGTAGAGAAAGGATAACAATATAAATGGAATGTTTTAAATAACATCACAAGCTCCATTAATTCGCATAAAATCGCCGATAACCATCGAATAAAACGCATTTTTTAAAGTCGCACATGTTAAAAATATGCATATTCGCAACAAATTCATAATGGATCGTTTATTATGCACCAGTGGGCAGGTATGGGTTCCCATCAACCCTATCTTGCCAGACAATACTTGATTTGTGGGCCATCTGCATACACATATTATACATATTACCCCCTTTCACATTAAATAGTCTTATGTTTTACCCTCGTCTGCGTCTCGTCTTTTTTTGTGTTGTTCGCTGTAATGAGTTCTCTTTGTCCTGGAGCTCACCATATGGATTGGTCTGTGTGTACCTACCGGAGGTCTTTGTACAGGTAACGTTTTTTGTCGAGTCGGATAAAACGATGAATCTTCATAGGAGTACTTGGACGGACTCGAGAGTTTGAAATTTGTATGGAACAGTTTTAAATGGAATTTTTAACGACCTTATCATGCACTAGGCAATTTTCCAATGTATCATCAGCAATGGAAATTTTATAAACAAGTATCCTGAGACACAGATGCTTACAAAGAAGCCAAAAAGAAACATGTTACACCAGTAAGAGAATAAAAAAATAGTATATTATGTATCTAGTAGTAAAAGCAATACATTCCCGGACGACAATGTAAATTGTTGGCCGAGGCGAAGCCGAGGCCAACAAGCATTGAAGTCTGGGAATGTGCTTTTACTACGAGGTACACATACTATTTTTTCTGAAATCGCAATCAGCATTATCAAACACTAAGGAATTCTACATATTGTTTGCGTGAATTCAATAACTGTCTAAAATGTAAACAAGCCGGCAAAAATTTTCCCGTATCGTTTTCGATACGGGAAAGTTCGTTGCTTAGCAACGAACTAAAATACTAGTTTAGCGTATTTTGAAGCCTGAAGTTGCTCCGAGAAAGTGGGCATTCTTGAACGATTTCAGAAAAAACATTTTATCAGAACCGAATTACTGATTCTCCTGACCCAAAACAACATGAAAAGTACTATCCGAACTTTCAAATAGGAAAGAAAATAGGAAGAAAATATATTCAAATTATAACCCAAATGATTTATCGAGATATCCCAGGTGATTTATCTAATTTTTTCAATACAATTTTCATTGATTCTCCTTTATAAATAATATTCAAAACAAAAGAAGAAGAAGAAGATAAACTGAAGTACCTGCAAGAAGAAATGGAAAAATTGATGATTGATAATCAGGAAAAAGACACTTACACAAAGAGACTAGATTGTAGATTGTAGGGGGGTCGTACAGGCTGTGCAGCCTCACAAGCACTTCGACTTATAAGTTCGTTTGTGCGTGTCTATTCGAGGCCCGGGATTCCGATACTTCTTGTGAAGTTTATCAGTTTCCTGAGAGCGAAGTTCCTAATGTCGGAGGGCGTTAAAAATGCCCCTTCCAGGAACTTAAGCCTCTTGCAGAAAAGCGCTGGGCATTCGCAAAGCAAATGTTCTGCAGTTTCCGCGATGATCTCGCAGTAGCGGCAACTATCACTCTCTGATTTACCCATCTTTTTGAGGTGGTACCCCAGAGGGCAGTGTCCAGTGAGGAATCCCGCTTGTCTTTGTCCTTGCACTTTATTCCAGTGAGATTTCATTTCATCGGTTTCCCAGCTTCGGAACTCCTCTTTCAAGTGGGCTTTGGAGAGTCCACAGAAGGGTTCTGGGCTGGGAAATTGTGTGTTTGCCCCTTCTTTGGCAAGGCAATCTGCTTCTTCGTTACCTTTAGTTCCTTTGTGACCTGGCACCCACATCAGGGTGACCTGATTGTTTGTTGCCAGTTGTCTCAAGGATTTTTTACAGTTCCAAGTCAGCTTAGACTCACAGGTGTATGACCTCAGAGCTTTTAGTGCTGCTTGGCTATCTGATAGTATATAGATTTCTGCCCTTCGAGTGCCTCTTTCAAGGCATTCCTGTGCACATAATTCTATAGCATGCACTTCTGCTTGGAAGATGGTTGGGGTGTTACCAAGGGGTTTTGAGAGCCTAAAATTTGGTCCTGTAACGCCCACTCCAACCCTTTCATCCATAGATCAATCTGTGTACCACACTGATGCATCCCTTCCCCGTTCTCTGTGGCTGTTTATGACCACTTCAAACTGCATTTCGAAGTCCTACCTAACTGGCATGAAATCTGTCGGTTTAGACATGGCTTCTAGGGGAATGTGTTCCAATATCTTCAAGTGTCCAATCGGATTTCCCGCTTTTAAGTTTTTTGTCTGGCTCAGTCTGAAGGCACTGTTTGCTGCTTCTTTCATTACACATAGGTGCAATGGCGGAAGGTTTAGCATTACCTCTAAGGCTGCAGTGGTAAATATTGCCCCTGTTATTCCCAGACAAGCTAGCCGCTGCACTTTCTGCAGCTTGACTAAGAAGGGCTTCAACTGATTTTCAAGATGAAGCTGCCAGTTTGAAGGAAGATCTTTTGTAAAAATTAAAAACTCAAGATAGTGAAATGGTTATCTCATAACAGAAAAAAAAGAATTTGCATTAAGAAATGAAAATCTCCAGGTTGAATTGAACGAAGCATTAGAGAAAATATCAAAATTGCAGGAAGAATTGGGCGAACTCAACAAAATGAGTAAAGAAAAGCGAAACAAGAAAATTGTTCACTAAAATTAAACATGATTCAGAATCCAAAAGGCGAAGTTCACCACGTTTCACCAAGGAAAAATAGGGACGGAAAATTACCCAAAAGGAAAATGGTTGATGATAATAAAGTATATGCAGCTTCATATGAAACTTCAAGAAATACTTCCTCCTTAACAGATGTTGAGCAAAAAGAAGGTAGGCTGCTGTAAATATTTTGAATTTCAGTCAGGGAATTCAAAAAAATCATGTGGAAAAAAATCAAATCCTAATCTTATGCGATGATCTTGGATATGGCCTGGGAACATGATATCTAAATATACTAAAGATCGGTTTAATGTTCAAACTATCATCAAGCCAGGTGCGATTTTTGAATTTGTAATTGAAGATATTGTCAATCTGTCCAGAAATTTTGGCCAAAATGATTCTATTCTAGTATTGGCATGGGTAAATGATTTCAGGATGAGTAAATATCCATTGTTAAAAAAATGAATAGCATCTTGAAATTTTGTACTCATACAAACATAATTTTATCATCTTTTTCCTACGGCAAAAATTATAATGTCAATATACTCATTCATAAATTCAATAGCAAGCTATATGATTATTCTAAGAAGCTGAATTTCTATGCCAATGGTGATATTTCTTTCTTGGAAATCAACAGCTTCAAGGAAAAGAAGCTCAATAATTACAAAATTGCAAATAATGTTTTGAATTACATTCTAGCGAATAAACAAGAAAATAACCTGAAGTTTGTCCCAATCAGTAATAGTTTTTTAGAACAGGTTCAAAAGGATGTCATTATAGAACTATAACATCTCAGAAAAGTAATTTCTTAAGTAAAAAATATTCTGGGAGTTTTAATATTAGTGATTACTCTAGCTCACATACACAATCATTTACTTTAGTTTTACTGAATATTCAGTCTCTTAGACATAAGTGTGATTAACTTTCTGTATTTCCGAATAGCCTTAATTTTCCCAGTATGATATTATTAACCGAACATTGGTGTAACGTCAACGAACCTATATATTTTCCCAACTACTCAGTAACAGGCAGAAACGCCAGAACAGACTCTAACTATGGAGGTAAAGTTATCCTCATTAATAAAACTGCAATTGATGATTATTCCTTCATTCAAATTGAAAAGTTCAAAAACCTCTTAGAGGATATAACTTTTGAATTTACAAATTGCTTTAGCAAAAATTATAATTTATATGTTGTATGTCTTTATCGATCTCCCTCCTCAGATGTTAGCATATTTCTAAGTAACCTTGAGCTACTGCTGTCTGACTTGCCCATTAATTGTAGGGTCATATTAACAGGTGATTTGATTTATAATGACTGTGAATCTCTGACTAGTGATACACTAAAACATTTACTTTTATCTTTTTATTTAAGTATGCACGTTAATGCAGATACTCGTATTTCTCGATTCTCTGCATCTCGTATTGACTATGTATGTAGCAATCTAGAAGAGCATCCTTTATTATAATGACAGTAACCTCTTTTGTCCAATTGTCATTTCTAACTGGGCCATTTTCCCAAAAGAATGAAAATGGGCAAAGTTGTCCCACATTTAAAAAAAAAACAAGATCCCGCAAAAATGGAATACTACAGGCCGATTACAATAAATGCAGGCTTTTCCAAGATACTTGAATACTCTTATTTAGATAGGCTACTAAAATTCATGAATAAACATCAAATTTTCTCAGTAAACAACATGTTTTTCGCACATACAAATCCAGAAAGTGTTTTTACTTTCATCTATTGAAACAGTTACAAGGTTTTTAGATTCAGGAGAATGCCCCGTTGGCATTCGACCGTGTCAACCAATATCAACTTATGTCAAAGCTTCATTCGTATGGTATTCGAGGTGTTTCCTATGACTGAACCCTGTCACTTTTGAAGAATAGACAACAGTTTGTCATTTTGAAATATCATATATCATAACTCATATCACTATTAACTTCGATTCTGAACGCTTGGGCGTCACGGTGGGTGTACCACAAGGATCTGTTCTGGGTCCAGTATCATTCCTACTTTATTTATTAAACTCTCCCTGTTAGTTAGTATGTATGTATTTTGCAGCTGACTTTTGACCCACTTCTAGTTGTCCGATCAATTTGAACTTTGGCATGTGTTCATAATTGCGATCAAAATGCATTTTTGAATTTTTTTGGAAAAAAAGTAACAAAATGGCAGCTCCAGGATGGCGGATGAGATTTGTGATTATGGTCCGATTCGATTCCAAATTGGATTGTGGTGCTTTTATGTACAGATTTTCAGGACTAAAAAGAAATGAATGAAATTCATAAAATGCTATGGAGAGAAAAAAATTATTCCATCAAATTATTATCCACATTTCCATTTCATACCTCAAACTAATAATTTTATGAAATTTCATGTAACGATCACATCAACCTAACCTATATGTATTTGTTTCAGGATATCTAGTGAGGACGAACAAACGCATTTCAGTGAATCAGAAATCCAGGTGAGTCCCACTAATTGAATTTTATGTTACACGTCATCTGAAACCAGAAACTAGGTCATTATGTTATTGTTCAGGTTCGTAGATCAATTAACTACACCACTAGGTATTTCCACACCTCGAAAAGGGTTGATTCGACACCTAACAGATGCATAGCATGCACAGTTTTTTGTTCTTCCTTCGGTATTTTAACAGCTCTTCGTACAAAAAACTAATTAATACTGCATTATCATGTGTTTGGTCGTTAAGTGTACCTCACCTTGCGGATATCAAGCTAATGCTTATAGGCGAGTCAATTTAGTATTTAAGTCCGAAAATGGGGAAAACGTGGCAAAAAATTCGAACTTTCCCAAAAGTTGTATTTTAGTGTATAATGGAACTGTACAAATTTAATGTGAACTCCCTCTTGAGATTTCTGAGAAAGTGTACCGGTATCATTGTGTAACTTGATCTTAGATACATATTTGGCCTTGCTAGATTTCGGAGGCAAGGGCGTAAGTCGACGTCACTCGAAGATCCTCAAAAAGTCCGATTTGTGGCACAGAGAAAAAGTTTCTTATTAATTATGGTGTTTATTGGACGCCATCTACAGTGTTAAATGATTTCAAAAATTTATTCCCAGGCCAATCTCTGTAGAAAGACCTTAACTATGCTGAAAGAAAGATTCAACCCCAACTTCAAACAAAAGACACATTAAAATATAAATATTTAATAATTTCAATGGTAGTCTATTATAATAATAATAGAATCATTTATTCTTAACATGTAACCAAAAGAATGGGTTCTCCAAGTCGTAATTTAAGAAATTATAATAGTTTTTGTCTTACCTAGTCCGAATTCATTCAAACCTTACACAATTATACATTTACTAAGGAATCACGACTTTGGTTTCGTTGCTCCCTTTTGGTCTCCATAAATTAATGTTTCCACTGAAATCTCTAGCGTTGGGTCTACTCCAATATGCTCTTTGGTTTTACAATACCATGACAGGCTTTATCATACATCACAGGCTTTACAATACCATCACAGGCTTTACAATACCATCACAGGCTTTACAAGACCATCACCTGCTTTACAATACCATCACAGGCTCTACAATACCATAACAGGCTTTACAATACCATCATAGGCTTTACAATACCATGAGAGCTTATATTACTTTGTTGAATTGTCCTTTAATTTTTAATTATTCTCCCAAACTATCTCTTAAAGTCTTTCGTAAATTCCTGGCATAGCCATGGCAAAAAGAAAAAGAAATTCTAAGGCGTGCTTTTATAAGAAAATATTTATATGTTTAATTCTCGTGAAGCGAGTTGCCTTCAATAGATCTCTATATAACTAGATTATTCACCTCTCATTTATGTGGTCCAGCAATATTAGGTAGGTTTCCAAAATTAAATAAACTCGGAATCAACCTCCAGCGAGCTTCAGCGTTACCAGGTCTGAAATGGACTAATGGTGTTTCAAAATTGATTTTAATAAAAAAACCATTTCCTTTTTTCCTTCATTGTTGCCACAACTATCACACGCATGTCATTGAACTATACCAAAGAGACTAACATTCTGCGATTTTAAAAACTACATAAAAACGATATCGAAAATATTTCTCTTTCTCTTTTCCATGAAAGTAGAATCCTGTGCAAACAAATTGAATGCAGTGAGCCCACTTCAACAAATCGAATCGTAATAGGAAGAAGAACTGTCGTGAATGTAGTGACCCTTCTTTAACAACTTTTTTTGAGAAGGAGAGAGTACAAGCCACCTCGACATTTTTTTTGCAATTTTTCACGTCCACGTATTTTTTGATGTCTGAAATTATTCCGAATTCCTACGCATTCATCATGGGGGGTGGTAAACTTTTTCGTAATTAAATTATACGACGTTCGACGGTTCCATGTTTTTCTCTATTTTTATTTTTTTTTTTTGATGGAGGGGTTCCAAGATAGACATCATTTTCTAAGGTTAATAAATGCTTTTGAATACGTGATTCAATAATAATACTACGTTTTTATATTTAATTGACAAGAAATTTATAATTTTCAAAGAAAATAAAAGGCGAAGTTTAGTTTTCGTTTAGCAGAACTAAATGAAAGCCGTTCTTCTATTTAATCTAAAACATCTCTCTGAGTGAACGAAACAGAGAGACAAGAAAAAAATTATTAAAAAACAATAATATATGCATTTGGGAAATGGAAAAAAATGTGACGGCAGGATTTGTCTGATCGATATCACTTTCTGTTGGATAATTATTGATAATTATTTAATAAAAATGTTTTCAATTCCGTTTTGAAAATAGAGAATTTTATTGATTTGATTTCCTTTGGAATAGAATTATAGTTTTTATACAGGGTGATTCAAAAGTACTTTGACAAACTTCAAGAAGTGATTCTTCACAAAATTCTAATATGAATTGTCCAAATAAATATATGTCCGGAAACGCTTCGTTTCCAAGATATAGGGTGTTGAAGTATTATTTTTATTTTCGTTTGTTTCAAATAACTTTTGAAATACTGTCACAAAATATGTAATTACCAAAACTACTTACTTAAACGTCAAATTCTTTTCCAAAGCATTCTTGTGAAAAATGCAAAATATTGGTAATAACTTCATCATGCATCGATTATCAATTAATTGACTTGAAATTTTCAAGTCCAAATATTTAGAAAACGGTTGCTTACAGCGACTTTTAACAAGGGTAGCTTTTTTACGTAGATATGATAGAGGAATCGATTTTTTTACTGAAAAATGTGCTAGAAGTACGCTCAAAAAAGTTATGAATCTTCAAAAAAGAAAAATACGTGTAGGTGGCGCCCCCAACGAGTAAGAGAAATAATAACATCAGGTTCGAATTCGACACCTCAAAAACCTCTTATTACCAAGTTTCGTTTAATTAAGTTCAGTATTTCAAAAGTTATTCGAAACAAACGAAAATAAAAATAAAACTTCAACACCCTGTATCTTGGAAACGAAGCGTTTCCGGACATATATTTATTCGGGCAATTCATATTAGAATATTGTGAGGAATCACCTCCTGAAGTTTGTCAAAGTACTTTTGAATCACCCTGTATGCATATAAGCTGAAGGATCTTTGGAAAAACTGGGTGTTGATGGGTGGAGTCAAAACATTTTTGAATCTAATATTTATATTATGAATATCAGTACGGTATGTTATCTTTCTATGTAAATATGATGGCATTTCACTTGTCAATATTTGATGATATAGAACAGTAGCGTTTAGGGTTCTCCTATTATTCATATTGAGCCAACCAGACCTTTTCAATTCCTGCGATATTCTTTGCCTTCTTGTGATACCAAATATCAGGCGAAGACATGAATTTGTTACTGTCTGAATTTTACGTTTGTATATGTTGCTTAGATGTGGTCCATACAGGGCGTCAGCATAGTGAAGTGTGATTTGAAGTCATCTAACGTCGAATCTAGTCATGGGATCGAGTTGTAGACTGTAGACTTTTACTTCATATGACCGCAGAAAATTAATCCATTTTCACCAAAAGACATTTTCCCATAAGTTGGGTTCGCTATATAGAACTAGCTCGAAGTCATTTCGATGGCTTAGAGTGCAAACCGGTAACTCCACTCAGAGCTGTGTCGAGCACTGATAAAAAGAGCTTCGAGTACTAAGCACTAAGCACTCTTGAAAAGTGCTCGCGAGCACTTCATGAAAAAAGTGTTTAGTCCTCGAGACTCCGGAGCACTTTTCAAGAGTGCTTAGTGCTTAGTACTCGAAGCACTTTTTGTCAGTACTCGGCACAGCTCTGAGTGAAGTTAGCCGGTTTGCACTCTATGCCATCGATTTCATAGAAACGTGTTTTCCATGTAATAAGGGCTTGGAATTATTATTTCCTTATCGCTGGAACTGCGACCATACCACGAATGTTTTGTTTTCGTTCACAACTCGTAGTCGTGCCCATCAAATTACAGAGCTACGGTCGCCAGCAATCAACGACTACCTGCCTCCTAAAGAAATTTGTGCGTGCCGAGTAATACCTGTTGTAAAACCGCTGGTTTTATCGAATATTTCATCTAAACTTCGTTACCATCACACTGCATGCGTGTCCTGACGAGGAGTTAACAGCAGGGAAGCGCGAGAATCTTGAGCCGGACATCCGTCTACATCTAGCGCTGTCGCGGCGGCCCACCGAACAATGTAATCCTTCCTCGGTGAACAGGAATATGTAATATTTTGATGTGAAGGACTTCATTTCCTTCCGAACAGAAAGATACACGTGAAAAGAGAGGAAATATCAATGTTGCTAATAGTGCACTTTTTTGTGCAGTTTGTCGGTCTAAAGTATGTAATTAGTCAGTAAAATCTCTCTAGAGCATACATTATTTCCATAAATTTCTCGGAGGTACAATTTTTTTGTAAATTTTTCGATGATTCAGCATGGAGGAAGAAAAAATTTCCGTATATTAATAAATACTGGAAGGAAATTCTGTAAGAAAATTTCACACCTCTACTTTTTAACCAATAAGATGCCTTAATTTTGACTAGTTACCATGGCAACTAAAAAAACTTCCGGAAATTTTTTCGTGGCGCCGCGATATTTAAGTGGAAATTTTTTGACAGTTGAAAAGGTAAACATATGATCATGTTACTTGTAAAAGAAAATTTCTACCACCTTTAGTTAACTAAAATTACCAAATGGCGATAGACTGAGCTAGTACCCATTTGAGTTTCAGCATTTGGTTTAACTAAAGTTGGTAATTTTTTTTTCTACGACCGTGCGTTTTTACCCACTTTCCCGCACTCATTTTGGTTTAGAAAGTGTCACTTTCCCGCACTAGTGCGGGAAAACTTGCTTTCCCGCACTAGTGCGGGAAAGTAAAATATGTCAATTTATCGTTATTAAATGTACATTTCATTGTTGCTGAGAGTTATTTGGAGGACTCCGTAAAACAGAAGAAAACCATCTCGAATAAAATTCTTTCATGTACTGGCAACTTGCAACCAATGCCGTCTCCGTCATCTTCATGCACTTTGCAATCTACGAGTGTTACTCTTAACAGCCAGTTACCACCAACTAACTACTCTGGACCGGCTATTCTGACGCATTTGCAGAATGCAACAAATTGTGTTTTCTACATTAATAATAATTAGTGGATTTTCATGGAATGTTTTGTATGTTGAAATAAAATATATATTTTCAATGTGCTTTTTGAATATTTATGCGGTCGTAGAAAAAATGATGTTCCTAATTCATGCGTAAAGTGTCTTTCCCGCCCTTGACTGCTTGCCCGAACTCCGCTTCGCGTCGTTCGGGTCAACGGCAGTCGCGTGCGGGAAAGTATCACTTTCCGCACTTGTTAGGAAAATAACTATTTATTTAACGAAATATGGCGGTTATACTTACCAATATGATTTTTTTAGAAATTATTTCATGTTGAACTAATATCTTCATGGGCAAATCTCTAATAATAACGAAATACATTTAATTATTATAGGTTTAATTAATTTTTAAAACACAATTATTATAAATGTTTGTGGGCTGGCGTGTATTGGTGGTTTGAATCAGGGTTTGAATCATCTGATGATGATGTTCAACGTCCAATTGTAAGTAAGGTTTGATTTGCTGACTATTACTGTGTCCAATAATTTTAATGAGCTGTTGTTCACCAACTCCTTCCTTGGCCAAATTCGAAACAGCTGTTGCTATGGCAGAATGATTAGTTATTTTTACTTTTTTAATGTCAATTCCTATATCAGAGGCTGCTGATTTAAACCATGAAGATACAATGTTCTTACCAACTGGGCTATTCTTGTACAGTTGCAGACAAAAAAAAATGGGACAGTTGTTGTTGCCTAGTGTGATTATTACACCTTTTTTCACTGCATTTATATGCGGCTGATTACTTTCTAATTTGGAATTGTTAGACAGACCTCAAATATTCAATGTTGCCATATGACATATTCATAACACAAATTCAAGCAGCTAGAATAAACAAAATCAGCTATAAGAGTTGTCTCATTTTTTATTGGCCGCAACTGTACCATCCTTTCGAATTGGGTTGACTCCTGTACGGATTTGGTGTTAAAAATAATCGGTCTGAATAAGATTTCCCCTTTTTTCCCTCAACTTTTTAAACAAACGAACCGGACACATTTGTGGATTGTCAAAATTTGAAATCAACCATTTACTATCAGACAGTTTTTTGGAACCACCTGCTTTTAGAGAATATTGGATTAAATTCTATCCGACCTTTTGGGTTTCCGAAATTATCAGTTTCTTCTTTAAAGTATTGGATACGCGCAGAATATCCTTCCCCTCCTCTCCATGCCAGCTCATGTGAAACTACGTGAAAAAATTTACGCTGCAATCCATATGGAGTATTTTCATCCCACATTTCAATAATTTTTTTGTATTCGTCACTGGTTAAGGCTGCAGCACTCACTTTTCTTTTTAATGGGTCTCTTTGTAATTTTTTGCGCGGTAGCAAATTCCACATCAGAAAACGGTTTAAATATTATTTTAAATTTTTCGTAATACATTTTTTGTAACTGCTTAGCAGTAGAGTTCCACAACATTTTGACCTCACTTTCCTTATAATCTTCAAAATTTTTCTTTTTCATATTAAATGCGTAGTCCTCCAGTATAGTAGCCAGCTGTACTACACTCATACACTCATGAATATTATACAACTTTTCGTCACAAAATTCAACAAAGTGTTTCCATACACTTGATTTTGATTATCGGGTGTTATCTGATGCTATATTTTGAATTTCTTGTCTAATTACTTGATTTTCTTTACCAAATCGCGACATTTCGCTATACAGTTATTAAACTCAACGTACTGACGCTTTAATCTAGTAATTATTGAGCTTTGTGACAAAACCGGTTAAATAAAAATGACAAATCAACATATGTCAAAAACAACAATACCATGGCCAACTTGACAAGCCGTGAAATTAATTTAAAATGTCAGATTGGATTAATAATTTTTTTCCAAATTATGGTGTGAAATTTTTTTACCGAATACCACGCAAGCTCAAATTATTTCCGGAAATTTTCTTTCGGGCACGAATATTTTAAAATATTCGTGCCCTCAAGAAAATTTCCGGAAATAATTTGAGTTCTTGTGATATTATAAGTGAAAATTTCGCACCCAGACAATGAAATCCTGCCAAATTGACAGTAATGGCATATAAATATCTATTTACGTATCATTTATACAGTGTCACTGTCAAAGCCGTGAAAGTAACTTTTTTTATTATGTAATATCCGCAAATTTATCAATCAAGAGTAGTTGGTGCTTCGATAATAATTCAAACTGACATTGACAATTTTTCCCACCGATCTGCAAACCTGTCCAAATTTACATTTGAAAAATACAGAAAGATGGGTTGTCTCCAAGTTTCTAAAAATGTTAAATGAAAAATTTGTTTGTTTTTTAGCTTTCCATCCACATATAAAAAATTTGTTTCGTTCGAATTTTCTTAGATTCATAATTTCTCAACTCTGAAAAAAATCGTATTGAACATCTGTCGGAGGGACATTCTTCTCTTTGAAAATGTTTCTAAATGGATATTTTAATATACGATATGATTTTAAAAAAAATCTAGTGGGTTGAAGTCTGGCGACCTGAGTGGCTAGAGTTGTTCCATTACACTCCCAATTTCCCTGCCTCTAAATATTCCTAGGAAACATTATTTGACACCTACTGAATTATAAGTGTTATCTTTTATAAATGGCATTTCATCTGAAACATGGATAATTTCACCATTTAAAATTATCTCGGTAAAAATGTGGACCAATCACTTAATGCACCACATATTTATCTTAAAATAATCTCAATTGCGGCATTCTATCACATACTCACACATTCTTGGAGTTCTTATGTCTACCAACTACAGTTTTGTGAACTGCCTACCCCATTTGAAGTAAAAGTACCATCTCGTCTGTCCATAGAATTTAACAAGAAAAATTTGTATTTTCTTCTCTTTGTTCCTGAAAGCAAAGAGAGAATTCCAACCACAACTACTAGTCTGTCCATTCCCTATTACATAATAGACTATCAGATATTTCGTTCTGGGATGTCGTCTATTCAAAATATTAGCAACTTGGCACTGACTTCGATATATTTTGTCAGCAAATGAATATACAACTTCTATTTCTTCCTACAAAGGACACATTTTTATTTTATTCTGCAAGTTGTTTTTAGACAAACTGTTAAACACTCATTTTAATTTCTAAGGCGTTCAATATTCTTGTTTCTATAGCATGCATTTTAGCAACTTGATTGAAGATAAATTTTAGGTATAAGAATAACTATTTGAAATTGATTTAGTAAGAAATATATTGGCAAATGGATTTGAAAGTTCAAAGTTATGGCACTCAACTGAAATATCCTTTTGTACTGTGATGAAAATTGATAAAGCAAGTTTTGCTATGGAATATTGAAATATATATATATATATATATATATATATATATATATATATGGTTATGATAAAGTAATGCACAAAATTCATAAAACGTACAACGATCACTTTTGAAAAAAATGCAAAAACACGTCAAACTGTTTTTTTTATTCCGCATATTTTGACATAAGTTACAAAAATAACACTTCAAAGTTGTCAAAGTTATGACGTCATCAACACATTTTTTTAATGGGAAGCTAAGATTTTTATTACATTATGTGATAGAGCTTGTGCTTTTACACAAGGGAAAAATAGTTGTAGTAGGGCTCACAATAAGAAAAAAAAAACGAGAAAATTAATAAAAAACGAAATAAACGTAAGTTTCATAATAACTTTTCAATTAACTAAACAGTCCATTAAACCAACTTTGATGTGTTATTTTTGTAACTTATGTCAAAAGATGCGGAATAAAAAAAACAGTTTGATGTGTTTTTGCATTTTTTTCAAAAGTGATCGTTGTACGTTTTATGAATTTTGTGCATTACATTATCATAATACTGTAAAACAGTCGAAAAACAATCCTTTAGGAACTCACTATACCTTTGTATAGATTGTATGGCATATGTCCAACAGAAAACAACTACTTCTCTGGCTAATACCTCGACAGATATTGAATTATATCTGTCAGACATATGTGCAAAGATCCTTACTTTGAAGGAACAACTTTGCAAGAGCTCTCAGAGACAGACAGCAGGACACCGCCTGATCCAAACAAGGAACCAACTGCAGACCGGTTTCGGGATGTAGTCAGTCCCTCATCAGTGCAGTCCAGGTTATCACGGTTGTATACTCGCGGGGGCCCGGTGCCCGTCATCGTTCGCCGGGATGAACACTGCAATCGCTTATAGGATCCACCACGGCAACAGATTAGAGAGCGCTCCAGAAGGACATTTCGGATGCGAAATGGTATATGCTGAATACTTGTTTCAAGGAGCAATAAATGTTCCAGTGACTGTAAAACAGTCGAAACCAATCCTTTAGGAACCCACTATACCTTTGTATAGATTGTATGGCATATGTCCGACAGAAAACAACTACTTCTCTGGCTAATACCTCGACAGATATTGAATTATATCTGTCAGACATATGTGCAAAGATCCTTACTTTGAAGGAACAACTTTGCAAGAGCTCTCAGAGACAGACAGCAGGACACCGCCTGATCCAAACAAGGAACCAACTGCAGACCGGTTTCGGGATGTAGTCAGTCCCTCATCAGTGCAGTCCAGGTTATCACGGTTGTATACTCGCGGGGGCCCGGTGCCCGTCATCGTTCGCCGGGATGAACACTGCAATCGCTTATAGGATCCACCACGGCAACAGATTAGAGAGCGCTCCAGAAGGACATTTCGGATGCGAAATGGTATATGCTGAATACTTGTTTCAAGGAGCAATAAATGTTCCAGTGACTGTAAAACAGTCGAAAACAATCCTTTAGGAACCCACTATACCTTTGTATAGATTGTATGGCATATGTCCGACAGAAAACAACTACTTCTCTGGCTAATACCTCGACAGATATTGAATTATATCTGTCAGACATATGTGCAAAGATCCTTACTTTGAAGGAACAACTTTGCAAGAGCTCTCAGAGACAGACAGCAGGACACCGCCTGATCCAAACAAGGAACCAACCGCAGACCGGTTTCGGGATGAAGTCCCTCATCAGTGCAGTCCTGGTTATCACGGTTGTATACACGCGAGGGCCCGGTGCCCGTCATCGTTCGCCGGGATGAACACTGCAATCGCTTACAGGATCCACCACGGCAACAGATTAGAGAGCGCCCCAGAAGGACATTTCGGATACGAAATGGTATATGCTGAATACTTGTTTCAAGGAGCAATAAATGTTCCAGTGAGTGTAAAACAGTCGAAAACAATCCTTTAGGAACTGACTATATCTTTGTATAGATTGTATGGCATATGTCCGACAGAAAACAACTACTTCTCTGGCTAATACCTCGACAGATTTTGAATTATATCTGTCGAATTCAATATTTGTCGAGGTATTAGCCAGAGAAGTAGTTGTTCTCTGTTGGACAAATTTAGTAGCTGTATGAAAAAAAAACAGAAATACAGGACGTAAAAGTCTTTTGCATCCAGAATGTGAAAAATGAATGTACTAAAAATAAATCAGTAAAATTCAGAAAGTCTCATAGCAAGTCAATGTCAAACTTCTGATTTAATGTCATTATTTTCACAGGCATTTAATACAATTTTCTTTCTACATTTGAACTGTGGGATATAGTTTTCAGGGGTAATTATAATAAGTGGTATGATTATTACCGATAATTTTTTGGAATATTAATGAATTGCAATCCCAAAGCTCAAAATACAACGAGTCCGCAGGACGAGTTTTATTTTCTTGCATTGGGATTGCCAATGAATTGATATTCCAAAAAATTATAGGGTATTAATCATACCACGAATAATATTTAGGGCGACAATATATCGATTTGAATTAAAGAAAAATCGTGTCACCGTTTTAATTTGAAGTAATTCACAGAAATCAAAATCTAACAACGTGAACACTAAAGAGAAAAATTGGGGTCATATTACAGGCATAATCTTTCAAAATATCAGCCAGCTCCACAATTGTGGTATTCGCATTGACAATATAACCCCTGTTTGTGCAAAAATTGTTGAATTGCCTGGTAATTGATTCTTTATTTCTGGCCGTATTCAACGGAATACTCTTTTCCACTGCTTCATCTATGATACCAATAGCCATTTGTCGCCAACGATCGCTCATATTGATTAAGAAATATAACTAGTCAAAACACAAAGATTTGACGTTTATAATTTAAATCATTATTTTCACTTGACAGCTAGTAAAACAAAAATTAAGCAGGTTTATCACCGCGAAAATATAGCGACAAGCTATATTTTCACTGTAGTTCCGATTCTATTGGCTGAATTTCAAAATTTGAAATAGGTTGTTAAGCAAGGAGATATATTGTCGAGAAAATATTTAGATTGGTAACATCTTTGTAGTCGTCTGTTTTAGATGTATGAATTCGTTCTGACGACGCTCACTTTTTGTTTTCTTAAGTAAACAGGTACATATTTTGCAGTGGGATGCAACCAGCCTTCAATCTCTTGAGACAGGTGTAATTTGTTTCCATAAAAAAGTTGATTTTTCGAGGTCCATTCGAGATAGAAATGCCCAGTTTAACGAAGTTTTCAGATAAAAATTTCGATAAAACCAGTGGTAACAGTTATTATGCACGCACAAATTGGTAAAGGAGGTAGGTAGTTGTTAATTTTAGATAAACACTGTAATTTCGTAGGCTGTTCTCGAGTTGTGAACTAAAACGGAAAAAAATAATAATTATGTAGCGTTTCAAGAGGATATTCATTAGTATGCAAATTCGGATGAGTGAAAAGTAATTGAATGAGTAAACAGCAAATACCTACCAGGCAGGAAGAAGTGAAATACCTGCCGAATCTCTCAGAATCCTTGATTTTTAATCAAGTTCGAAATTGGTACAAAACTTAATTTTTCTCAGAATTCGTTAATAACCTTGAGAAAGAAGGATAGTTCAAGTTGTCCGACAAACAGTGTGTGTACTGGGTGTCCCAAATTCGAGCCTCATCATTGGGATCTCTGAAACCAGAAGAGGTACGTGGTAGGTTAAATGGAGGCAAAGTTGCGCAATTTGGTGCTCATTGTAACGCCGCTTTCATATTTGAAAAATTCCGAATACTTCCGAAGATTTTTGGAAAAAACCGATTATTCGCGATTTCATTTTAATTTTTTTGTGACTATTTGAATAGATATAACAAAACAAATTTCACATTCTTATTGCTACTTATTCTGTTCTACAAGATGGTGTTATCAGATTTTCAAACAGACGTTTCGTATTTGAGCTGCCATCTTCAACTTTGTTTTTTAAAATACGGCCCTGGATTTGTTATTATAGATTTTGAAAGTTTCTAATGTCCCAAAACAATTGATGTATCACACTTATTCTAAAAGTTTATATTAATAGCATTTTTCTCATGAGTTAGAGAGAGACAAAAATTAAATTTTTAATAGAGTTAAAACAAACTTTTTTTGCAATAACGCACTGCATAAAACTCAAAAACTAACATGAAAGTGGGTGGTTAATAAATAATATAATTGAAGTGTCATCCCTCAAACTCTAGGCCCTAGGCTATATTTACAAAAATAATTGCATTTTATCAAAGTGGCTGTGCATCGTGCATTCTGGCTATCTTAGTTCATTTGTTAATGTTTAAATTATCCAATATTTTGACAGTTCACTGTTCGTTCACTAATCGTTAACGCTTATTAAACGAAAATAACTTTTTCTAACGAAGAAAAACGAGACATGATAAGGATTTATTATATTTCGAATCGAAATTCAAAAACGGCTTGTGAGCGCTATTTGTTGGAATATCCAGAAAGACGGCAGCCGCATTATAGTTATTTTGCTAATATTGATAATAATTTAGCTCAGTACAGAAGTTTTGTTGAGCCAAGGGTTGAATATGGAACACGAATCAATCCAGAAGAGGAACAAATTATCTTGAACACTGTATGTAAGTTTGAAAACTGTTACAAAGTAGAAAGTGAAATGAATAATTTTAAATTATTTTTTAAGGCCAATAATAATCCTCGAGCTTCAGTTAGAGTTTTCTCAGGAGAAGTAGGATTACCGCGAATGAGAGTTTGGAGAACTTTAAATAAGCGTGGATATAAACCTTACAAAATCCATATTAGTCAAACACTAAGACCTGGCGATGCTGAGAGACGATTAGAATTTTGTAACTGGTTGCAAAATAAAATTAATGAAAATGATGACTTCCTAAATAAAACTATATGGACAGATGAATGCAGTTTTTCAACAGATTTAACAGACATAACGAACACTATTGGTCAATAGAAAACCCAAGACAGAATCAAGAAGTAAGACTTCAGGGACGACAATCACTTAACGTATTGATCGGTATGTGGCACAAAATTATCGGCCCGTTTTTTATTCAAGGAAAATTAAATTCCGATAGATATGCAGAATTAATAAGGACCAATATATTGGATTCCGTAATGGAAGAACCTTTGGGCGTATTACGTCAACTATGGTGACAACAAGACGGTGCACCACCTCATAATGGGAGATGTGTTAAAAAATGTATTAAATGAATTATTCCCTAATAATTGGAAACCAAGGTCCCGTACGTTGGCCAGCTAGAAGCCCCGACCTAAACACTCTAGACTACTTTTTTGGGGATTTCTCAAAAACCGTCTTTATCGAAACACAAAATCTTGAAGTATTACGACAAGACCTAATAAGGGAGATCAGGGCTATCCCTGCAAGGACCATTCAGCGTGCCATCCATAAACTTCACAGACTGACACGAAAACGCATTCAAGCAAGTGGATTACAATTTGAATATTTGCTTTAACTTTCATTGGGTATTCAATTTTATAGTTTTTGTTTGACTGTTTTTGGAATAATTAAAACATCATGCCTATTGTTGAACAAAACACATTGTTTTATATCAATTTTTAGGAGCTTCTGAAGTCCTTAAAACAATGATGTGTCGTTCTTTTTCGAAAAAAATATTTTAACGATGTCCTGCTAAGATCTTACCAAAAATATATTCTCTGTCTTTCTCTAACACATGAGTTCTTATGGAAAATGCTATTAATATAAACTTTCAGAATAAGTGCGATACATCATTTGTTTTGGGACATTAGAAGATTTCAAAATCCATAATAAAAAATCCAGGGTCGAATTTAAAAAAACAAAGTTGTTGATGGCAGCTCAAATACGAAACGTCTGTTTGAAAATCTGATAACACCATCTTGTAGAACAGAAAAAGTAGCAATGAGAATGTGAAATGTGTTTTGTTATATCTGTTCAAATAGAGTCACAAAAAAATAAAAATGAAATCGCGAATAATCGGTTTTTTCCAAAAATCTTCGGAAGTATTCGAAATTTTTCAAATATGAAAGTGGCGTTTTAATGAGCACCAAATTTCGCAACTTTGCCTCCATTTAACCGACCTCGTATTTCTTCTGGTTTCCGAGATCCCAATGACGAGGCTCGAATTTGGGACACCCTGTACATATGGTGAATCCAAAAAGTGTATTAAACCACACATAAAGAACCCCGCAAATACCTTACGGAATTTGGGTCCCGGTAGATTTTTTTGAAGTTTTTTGTATGATCTAGTCCATGTAATTCTCAACCAATGTTACCATTGCGTCAATCCAAAAAAATGAACAGTTTTGCTGCTAAGGGGCGTTGAAATCTTCTCTTGCCCAGATTAGACTATTTATTTTTGAATGCGGTAACAATATTTTCACTTGTTTGATTGTTGCTAATGTTGCTCAATATTGTGCTGTTTTATGGAAAAAATTCATACCCCCTCCTTCTTCCCCCCAACTCCTATTACGAAACGCAAAAAGTTCTCGAGTGCCTTTAAATGTATATTCGAATGTTTAAATATGCCTGAATAAGGGAAATAGCAGTTTTTTATGATTATCCTCCTCCCCCCAAAGGGCACAAAAAAATTGGTGTATTCATCTGAATTTTTAATATGATGCAGTTCAAGTTATTTTGAATAGAAATTAATTGGGTGACAAAACTCAAAAATTAATAATTTTGAAGCTAGGGGACGCTAAAATCATTTACCTTGTTCAGAATAGATGAATATTCATTATTATAGGCCGAAACAATATCTCTACGTATTTCAGTTTAGAATATGCTGAACAATTATTGTGTAATTTAAAAAAAAATCTAAAAGTTCCCCTTTACCCCCGACTCCTATTTTAAAACACGAAAAAATTTATTTCAGGAACCAATTCAAATTCAAATTGTTGATATCTAATTTTTATTCATTTTCAAGATTTTCGCTCAATTAATTGATATTCAAATAACATGAACTACGCCCTACTAAGAAGTTAGCGTAATGGTGAAATTAAACAACAACTGTACGATCTCCTTAATTTCAGCTAATTAAATTATTTATTTTGATAGAGCATTCACAAGTAGTTGAGAATACATTTTTTTCATGTGTTAAAATAGTGATTGGTGTAAGGGGGAAGTTTTAAATTCTTTTTATAAAAAATTACAAAATTGTTCAGCATAATCTAAACTGAAATACGTAGATATATTGTTTCGGCCTATAGTAATGAATTAATAGTCTATTCCAAGCAAGGTATGATTTCAACTATTAATTTTTGGGGTTTGTCACCCAATTAATTTCTATTGAAAATAACTTGAACTGCATCATATGAAAAATTCAGAAAAATCCACCAAAATTATCAAATCTGTTTTATTTACTATTTGAAGCAAGATTTTGTGAAATACCGTCACATATTTCAATTAACGTGGTTTCCCGATGGGAGGGAGAAAGGAAGGAACATTCAGAGAGTGATATGATCATATCTAACAATAGTGGTAGTAGTGGTAGTGGTATTTGAGGTATTAACCAAGTTAGATTACGAAAAAATTTAGCTTATTCTTCAATTAATCATATAGCCTGAATATTAGCAAGAATTTTATTTTTTTAAATAATTTGATTAACATATTTCATTATTTACACAATTATTTTAATTAATATTACCGTATTCAAATATTTTAATATTTTCTACTTAAAGCAACTTTTCAATATAATAAATTTAAGAAAAATAAGAAAATTATTTTTATAATAAATTTCCTCTCTTAGGATTTATGCCTAAATAATTAATTACAAATAATTTAATTGAAAATATTTTTTTTACTGTCAGAATTATTTTAATTATTTCAACACTTTTACAGCTATTTTTTATATGCGACTAACTTTTTCTACATTCACTTTTTCTGCAGATGGAGTTTTGTTAAAAACTGCAGAAAATTTTAGATTTAGAATTATACTAACAAATTTTATTTCCTTAAGAGGTTTATTGATTTGTACAAACATTTTCAATCTGTTTTAAGGATCTATCCATCCATCCATCTAGCATAGTTTTTCTCATATCGTTCAGGGCGATGAGAAGAAAATTGGAAAAAAAGTGGAAAAATTAAATTGATCATTTGGCTGTGATTTGAATTTCTGAATCAACATTCGATTCCGAACAATATTTTCCCCAGACTTTTAATTCTACCGTGAAAAATAAAGTGAAGGAATCAATTTTTTTTGAAAACAAGGTATGTTTTTCAATATCGCTCGTATATGGTAGTATAAAATTCAATTTTGGTATTTGCAATTTAGGTTTGGGATGAAGCAGAGGTTTTCATCAAAAATATTTTTTTGAGAAATCAATAATAAAAAAGTTTTCCATATGCTGCGAACTTTATGCCGGACACTGTATTTCACAAAATTTTATTACGACAATCGGTGCATAATTTATTATTTTTTTTGGTTTTTTGTTATTATGATAGTACGTGATGAAATACAAGTATAATTTTAATCTATACATGTATTAGAAGCTTTGCCAACAAGATTTCATCTTTGGACAATAAAGCATATTTATTATTATTATTATAATTTACGCTCTGTGTTTTGTAAACCGAAATGTTTTTGCCGCCAAAATGTTATGTCCCTCTTCTACGGTTTATCAGTTTCTCACGTTGAATTTTGAAATAACTACTTCCTCATCGCCAGTCATATTCAAAATGCTAGTAATCACTTTTTGAGACTCACTGGGTACCTACTTCCATGTCTATAAAAAAATACTGGGGGATAGTATAAATGGAATAACCGGTAAAAAATAAAAAAACTAGTTACCCTCGCTCACAAAACTCACATTCATAAAAAACAAACACAATCGATCCGAACCAAAACCACTGCTGAAAAAACTGACGTGAATTACTACAATATAAACCTTCCTCAACCCCTTCGGTAAACTAACCCTTTATAAGTGTGTCAATTCAATGCAAAAAAAATCATATGGAATTATGGCTGCCGATGTAGTTCCGCCTAAACAATTGTTTTATGCCCTTCCACGTACTCCAAATGCGTACAGGGCCAGTCCCTTGTCCATTGTTACTCGGCTCAATGCCCAATGGGTGCAAAGGGTGTTTACTGGACGCATGTGGCAGCGAATGCACTGGTTGGCATGACAACCGCACCCCTTTTGCGTGAACGCGTGCATACCGAGGTGGTTCGACGTTTGGATGTTAGTTGGCGCTGGAATCAGTACGGTGATTTTGATGTACGAGGATAGATCAGTAATTTTTGCGGTTTTGCTGGTTTTGAGTACCGGTCACTCAAATTTCATTTCAGAAATGTCACCTGGGTATGAACTAGGAGTTATTGAACAGATCACAAACAATTAAAAAATGGTTCAAATGATTTTTGGGGTGAATCAAATCCACGTTGAAAAAAGTTTTAAAAAGTCTCCATTGGTTGTTACGTACGACGGCGTTCTGGTGCCACGGCGAAAATAAAAAAATCTGTCAATTGACACATTTAATCTGTCAATTGACACATTTAATCTGTCAATTGACATATTTAATATGTCAATTGACACATTTAATCTGTCAATTTACACATTTATAATCTGTCAGTTTACACATTTAATATGGGGTGATTAGAGCATATCGATGATGAAAATTGTTAAAATTGTTATTTCCGTCAACCTGTTGCACCCCTACCCCAACCACCATAAGTCTTTGAGAGACTTGTGCAAGCTAGGAAGCAACCCTCACCTTTCGACGTGTGATGCCGTGCATGAGACCGATGCCATGCTGGGAATCGAACCCAAGACCCTGCTTGAGGTTCGAATGCTCTACCAGTACGACCACCACAGAATGGGTAGTTTGAACATGACCAGTGAATAGCCATGAACCAACTCAGCCGTAGGTACTTTTCGATTGGGTTGAGCAATAAAGAAATTTATTATTTTTGGAATTACGTGATGGTGATTTGATTCGAAAAAGAACACTGAAAAGATGATTGAAATTTTTTAATTTGTTTTGGTGGAGAAATTATTGAGATACTGAAACGCTAAATAATGAAATCTGTAAATCAGGGCAATTTCATGGATGCTTTCGAAATGCGTGCAAGCTGTGGTTTAGCTGTCACACACAAAAAGTACGTTTGTACGTTTGGTCTTGAGCAACAGCGAAAGAACATGAATAGGAGATTGAAAAAATCACTTGACAAGTAAATGAGTCAATTGACAGATTAAATGTGTCCATTGACAGATTATAAATGTGTCAATTGACAGATTAAATGTGTCAATTGACAGATTAAATGTGTCAATTGACAGATTAAATGTGTCAATCGACAGATTAAATGTGTCAATTGACAGATTAAATGTGTCAATTGACAGACTTATTGTGGCAATTGACAGATTAAATGTGTCAAATGACACGTTTTTTAAATTTTCGCCTTGGCACCAGAACGCTGTCTTAGTTACGGAATTAGAGTGATATCAAGTGAGCTGGGGTTATATATTCATCGAATCACATATTCGCCATTGTAACTTACAATTACATAATACCATATTTGCTGTCCAGAAGCAGCCATTGAGATGTATCACAAAGTCTAAATGGAGAGATCACTATATGAGCATCTATATTCATTTGCCACAAATTACCTGTCACCTGTTTTTACATAATAGAAACAGTATGCCTGATTCACAAAAATAAAACTATCATTTCCAGAAATAAATGTCACAGTACCAGACAGTACCAAATGCCATATTTACCTATTCCAAAATTTGCTCTGACTAAGCATTATCTGATTTATGACAGTATAAAAGTATGCAACCATCTTCCTACTATCCTAAAAAAAGTTACAGATAACAAAAAGTTCAGAAGTTCATTTAAAAGTCTTCTAGTAGAAAAGGCCTATTAATCGATCTATGAATTCTACTGTAATAACCTGTAAATTCTAAATAATAGTATTTTTCCCGCTGCCGACACTGTAAATAGTCCATACATGCTTAGCAACAAAACAAGTAAATGGCCTATATCATTCGTTTACTAATTCATCTTGACAACGGAACTTAATAGTGTCATTTACATGCCTAGGGTAATAATGACTTTGACTTTGACAAGTAATACCTTCAGTTTCATTCATATCAATTTTTAGGTTATGAGACCTTTTGAATATTATTGTTGTCTGCTTATTCGGTAACTTAGTTACACGCACAAGCAACTTAGAATGAAATAGCGAACGAATAATCATGAAGGAATGGTAAGAAAACAAACTTCAATTCAGGCAAATTTTGAGAAATGTCAACAAGCAGCGGGAAAAACGTAATAAGTAACACGGAATGTATCGACTGTTATCATCCCCGGCAAGCGACAAGCCTCGGCTTTGCCTCGGCTCGTACTCGCTCACCTCGAATGTTAACACGTCTTTACATTCCTTGTTACTTAAATAACTATTAAATGTCTTTTGTATCTCTTATATTTTTGACATGTACCTACGAGGATATATTGAAAAATTCTTTGCCTACTATAGAACCAAACAAAATTTCAATGTCAAAATATTTTATTACTCAACATATTCTCCTCTTAATTGGATACATTTATTACAGCGAACCTGCAACGGCTCTAGACCTTTCAAAAAAAATGTTTCTTTTTGCTCTGCAAACCAGACCTCCACAGCTTTTATTACCTCCTCGTTGGAAGAAAACTTACGACCTTTTAAACTTCTTTTCAGTTGAGGAAAGAGATAATAGTCGGACGGAGCCAAATCTGGTGAATAAGGGGAGTGTTCTAGTAATTCAAACCCTAAATCACGAATTTTTTGCATGGCAACATGAGATTTGTGTGCAGGGGCGCTGTCCTGCAAAAACAAAACACTTTTGGATAGCTTTCCGCGTCATTTCTCTTCAATTTTTTCCCGTAGAGTGGTCAGTAATGTCAAATAGTAATCGCCAGTTATTGTTCTACCCTTTTCCAAAAAAATCATGATTACTCCATGGCAATCCCAAAAAACTGAAGCAAGAACTTTTCCAGCAGATTTATGGACACGAAACTTCTTAAGTCTTGGAGAACCGGTGTGTCGCCATTCCATCGATTGTTGCTTTGTTTCTGGATCGTAGAAATGTACCCAAGTCTCATCCATAATAACAATTCGGTTTAAGAAGTCTACATCGTTTTCAAATCGAGCACAGATCGAACGCGATGCTACTACCCTTGCACGCTTTTGGTCAACATTCAAACATTTGGGGATCCATTTTGCAACAATTTTTCTCATATCCAAATTGACGTGAACTATATGATGAACGCGTTCGTATGATATATTCAGTGCTTCCGATATCCTTTTTAGCCCAATTCGACGGTCTGTTAAAATCATGTCATGAACTGCATCGATATTTTCGGGGACTGAGACAGAAACTGGCATTCCCGATCGTTCATCATCTTCAATGGAAAATTTACCTCTTTTGAAGCTTGCAGTCCAATTTTTCACGGTCGCATACGAAGGACATGCTCACCAAGGGTATTAAGCATATCTTCGTAAATCTGCTTACCTCTTAGCCCTTTTAAATACAGGTACTTGATGATGGCTCGATACTCCAATTTTTCGATTTTCACAATTTCGGCGGATATATTTTTTCTTTTAATTTATTGCTTAACTCTGGTTTACTTTTTTGACGTCAAACTTTACACTGACACTTCTAATAAGTTATTGTTCGTTGCTATGGTAACGCAATATTTTGTTTATGCAGGGAACTGGTCTAGGCCAACTAGATATCAGTACATCCTCGTATATGAAATTAACAAACGAAGGTGACGATTCCATTTCGAATTTAGAATACATCGAAAATAATTTAGAATTATTAAAACAAGAACTAGTGAAATAGAAGTCTATCTATCTAACTCTTTGATTATTTCAAATAAGGCAATTATAATTTTTTGACTGTACTGATAGTCCAAATAAACCAATTAGTAAAATATAATTTCAAGCAAATTCTCGATAATATTCAAGCTTTTTTGCACCACGAACTATTTTCATAGTTAATCATTAGAGTTTCAAGCAATCAAATTCGTGGGAAAAAAATAACACGTGTCTTCATATCTCAATGAATCATCATAGAAAAAAACGCCATTTTACGTGACCCCACTCGATTTTTTATTCATGAAAAAATAGCAGTCGATAACCTCATTACATCGTAAGGGTCTCTGCTTTTTTTATATCGCGTGACCGAATTTTCCTTCACGTATAATACCTAATAAATGTTAATTGAATAATGTACTATGATTGATATCAGTTCTCGACGAATACTGATACTCATATTTTTATAACTTAATAATAGGTTAGTCGAGACTTTTATAATTTCATTTTGTCTTTCGTTTTTTTTCCGGAAATGGGCTGATATCAGATTGGTAGGTGGATGTGTTATTATAATGAAATAGACCCTTGGATTTTTTTTGTAAATTTTTATGATTGGTTCCCATGGATTGAGTAATAAATGTCAATTGTCATACTGTAGAAAGCCATATGCTTTATAGAATATAGAATAGAATATATGTTTTTTCACTAGGTAACAAACAAAAAAAAATTACAAAACAGAATATGTATAAATACCAAGTAAATAAACAATAAATAGTCTTGGAAAGCACTGTCTATGGGAGCGGTTTATGTTTATTTGCTTTCATGAAAGTGTGCGTGTAATATAAAAAAAATATTAAATGTATAAACATAGTTATTTTTGTATCTAGTGCGCGAAATGCTACTTTGGTGATCGAGAACTGATTTTTTTTAACGAGGCGCAGCCGAGTTAAAAAAAATAGTCGAGATTACCAAAGTATTTCGCGCATGAGATGCAAACAAAATTTTTTCTACAAACGTCAAAAATATTATTCTAAAATAAGTAATAACTATGAAAAATAGTATTGAACTGGCTTAAATAATTTTTCCAAATCAAGTAATTACTGTAACTATGGAAATAAAATGGCATTTGTTGACAATTATTTCAAAGTGACAGTTCTTGATAATTATTTTGGAGTGACTTTTTATTCGCGTCAATTTCGTGCGTGATATTTATTATTGTAAAAGAATGGAAATTTCGAGCGACGATGAACTAAGCAGTACTCCACCTAACTTGATAGATGCGGCCAATTCCGTAATTTCCAACCTTTTACCGGATAAATCGAAGCGGCAGTATGAAAATGCATATCAGCAATTTAAAGAGTGGTGTGAAGCAAATAAAGCCAGAAAAATATCTCTCACAATTTGAAAGCCTTAATTATTGTTCTACATTAATAAATAAACGATTTCTTGTTTTTTGCTTGATTGAGGAGTTGAGGACTATATAGGTTAGAATATGAAAATCCCATATACCTAGTTTACATGCAGTGTGCGAAATATATTTCGCACATTACTTCGCGCACGGTGTCATGGTAACGAATGAAAATGAAAAAAAGTGCCACTTCGTATACTATTGTCAATGCGCGAACCTTGTCATTTTTTGACGTTTGTAGAAAAAACTTATTAAAATAGCATAACAATAAGTAAGTCAAACATATAGACAACATAGACCAGGTCTACAAGAAAAATATATATACAGTGCGGCTTTTTTTAGTCCCCCCCATGTTAACTTCTGAACGGTTCGACGTAGAAACATGAATAAAAAACCGTTTGGAGGGTTTCACCGATACTACTATTTGAAATAAAAAATATGGTGATTGCTCGACAGGGGGCGCGGGGGGGCACATCAACTCAAAAATTTTAAATGGCATGGGGGGTTAAGTGTCACATCGTTGAAAAGAGAATTCAATTCTCTCTACAACCATCTCATTTTTTTTAAATTTAGATGAATTTTTTTTCACAATCCAAATTCGAAATATCAAAAATAAATGCGGATCTGAAAACTAGTCATACCTCGATAAATTTGAACGGTTTGTTGTGAAATAATGAAACCAAAAATATTTTGAAGGGTATTACCGATACTACTCTTTGAGAGAAGAAACATTGAAATTACTCGACAGATGGCACTTGGGACAGATCAACTTGAAAATTTCGAAAGGCATATAAATCGATATTGAGAAACAATTTCTCAACAAAATTTGAAAATATTCAGATGGTTGTGAAGAGAATTGAATTCTCTTTTCAACGATGTGACACTTGGCCCTCCATGCCATCTAAAATTTTTGAGTTGATGTGCCCCCCCCCGCACCCCTTTCGAGCAATCACCATATTTTTTGTCTCATAAAGTAGTATCGGTGAAACCCTCCAAACGGTTTTTTATTCATGTTTCTACGTCGAACCGTTCAAAAGTTAACAGGGGGGGGGACTAAAAAATGCCGCACTTTATAAATATAAATAAAGGTAAAGAATGAAAGAATTAAGGCATATTATTATGATTTGAGAACGCTTTATTTGTTACTCAATCAATAATTGAATGAAAGTATGCTCTTCCACGTTGCAGAATCCATTTTTTAATAGTTTTTGGGAAGAACAGTTTTGATTCGATATTTCTTATATTTTTCGGAAGATTATTGTATAATTTTGGGGCATCATACATTGGAGATCGTTGCCCTAACGCTTTGTTGGATCTCGGCGTTGTTCATTCTCATGCTCCGTGTATTATGAGAGTGGTCAGGTCTATTGAGATAGGATGACTGATTTGGGAATATAAACATCAGCACTGACTTGACATATATTTGTTTAATATCTAACATTTCAAGATAGTTGAAGAGTTTATCGAATGGGTATTGATCGGTATGGTTCGAATGAAATTATTTCAAGAATTCTCTTCTGGAGTACCAGCAGGGGTTCCATCAGTTTTTCGGGCCCCGCCCCATCCCGTTATACTATAGCTCAATAACGACTCTCCGATCGCAAAATATATCTCCTTCAGTTTTTGAAGTGGAAGTATATATCGACATTGGTAGAACTTGTACAATAGAGAACGAATTTTTCAGACAAGAGTCGATAAATATTCCAAGGTAACTAACACTACGGGCCGTTGCAACATTTGGTCCATCATAAGCAATAGAGTATGTGGTAAGTTGGTATCATATGAGGAAAAGAGAATTGCCTTTGTTTTTGTGACATTTACTGTTAACAAATTTAACTTGAACCAATTGTTTACTTTTATCGAATCCTCTTCAGCCTCTTTCTTCACATCCCACGAATCAGCAACATAAATGATAGCCGTATCCTCAGCGAATGAGACAATTTCCCCAACAATATCTCAAGTAAGCAAGGAGTTTAAATATACTATGAATAGTATAGGACCAAGAACTGTACCCTGTGGTTCACCACACGAAACCGATCTTGGATTACTTATTTCTCCATTTACTTTTACGCGGTTTTTGAGGAAGTTTCTGAGAAGTTCCAATGGACTTCCTCTTATGCCTAGATTTTCAAGCTTTTCCAACAAAAGTTCATGACCGTGTCAAAAGCCTTTGCTAAGTCTACGAAAATACCCAAACAATGCTGTTTATTATCCACAGCAGCGTATATTTTGTGAAGTGAGGTATGCAATGGCATCCTGGGTGCTTCGATTTTCTCTGAACCCGTTTGTGTGTTCGAAACTAAATTGTGGAGATTCCATAAGTCGTTTTTTATAATTTTCTCAAATAATTTTGAAAAGGCCGATGTGAGTGAAATCGGTCGGTAATTTCACTCACTTGATTTGTCACCACCTTTGAAAATTGGTATTATAATGGCAGTTTTGAAGGCCTTTGGTACTTTTCGGGTGGAAATGCACAAGAAGATGTGACATAATGGTGCAGATATATTTTCTGCCATCAATTCGACCGCCTCATTTTTAATCCCATCTGGTCCTGGTGATTTATTATTTTTTAATGCTGAAATTTCATTTTTTATTTCGGTAACAGACGTGGGTCGAAAATATATGGAGTTCGGGAATATTGCGCGGTGCTCTTTTGAAAAAGTTTTTTTGATTTTAGATGCAAGTTTCGGACTTATTTCAGAAAAGTAATTATCCATTTCATTAGCTATATCATTTGCTTCAGTTTTTTCATCACCATCTTCTAGGATTAAATGTTTGATAGTATCAGTTTTTTCTTTATAATTACTGGTGAACATATATATAACTTTCCACATATTTTTTACTGATCCAACGTTCTTTTCGATTTCAGATTCAATGTAATTGCTTTTAGCTTTTTTCATTAATTTATTCATTTTGTTACGATATTTGATGTAATGATTTTTGATTGATTGTTTGGTTAAGCTACGTGTCTTCGAAATAAATATAAACTGTAACCTAATTTTGATATTTTACGAGTAAACATACCTACTCTCCTTGCTGATATCACGACGGACTTTGCATTACATCTTACAGATACTGGCAATGTTTCTACAGCGGTAGACTACTGCAATTGCTTTTCAAGAATGATAAGGTGGAAGGATAATATTGGCCAAGTTCTAATTTCTTAAACATTCAGACAATGAGAACAAACTTGTTAATCACAGATAACTTGATGGAATATTCTAAAACTGTATACAGTGCGTTCATGAAGTGTGGAAACGCTCTATTATCTTACGAGTTGATTATTTTCGGAGGAAAAGCTCGGACAGGTCGATTTTGTATTTTAGTTCTACACCTTTAAAAAAAAAATTACCTTTTCCCCTAACACCTTTCAAGATATGACGTCATCGAAATTTTTTTTAAATTGAAAGGGCATATTTTTATGTCAAAAATTGAATGCCCATATTTTTCTGAGTTCAACCATACCACATACGTCATATCTTACACCTCGAATTACAGTATTCTGAGTATAAAGGAAACCAGTGTTCATATTTCTCAACATTCATTTCATTATTCATTTTGCAACCTAAGAACTGCTCAGTAGTTAGTACGAGTATATTGCTACACTTGAATAGTAGGCTAAGCAAACATATGAAAGCCCTTAGCAACCAGACAATAATTTCTTAGTTACATTGCATATGTCACACGGGTTTTCTTTATACTCAGTATACTGTGATTCGAACTGTAAGATATGACGTATGTGGTATGGTTGAACTTAGAAAAATATGGGCATTCAATTTTTGACATAAAAATATACCCTTTCAATTTAAAAAAAATATCGATGACGTCATATCTTGAAAGGTGGTAGGGAAAAAAAATTTTTTTTTCTAAAAAAAGGTGGAAAACTAAAATACAAAATCGACCTGTCCGAGCTTTTCCTCCGAAAATAATCAACTCGTAAGATAATAGAGCGTTTGCACACTTTATGAACGCACTGTATAATAGCTAACATTTCTGGATCCCACCAATTAACATTGTCAATTAATAAATTTTGTTTAATTCTATGCACCTGCTTCAATTTTCAGTGAGTTCGGGTGAGCCTCAAAAAATGGTGAAGTTGCCCATGTCGATTTGAGAACTTGACTATCCTGCAGTAGGTGTAGTCGGGTATATTTATAACAATTTTCACATCATATTTTAAGGCTATTTGTCCAACTTAGAAAGCTACTGAAGTATTCAGAAGTATTTTGGACATACAGCTGCAGAGAGAGATAAAATACTTGATGTTAATCATCTGATTAACTGGGAAAATTAAAATACTCAAATGCTGGACTTGGAATGACGCCAGTTTTTCGAAAAATCGAAAACGCATTATGAACACCCCCTAACAAGTGCGGCGGGTACTCTCGAAATGAACGGAAATCAACAAGTGGGTGAACACGTTACATTTCCGTAGGAACACCAAGTTCTACTGCCTAAAAATTGTTGTATGATGCCTGTAACACGAGTTTCTGTCCTGATGATATACTTCTCAGAAACCCAAAGTTGATAAACATGAAAATATACTTTTCATGTGCTAGTGAAATGTTGACCTGACATTATACAAGGTGAATTATATAATGTTCGAAGTATAGCTACAAGGTCAAGCGTTCAGAATTATCTTTTTTAAAAGCTTTTGTTTAACTTGATTTGTGTGTTACATGGGTACAAATCTTGCAAGCTTGCTCTTATCCTATGGAATTGAAATTTAGCATGTTGGTTCAGTTCCGATGACAAATTATTAATGTCGAAGAAATTGTCCCCACTGTGCCCTCAGAAAGTCAGATAGAAAACGCGTAGGGTTTCGGAAATTTTCTTGACGGATTTGAACGTCAAATATTACAGCAAAAAAAATTAGGTACGGGAGCTCGCCCCCCTCACCATTTTTTGAAGAAAAGTGGAAAACTCGCGAATATAAAATCAAAAAAATTAGTGAAAATAGTGAAAAATATCTGACCGACGAATATTATTTATTTCATCTAACCTGTCTTCCCCAAAAACTAGAAAGTGTACCCAAAAGAATTTGGACAAGCTTTTATATTATTTAAAATTTTATAATGTAACAAAATGACGGGTTTAATTCACTTTAAAAATTTTTTATTCCTTTTGTGCATTTAAATGAAATATTTTCTATAAAAAGTTTTTTTATGTTTATTTTTCTAGAGACAAAATATATATTTTTTTAAATAGGTATTAATTTTCCTATCACAATCGAAAAAAAGTCAGGACAACGTTTTACTTGGACCATTTTTTTTCCGTGCGGAAAATATCAACTAAACTTCATTTCCGTTCGTCATTCCATAACACCCGGTATAACAAACTGAACGGAAAGTAAGAGTAGGTTAATCGACAGTGAACGACGTCACCTGCGTGGTCCAGGAGGCGGATGCAGATGCGGCACAGCCGCTAATGTATGCAGGCCGGGACACCTTAACCGGTGAGGGAAGTGTCACAGGCGTGTTTTACGGCCTGTCTAAGTGCATAAATTCGTTTTTTGCCCAAAGAGTAACGACGAGGAAATTACCCCGGTGTGACCGGACCGTCGATCGGAAGCGAGGATTGGTACTGGCTTACAGGATGATTTATTTATTTATTTATTTAATGGTCATGAAAGACACAAACAGACAGAGAGTCCACTAGAGTATCTACATCAATACATAATTATAAATATACATTTACTAAATCTATGTTGAAAAGTTGTTAAACTCCAAACATTGAAGCACATTCACTTACTTACCTAAACATAAATATTATTCTTTAACATGAGTACAATTTCAAACCAGCAATTAAGCCAGAAAGTAAAATATAATAAATTAACGATTTAACATATTAACAGAGAGAAAAGTAGTTTATTAAACGACTGCATTTACTAATTACTAATTTAAGTAGAAATTCAAGGAAGTATCGCTGTTTGTATGAGTTTCAATCAGCTGGTTGACAGGAATAAGAAAATTCTGTTCTTTGAGAGAAAATCTGGTAAATAGTTGGGAAACGCTTACAAGTTTTTGTGAGGGAAAGACTTGCCAGAGGAAAGTCGTCTTCAAGCGCTCTAAGGCCAACAACACAAGCTCAGAATGCCTTTATCACCTTCGGGCGCAAGTGACATTCAAATTCAAATTGAAAAATTTTGCAGATAATTTATACGAGGAAATATAGAAAAATTGTTAGCCTACTATAGAACCAAACAAAATTTCAGTGTCAAAATATTTTATTACTCAACATATTCTCCTCTTTATTGGATACATTTATTACAGCGAACCTGCAACGTCTCTAGACCTTTCAAAAAAATGTTTATTCTTGCTCTGCAAACCAGACCTCGACAGAGCTTTTATTACCTCCTTGTTGGAAGAAAATTTACGACCTTTTTAACTTTTTTTCAGTTGAAGAAAGAGATGATAGTCGGACGGAGCCAAATCTGGTGAATAAGGGGGACGTTCTAGTAATTCAAACCCTAAATCTTGAATTTTTTGCAGGGCTACATGAGATTTGTGTGCAGGGGCGTTGTCCTGCAAAAACAAAACACCTTTGATAGCTTTCCGCGTCTTTTCTCTTTAATTTTTTCCCGTAGAGTGGTCAGTAATGTCGAATAGTAATCTCCAGTTATTGTTCTACCCTTATCCAAAAAATCAATCATGATTACTCCATAGCAATCCCAAAAAACTGAAGCAAGAATTTTTCCAGCAGATTTTTGGACACGAAACTTCTTAAGTCTTGGAGAACCGGAGTGTCGCCATTCCATCGATTGTTGCTTTGTTTCTGGATCGTAGAAATGTACCCAAGTCACATCCATAGTAACAATTCGGTTTAAGAAGTCTACATCGTTTTCAAATCCAGCACAGATCGAACGCGATGCTACTACCATTGCACGCTTTTGGTCAACATTCAAACATTCACGTCCAAATTGACGTGAACTATATGATGAACGCGTTCGTATGAAATATTCAGTGCTTCAGATATCCGTTTTAGCTCAATTGGACGGTCTGTTAAAATCATGTCATGGACTGCATCGATATTGTCTGGGACTGACACAGAAACTGGTCTTCCCGATCGGTCATCATCTTCAATGGAAAATTTACCTCTTTTGAAGCTTGCAGTCCAATTTTTCACGGTCGCATACGAAGGACATTGATCACCAAGGGTATTAAGCATATCTTTGGAAATCTGCTTACCTCTTAACCCTTTTAAATACAGGTACTTGATGATGGCTCTATACCCAATTTTTCAATTTTTATACAATTTCGGTTGACATATTTTTTCTTTAAATTTATTGCGTAACTCCTGATTACTTTTTTGACGTCAAACTTTACACTGACACTTCTAATAAGTTATTATTCGTTGCTAAGGTAACGCAATATTTTGTTTATGCAGGGAACTGGTCTAGGCTAACTAGATATCAATACATCCTCGTAGAGAGTAGAGCGTAGAGTATTTTATTTGAATACGTTACACAATATAATAAGTTTGAAGCGTCATATTTGGTGTACTTCTAAAAAAACACATATTAATGTACAAAATGTAAAGAGCAAACAGTAAGTAAAAAGCATAAGCAAACAACATCAATCATAGAAACAAGAATTGTGTAATTCTATTAACTTTGTAAATCAAAGAGAAGTAGCGAGATGTGTGTGAGCACAAAAATGTGTTCTGAATCCATCTTCAGAGTACTGTCTTAACAAATATTTTAAAACTTTTCTCTTGAAACTGTTCAAACTGATCCATTTGAAATCTTGAGGCAAGATATTGAAGGAAGAATATTCTAGGGAATTTTGTTAGCATATGTGAGGACGAAATCTACTGTAGTTAGGTTAGGTTAGGTTTGAACGTGAGTGGGCCCGAATCAGGCTCTCCACTGCGGCCAATGGCCTATTGTGGCTCACCCTGTGGTTATATTTACCCAAGTTTATCCAATATCTTGACGAAATTGAGGAATGCATTGAGAGAACAATTCACCAAATATTGAAAACCCGATTCTGGCCGCTGCAGGGCATGTGCACAGAATGTGTTTAGCCGTTTCATCATCCTCTATGCATTGCCGGCACTCTGCATCTTGTGCAAGTCCGATTTCATGCATGTGATGTTTGAGTTTGCAGTGGCCAGTAAGCAAACCTACTATAACTTTGAGATGCGCTCTGCTGAGTTCTAGCAGTTTGTCAGAGTCCTGTTTTTTCCTTGATAAATGCTTTGGAATGAGCTAGGCCCGGTTGACTACGCCAAAACTCGAGTCTTTTATTGTCTGCCCATACTGTTATGACATTCTTAATCTAGGGATGATGTATTAGAAGTAATGAAGATGATGAGGATAATGATTTGGATTACCTCAAAATATCTTATTATTTCAATCCATGTAAAAAAAAATTGTGAAGAAATTATTCAATGAGAATGATGATTGGTCTAATTTGAATCAACTTGAAGAAAAACCTGCCAAACATAATATTTTGAATTCACTTATTAAAGAAAATAATGTAACTGAAAGATAATAATGAAGAAGAAAGTTCAACACCGAAACAATGTTCTACATCAAGAAAAAGAAAAATTGCTAGAAAGAAGGAAAATGTTTGTAGTGATCTCAGGAAGAATGAAGAAAAACTAAAGCCCTCTAGAGATTAAGATGAAGGAAGAGAAAATGGTCATGGGAGAAGATGCAATAGGGTTCTTGGCAGCGAAAAATTAGCTACATGAGTTACAAGCACTCTATGAATCCTTTCAAAAATTTTTCGATGACAATCTAGAACAATCTAATTTATTTTCCATCCAAATTCTTTCAAATGATCCAGCAAAATCGTCAGAGCTTGTCATCAAAAGTTTTGTTGGAATATGTATTTTGATACTTGTTAAACATTTGCCAAGGATTTATCTGCCAAGGATCAGTGTCTAAGAAACATTTCGAAAATTCAAGAAAAAATTTGCACTTCAATGATAAATTACCTCATATTATACAAATTCAATTTTCAATATTTTCTCAATATAAACCAATGACAAATGACTTTCTGAAACCATTTCCAAGCTCGAGTGGTGTTTCCTAGCAACACGGTTTTCGTGACAGCAAGGTGAAAGTATTTTTCTGAAATCGTTCAAGAATGCCCACTTTCTCGGAGCAACTTCAGGCCTCAAAATACGCTTATCTAGAATTTTAGTCCGTTGCTAAGCTACGAACTTTCCCAGACCGTTTTCGGACCTAAACGGTACGGGAATAGTATATTGTGTAACTAGTAGTAAAAGCAATACATTCCTGGCCGAGGCGTTAAGCCGAGGCCAACAAGCATTGAAGTCTGGGAATGTGCTTTTACTACGAGGTACACATACTATTTTTTCTGCAATCGCAATCAGCATTATCAAAAACTAAGGAATTCTACATATTGTTTGCGTGAATTCAATAACTGTCTAAAATGTAAACAAGCCGGCAAATATTTTCGCGTATCGTTTTCGATACGGGAAAGTACTTTCCCGTAGTAAAAGCACATTCCCAGACTTCAATGCTTGTTGGCCTCGGCTTAACGCCTCGGCCAACAATTTACATCGTCGTCCGGGAATGTATTGCTTTTACTACTAGACACGCAATAAACTATTTTCTAAAATTCTGCATTTTGTCAGAATATTTTCTTGACAACCTAAATGGAAATTCTTGACTACTCAATAAATGCATTATCTTTAATAGAAGATCAGATTCTTTGTCTCACTACATGATCAAAAATGATAACCAGATCGTACAAATCAGTGTAAATCCTCTTCCTAGTAGTATTAGCCCCTGGATCTACCCCAGGTGCAGGATTGATGGTTTTCCTGTCGAATCTATTTTGGAAAATGAGTCCTTTCACGGGATCCTGCTGCACTTTATAATTCAACGAGTCATTGGATACAACCTTACCAGACCTCCAATGGTAGTACCCCAAATCGGAACTTTTTGGTAAAATTTTCGTCTTGCCTCTGAAAAACGGCTTCCAATCCTCACTGGCCAACTTCTCCCCGTAGTCGATGTACCCAGAAATTTCGAATCCAGCCTTGGTGTAGTACTTCAAGAAAATGATGGTAGACAAGATCCCGACCCTATTCGATCGCTCTCTCAACGCGAGATCCTGGTGGAGCGGATCCCCTTTCACCATCCCTTCGCTGGATAGCTCGTAGGGTTTGTACGGGGGATAGAGGTAGAGATACACAGCTGCCAGTCTCTTCTCGAACTGCTCTCTGCTGAGGGTTTCCCCCGAACTGCGGTAGCCCAGCTCGGCTATGGCTCTGGAAACTTCGATGCTTTGGAGGTAGCATTCGTCCTGGGTGGTTCCGAGAGAGTCCAGATAGTCTTCGTAGGACTGGAACTGCAGGAGTCGGCGATCTGCTTCGATCTGTGGGGACGCTTTCAAATGTCCACGACTGGCCATTGATTCCGCAGGATTGGTTGGCTTGGGAAGAGAGCGCTTGGGGGGTTAAGTTGGAAAAAATATGACATTTATTCTTGAGTGACATATGTATTTGGTTTGATTTGACAGAAAATAATTATCTGAAGTGTAGTCCAGTAATCAACGGTAAAAATAGGATCATCAAAATCAAAATCAAATTCATTCAGATGCTCCAATGTTCACATATAAATTCCAATATTATCTCATAAGAAGAAAATTACAAATATAAATATTAACAATAATAAAAATTAAACTTATACAGTGCGGCTTTTTTTAGTCCCCCTCTGTTAACTTTTGAACGGTTCGACGTAGAAACATGAATAAAAAAAAGTTTTGAGGGTTTCACCGATACTACTTTTTCAGACAAAAAATATGGTGATTGCTCGACAGGGGGCGCGGGGAGCACATCAACTCAAAAATTTTAAATGGCATGGGGGGTCAAGTGTCACATCGTTGAAAAGACAATCATCTGAATATTTTTTAATTTTGTTGAGAAATTTTTTCTCAATATCGATTTATATTCCATCTGTCGAGTAATTTCAATGTTTCTTCTCTCAAAAAGTAGTATCGGTAATACCCTTCAAAATATTTTTGGTTTCATTATTCCACAACAAACCGTTCAAATTTATCGTAGTTTTCAGATCCGCATTTATTTTTGATATTTCGAATTTGGATTGTGAAAAAAATTGAAACTAAATTTAAAAAAAATTAGATGGTTGTAAAGATAATTGAATTCTCTTTTCAACGATGTGACACTTGACCCCCCATGTCATTTAAAAATTTTGAGTTGATGTGCCCCCCCCCCGCGCCCCCTGTCAAGCAATCACCATATTTTTAATTTCAAAAAGTAGTATCGGTGAAACCCTCCCTGTTTTTTATTCATGTTTCTACGTCGAACCGTTCAAAAGTTAACATGGGGGGGGGGACTAAAAATAGCCGCACTGTATAATAGTAATAGGTACTGTATCCTTGAATTGACAGGAAATCATCTAAGCACTGATGTGCTTGTGTTATGTTTTCCAGTATCAATCAAAAGACAGCACTTTTTTTTAAATTAAACTAAATTAAATTAATGTGTGAGCTGAATTTACTGGATCAAAAAGTGACGTTATACAATGATTTCCATAACGATATTGTTTGCTTTGATGAGTTATTTTTATTTCTCTCTCAAAAATAAACTTACGTTTGATATGTTTTACTTCAATTGGCAGTAAGTTATACAATTTCGGGCCAATAAAGAAAATAAATTTTTGCGCATGGCTTTTCGAACACAGTGGTATGTCTATGGATAGGTTTGTGATAGATCGAGTTTGGTGTTGTTTGTTAGTATTGATTTTTTGTTCTATTTTTGAGTGCATGTATAGTAGGGAATGATAAATAATTAGTTTTTGTATATTGAATAAATCGGCTTGTTCATAAAGTAAAGTGGTTGAAAAGAGTACCTATGTTTTTCTTCATACATATTTTAATAAGACTATGTGACTCGTAAATTTTTTTGGGCAGTAATGCTACCAAATTGTATTACAGTACATCAAAAGATATTCTGCCAATGAATTATAAATTAATAGCATATTTTTACGGTTCAGAATGTCTCGTAATAAGTAAAATGTATGCATTAATTGCCTAAGTTTTTTTGCAATGTAGGTAGCATGTTCATCCCATCTCAGAAATTGGTCGACTAATTTACCTAAATATTTAAATTTTTTTGTTTTCACTATTACTGGGCAGCTACAATTTAGCAGACTTTCACAAGTAAATTCATGTATGTTTAGATGATTTTTCCTAGGAAGATCTACGCTATTTATGCTGAAAGTTATTAATTTACTCTTTTGAAAGTTTAGGCTGAGTAACCTGTGATTTAGCTATAGATGAATAGAGGTCAGACTTTTCTCAGCTTTTATATAAAGCTCGTCCAAAGTATCCTCACTGAAAACGATAACTGTATCAACTGCATAAGATATCAAGTGGCCTTCGAATTATCTCAGGTTTGCAATTTCATCCGTATACACCAAAAATAGTAGAGGACCCAGTACTGTTCCCTGTGGTACACCGCAATTTATTATGAGAGGATCACTCAACGTATTTTCAATTTTGACTCTCTGTTAAGTAAGCTTTTAATAGTTTTAACGCCTGACCTCTTATACCAACCCTATCAAGCCTATCCAATAACACATTGTGAGAGACAGTATCGAAAGCTTTGGCCAAATCAAGAAACACAGCCATGGATTTTTTTGACCTGTCCAAATCCACAACTATCTCCTGAGTAAGATCTATAACTGCGTTTTCTGTGCTAATATTTTTTTTAAAAGCCAAATTGTCTATCTGTCAGTACATCATGAGTTCCAAAAAAATCCACCAGTCTGTTTTTGAGACATTTTTTTTAAATTTTTGCAAAATTACTAATTAAAAATATAGGTCTATAATTGCAAGTGTTCTTATAATCCCCTGTTTTATGGATGGGGGTAATTATAGATTATTTCCATTAGCTTGGGATTGTTAGGTTAATAATGTGAGTAAGGGGTTGAATGATATCAATGTGAATGAACTTTATTAATTTGACAGTAATACCATCTTGACCTGGTGCAGTGTAGTTTTTTAAAGTTCCTATTTCTGTAACCAATTGGGTATTACCTCATAGTTGTTTCGTACCACACCGCTTTGGAAGAAAATTTCTAATTGTACTTATCTGAACCTCCTCTTCAAAACTTATATAGTTCTTAACTCTCAGGTGTTGAAAACTATACAGTGTATTGGACTACTATACTTATGATACATCATGGTATACTTCGGTACATTGAGAATCGATCAGGTATTGTAGAAGTTTTAATGAAAACTAAGCGTTATCAAGATGTTAGGGGCGAAATTTAGGAAAGAAGAGCAGTGAATGTGCAATGATGTGTCACGCCTCTAACATACCCAGCAGCTCAGTAGGCGTGGATTCGACAATAAAAATTGATTTCGATAAGATTGAAATATGGGGTTAATTTTCCGGAGCGCCACGGATTTATCGCTAGTGAAAAATCCGAAACCACCCTGATGGAATGGGACAACCCACTGCACTAATATTACTAAAATATTCAACAATTGGTATAATAATAATATATAAATATGTAGAGGTTTTGTCTTCCCTTACGCTTAGATAACTTGGACCAGAATAAAATAAATAGTCATGTCCCTTACTAATAAAATATATTGATCGTTACACACCCTGTATGTGCACAGTTCAACTCACCATACAAAAGAAAATGAAATTAATGTAAATATCAACCACCAAGATGAATTCAAGTGAATGCTGTGATTGAGAGTATGGTATTGTTTGAATATATCAATATGAAACCTCCAGTGAGGGCTATGCCTGTGACGTCACGATGATAGCTTACAATTATCGATACTTACGCCTTAGGGGCAGTCTTATTTTAAACTTATCTGATACTACGTAGATATTCTCAAGCATGCCAGTTCACCAATTGTTGTGGTAGTAGTTCATCAGTGCCTTGGTGTATACAGGTGCACAGTGGGTACGACACAATCAATCAAAGTATATGTACAGCTGGGACGAATAGCGAAGGAATGCTGAACAACAGATATACAGCGGGACAACCACAGTCGAGCAGGAACAATCACAGCAGTGGAATAGTGGAACAATCACATTAGTGGAACTCCAATAAACGGTAGCAGAGTAGTAGCAAAGTGGTAGTCGCAGAGGAGCAGTAGCAGAGTGGTAACAAGCACTATCCACAGCGGAGCACCCTAGAATAAACCATACCAGTCTGACTTCTGATTACACTTGTATGGGGCCATAAGTAGAGCCCAAATGCAAATACTAACCTCTATCAAGTGGGAGGGTTCTGATAACAGCTTTGATGACATGTTTGCTGTCTGATAGCGAGTTTCTCGTTCCAGTGGTTTCACACAATGATGAAGTGACTTCTAACCTCAAAAATCCGCAAAGCGAACGGAGATTTCTCAAAAATATATAGCGTCAAAATTCGCAAACAATATGAGAAACTCTCCTGATATGAATTTTCCCAAGGTCCATCAACGATGATCAAACTTTAATTGGAAATCTTCAAAATAGGTCATTCACTCATCAATATCAAATAAGGAAGAGGAAAATATATCTCAGACGTCAAAGTCAAAACTGTCAATATCTGACAAGGCACTTTCTTGTTCATTAGTGTTCGGTGGGAACAGTCCAGGAACCAACTCGAGCTACTTGGAGCTATGAAAAGAACACCTTAAGATTCAGTGTTGCCAACTGAACCAAGACGAAAACGCCAGCCTCTCAATCTCAGAACCAAACACAAACAAACAAACAAAAGGTCAAGTATTCGAATGTGAAGTATGTACCTCAATGACACAAGATAGAGATAGAGTAGGAATGTTACGGTTTTGTGTTCTAAGCACAAAACAATAGACTTACCAAAAGTATGTTTACAAAATAACGCTTAAGGCCGGTTCATGTCCGCTCGAACTAGTACAGCAAAGGTAAGTACTAACATTCGGAACAAGCTATACATGACAACGATCAAGTTGTCATTTTGAGGAATCTGAAGAAGAATACAGTGGCGTACAGAGTGGAAAGTGTATATCAATGACAGAGAATTTCTGATGTTATTGTATTAAAACAGAAAGGGTTTTCTAGTGCAAAATAAACCCGTAACAAAGATTTTTATTTTTCATTACCTACCTGAAATCATTTGGAAACCATTCAGTTCCATACAGAAGTATAACTGATTTTCGAAATATTTCGCACACTTCTTAACATTTCTCGAGTCACTGTACAACTCTCATCGTCAATTCTTATTGGGCTGTGTGCGTTACGCAAAAAAAGCAAAAAAAAAAACGTAACGTATTTTAGAAAAAATTTTATGACATCCTTCCAATTTTATTTGTTTTATATCAATGTTCATCTTGCACAATGTGTCACTCATTGTTGAATAACACCCCGTCTAACATTCTCAACAAAGATCATTCCTGATGATGGAAATGATTTATTAAATTTCCGAAACCTTGGACAAACTTTAAAGAGTACTCTTTGATTTGCTGCAAAGCCCCACTATTTACTAGTTCCATACCTAACTAGTCAGCAACGACTACCCTTCCTCTACACAGGGTGTCCGGTAAACCTTGTACAATATTGAAACTGGTGATAGACCAGGTCATGACTGTTCAGAATATTGGAATTTCACCTCAGTGAAAATATCACCGTTTTCGAGATAATGGACATTTTAAAAATTTCTGGAGAATCGCTACCTCACCATGGATTTTTGAGTGCCGTGTATACAAATTGAGACAAATTCAAGTGTTTTTGCTGCTAAAGATTACTGATGAGTGATGCTTTTAGAAGTACAGAACAGTTTTTCAGAAAGTAAAAAAAAAATTAAGAAATGAGGGTAAAATAACAGATTTGAGTTTCATCGATTTTTTAAAAAAAAGTTTAACATTATTGTCTGAAAGAAACATAACCAATTGGAAGTGGACATCCATTTCAAAATAATGCTCATTTCGTCCAGACTCTACTACGGTATAAAACAAACTATAATTATTTTTGGAGGAAGTGATATCCATTTCCAGGCGTAGTTTTATTCTAGGCTTCCATCAACTTTTATACTTACTCCCAAAAACCAAAATAACTTCAATAACACACTTAAAAATCATGTAAATAATAGTGCGCTTCGCTGTTCCTATAGCTTTTTCAAACACAAAATGGTATTCATAACCAGTGAAAACACAATATTTATAGTGATTTGAAGAACAAAATATACTAATAATTATAGACACGGCTAGCTGAATTAATATCGGAAATCCATTCAGGTATTGTCGACATAGATGCATTTATTATGAAAAGATTAAGAAGTGGTGAAAAGAAATATCAATTATAAACAGGTAGCTAAATTACTATCGGATGATTTATTGTCAACAAAATGTTAGGTACTGCGATATGAAGCAATTTCAATTTAATTATTTTAATCAAGAACCGAGCATCTGACAAGAATTACACATTTTTTTGGATTCTCATTCATTTTGGAACAAATCTGATCCCTCAATTTGCTTTCAGTCGATGCACAAACATTTCCACACCGCATCAGATTTTTGAAGTATTGATCCTGAAATTAAACAATTTTTAGTTTTTTAAGCGAAAAACATGCGTTGGACAAAGAAAACTCAAGAGATCAAATGTGCTCAAAAGCAGTGGCGTAGTATTTTTTTCTACAAAAATATTCAATGCAAAACCCATACGGACGCCACTGGTTGAGAAAATGATAATGTTTGTGCATCACAAAATGCACCTTGATGCATAGAAGACATGTACCAAATTTTATAAAAACGTCTATAATATTATCTCAGTTATTATTAAAAAACTGTTTTTTTTTTTAAAACTTTATCACCCTGTATCTCAAAAGTTAGGACTTTTATGACATACGTTTATAGAGAGTTTTTTCCTTAAAATAAGTCAAAGAATCACCCCCTCAAATATTAGCATCTCTTTAAGGAACACCCTGTATACGTGTAATACTTCAGCTTTGAGGAAAAACATATTTTAATAGACAAGAGTTTATTTATTATATTAGTCAGTACTGGTACAACACATCAGGATAATTTCAAGATTTTTTACCTTGCCGTTAATTTTTTCATGAGTTTATATGAACCTCAAAGAAAGAGTCACCACTAAATCTGTTCATCTTTCAATTACCTCACACACTCCCCTGGCGATGCTTGCGTACGATAAGACGTCGAATACATAACAATATATCATCATTTCAACCCATATATCGGCATACCTTCAAGGGCTTACGAAACTCGAAATGCATATCTACACACAACGGGAGCGTATCCCGTAGACGTGGTTGGCACCGAGAGATGCTTTTATCGCCTACAACCAGGTTTCCGAATTATAAAATGATTTATTCCGCGAATGGAACGCGAAGAATATATGGCCATACTATAATCTCGTATGAGAACATATAAAATAGTGATTTATCCGCGTTTTTGAAGTTTCCATCGAAACTATGATATGCCCGGATTCTATAAATTGCAACCGGTTTGGGGCTAATATTTACGTTGAGAAATAATGGTGAAGGCGCCAATGTTAGATCTTATCGACTGCGCAACCATTTATTTAGGCCAATGTCTTTAGCTTTGTAGCAAAATGCAGGAAAAATAGCAAACAAACTTTCACAAATGTTGTATTTTTGTGCTCAATGAAACAATGAAAATATGCACTAACGTACAAGGTAGGCAACATAGTTAGAACTGTAAATTATAAACAATTTTGTTGAGAAGAAAAACAAAAGAGTCGCAAAATAACAAAAACAATGAAAATATCATCCTTTATCATTTTCCAATGCCACCATTTCCAAGTTTGGTATCCGACTAAATACATTTATGCATATCTTTTTGAAAACACGACCGAAAAAACTGTAAAAGAGTGGAAAACGCAAAGAATCATTTTTCTCTATGTCATAAGTCTCGCCGAAACTTTGCCACCTCCGCCGATGACGGTAAAATATTACTTTTGTACAACTGTAGCAAATTCTGGAGGTGACCTTCTAACTGTAAAAAAACACGGAGGATGGATGTCATCTGCTGTTGCAGAAGGCTATGTGGAGCACAATTACCCAAAAGAATAAAATTTCTAATAAACTGTTGATGGATGACAGTATGCCATCTACTTCCAAACAGAGCGTTTCTAGAAACTACAGTTTTACTGTTGAAGACGGTAATAGAGAATTTGGAGAACCGCTCGATACCAATATTACAGAAATAAGGTCACAAAATGTTTTAAACTCTGTAATGGAAAAGGCCAAATTCATAAATTTTGGAGATAGAAGACAACTTTATCATTTCAAATGGAACACCTGATATTATATTGCATTTAATTTTCAAGATATTAGTTTTTTTCTAAAAAATAAACACTCACATAGAGAGTTACAGTTAGAAATCTGAAATTTCACAGAATCACACTTGAAGCATCAGGTAGCGAAAAATAATTTACAGGGTGGACAAAATTTCCATCTAGAACATAACATCGAGAAAACAGATGGAACACGACTTTTTCAAACGGAAAACATACACTATTTATTCTATTACATTCTTGGATATTACGTAAGAAAATATATGAAATTCATGAAGAATACCCTGTATCTAAAATACACCCCTGGCAAGATATATCCGATTCTGGGAAATATTTTAAATGTAAATCATTCGAAGCAATACCAAACTAACGCGTTAGTTTTTTTTACTGATGACAAAAATTGGTCTGCATGATTCATGCATGTTTACTTTGAAGATACATTTTAAAGTTCGATTCTGGAGGATGAAGATACTTGACTGAAAGAACCCCAGGCATTTATATTAGTAAGACACCAAATTCTTATATCGTTCAGTATTTCCTAAAAAATATTTCTGATTTTTATGAATACTCCTATTGGCACAATAAAGCCCCAATAGTGGGACATACTCAACCCATTGGTTTTTTGCAGTTTGTCGAAACTAGAGCTTTCTGAAAATAAACTTCAGCCTTTAGCCGATTTTCTTTCGGATATTGAAACTGAACCAGATCATTTTGAGGCTGATGTCGACAACGATAAAGTCTATGAGATAGAGACAGCATCTTCGACAGTAATGATGAGCAAATTTCTGAGAGTGAAATTGAAGATCTCACAGATAATCAAAGAAACAATGACAATAAAGAGGAAAATATAATACGCACTTCTCTAACTGGCAGTTTTCTTCCAAGATTCCAGATTCCTCCTGTAACTTAGATAACGAGGTAAAAAGATCTATGAAACCAATAAATATATTTAAAAAAAATTCCTTCCAGTTTGTTAATTTTCATTTCTCAATGCACTAATAACAGATTGACACTTTATGAAAAAAAAACATTTGTTAGGTACTTGATATGGGTAAGATTGCAATAATTTGGTTACAATAGATTGCCAGCTCTTCGACACTATTGGTCAACTACTAGCTTTCGATACTGTGAGTTATGAGCTTTTTTTGGAGAAACTAGAACACTGGGGAGTGAGAGGTAATGTTCATGATCTTTTGAGGAGCTACCTGAAGGATCGAAGACATTGGAAATAGAATGGTTCCACAAGGAACCGTTCTTAGGCCGAGTTTGTTTCTTATATTTCAACTCACTATTCATCTTCAATAAGGCTGCTGAAATAATAACATTAAAAGTCGATGCCATAGTTCTGTATATGTCAAACTCCTGGGAAGAAGGCTGAAACATTGCTGAAAAAGATATTAATCTGATCAGCATATGGTTCAGAGCTGATTTACTAACGGTAAACGTCGTAAAAAGTATTTTGGCATACATATTGAAAGATTTCTGAAGTGTGCTGTGCACGTGAGATATATGAACACCAACTGAAAGGCACTAAGCCTAAGTGTTATCTCTCATATTCATTCAACTCCAAAAGCGAATCGTCTGAATAATATAATACATGTTTTCATTATCGTATCATATCTAATTGTATTATTTACTGGTAAATGAGTATTATACAGGGTGGGTCACGGTCGATGGTACCTTAGACGTTTACGAAGAACGGGAAATAGGATCATTCTGAAAATTTGATTTCTCAAGTAGTTGCTCTTGGTCTATCGATCTAAAATATTTTCAGCAATGCAGCGTTGCCGCTTATACCAGAAAGTAGCAGCATCTTTGTTATTTCAAATGGGTCACCCTGTATATTGCCGCATTTTTTGACTTGTCAGTCCTTTCTGATTATTTTTGCTTTATACTCCCCTATACCTATCTCTAACGGTTTTTGAAATATTGGTTATTTTCCATATTTATTATCCAAAACATAGCTCGAATTGAATGTTTATTTCTGCAGTATTTGGATTCTTAGAAAGTTCCAATTTTGTGTTTAGTTCATCAAGATCCTGTACATTGATTCTGTATAGAGAAGTTTGTTCTGCGTTATACAGGGTCGTTCAAAATTCATGATCTTACTGCTAGATACGAAAAGGGTTGAAAGTGCGTTTTTTTAAATGGAACATCCCGTATATTATGAAATATCCTGAAAGATGACTAAATTCCATTCGAATTGATTTATCATGTTCCTATACCTAAATAGCAAGAATTCCGAGATAATAGCAATTTTCACTAGTAATCTCCCAAGTGCTTGAATTATTGCCAGAAATTTTTCGAGTACATGAATTTTATGAAAATTACCCGAGTCGCGAAGCAACGAAGGTAATTTTCTTTGAAAATTCATGTACGAGATAAATTTACGGCAATTAATTCAAGCACGAGGGGGATTCGGTAAGAAAATTTCACACCGAGAAATGAAAATCATCCAACAATTCATAAGAAATAACTAACGGAGGTTTCACCTGAACTATTTATATCCACTGAAATATTGATATGTAAAATACCTAACAAAATTTTCACCAATAAATGTGTTTAAATTTGGAACAAAAAAATAAAAAAGTTATGTTCTTATCGTGGATTGAACAATCGACCTAGCGACTCATAGGCCGCAATACTACCGCTAAGCTACGGGACTTGTGATAAAAACTTGTGACAAATGGTGAAATATGATTTCGGAATTGACAATTTCTGCAATAATCGTGGAGAAAATATTTTCAGACACATTCCAAATATCTAGTAAATACCTAATTATCTCCTTTCATATGAAAACTAGACCTCCATTTGTACATTAAAGCAAAATATCAACTTGTCACATGTCAAATGTTTGACAGAAAAATTTCCACTTATTAATTTCTCCCAGGGTACCCAGGAGGATAAAAATTTCCGGCAATAATTCAAGCACTTTGAAGACTACAAGTGAAAATTGCTATTATCTCGGAATTCTGGCTATTTATGTATAGTGTGGCGAAGCTGCGGGCGATGCCGGACCTGAACTCTCACGTATAGCTAGCGACCAACCGCGGGAGACTGTCGATGCGCTTGCACCGAGAAGAATCTGGACGGTTCGGTGAGTCTGGGCGATTCGATGGAAAATTCTGGAGCATTCAGAGAAATTAACGTCGGATATAAAAAGAACTACGCAGCGAACAGACGAACAGTCAGTGAAGTGAAAGTCGAATATAAATACCTAGTTCCGTGATTGTTATGTAAATTAGAGTATTGTATCATTGTATTTCGATAAATAAATTATTTTAGAGTTAATTGGTCTATAAATATACTACAATAGGAACATGATACATCAATTCGAAGGGAATTTAGTAATCTTTCTGAATATTTCATAATATACAGGATATTCCATTTAAAAACGCACTTTCAACCCGTTTCGTATCTAGCAGTAAGATCATGAATTTTGAACGACCCTGTATAACGCAGAACAAACTTCTCTATACAGAATCAATGTACATGATCTTGATGAACTAAACACAAATTTGCAACTTCCTAAGAATCCAACTACCGCAGAAATAAATATTCAATTCGAGCTATGTTTTGGATAAAAAGTATGGAAAATAACCAATATCTCAAAAACCGTTAGAGATAGGTATAGGGGAGTATGGTGCAGAAATTATCAGAAATTCAAAAATGCGGTAATATACAGGGTGACCCATTTGAAATAACAAAGATGCTGCTACTTTCTGGTATAAGCGGCAACGCTGCATTGCCAAAAATATTTTAAATCGATAGACCAAAAGTAACTACTTGAGAAACCAAATTTTCAGAATGATCCTATGTCCCGTTCTCCGTAAACGTCTAAGGTACCATCGACCGTGACCCACCCTGTATATTTCATGTCATATGTTTTTATATTATTGGAAATAAAATAAATATTATTATTAAAATTTGTGATTGTGAATTTTGATCTGCTATGATTTTAAACGAAAAACGCGAGGAGCATACAATAGATAATTAATACTTCAATAGTTCACTGTACTGCAATCGATATGAACTATTGTGTGGATTTTCTCAAAGACAGCTACTATTATCTATTGTATGCGCACAACGTTTTTTGTTTAAAATCTTACAAGTATTTTCATGGCTATTCAAAATTCGCAGTCATAAACTTTCAGAACAATCTGGATGGGGTTATAGGAATCTGTATGGAGTTGAAAATATGTATGTGGCGAGGAGAAATTATTTCATTCTTTTTGGTTCATTTAAAAACTTATTTAAAAAAATATTTTTTATTTAAATGAGTATTTATTTTCAGATGTGTATTTATCTAGTTCAAATATAGAGCTTCCGTGAATTCGTGTGTTTATTTACTCTTCAAATCGCTCCTTTGCAGAATTTTTTATTTGTGTTTTCGATAAACCTTATTATTACTATTTGCTAGACTTTTTATTTCAGGAGCCATGACCATAATATATCTGATTATACGTTTTCACGCTGTAACCTATCCAAATTATCATAATTGTTACTATAATTGTTACTGAATAAACAATTGCACAACAAAATTACATGATTTATATGCAGTCAGACCTCCTAACAACATCATCATCGAAATTCGTGTTCGATGACGACCGACGGACGGACGGAAAACGCCCATGGCAATTATCGCCGCGGTTATTGTTTCAAACGGAAACGAAAGTGCAGCGTCGGAAAAACTCCTTCGCTGCCTTAATTGATTTAATTGTCTTTTTCGCGGCGAAGCAGGCCGAGAGGCATACATTGCAGGAGTCCTCATTTAAATAGAACATGGCAGCTGAAATGAATAAGTACGCCGACTAATTCCATTGTCCATTGCGTAATGAGCAGTTGGTACTCGTTACGGAGGGAGCATGTCGTGCGAGCAGAGGCGTAGAGTAGGAGGTGAAGACGGGGAGAAGGTCAGTTGTTTCGAAGACTGTAGTTGACGAGTCAGGTGCTGATCAAGAAAAGGTTAGATGGTTGTTGTTTGCTGCATATACTCACTACAATTTCTACATAATTCGGTATCTGCTTCATTGGGAATTACACTAGTATTTTTTTAATTTTTTTCCCTAAAAATTTACAAGTCAAACTAAGTGAAAAAGGACTTTCCAATTTTTTTTTTCGATTGTGTTTGATCCAGAAAAAAAAGGATTGAAGTGTGATTCAAATACTAGCTGAATTCACTCCTAATATTACCGGTAAATCTCTCTCTCTGCAATTTTTGTCCGTCGGCTTCCATTCGGCGCCATGTGGACATACCCTGCTGCTAGAAATCCGTTCCCATCCGGCCTTTAACCGGCGTAGACAGCAAGGTTTTATCGGGGAAATGCAGTTGTCTTGCTCTAGGCAATACTGCATCCCATATTTTTACACTTTTTAATTTTAACACAACACTTTATTTATTCTGCCAATGCACGTCTTTAGGACTGCGGACATCACGCACATTAACCTGACTTCCAAAACGAAGCCGCCGTCTGACCTCAACCGCTGCCGGAAGTCGAATCCTACCGTCATCGTCAATAGATATACTAATAAGTCCGCTCACTCTCGCAAGCGACTCAAATCTTCCCCTCCGGTCCTCGCGCGTCCCTTGCCCTGTCTGTTTGGCTTGAGCGCCGGCCTGGTGGGCTAGCCAGTGTAACAGTTCGCATAGCCGCAACGATGTCTGTATGATTTACGACCGCTCACAAAAAGAGCGGCACTTTTCGACCACATCAAAGGAGTTACCAGACTTATTAGTGTATCTATGGACGATGCTACCGGTATATCATTGGATGAATACAGCTGACGTCAAAGTCTCCTGCCATTGGTTGACATAATTCCAATAAAGTCAATAAAAAATAATATGATAATCTGAAAAAAGTACATTTGCAATAGTTCGTCCGCTGCAACACAGAAATTTGCTGTACTCATACCTGCTAGCTTTTACATTCTTCACTTCAGCTCCGGTAAAATCTGTATTTGTTCTATAATAATCGAAAACCATTGTTGAATCAGCAACAGGTAGATTTTTGCAAATAGCTCTCTCAAGTCCTTCTTCTACGTCAGCTTTCAGTTTATGATCATGCAAAACTTGAAATTCAATGATAAAAGTAACACTTTTTATCAAATTATACTGAACCCAACGCAAGGGAAATTTACAAATTGTATACAATATATTCAACAAGTCCACAAAGATAATATGATGATAATATGAGCATATGTCAACATTTCAACATCTTAGCTAGGTTAGGTTTGATGTCAAGGGACCCCGCACTTTTTATAGGTAAAATGGTTCTCGGTGAAATTGTCTGAATTTTTGGTATATTGTAGTATTCAATGTTCTGATTAAACGTAAAGAATAGCAAAGTTCGTTGATGTATAGATTTTGAAATACAGGGCTCTCAAGTTAAGAATCAGTAATTTTTATTTAATTATTTTCTCGAAATTTTAAAATGCCAACTGCATTTTTTTTTCATTCTCATCATCAACGTACATTGGTGCAGATTATATCATTATGTACAGAGTGAAAAATAAAAACATTTTAGTAATGTCTGAAAATTCGGTGTTAGAATGAAATATTCACGTGTACATTCTAAGATTTTTCACAAATAGTGAAACGTGAGAATGTGGAGATCAAAATTAATGTAACATTATATGCAGGGTGATGACCAATGACGGTCCATCCAATTCCATCTACCATTTAGGAACTCACTGAATACACGACAGATCAGTTACAACTTACAACTCAGGCATGAGCCAGATAAAATTCCTAGTGCTGAACACTTTCAAATCCCGAGAAAATAATTAAATAAAAACTACTGATTTTTAACTTGAACGAACTTTGCGATTCTGTACTTTCAATCAGTACATCGAATACTACAATATACTAAAAATTCAGACAATTTCACCGAGAACCATTTTACCTATAAAAAGTACAGGGTCCTTTATTTATTTATGAACGGGTGGCACCCAATTTAAAAATATTTTGTACAAAGGTGTAGGAAACATGAATAAGTACTTATAGTTAAGATTGAACCTAAAAACTGTGAAAGAATATTATGTGATTTTTTTTACAAATTAAGAAGTGACGGCAACTTTCGGAGATATTGAAAAAATCTTCTTGATTTTCATTCGCACTCGATACAATTCTGATGATGGTGACTGTTTTCCATTATTGCATCTGTGGAATTTAATTGCAAAAGCGTGAGTGTTTCAACTTACTCTAACTGGAACATGTAGGCCAATTATAGAGAAGAGATGTGGCCTTATGCAAAAATCCAATCTCTTTATAAACTCTACGAATGCTGAGTTCCTCTATTTCTGTTGTAGTGCTAACTTCTCTCAGTGAATTTTCAATTAAAAGAAATATTCAATTTATGAGCTATCTCAAATGGATGTTCTGAGTTTTCTCTATATTATTTATATGGATTTTATATGATGGAGACATACATAACAAGCAATACTGCGACTGAAAGAAAAACTTTTGTCGCTATTTTCCGTCGTTCCAAGATAACCTCTCTTGGAAGTGATTCATGTTGAAAAGAAGAACATTCTCAATTGAAAATTCAACCAATCTCGGCGTTTCAATTTTTCTACTATCGTTTTCGTATTACCTTCAAATATACCTCTATACGTCCCGATCAGATAATTAGATTTTGAAAATTTTCGAAAAATGTTAACCTGCTTTTTTGGACGATTTTCCGAAACATGTCGACTTTTTTACAGTTCATTTGAGCTGAATTTTAAAAAAATCGATGGTTAGATCTCGAATATATTATGAACAAGTCCTAGTGGAACTCTTTTCTATGATTTTCTATGATTTTCTATGATTTGGTGCTGTGTATTTTTCTGGGGTTTCTTTTAACTGAATTAGGAAATGCGCCGTCTCCACAAATCCCGTTTTTTTAATTTTAATCTTGGATTCGTTTTTTGTTATGTTTTATATTTTATTTTTTTATTACTATCTACTTATTTTATTTTATACCTACTAACGTTATTACTCTCCAAACAACATACTCCAAAAAGAAGCCAAAAATAATGAATAATGAAGTAATATGTACCCTGCAGCCTTGCTACGCCCATGTAATATCCTCTATCTCCTACCTTAAACTTTAATTATCCGAAATGGAATAACTTCAATATGCGTGGGCTATGCAATTATTCAAATAACAGGCTAAATAGGTTTTTTTCATTTAATTCGTGCGGTAGTCATATGTTTATTGGAACAAGTGCCCCCGATGACTAGGCCTTATTTAGTTACTTCTGCAGCTGTCCTCTGTGTACTGACCACTCGAAGCCCCAGGATATACTTCATTAATTTAGTAAGTATCATGTAAGAACAATTTATGGTGTAATTTTCAATGTCTACATAAGGATATTAATATAAGTTTTTATTAGTGGTCGTTTTCAAATTATGGTAGATGGAAATCATCAAGGATTATGATAGTAATCGAATTTTGGCGAATTATAATGGAAAGTTGACTAAGGGCGTTGCTCGAAGCTATGTTTTCGTGAATTTCACGTATGAAAGGGGAATAGATGGTTTTATGTCTTGAGGAACACTGGCATTACTGAATTTCATTTATTACAGAATAAAATACATAAAGTCCAGGGTGGAAATAATTATTTTTGTAGTAAGTGCGTAAAATTAGTGTTTTTTAATGGGACATGAGAGTGTTGATTCTCTCGAATGTGCCATGAAAACACGAATTTTATACACGCTACAAACAACATTTTTTGTACAACTGTGAATGTACCTTTTAAACTTTTTTTCAGTTGCGGAAAGAGATGATAGTGGGACGGAGCCAAATCTGGTGAATAAGGGAGGTGTTCTAGTAATTCAAACCCTAAATCTCGACTTTTTTGCATGGCAACATTAGATTTGTGTGCAGGGGCGTTGTCTTGCAAAAACAAAACACCTTTGGATAGTTTTCCGCGTCTTTTCTCTTTAATTGTTTTCCGTAGTGTCGCCATTCCATCGATTGTTGCTTTGTTTCTGGATCGTAGAAATGTATCCAAGTCTCATCCATAGTAACAATTCGGTTTAAGAAGTCTACATCATTTTCAAATCGAGCACAGATCGAACGCGATGCTGCTACCCTTCCATACGCTTTTGGTCAACATTCAAACATTTGGGGAATCATTTTGCAGCAATTTTTCTCATGTTCAAATTGACGTGAACTATATGATGAACGCGTTCGTATGAAATATTCAGTGCCTCAGATATCCGTTTTAACCCAATTCGACGCTCTGTTAAAATCAAGTCATGAACTGCATCGATATTTTCGAGGACTGACACAGAAACTGGCCTTCCTGATCGGTCATCATCTTCAATGGAAAATTTACCTCTTTTGAAGCAGCAATCCAATTTTTCACGGTCGCATACGAAGGACATTGATCACCAAGGGTATTAAGCATATCTGCGTAAATCTGCTTACCTCTTAACCCTTTTAAATACAGGTACTTGATGATGGCTCGATATTGTTCGTTGCTATGGTAGGTTAGGTTAGGTTTGAACGTGAGTGGGCCCGTATCAGTCCCACTGCGGCCAATGGCCTATTGTGGCTCGTTGCTATGGTAATGCAATATTTTGTTTATGCAGGGAACTGGTCTAGGCTAACTAGATATCAATACATCCTTGTATTAAAAATAAATACTTCCAATACATCTTGACGTGGTGTTTTGACCGATAAGTTATAGCTTTTATACGACTGTTGTCTTGAAAATATTATTCAATGTTTTCAGTAAAATCGTATCAAATAATGTTTCCTGTCTGAAAAAATAAATTTCAAAATAACTAAATAATACTCTTTTCCATACATGTTATCTTTAATCATTGTTTATATAGAAGATAGTCAACCTTATGGGATTATAATTGGATCAAAATGGATGCGACATGTAGATGGCGATAGTGAGCTCGCATCCAAGTCATGTCGTAACTTCAGTGATCTGGCCTCCAAGTCATGTCGTAACTTGATTGAAACAGTGGGACAGCATTAAAATCAGGGTTTTTTGAAGGAACCTGCATTAAAATGACGTCAAATATTCATGTTTGTAACTAATCACGCTAGATGACAATCGCGTTTGCGTCCAACACCAATTACACAGGCATTGACTATCTTACTTTTATATAAACAATGGTTTAATGTTATCAATACATTTTCACAGCATCCAGTGGTCTTTCTGTGTCGTTACTATAGAAACGGTTTGTAGGCACGCCACGTGTTTGACTGTGTTTGCTCGTAGTTGCTTCAATTTCAAGTTATTTTCAAGAAGATGGATGTTGATTATGATCGTGGTAGTGATACCCCGTCAGAAATATGCAAATGCAATAGTATCTGATATGTTATCGGCCAAATCCAAGTTAATATGTTAGGAAACATGTGACCAATTTCGTGAATGGTGCGACAAGAAACATTTAAAAAAGGTTTTTGAAAATGCGCTTATATGCTATTTTGGGAAAAAATCAACCAATTTTTTGTATAGCTAAAAAAGTGAGGAATGAAATTTTCACTGAAATAAATAATTGCTAAGTAAATTCAATATTCGTCTCAAATCAGTCAGTACTTATTGAGTGAAATATTCATTGAAAAAACATTCCGGCACCAACGCTTTCCAATATTCGAATAATAATGGAGTTATTCACCAATTATAATTCATGGAGACAGTTATACCGTTACAGACAGAGTTGTACAGGAAGAGTCAGATTGTCGACGAGGAATATCAATTATATTTCAACGATTTTATAAGGTAAACGCTACTCAGAGAGGTGCAATGACTTGTAATGTGTTGGCCATAAAACAAAACAATTTCCTGTTGACATGTACGCGGGTTCAGAAATCAGCGACCTGTCCGCTTATTGCGAAACGCAAATGTCACTCAAAAATGGCGGTTACAGATGCAGTTACTATTCAATTACACACCACAATTGAGCCAAGGAATGCGTTCTTACACGGTGGGGCACTCTACTTTGTTACTGACTTTACATTTCTAATTCCTGTGACTGCATTTGTTGGAGGAAGTTGCGAAACGAATTGATTTGCAAATGCACATTGTAGCTCGTGAAAGCACTAACGCCAAGGATGTATGGTAATTATAGGAGGATACCCACTGATAAAAAGGATTTTTTGTACAACTGTAAAAAACTCTTGACATTTCTGTAAATGTTTACTTTTTTCACTGCCAAAATAATTCACAAAATAAACCTGAAATATTACTTTTTGAAGGATTTATTTTTAACAGAGTCAATGATTAATTGATTATTCGTTATAAAACAATTTCATTTATTGGAATAATGATAGCAAAATTTGAACAATTACTTCACAATTCAATAAACACTATAGTGAAATAGGGCAAAAACTAGCAAATAAAATCGAAAAACCAAATTCCTTCCGAGATATTACAACTGAAACAAACAAAAATATAACTTGTTTGATTGATGATCTATTTCTTTTGTGGAAGTTCATCGAAGAATCATCGATGCTGTTTCCCACACCCTGGGATATCAAGAAAACAACCTGCATGAACCCTCAACCTCCAGAAATGTATGGTTTGATCAAATTACACAAAGAAGGCGATCCTACCCGACCAGTGGTTTCCTATATTGATGCCCCAACCGGTAAGTTGTCAAAATTCTTAAATTATAAGTTCAGAGAGCTCACAAATTTCACTCCAACAAACACAGTCATAAATTATATAGACTTAGCAAATAAGCTGTCCAATATTAACAACAAAAATAAGATTAAATTAGTTTCCTTCGATGTGAAGAACATGTTTCCAAACGTTCCAACAAACGAATGCCTTCCTCTTTTGAAAGACATACTTGATAAACATAATATTAATCCTTACATCACGGAGGAGTTATACAACCTCTTTGATGTATGCCGCAAACAAAATTATTTTAAATTCAAAAATAATTTTTACCTGCAGAATTCGGGTCTTCCAATGGGCTCTCCGTTAAGTCCCTCACTAGCCGATATTTTTATGAATAACTTGGAAAACACCCGCATCCTAAATAACGCCTTATCTCATGAACATATTGCATTCTGGTTCAGATATGTTGATGATATTCTCGTAGGTTTTAATGGCTCAACGAGACAGATAAATCAATTTTTGAATTTCCTTAACACCCTTCATGATAAGATAAAATTCACGGCCGAAATAGAACAAAACAATAAAATTAATTTTCTAGATCTTACTATTACAAACATTAATAATAATTTTCACTTCAACATATACAGAAAAGATACTTTTACGGATTGTACAATACCTTTAGATTCCTTCAGTTCATTATCACACAAATTATAAGCATTCAGATCAATGATACATAGGGCATTTATGATTCCTTCATCGGATAAGGCTTTGCAAGAAGAAATAAAAATCATAAAACATATTGCAATAAATAACCAAATTCCAGTCTACTTAATTGATAAGATCATCTCCAATAAACAGCAGACAATGATCAGGAATGAATTATATCCAAATCAAATAGGACCCAAAGGAGATAAAAAATATGCTATAGTATAAGCTACTCGGGAAAACTCTCAGAAAATATTAAAAACTATTTTTCAAAATTTAATATAATAACTTCATTCACTAGTAGGAGTAATTTAGGGAATATACTATTCAATGCAAAACCCAAAAAGGATAAATGGAAAAAATCAAGTATATATAGATATATGTGGTGATTGTACAGCAGCTTATTCAGGACAAACGGGAAGAAATTTTGAAATAAGGTACCGTGAACATGTGTTATCAGATGAAAAATCAGCTATATATAGACATTTGCAAGAAACGAATCATACAATAAATAAAAATAACATGAAAATCCTTCATACGTGCAATAAAGGAAGAGAAATGAACTTGTTGGAAGCCTTGGAAATAAACAAATTGAATAAAAACCCCAATTTTGATACCCTCAATGACCAGTTAGAATTATGTAGCTCTCCACTTCTGAATTTATGACTTTTGATAACAAAGTTGGACCCACCGATTGTATGAACCCCTATTAGATAAATTAGATTGACTCATCAGGTAGATTCCAGGTATTTTCCCAACTTGTTTTGAAACATCAGTTTATGTAATTTAAACCCAACCTTTCTTTAATTACTTTTTTATGTATAAATAGTCACGAACTTGATGAAATCTATGGTTACTTGAAAATGGTGTAAAAGCCGAAACCGGTCGTAATAAAGTAGTAAAATGTTAGTGGAAACTGGACAAAAGTTATATTTTTTTTCCTTTTCTTATTTAAACAAAAATATGTTCTTATACCCCTCAAACCATGAAGAAGTATCACAAATAATCAACAAATGAAACTCAAAAAAAGTCCTGGGCATGACGGTTTTACTGCAGAACTGAATCAAATAGCCGACTTCATAACAGTTCCTCTCACTCACATTATAAATAGCTGTTTTGAAAATGGAATATTCCCGAACATTTTAAAAACTGGTGTTATCAAACCGCTTTTCAAGAGTGGGGATAAACTGCAAATTTCAAATTATAGACCCATTTCTTTGATATCAAACAGCAAACATTTTTGAAAAAATAATAAAAAAAGAATGATACATTTCATGAAAAAACAAAGTATTATATCCGATAATCAGTATGGGTTCAGAGAGGGGAGGTCTACCGAAGATGCAATACTAAAACTGACATCGGACATTTACAAATCACTCGACGTTTCTAAACCGTCGCTATGTATCTTTGTTGACCTTTCCAAAGCCTTTGATACCGTTTGTCATAAAAGGCTTCTAGAGAAACTGGAAAAAATTAGTATGCGGGGTAAGCCGTATGACCTTTTGAAATCATACCGAAAACAGGTAGTAGATATTGATGGTGTGGTGAAAATGACATCTGTGGGTACTATTCTGTTTTGCTGATGACACTGCAGTAATTTACAATGACAACACATGGCAACAACTGAAAGCAAAGGCGGAAAAAGACTTCAACAACATATTTAAATGGTTCCAATGCAATAAATTAACTATGAACGCGGAAAAGACCAAATACTTACCTTTCACCTCCTATAGCAATAATTTGCCGAATATGGGACTATTAAAAATAAATCAAAATATATCCATCCCAGAAGCCAGCTCCATAAAATACCTTGGTATACAAATTGACAGACATATGAAATGGAATTCACATATATCGTATCTAACAAGAAAACTACGTGGATTCATATCAAGATTTAAACTGTTGAAAGAATTCCTTGATATTTCTCACTTGAAAACTATATATTATAGCCTAATTCAATCCCAACTTATATACGGTATTACAGGATGGGGAGGCGTAAATGAAAGGCATTTAAATAGTCTGAATATTGTGCAGAAGAAAATTCTTAAAATAATCCTCGGCAAAGGAAAGACGTACTCTACCGACAGTCTGTATAAAGAATGTGGCATTTTTGATATTGCCAAAATATGTTACAAGGGATATACAAAAATAAAATTGAAATAACGCACTCAGATCACCCATATAATACCAGAAGACGAAACCACAGCGTCGTGGTTCCGAAATGTATTAAAACAGTGGGTCAGAGGCACTGCAGCTTTCTAGGTCCAAAAACTGGGAATTATTACCTGAACAATAAAAACCAGCCGAAGCTACGACATATTAAAAAAAAAGTTAAAAATTGGATTCAAAGCAATGACAGACAAATATTCCAAAAAATAATTTCAACTTTTATTTAGCACAAATTGTTCATCAAAATCAAATGACTGTAATGTATGTGTATATGTGACTCTAAACCCCGATTATGACACTCACCTTATGTGAAACCTACCTGTATGTGACCCTTTTACTAATTGTAATATTTTATCTTATGTAACACTCACATGGGATCAAAATCATATGACTATGATGTATGTGTATATGTAACTCTTAAACCCGATAATGCCACTAACTTTATGTGAAACCTATACCTGGATGTGACCCTTACCAATAATTGTGATATTGTATTTTATGTGATACATGACATAACTACTTATTATGACATTCCAAACAACTTGAATGTGTTCACAAAAAAATACACAGAAAGATTGCAACTTTTACCCATATTTTTATTTTTCCTCGAAATAGCATATAAGCACATTTTCAGAAACCTTTTTTATGTTTCTTGTCGCACCATTCACGAAATTGGTCATATGTTTTCTCATATATTAACTTGGATTTGGCCGGTAACATATTAGAGACTATTGCATTTGCTTTCTCAGATATATGTGATGGGGTATCACTACCACTATCATAATCAACATCCATCTTCTTGAAAATAACTTGAAATTGAAGCAACTACGAGCAAACACAGTCAAACACGCGGCGTGCCAACAAACCGTTTCTATAGTAATGACACAGAAAGACCACTGGATGCTGTGAAGTTGTATTGGAAGTATTGATAACATTAAAGATAACGTATATGGAAAAGAGAAGTATTATTTAGTTATTTTGGACAAATTTTCTTCATACAGGAAAAATTTTTGAATTCGATTTTACTGATAACATTGAATAATATTATATATCAACGATCATCTCTCACATTTCTACAAGGTTTTATTCAGACAAGCCAGGCAATTCTACTCCTCAAATCAATACAAATTCTGTTGGGTTAAGGACTCCAAAATATATGTAAAAAAGTCTGAAAGCTCAAAAGCCATTCTGATCCCCAATGAGTATACTCTCAAGAAGTTACCCATCTCTGTCATATAAATTAAATCATTTGGTTAAATAAGCTGTTTGTTTTTGTATCAAATTCGCTGACATCAAGTTGTACTATCAGAACACAAGGGGTTTGAGAACAAAAACAGAAGAATTTTTCAAGGCGACCTGTTCAGAAGACTTTCAAATAATTTGTGCAACCAGAAACCTGGTTGAAGGAAGAGATTCTAAGCTCCGAATTATTTTCGTCATCGTATGTGGTGTATCGTCGAGATCGGGATAAAAATATTAGTGAAAAAAGTGATGGTGGTGGAGTTTTCATAGGGGTACATCAGGATTTGTGCTCGTGTAGTGTTCCTCAGTGGAACACTGTTGGAAAAGTTGAAGATCTTTGGATATCAGTGGTGTTGACTGATAACAAAAAACTTTTTGTACCTATGTTGTGATTATATCACACCGGATGCAAAATTACAAGGCTTAACGATACACATTACCAAAGTTGAGAACATAATCACTAACAACCCTGAACACTCTTTTTTGATTATTGGTGACTTCAACCTCGCAAAATTGACATGGAAGGCTGACGATGTCAGCACTAATGGATATACACCGTCCAACGCCACTGATAGAATTTGTGAGTATTTTGTAAACTATATGTCTTTGTTAAATTTGATACAATACAATAATGAATTAAATGTTCATGGTAAACTCTTAGACTTACTTTTATCTAATAAGAATGATTGATCTTGATATCAGAGTTTCGGCTCACCCTACACCTTTTGTGAAGGAAGATTCCTACCACAAGGCTTTGGAAATGAGCTTTAAAATATTGCCAAAAACTTTTATCCAGTAGACCATACACTAAGAGAAAGTTCGCCGCTGATGAATATCTAAATAATATTTCATGGAAGGATAGGCTGAGTCATACTGATATAGATATTTGAATCGAAAACTTCTACAATATTCTGAATCACGCTATTGAACTATATGTTCCTATTAAGAACGTAAACAAAAGATCTAACCCGGTTTGGTTCTCCAGACATACATTAGCCGTAATGAAAGAAAAAATAAAGTATAAGAACAAATGAAAAAAATTAAAAGATGCCGAGGATTATTCACAGTTCTCTGCATTGCGAAAAAATCTAAAAAAATGTATTGATAATGATTATAAAACTTACATTGGAAATACTGAAAATAGACTGAAAAGCGATCCAAAAGCTTTCTGGTCATATATTTCTGGAAAAAAACTCAAAGTCTATCTATTCCGATGGAAATGGTTCATAACAATTCTATGTTGTGCGGAACAGAAGCAATATGCAATGGATTTTCGCAATATTGTAGTGATGTTTTTGAAAGTAACAACACCAACTGCTTAGTAGAGAAAAAACCATCGATACATTTTTTCGACATCAATTTTATTTCATCTATACAGGTTATGGATGTTCTGAAGAACCTTGACATAAAAAAGGGACCAGGCCCAGATGGCTTACCCTCCATATTCATTAAATCCTGTCGAGAGTCACTAGTGGAACCGCTATGTATTTTATTCAATAAATCGCTGAAGGATGGTATTTTCCCCAAAAGATGGAAAGTGGCCCAAATTGTGCCAGTTTTCAAGACCGGACAAAAATCAGAAGTTTCAAATTATAGACCGATCTCTCTGTTGTGTCTACTGGGTAAGGTTTTTGAGTCAGTTTTAACGACAGAACTTTTTTTCCGAGTTAAACATAATATAACAATTTACCAACATGGTTTTCATAAAAAGAGGAGTGTCACTACTAATCTTTTTCCGTTTATGCAAGATATTTACAATTCAATGAAACATGGAGCCCCAACATGCGCGGTGTACACCGACTTTTCCAAGGCATTCGATAAAGTGCACCACCCAACTTTGGGGATAAAACTTGAAAATTTTGGTGTACATGGTAATCTGTTGAGGCTCTTGAACTCATATATTTCTGACAGATACCAATATGTCGTTTTGAACAATTTTCAATCCCATAAAACACTAATCACATCAGGTGTACCACAAGGGTCATACCTAGGACCCTTATTATTCAGTATTTTTCTAAGTGACAGAAGGATGTTTTACTGCGTCCAAAATATTGCTCTATGCCGATGATTTAAAAATATACAAAGAAATCAAGGACAACTTGGACTACATGGACCTTCAGAACGATCTAAATCTTTTTTCAAAATATTGTACAATCAATAGGCTATTTCTTAATATACAGAAATGTTCTCAAATTCTCTTCTCAAGGTGTTTAACTCCCCTAACAACCAATCTGTACTTGCAAAATCAGACATTGAAATCCGAAGATGAAGTGAGGGCCTTAGGGGTCTTCCTGAATAAAAAACTCTCATTTGAAAGCCATGTTGAGTCTATTGTTAGGAAGGCATTGAAAACTGTAGGCGTTATCTTGAGAAATACTAAAGAATTTTGAAATCATTTCTCTGTCGTGACAATGTATAACTCCCTGGTGAGGCCTATATTGGAATATAACTCCGTTATATGGAACCCTGTTTGTGATAAATATATATTACGTATTGAATATGTCCAGAAAAAAATTGTAAAAAATTTAAACTACAGATATTTTCGCCATCGATATTTCGAGTGTTATGATGATAACCTCAGATTCTATAAACTTGAACGTATATTTATTCGGAGAGAATTTTCCGACATATTTTTTGTTTACAAAATATTCAATAATCTTATCGATGCTAACTATATAACTTCTGAGTATTCACTTGATTGCAATCCCTACATCACAAGAAATAGACTAATCTTCTATATAAGAACTTTCGATAGCAATTATTAATAAGATCAATGAATTCCTATAATTTTGTTTATAATACCCACTTAGACATTTTTCATTTTTCCATATATCTGTTCAAGAAACATCTCAAATCTCTTCTGTGTTCAAATTATAATTATTTACTGGAATAGATCATGAAATTTACATGGTGGTTCTTCGGGTTGTAAGGCCGACGTATGTTCAGAGAAGATCTCGACGTTTCGCCAACACGAGTGGTTAGCATTTTCAAGAGGTATTTTACAAATTTCTGCTTTCTTAAGTCGCTGTCAAATGCTTGACATTTCTAATACGTTGTCTCAATAAATACCTGTGATTTGACGTTCTTACATCTGATTGGTCCATAGCGTTAGCTGACATCATAGAATCGTTCGTACCGTTATTTTGTGGGTAGGGAGCTAATTGAGAATTTTTGAGAACTGGAAGCCAAACCTTGTTCAATTGTAGTCCTTCTTCGGTTCTGTTAAAGTTGCTGTGGTGTTTCTGATTTTCAATTGCTTCCCGGAAGAGTCTTGGGTAATAGGCAGATGTTGGAGAAATGACTTGGGTTTCTTCAAATTTCACTCTATGGTTATCGTTGTTGAGAGTATGTTCTGCGACAGCGGATTTCTGTGTGTGCCCTAACCGACAGCAAGCCTTGAGTTCTTTGATTCTTGTTTTAACGGAGCGTTTCGTGGTTCCGATATATATACAGTTCCGTTAAAAAACACTCATTTTATATTATACAATATTACTCAATCTATGGGATATTTTAATTTCCTACTTGGTTAAGTTAATGGATCATTTTGCCAAACAAAGTTGCTGGAGATAAAACCATAACAAAGTATCTTGTTCAACATATCAAACGTGTGTTGGCAAGATAATTGAGAAATCGTGTCATCCATAAACAAACGCCGTAAACTCAGAACTTTTTTTCGATTTTCTACGTTTCCTATGCCTCGGAATACCTTAATTTTATTGCAGGAGATAGATAGTCTTAGATCGGCGCAAATTATCGACGGATAATTTATTGTGAGTACTATATTATCTTCGATGAGGCAATGAAAATCACATAAACATTGATTTACCTTCTAATTTGAAACCGTATTCGTTTTATGATTCATAAATAACTGGCAGTTACTTATACAAGGTTTGTCATGATCAGTTGACCTATCGATTGCCATTGAAAAGCTTTGAATAGTAAAGTTGAGAACGTGTAGAGACATTGCTCAGTTATCTGTAATAAATCGCTAGGGTGGATTCGCCAACTTCTTTTATTCATTCTAAGCGTATACCAAACCAAACAATAACTCCCACCCTAAGATTTATTTTTATATATTGAAGGCATTATGATATGATGTTATATGTTTGCTGTCATCAGACCAAGATATAATTTTTAGTCCTCTTTGGGTTAAATGAGGGGATAGCTTTCCCAAAACCCAGAAGAATCAACCCTAGACTTCACAACGCTGCTGATTCTCCTATTTGACCATTATCTTGAAGGGCAGTGTAAATGAGGGGATAGCTTTCCCAAAACCCAGAAGAATCAACCCTAGACTTCACAACGCTGCTGATTCTCCTATTTCACCATTATCTTGAAGGGCAGTGTAAATGAGGGGATAGCTTTCCCAAAACCCAGAAGAGTCAACCCTAGACTTCACAACGCTGCTGATTCTCCTATTTCACCATTATCTTGAAGGGCAGTGTAAATGAGGGGATAGCTTTCCCAAAACCCAGAAGAATCAACCCTAGACTTCACAACGCTGCTGATTCTCCTATTTCACCATTATCTTGAAGGGCAGTGTAGATGAGTGGATTTTGAATGGCGGATTGAAGGGGTAAAAAATAGTCAGCAAAGTTCCACGAACCAGATGTACTTACCAAAAAATAAAGTGGTGGAAAACAATTAAATCATGAAAATCAAAAACCCTGCAAAAATCCTTAAGAATTTGGGTCTCGATGGATTTTAAAATATAGTATATTGTGTATTTAATAGTGAAAGCAATACATTCCCGGACGACGATGTAAATTGTTGGCCGAGGCGTTAAACCGAGGCCAACAAGCATTGAAGTCTGGGAGAATGTGCTTTTACTACATACTATTTTTTCTGAAATCGCAATCAGCATTATCAAAAACTAAGGAATTCTACGGACTAGGCCGGGAAGTGCTACTTTCCCAAAGAAAAAGTGTCCGGGAAATGAACACTTCCCGGATGGTTGCCGAAAAAGTACTTTCCCGTATCGAAAACGATACGGGAAAATTTTTGCCGGCTTGTTTATATTTTAGACAGTTATTGAATTCACGCAAACAATATGTAGAATTCCTTAGTTTTTGATAATGCTGATTGCGATTTCAGAAAAAATAGTATGTGTACCTCGTAGTAAAAGCACATTCCCAGACTTCAATGCTTGTTGGTCTCGGCTTAACGCCTCTTCCAACAATTTACATTGTTGTCCGGGAATGTATTGCTTTCACTACTAGATACACAATATACTATTCCCGTACCGTTTAGGCCCGAAAACGGTCCGGGAAAGTTCGTTGCTTAGCAACGGACTAAAATACTAGATTAGCGTATTTTGAGGCCTGAAGTTGCTCCGAGAAAGTGGGCATTCTTGAATGATTTCAGAAAAATTATATTTTGTGTACCTTTAAATGCATCGTCGGAAGATTAAATATACTTGTATTAGGAATGTAGGGGGTTTACCAACATTAACTTTTATTTCCAAATCAAATTTACAACATTTCTAAATATTTTCATGGTCATATTTATTATAACCGAATTTCAAAGATTTTGTGTAATAGGATTATCGAAAAGGGTTTGCCCGACAATACATTCTCATTTGGGAAATTTCATGACTATATTTTTTATGGTGACCGGAAATAAGCGCAAAAGAAAAAAGCGCACAGGAAATATGCGCACGGAAAAAAGCGCAATGTTACAAATGCCCACAAGAAATATCCACACGTGGAAAACCGCACACATGGATTAAATCGCACAAGGCAAAAATCTCTCATGTATAAATGCGCACAGAGAAAAAACGCAAACTCATATTATAAATTTAGTTTTAAGGAAAACCAAATTTCCAAAGAATAAGAGGGAACGAACTGTAACGATTAAACAGAAATATAAACTACTGTGGATTAGCTATTGTTTGTAAATAAGATAACTTGTCCTCTGTTTCATAATACTTTTCCACTGAATTGGCTACAATCGCGTAAAATTTTCTATATTTCTATAAGTTGCGAGCTAGGTTAGTTCGTTCAGGTTAGACCAGACTAATAAAATACTACCCTCAAAATGAATTTTTCTTCAACTTCCAAGCTCCCAACTTTCGAGCTTTGTTAGTTTGTTTAGGTTAGATTAGACTAATAATTGGACGGGATAATTTTGCACATAATCCAGGACCTGGACTAGGATGCTGTGTGACAATTTGAGTATGGAGAATTTTTCTTCAGAAATGCTTAGTAGGAGTCCTAGCAAGTGGCTTGGAAGTGGGTGGACATCCGCAACCTGGTACGTTTTCGAGCTATGACATCATTAAAGTCTATTTTGTTTATTTGTTTAAATTCTACACAAACAACTGCAGTTTTTTATATACACAGGGACAGGGTGTCCGAAAAGTCTTAGTATGGGCTTATTTCTCCGAAGTTAGGTAGAGAAACTATTGCGTGTGCGCATTTTTCAATGTGCGCATTAATGTACGTGCGGTTTTTTCCAAGTTTTTTTACGATGTACGCATTTTTCCGAGTGCGGTGAATTCATGTGCGCTTATATGTCTGTGCGCTTTTTTCCGTGCGCTTATTTCCCGTGCGCTCCTTTCCTGTGCGCTTTTTTCCGGGATTAATTTTTTATGATCGGATTACCGACGATTCAAAGCCTTGCTTGCCAGCCTATGCAATTAGTTTTAGTACGGTCAACCGCATTTTCTGTAGTAAACTTTGCTATGACTTAGGCGACCTGCTCTGTGTTTTTTATTTTTGGCCCGCTACCTAAAGCGGGAGTTTCAAAGATTAGGGGAAATAGTTAGTTGGACTTCAGTTTTCGAATCGCTATTGCAGGATGACGCCGAGTCATAGGCTGATGACAAGGCATTGAGTCACAGGAGATGAGCTATCGTCGGTGTTATCACATACAATATTCATTCCTTTCAGTAACTTGCGAAAAGTAACTTGTGTGGGTCACCATCCTACACGATGTTTTCCGTTCTTCAGGCTCCTCGACTGGCATTTAAATAAATGTAAATGTAAATAAATTGTCATGGTTACTAACTAGCTGCTGTGTCCGTTATTTGATTATATCAACTCACCTGTCACCCTGTTCCACAACAGGAAAATAGTACTTTTTATGATTATCCATCTTCCCCAAGAGGGGCACATAACAAAAAAAAATCGTTGGATTTACACAAAACTATATGCCTTGAAACTAATATGCTGTGATGCTAGTTCTCAAGCATTTCCGTCAATGGTATACTTGAGGGGAAAATTGGATGGAAATTTTACACTCTGTTTCCATCCTAAGGTTAGAGTTACAGGCTGCAGTTTTGGGTTCTTGTTAGGCCAAAACTCTTGAAGAAAACCATAATGTGAAAATTAACACCTCTTACTTTTGGACATACTCAAAACATTTTTATCGGTTAAAGAGTGATGCAAGACATTTTTCGCACATCGTTTAGGTGAAATTAGAGAAATGTTCCAAATGGAACTGGATTTTCACAACTGGAAATGTGGCCGATGAAGCGACCAGAGACAATAAAGAATGTGACTTCTCATTAAACGTCGTTGGTTAAATGGTCCATATTTCCACAAGTTGGACGAAGAATCTTGGCAATTTGTGGACAGAAACTTATTATTATACCAGAAATGAAGAGAGGATTCGAGGCCGTAACCACAAAAACTCAAAAGATGGATTTGTCAGAAGCTTCACCTGAAATTAAGGAAATTTCGTCGATTCGGAAACTTGAGAGAGAAACCACTATCACCTGAAATGGCACCATTACCGGCATCCAGATTGAAAAGTTTTGTTAGACCTTCTACCTATACTGATAATGATTATTTTGACCTGATGAACGTGTCCAAAGGAAGGAGAAGGGAAAAGAGATGGGGAGTATTGTTCACTTGATTTGAGGTCACGAGCGGTACATCTGGAGATTCCGTCATCCCTAACTTCCGATTCTGCCATTATGGCAATAAGACGTCTCATTGGTAGAAGAGGATCCCTTCCGAATTTTCACAGAGCTGACAAGGAATTGAGACCAGCTTTGAAAGACATGCAAAAGGAATCTATGAGGACAGAAATGACATCCAGGGGAATTGAATGGCATTTCATTCCTCCAGGCACACCACATATGGGTGGCAGAAGGGAACGGTTGGTGCGATCCGTGAAGAAAGAGGGGAAAAGCTCCACGAGAACTATCTTATGGACCCTGTTGGTGAAAGCTGAGCATATTGTCAAACTACCAGAGGTTGTTGAATTGGGTACTTTGGTAATGGAGACCACAAATTCACAACTCGACTAAATATTCCTTACAGCGAACAAAGTTCATGGCATGATCGGAGTGTTACTCATCTAGAATTGGTTACTTGATCTGAGTTCCTAACAAATTGATAAAATCAGAGGAAGAAACATTTCCCATCCGGTTCGTGGTTCGGTCGGCTTGAAGAAGTACATCGATTTCGAGAACACCCTGTCCACGATTTCAGTAACACATTGTGGAATAATCGATACGGAGTTGTAAGAACATGCGAGAACGTGTTGGTACTACTGATGGGTCATCACGAAGCGGGAGACCAACGACACGGAGACATGTCGCCGGCAGTCGGTCCGCCGGAAATCACGCCCCGGCCACCGCGTTCGTGGCTGCGGTCACGACGGCCACGCGCGGTGCAGGGCCGGCTTTACGCGGCGGTTTGGTTTTATGTCTGTAACTGGAACACTTGAAATCGAGATCCGATGAATGGAAATTCAAAAAGATTTCCATAAAGCATTTGAAATTCCTGTAATTTTCAAATAATATCGTAAAAGCCGAGGAACCCATGGTCCATGAAAATATCTGTAAAACAGAGACAGATCGCCAACCTTTCTGCGGTGTTCCAGAGAAGTGAACGAGCTGTAAGCTCAGCATCACCGAAGAGACAAACGGTACTGTTTTGGACATAATCTGAAAGTTTCAGTGTGTGTTCTGGTGCTGCAAGTGAACTTGATTTTACCGTTAAGCTCGAAACACGCGTCTACGGTTGCACAACATTTTGAGGGTTATACCCAATAACTTTTCTACTTATATTTTCATATATTGTCCCTCGCTAAATCCTTCCTTATTTGTATTTTCCTGGGTAGGATTGTCACGCTGGTAGCTATAGCTGCCTCCGTGGCAACGTTTGTTGTTGCCTTGTAAACACAAGGTCTTCTAACCGAAGCCACAAATATGTGGTTAGCTTCCTGTTGTTGACTTCCTTTGTTTCTATTTTTACATCCATGTGTTGTACATCTTCGCACTTGATTTTACCGTACTGATGAGAGCTTAAGCACGAAACACGTGTCTACGGTTGCACAACATTTTGAGGGTTATACCCAATAACTTTTCTACTTATCTACTTATATATATTTGGAAAGTTACTTATGACATCTACAATCACTAGTTGAGTGGATTCGTTTTGATTTCGAGAGCTCCATAAATCCTTTCTGATGAGTGGGCGACCACGAAACAGCTGTCAAAGGTTGGAACTCTCGAAAAATACTCTATTTTCACTTATATATATATTTGTTTGTTTATTTACTTAATTTACTATTGCATGCTATATTGCAACAATGTAATCTTTGGCAAAATGAATGATATTTGTCTATCTATCTATCTATCTATCTATCCATCTATCTATCTATCTATCTATCTATATATCTATCTATCTATCTATCTATCTATCTATCTATCTATCTATCTAGTTCTTTTTTTTATATTTACATTGTTTTTCTACTGTTCTACTGTTAACGACAAAATATTGTTTTGTCTTTTGGTTTTGTATCGAGTTAAAAGTAGTAACTCTCACGAATATTGAGTGAGAAGGAATGTTAATTCATTGAGAATAATTAAAGTATTTCAAATTTGAAGAATTCTGAGTCACTAATTAGGTAATGAAAATATTCAGAAATATCAATTTACAGTCTAGACAATTAAAATACACACCATTAGTGTAAACGCATATGGTTTTATATACATCAGATTGCATTGTCTCTGTATCCAAGATGGCAGACAGATCGTTGAGAAGAACGTAATCGGCAGACTACTTGTACTTTGTAAAATTACAAGGCCGGCCCTGTCCTTGCACAGCGCGCCTTCACTGCAAATTTCTATGACTATGATCTCATTGGCATTTTTGAGTTTATATTATTGTTGGTGCTACACTTATGCATTATGCATATTAGCCATGGAAGATTATGGAATATTCACATGAATGTGCTTTTATATTCAAAGGTAATTCGTGTTTTTCAGAGACAATTAGTCATGATTTGAAATGATTCCCATCTCAATGGAAAATGTTTTTTTCTACCACCTCACTAGAAAACTTTATTTTCGACCCCTAAAGAAGGGAGGAAAATGGTACTTTTCCTCTCGATTCATCAGGAAGAAGATGCATTGAAATCAATTTTGCCTCTTCAGCGAGATCTTTTGGCAGGTCGTCTTCGCTAGAACTCATTTTCAAAACTTAGAAGCAGCTTAAAAGGGTAAACAACGTGACAGCTTATGACAACTGATATGTTTGTATTACCAAACAGCGCCATAGCAACAAATCGTTGTCAACACGATGACGACGACGCAACGCTCACTTAATATTTTGTCATATAGCCGAATTATATAGTTCCATATGCAGTTGTTCTTATAAGTATGCACGCATTATAATTTTTAGGACGTTATAAAAATGACGACCTTAAAGGTAGTAGAAAAAACTATATACATACCTCAGGAGGAAAATGCTTTTCCTCCCGCGGATATTAATCAAACTATCCGCGGAAGGAAAATCATGATTTTCCTCCCTTGGTATGTCAATGGCTATTTCTAAGTTGTATAAGGAAAAAGTTATTTTTCCTGCTCAAACGATGTTTTTAAAATGTCACTTTTTTTCTAATATTCCTCGATATTCCGAGAGATTTTTGTAACACTCGCTTTATTTTCTTCCCTTGGTAAACAAATAGATACTGTTTAACAATAATTAATAGTGGGCATTGGGGGGACATTAATAGTAGTATGCGTCAATATTGACAATTATTTGTTGCCATGGTATCATGTATTAAGTGAATAAAATGAATAATGTTTATTTTCAAATTTTAACAAGTGATCGTAATAATTTATACTCTTCGAATAATTTCCGATTTTCGGAAAATAGTCTATATTGTAATGATATGAGTGAATACATATTTTTTTTTTCAATTACAAACAATTACAAAAATGCATTATTACCTTATATAAACTGAAAGTCCTATTTCCAGAGAAACTGGAGAAAAGTGAAATAGATCAGAAGCAATAACCCATCTCAGAGTGGTTTATTGATTGAAAGCTAATTCGAATTAGATGGAGGAATATTTTATATGATTTCTGAGAAATGTTGTTGTATTCAAGTCATATTGGATAACTAATATATAAGTATCATCAGCATAACATAAACAACGAGTGGAGGAATTCCCATTATTTATATAAACACTAATAAATCATTAGCAAAAAATATTAATGAGAAAGGTTCCAAAATGGATCCCTGAGGTACACCATCAGTGATTTGTTTTTCAGAACTTATATCCTCCCCAATTTTTACTACTTGTCTCCTACTTTGAAATAGTTGTCTAGTTATCTTCATTCTCTTTTAAACTGAATTTTCATACGTCTCCGCCACTGCAAAGGACTTCCAACCTCCAAGTTCTTTTACCGATGGTAGATCGCCACCATTTTCTACAAGCATAGTAGCCGAGGATCTGCGAAACGAGTGCCCTGTGTAGAACTGAGGATTTTCTTTGGAACAGCTCCAATAGTATGAACTTGTTTTACCACTTTGCCATTCCAATAACCAATGAAGAATCGCTGATTTTCCAAATTTGAAGGCCGCAAATCTACGTATTTTTGGTATAAACCATAGGCATCAAAGGAAAGTCCTTCTTTGGGAATGACAAATACCCTGTTCTTTTTGTTTTTAGTATACCTCAATGTGAACAAAACTCTGGTACCGGTGCTTTCAAAATCATCCACAGTCAGCTTAAGTCACGTCTACGGGCTCCAAAAATAACTCACCTTAATACAACTTTTTCAAGCGACCACGTATGATCATCTGCCTCCAACAAAAACTTAGTTACTTCTTCTTCAGACAAAATGTTTGTTTTCTTTGGTGTGTATGCATTGGACTTTCGTCTCAAGAACAAAAATAATTTTCCAAATCTGAAAATACCATTTCTGTAGGTCGTACTCTTTATGGTGTACGATTTAAAATAACTAACCTCGAAATGTCAATGTTGTCATATACTTTCAAAGCAAGTTTCAACATTGAAATCTTGGTCCACAGCGAGTTAGGAGAATAAACCTCTGATTTTCCTTTCGTATAGGCTAATATACATCTTCATTAACCACCTTTATATTCTTGCTTTTACGCCACTCTTCAAAATTTTCATATTCTTTTGAGTTATTATCGGCAGTAAATCAACACTCGCTGCACATAATTCTCTCAATATTTCTAAAGAAATTTGATTTTGTACCTCAATTTCTTCAATTTCATCCATGGTCGTTGTTAAAGTGAACTCGCGAACACAAAAATCTGACGTTGTTTATAATATTGTTGTGATATTGTTAAGCTGTCCCATGATAACACGATATTGGGATTTTTCTGTAAAATTACGAGGTACGTGGTTTGTTCTTTCCTAGGAAAAAGTCTTGAACGACACATGGTCGAACTCAAATAACGGATTTGGTTGTTATAATCCTCGGCTGCGCCTCGAGTTACAATATTCACCGTTATTAATATCGACCTTGTAACGTTAGTAACTATTTGTAACAATTTCTTCATTGATTTTTGCAAAAGTCGATATAAGCGATACTGGTCTAAAATTTGAAGGATCATCTATAGACTGCCGCCCACCACCATGCACCCCCTAAGGTTGAGGCCCGGAAGGATGAACGCCCCAGCACTCGTACGTACTCGAAAGCTCACCCCCCCTATCCACCACCCCCGCTCGTTAAAGCGGTTCCTCATCCTGATGATTGGCGATCAGCAGAATAAAATCTGATCGTTTGATATGGAGTGCTCGGCCAATTCTCGGCCTGAAACTCTCTTATATCTGACATGAGTTTAATTTGATTTTACAATGACTTTACTTAATGTGCATGGTGTCCCCCTGAAACTGGCTGATGGCCTGAAAAACACTTGGCTGAGGGCCAAGTGTTGTGTATTGAATTTACTGAGTTTACCACTTGGTCGGTTCTTCTTGGAATCTGAAACATAAAAGCATGATTATCGAAATTTTAAGCCTGTTGAAGTAGACGTTGGCGTCGCCGAAGGTTTCGCTTCCGTCTTACTTCTTCAGGGGTGTCGTTGTCTCCCTGGTTCACTGGTCGTCTGTATTTGTCTCTGTCTCTATCGTCTTGCTCACGTCTGTTCTCGAGGAGCTCCGTGAGCAACGGGTTCGTGTGGGTCTCTACTCTGTCTAGAGTAGTCCCCACGTGATTCCTTATCAGTCTGTCAATGTAGTCCGGATGGATGTCTAAGTCTCGATATATAAACCTGTTTGGCATATATCGTGGTGCGTCTGTTGCCATTCTCAGGCAGACATTGAAGAAGGCCTGCATCCTCTGCCTGTAACTGTTCGCGCATTGCCCCCAAGCAGTAGACGCGTACATCATGATTGGCAGAAGGATTGTCCTGATGAGGCGTAGTTTCAACTCGAGTGCCATGTTGCTCCTACGCCCGATGAGTGGATACAGCTTATGCCTCGCGGCTTTCGCTATAGCCAATCTGTGGGAGACGTGCTTCTGAAACGTGAGTTTCTTGTCCAGGGTTACTCCTAGGTAAACGGCTTCGTCTACCCATGGAATTCTCTTATCGTTCATAGTAACATGGCCCTCGGGTGTCCTACGTCGCCTCGTGAACAGTATGGCCTTGCTTTTGTCTGCATTGATTCCGATCTTCCAACGATTGAACCACGGTTCCAGCTTGTTTATCTGATGTTGCAGCTTCGATGTTACTCCTCTCTCATGGGATGACTCAGCAAAGATTGCCGTGTCATCTGCATAGAGAGCAAGTTTGGTCATGGGGACTGCCGCCCATGTGCATTGGAATCACTACTGTCATTTTTGGAAATGACGGGAATATACCTTCACGAAACTTCTTGGCTATAGAGCGGTATGAATCCCTCATTTAATTTGATTTTTTTTGTGTTTACCCCCAGGTCATTTTTTATTATGGTCCATGTTTCCTTCACTTTATTATTTGAAGCACGAAGTAACTAATATACAGAGTGACCCAAAGTTTAACCGCCAAACGTTCAGGATCGGATTTTTAAAATGGAAACTTTTTTCCCCATGAAAATGTGCCCTAACTTGCTCCGTTTTCGAAATACAGAGTGTTCAACGTATTTATAAAAATAAATTTTTTATCAATTATTTAAAAACCTTTTTGCTGATTTTAATAAAAACTGGCATGCTTATTTGCGGTAATAAGGGTCTTCATTTAAAGTACTTATAGTGAGTAACTTATCAAATACAGTGGCGTCCCAAAGGGCAATATAATTTTGATATTAGGACAAGTTATTGTACTCCACTGTGTTTTTGTATGTTAAATTTTTTCAGGATTGAGCAATTAAAGATACAATTTTTTGTCTGTTTAACTTTTTTCGTACTTTGCTTCATTTTTGAGAAACAATTTAAAAAAAGGCGTTTCCTTGCATGTAACACGAAAAAAGTATCGAAGCAATTGATATCACGATAAATTCATTTATTTTGATTTATTAAAAAACGAGAAAAAAAATTTTTTTTCAATGCAAAGTTCTGCAGCTGCGCGGTGTGATATCTGGTGCTGCTTGAACAATTCTTTTCCGTAGAGAACCTTCGTCGTTGATGGGCTCAGCATAAACTTCGGTTTGAATTGCACCCTATATAAAAATCTATATGGTTTAAGTCAGGAGAGCTCGGAGGCCAAGGAACTTTGACGCCCTGTATCTTGAACGAAACAAGTTAGGACACATTATTATAGGAAACAAAAATCTTATTTTTGCCTTTAAAAATTATCAATCCTCAAAATCGAGTTCCAATTTAAAGAAACTAAGCAAAACTCAAAGTTGTGTCCACACAATATTGTGGACTTTGACTTTTCCTTAGTTTCTTTATCTAATATTTATTTGAAGTAGTTTTCTTCAGGGAGCTTGAGTACTGTTCTTGAAGTTTCTGGTAAATCTGATAAATTTTCGAACATGATTCGATTTCAAATAATAGTAATAATAATAATGTTTATTGACTTAGCAAAGTCAACAACATTGCATACTAGACAAAAAGAGTAAATAAATGGAAGAGATATCACGAATCTCTAGTGACACCACTAGTGCTTGTATGTGATTAGGAAAAACATATTTTCACCTAATTGAGACAGACTTGAAATTTAAATTTATGAAATTGTTAAAGTGATAATGAATATTATGTAATGAAGTGGGTTTGTCGTGTTCGAGGGTATCGTCATAGTTGGGATAATTTGTAGTATTCGGGTAGGTGTCACGTTTGGGAAAGGGACATTTTCTGGTAATAAGCACATTATTATACATAAATCTTCAAATATAAATACACACTAACATATAAAGACTAATAAACATGTATGAATAAAAAAAACAGATAATTTTTTATTTTATTTTTGCATTTTTGAAGTAAATGATTATGTTATAATTTTAATTTTAGAATTTGATTAACAAAATCATGAAACGACTTGCTCTCAGATAGTAGGATCCAATTCTTTATTTTCCACCATTTCAGTGGGGATTTTGTTCTTTTTTACATCAAGCAACAAATTGAGGCAGTACAGCTGTCTCACATCGCATACTTGGGAATCTTTGAATAGACTGTCACTTGGATATGTTGAGACTCTTCCGTAAATTATTTTAAGTATCCATCTCTGATGTATAACATTCAACTTTTCCAAATGATAGTCATTCACTCCCCCCCATCCTATGATTCCGTAAGACAATTGTGATTGCACTAATGCATAATATAAAACGTTAAGATGGTTAATGTCTAAAAAATCTTTCAAATATTTTAGTTTGTATAAGAGGCCACTCAACTTTTTGACTATATTTCGGATTTGTATATCCCATCTGAGATGTCGGTCAATTTCAATGCCCAGATATTTGATGGACTGTTTTTCAGGAATTTCAGAGTTCATTCCAAAACATAGCGGTCCCATATCAGGTAATTTGTTAGAGTAGGAAATGAAAGGTAGGTACCGTCTTATCTAAGTTTAGGGTGAGTTTGTTATACCTGAACCATCTATTTATTTTTACAAACTCGGTTTCTGCTTTCACTTTTAAGCTTGCCCAGGAATCAGCTTCGTACAAGATAGCAGTATCATCAGCAAAACTGAGGATATTTCCCTCTGTTTTCAGACTAAGAAGGCTATTCATGTAAATTATAAATAAAAGTGGGCCTAGGACTGTGCCTTGAGGGGCGCCATAAGTAACAGTCATTGGTTCACTGATAGCTCCATTTATGTCAACCATTTGTTTCCGATCCGATAGATAGTCTCTCAAGATCTGATGGACTCCATAATTTTCCAATTTTATCAATAGTTTTTCATGACAAACGGTATCAAATGCTTTAGACAAGTCAACGAAGATGCATAAACAAAGAGTATACGAGAAAAATGAGAATAAAGATTAATCCTTTTTGATTCAAGCAATTTCTATTAGTGTTTCCTCCATCTGTCGACTTCGCAATGAAAGAGTGAGAGGGGATGTTCCCAACTAGATCAGTCACGAAAATCAGTCCTACTTTCCCTTGACGCTCACGATTCTCTCCGAACATTTCAGGATTTTCGTGTGAACCGAAAGATTTAAAAAAATCTGCATTTCGACTTTATAGTATTATTGCTGCTCTATACTCATACATTATGCATTTGTTCGAAAGACATTGCGGTTACAATTGTAAGAAATGATTGTCGAGGACGGACGCAAGAGGCGCTTGAAGGCAAACACGGTTCGAAATTTAGGTCCTGTCGGCTGAAGCTGTAACGTCTTCTCACAACTCTTTTGTTTTGATGTTATTTCACTGACGGAGAAAGTGTTGGAACTGTCTCGAAATTTTGATGTTATTCTCATACTTTATACATACTTTTGTATTATCGTGATATTCTAATTTCATTAACTCAATCTATCAATAGACCAACAGGGTATTTCATAATAAATGCGCTGGACTTCCGGATGTGATAGCTCGTTCAAAAATATGAAAAAAAGTTTCTATTAAGTTACCCTCTAAAATGCACCATTTTCGAGATACAGGGTGTTGAAATTTAAAAAAAAATAATCGTTTTTTGCAAATATCTCTGGAACCGTTTATCGCACAGAAAACAGATTTCGTAGGCACTTTCTACTCATAATAAGCTGTGTTTTGTGCAGATTTTTTATTTTTTTAAATTCATGATTGGTGAAGATTTTGAAGGGGTAGTGGGTGTTTTTTCTCCAACTTCTACGCCACTGAAAAGAGTATGATTTTGAGCCGCCTACTTGAACCGCCAATGTTTTCTACACAAAAAAGGTACTCTTGGTCATAAGCTCTAAAAATGGCCGTTTTCAATAAAAATCAACTTTCATGTTATTTAAATAAAGTTTTTTCCTCGAATAATTGCTGCGTGCATTGAAGCTAACGGCGGACATTTCCAACAATTCAACTGAGTATGATTGTTATTGTTTTTTTTATTTTGCAATTAAGAAGTCAACGTTTGGTTTTGTTACTTGTTTTAACGTTTAAATAAATTTTGTATAACTAGGAAAAAAATTATTTATAAAAAATTTACCACGTTTTTCTACATGAAAGTTGATTTTTCTTGAAAACCAAGAGTACCCTTTTGGGTAGAAAACATTGGCGGTTCAAGTAGGCGGCTCAAAATTATACTTTTTCCAGTGGCGTAGAAGTTGGAGAAAAAAAACACCCACTACCCCTTCAAAATCTTCACCAATTTGAATTTTAAAAAATAAAAAATATGCACAAAACATAGCTTGTTATGAGTAGAAAATGCCTACGAAATCTGTTCTCTGTGCGATAAACGGTTCCAGAGATATTCGCAAAAAACGATTATTTTTTTTAAATTTCAACACCCTGTATCTCGAAAATGCATCGTTTCTGTTGTTCGAAGTTGATGGGTAACCTTTTATGAATTTGTAAATGAAGATATTCAAAATTAATTATTTTGGAAAGGCAGGCGAAAACGATCACCAGTACTGCATGTTCGTATAAACTAAGGCCTAATATGTTTTCAGAAGATGAAATTGATTTTAAATTATTGGAAAGCACATTTGATGTTATTGGATATCCATTGCTGCATTGCATAAATACATCCTTGAGTAATGGCTACTTTCCATCAAATTTGAAAATTTCAACAGTTATACCAATTCAGAAGGTTCCAAATACAAACAAGATTGAAGAACATAGACCGATTAATACACTTCCTTGTCTGGAAAAAATATTGGAATTATGTGCCTTTAACCAACTAATGGGGTTTTTAGATGAACAAAAATTATTATGACAAAATCAGTCAGGATTTAGACACGGATATTCTTGTGAAACCGCCTTGCAAAAAGTCATAAATGATTTCAACTATTCAATTGATTCAGGTAAATCTATTGTTGTAGTATTTCTAGATCTACGCCCAGCATTTGAGGTAGTGAATAGAGAGCTACTAATAAAAAAACTCAGCCTTTACTGTGGTATTCGTGAAAATACGTTAAAGTGGTTTGAATCATATCTCACTAGTAGACAACAGCAAACCAAAGTCAATAATTATAAATCAAATATAAAGAACAACGATAATGGAGTCCCACAGGGTAGTGTACTGGGTCCCATGCTTTTTATCTGTTTTGTAAATGACCTACTACATCTGAACGTGGATGAATGTAGAATACATCTTTTTGCAGATGATACAGTTGTATACTTTGCAGGTGAAAACATCAACAGACTAATCTCTGAAAGGAACGAAACTCTAATTAAGTTTCAAAATTGGTTCACTAATAATAAATTGATTACCAACCCGCAGAAATCTAAATAAATGATATTGAAAAGTAAAAAACATCTAAACCAACGAATCACAAATAATGTTCGATATAACAATTATGATTTGGAACAAGTTAGCAACATAAAATATTTGGGTATAATCATAGATAATAAACTAAATTTCAGTGAACATGTGATTATATAGTATTTTTGATGCAGGAATGTGCACATATAATAATCTCCCACGAGCAATCAAATCTTCTTTAACGGTGAATGTATTCAAACAAAATGTGATAACTTACCTCAAAACAAATGTATAGTCTGTATATTCAGCTCGATATTTAGTATATATTTATTAATAGTTATAATATCATACAAAAATATTTCTTCCACTTCTACTACTTTAGTTTTAAGTTATGTGAATGTATTTTATACCCATGATTGTACTTTTTTTTTACTTAGCAACGCTAATAAACGAATATGACATAAAATATTTTTTTTGCCAAAGTTTTGGGAAAACCTAATTATCAAACCTAAAGCGAAGAAAACTCTGGAGAAAAAAGTAAATATGGTTTTTTTAGGACACAAAACTACATTCTTGAAAATTACTTCTGTTGACTTTAGTAACACAAGTTCAGGTAAATCAATAGAATGAAATGATTTTACATTTACATGGTATGTAATATTCTTTGTTGTCACTAAAGTTTGAGGAAATAAAATATTATTTTATAATAAATTTCCAGTGTAGTCACTTCCGAGGTACCCTGGAAGAAAAAATTTTCGAGAATCGATGTGTTTACCATGGTAATACGACAAAATAATAGTATTCGATTGGTCGAAAATTGTTGGTGTGAAATTTTCAGCATAACCTTCAAACTTATAATTGGGTGTTTCACTGTCGCTTTGCAATACATTTTCGCTCCCTGATTTCTTTTTCAAAAACTGCTAATATTCATTTCTTTTGATTTCAGGAAAATGTAGCAGTATATAATCCCTAATATTCAGGTGAGCCATATCTTCTTATCATATAATGATATTTGTATAAAATAAACGGAAAAAAAGCTTTCATTTATAAAGTAGTGAAAAACGTCATACTTAGTACCGATGTATGGTAAAAAAAACAAAAAATTCAATGTTTATTTAAATATATATTGAAATGAAGTGGACATGATATAAATACCCCACATAAACATATACCGTAAACATAAACCGTCGTCATACCAATAATTTTTTAGAATTGAAATTGATTTTACGAAGAAAATAAAAAACGAATTTTCATTTTTGGTAGTGTTGGGTGATCATTTCCTTCGAAACCAATATTTGCTAAACTTTCAGGATATAGTTTCCATCATCATATTCAATTTTCCTTCATTATTCAGAATACCAAACCAACTTGGTTTTCTTCATGCTAATTTGAAATAGGAAAAGTCAGTTAATACGTCAGAAAAACTTCAAAAAGTCTAACGCCATGACCATAGATCTTCATAAAAAAGGAAGAATTAAAAATTATATATACGGGGATATGTTGAAAAATTCTTAGCCTACAAACAAAATTTCAATGTCAAAATATTTTATTACTCAACATATTCTCCTCTTAATTGGATACATTTATTACAGCGAACCTGCAACGTCTCTAGACCTTTAAAAAATTGCTTCTTCTTTCTCTGCAAACCAGACCTCCACAGCTTTTATTACCTCCTCGTTGGAAGAAAATTTACGACCTTTTAAACTTTTTTTCAGTTGAGGAAAGAGATGATAGTCGGACGGAGCCAAATCTGGTTAATAAGGGGAGTGTTCTACTAATTTAAACCCTAAATAACGAATTTTTTGCATGGCAACATGAGATTTGTGTGCAGGGGCGTTGTCCTGCAAAAACAAAACACCTTTGGATATCTTTCCGCGTCTTTTCTCTTTAATTTTTTCGTCAGTAATGTCGAATAGTAATCTCCAGTTACTGTTCTACCCTTATTCAAAAAATCAATCATGATTACTCCATGGCAATCACAAAAAACTGAAGCAAGAACTTTTCCAGCAGATTTTTGGACACGAAACTTCTTAGGTCTTGGAGAACCGGAGTGTCGCCATTCCATCGATTGTTGGTCGCCATTCCATCGATTGTTGCTTTGTTTCTGTATCGTAGAAATGTACCCAAGTCTCATCCATAGTAACAATTCGGTTTAAGAAGTCTACATCGTTTTCAAATCGAGCACAGATCGAACGCGATGCTACTACCCTTCCACGCTTTTGGTCAACATTTAAACGTTTGAGGATCCATTTTGCAGCAATTTTTCTCATGTCCAAATTGACGTGAACTATATGATGAACGCGTTCGTGTGAAATATTCAGTGCTTCAGATATCCTTTTTAGCCCAATTCGACGGTCTGTTAAAATCATGTCATGAACTGCATCGATATTTTCGGGGACTGACACAGAAACTGGCCTTCCCGATCGGTCATCATCTTCAATGGAAAATTTACCTCTTTTGAAGTTGGTAGTCCAATTTTTCACGGTCGCATACGAAGGACATTGATCACCAAGGGTATTAAGCATATCTTCGTAAATCTACTTACCTCTTAACCCTTTTAAATACAGGTACTTGATGATGGCTCGATACTCCAATTTTTCGATTTTCACAATTACGGTGGATATATTTTTTCTTTTAATGTTTTGCGTAACTATGGTTTACTTTTTTGAAGTCAAACTTTACACTGACACTTCTAATAAGTTATTGTTCGTTGCTATGGTAACGCAATATTTTGTTTATGCAGGGAACTGGTCTAGACTAACTAGATATCAATACATCCTCTTACATTCCTTCTAGAATGCGCTGTACAACATTCATCATGAACTATTTTCAACATAATTTAAAAAATTTCTTGATTTTCGAAGTTTCTACTCATATTTTATATATTTTTCCAAATGTTGGATATAAGCTTTATTATCAGATATATCAGATTTGTTTGAACTGTTATGTTGCCCAACATTGTGATTAATAATATCTACTAAGAATATAATGATTGAACACGTCCTAAAAATATTAATTTTTTATGACTAATGTAATTTGCAAAACTAGCTGACTTACATTAGCCTAAAAAATTATAATGTTTTTTTTATAACTGGTTACATAAATATCTATTAAATATTTTGAAGAAAATTTCTAGTTTCTGTCGGCTCCACAATCATAGAACACCATGTAGGCAAATCAAGGTCTCTCAAGTGAAGCAATGCGATCATGTTAATAGAAAAAAGTCTGTACCACCTGTGGGCACTGCTGTCACCTGTCCACAGGTGCAGCCACCATCAATACTCTCCTAAATTTTTTAAGATCACTTCAACTCTCTTCCCAAGCAAAACACTTCATTTATCAAGGGTGTCGTTTCCACTTTAGTTTTAAATATAGAAAAATTAGTCAAAGAAACATCTCATGACCTCCCATGGTTTCCCCACAACACACCACCTGACTTGGGCATTATTATTCTCTTCATGCCTTCACATCTCTCGTGTCTTCCAAAGGGTTGAGAAATGCAATCATTTGTTTATTTCATTTAGAATAAGTTTCAACTGTGAAGTTTTTAATGGATTCATGACATATGCATAATCCGTTACTTTTAATGGTTAGGTACCCATTTCCAATTGCTCAATAGAAATACTGTTATTAATGGGACAGATTTGTGGAACTTTTGTGTTGTCCTGTTGAGACTGACATGCTGGCTTCCTGGGGAACAACGGGATTTTTTATCATTCGAAATAAAATTAATTAATTCTCAAAGCATTCCCATAACCATTTTTTTATGAGAATCGAAATACAAATGCCCCTTTTATTACTGAAATTTTTTTTAAGCCGACAAAAAGTGTGAATGAAAAGATAATAATCGAAAATGAGTTTTTGGCATAGCAGACAGGGTAATGAAAACTGGAACTGAATATAAAAAATGTGAATCAACCTGGACATAATTGGAAATGCTCTGTAATTGCCAACTTCTTGATAAATACTTTCACTTCTTTAATTGAAAAACATTTTCCAATGAAAAAATGTTTTATTAATAAAAAACCACCAGTTGAATGGTTCAATGTTGAACTCATTATCTGAGGTCAAATCAATTTGTAATATTACCAGGGATTTCAATAATTACACTATTCTGAAAAAACACTACCAATTGAATTCAACACAATATAAAAAAGCATCATACGTGTTAGGTTTTTTTTTTTCTGCGTGGGGTTTATGAACTTCATATTGATAATGCACCTAGTTCTGAAAAATGGATTTATTTATTGAAACAATTGTGTATACGAATTTAATTACACACATATACATAAATCAGGAAATGGTTTCTTCCAGCGGAATTATCAAATATCAATAATCCAAAGAATTATTGAAAAGGCTGATATCATGAGCCAAAACACAATGGATTCTCTTTAACAATGCTAGAGCTTTTTTTCAAATCAGGCAAATCTCATTTTCAATAAACTCATAAAAATGAACTGATGAGTCAACACTTTGACTTGCAACTTCCCACACAGGCACGTTGCAAGTCAATGTACCTCATCTCAGTACTGTACATATAATAACACGTAACTTCTCACACAGGCACGTTAGTAATTATTATATTTCCAATACAGCTCACAGACATGTAACTTCTCACACAGGCACGTTACAAGTCCTTCGCTTCTCGAAAATCCAACAAAAGCAGGCAACTCCTGACCAAGCCACGTTGCAAGCCAATAAACACTCAAATCAGCCTAATAATAGGTAACTTCACACACAGGCACGTTACAATTACCAGGCTGAAATGAATACAACGGTGATATGCAACTTCTCACACAGGCACGTTGCAAATCACCGAATGACATGTAACTTCTCACACAGGCACGTACAAGTCCTTGAATTTTCGAAAGCTAAACTGAATATATTCACTCAATTCCAACGTGCTGAGACTCATGTACAACCAATGAATACCCAAATAAAACCCCTTTTCAAAACATTACTTTTGTAAACATCAATACAAATATCAACAAGTATTAAATATTCAGTATTGAAGGAAAGCTCCGTACCAATGATCGTAAGAGCAAAACACAAATTCTTCAAAATGTTTATGCTGCCACGAACGGAACTCCCACATGATTTTCTTTGTTTAATAATCAACAAGCAATGGAAAGTACATCCAAGAAAAATATAATGAAACATACTGATTCTGAATAACAACCTGCTTTTCTTTTATTGAAAGTAAACTCCAACAATTACTCACTCAAACAGGTATTATAGCCATTTGTCGAAGATAATTCCAAGCAATTTCAAACAAATATAACTCCTACCTTTTATTCCAACCATAGGTATCACTTCAACACAAATGAATATATTTAAACAATCACCCCAAGAACAATGATTTCTGAAACTCCATACCAACTCTCGAGTCAACACCAACTTACTTCGCATTCCCATGCTATTTTTCTCGCCTCCCGCCAGCCAAACGATTTTGTTGAAGATCCCTAAAAACCGGCATATGACGATGCGCGGCACATGACTAATATATACTGGACGTACCATCATAGGCTGGCGTTCGGCAATAGAAAACTCCTTACATACGATAAATTCATCGGAGAATCCGATAACAAAGTTCGAGATAGCTGGAGACTTGTAAATTTTGAAAGAAATCATTCAAAGAAAAATACAATTGATCCCACCATAACAGCTAAAGAGTTCATCAGTGATTACTTCTCCTTACTAATGATTCAAGTAACCCGGTCAATTACTTGAAAGGATTGCCACACCATGTTCATCTTTTTTGTAGAGCCAGTTACAATATCAGAGGTAGTCGAAGCCGGTACGCAGCTTGAAAAACTCTAAATTCACTGATGTTTATGGAATGAATAGTGAACTTGTAAAACAAACCCTAGACTTAATAATAGATCCGTTGGTAACTCTCTTCAATGCTTCCATTGCAGAGGGACAATTTCCAGATATTTTGAAAGTCACGAAAGTAATACCAATTTTCAAAAAAGGTGACATTCACAGGTGGCAAACCATAGGCAAATATCTATCATTTTTCCAAAGTTTTTAAATTAAATTGAAGCCGAGACTCATGAAATACTTTGAAACGAATACATTTATCAATAGTTGTCAGTTTGTTTTTAGAAGCAAATGTAGTACAACCCAAGGTGTTTTCAAGATTTTTAGCGATATAGTCGAGGGTTTTGAGAATGGCATAGAAGTTGGTATTACTTTGTGCGAGCTGTCGAAAGCTTTCGACTGTGTCTCTCATATTATTCTTTTTGGAAAGCTTTATCACTATGGTGTCAGGGGCATACCCTCGATCTATTCCAGTCTTACTTACATAACAGGAAGCAAGCAGTGTATATAAGTGATTCTTGTTTTGATTTTCACAATATTACATATGGGCTGCCACAGGGATCTGTTTTGGGCCCTTCTCTATTCATCATTTACATGAATCATTTGTTCCATCTATGTTACCTAATAAATGTGTGGCTTACGCTGATGACTTTACTCAATACTGATGCTTCCGACGCAGACAGTCTATCGTTACGTATGACGTTATCTATCGAATCTGCACAAAATTGGTTCAATGCCAACAATCTGAAGTTGAACCATGATAAAACCCAAAATCTTGTTTTTTCCACCAGAACGCAGGTGATGGTAAGAGTGTCAAACTTCTTGGGGTTGTTATAGATGAAAAACTGACTTGGTCAGCCCATATAGATCAACTAGATAATAGAATATCGAGTTCACTATATTTGTTACGCAATATGAAGAAACAACTGTCTTAACACAGTTCGAATATGTTATTTTTCATTTTTCCATGCTCACATAAATTATAGCATTATCTTATGGGGGTATTCTTGTCACGTCGTCTTTAGGGTTTTCAAAATGCAGAAGAAAAAGTTAGAATTATGACTGATGCGGATTACAGAGACCACTGTCAAAAAATCTTCAAAGATCTATCTATTATGCCTGTTCCATCATTATATATTTATAATACGGTACATAAAAACAAAAAATCATTTTTGGCCGACGCTGATTTTCATGATTACCAAACTCACGGTGCAACCGATTTGAGACCTCCTCGCTACAGACTCAATAAAACACAAATTCACTGGATGTCAGACTCTATAACTGCAATATCTAGATCTCCCAAATAATGGGACACTGTTTTTCAGATTGTTTTTGTATGTTTTGTCGTTTTTAATATTATTATTTTTTACCTATGACTATTTTACCCAAACTCTTTTAATGTCGATTTTAAACATTTTTAAACTTTTACTACTGAATTGCCAAAAACATAATTGTAACTTGGTCAAATAAATCTATTTATTCTATTCTATTTGAGACAAGTGCATTTCACCAACTACGCTATTGGTCCTATTTGAAAAACTAGGTACTCACATCGTGAATTTGAAATAACAGAGCAACTCTTCAGGTGTTTGGTTAGCATCTACTGAAGTTACAAAGTTACTAAAAATAAAGAATTATTTATTGACTACGTTATGTCACTCAAATATTCGTAGCATTTCACGTTACATCAAAAAATAAGTTCAAAACAAACATTCAAAAGAAGTGTGGAGGTTCGGCAAGTATATTCCTTGAATTAAAAGTGTGGTTACGAACATGATCGAAATCGAATAAAAACAGTTTTTCGTGAAACATTCTCTCATGACTTGTTCAAAACAAAACATATTTATAGTTTTATTATTGGCAAGTAGAGCATTATACAGAGTGGCCACTTTTTTAATGGGATTGTATTGGTAACTTTTAAACCATAAGAGTTAGAAGGTCGGTCAAATGGAGAAAAAGTTGCATTCACAGAAGCATTGACAAGTGGTTCAAACAAATCGAGATTATCAGGACCAGTTATTGAGATATCATAAGAAAAGTAAATTCTGTCATTTTGATTTTTCTTTTTTTCCCACTTTATTTCAAATATTATCAAAAAATGGAACAGGAATTTTTTATTCGATAGTGAATTATCCTTAATTTGACATAATCAGATTTCGTATCCAACGTTTCGTACTGTCTGGGCCACCCTCAACCTCATTTTTTTCAATACGGACCTGCATATTTTATGACACATTTCGAAATAACTTTTAACACTGAATTCAACAATATATCATAAAATGTCATTCAAAGTTGATTTTCAGGTGATTTTGACCCTTATCCAAATTTCTCTGGGTCGGATCTGTATTGCATTTACCTTTAGTTTAATTAACAACATGCAATACATTTCGATTAGAAAAACAACTCAGTCATCTTAAACTGAATGGAACGTATCAGAATCAAAGCAAGAAACAAGTAATAATTATTTACATATTTCAAGAGAAGAAAAACCTAATGCAGAATAATTAAACGAAACTATCATTTATATGAAAGAAAAATTAAATGGTTATTCGAAAATAAATGAAAATTAATGAAGTAAGTGTTCGAAATGTCCACTTTTTTGTAAAATGCACTTTGCGGTTCTGGAACCCATACTTCTTATACATTTGCTAAATTCGTCTCCTTGAATACCTTCCAATACACTCTCAATCTTCTCGAGAGGAATCACTATTGTTGGATTTGTCATTTGTTCCGTTGAAACAGATTACAGAATCGAACTTTATTTTTAAGATCATTACGATATAATTCTTGCAAGGCTTGGTATTCAAATTTAAAATCATTGTATTCGCGTCTCTTGACTATTTTATTAACAGCTTTCGATTTTTTTTATGGATTCAATTGAATTTGGGCAGAATATTGATATCGTTAATAGACTTGTTTTTTCTTACATACACAAAACTCTAGGTTTATTGAATGTATTATTTTAGTAGGCCGTGGAAAAATAAGAACATAACAAGAAATGTCATATTATTTGTCACTTCGTTCATTATTGTGTCACAAGAACTTGTCATTAAATACTTTTCTGTGTAATTTCAATTTAACTTATTCGGTATGGTAAGATACACAAATGAAGAAAAGAGAGATATGTACGAAGTGTACATAAAACTAGATAGGAATTCATTCAAAGCACAACAAAGGTATGGTGAATTATATCCTGAAAGAACAACACCAAATATTAAAATATTTCGACGTTTATCTACAACGTTACTTGAACATTCATTCATCAAACCTAGAGGTCCTTATATGTAAGACGAAACGAGCCTATCAATGACATCATTGTTCTAGCCCAAATTCGAATGAATCCAGGAATAGGATCGAGAACTATGGCCAGTGAATGCAATTTATCAAATAGTGCTGTTAATAAAATAGTCAAGAGGCACGGATACCATGACTATAAATACCAAGCCGTGCAAAAACCATATCGTAATGATCCTGAGAGAAGGTTGCAATTCTGCAATTGGTTTCAACGGAAGGTGCGGAATAACAACAATTTTGCGAACAATATTATTTGGGGAGACAGATAATCCTCACTTAATTCACGAAGTTAGACATCAATATCGTTTTTCTTTGAACATATGGTGCGGTTTGTTGAATAATAAATTACTGGGACCCTATTTTATTGATGGCAACCTAACCGGAGAAAAATATGTAGAAATTATAGAAGAAATGTTGGATGATCTTCCTATACGGTATCGACGTAATGGTCCATGGTTCCAACAAGACGGATGTGGTCCACACAACTCAAGAATAGTCACAGATTATCTAAATCGAACTTTTCCCGATTCATGGATTGGAACAAGAGGTCCAGTAGCATGGCCTGCAAGATCTCCGGATTTGAATCCGCTGGATTTTTATTTATGGGGATATCTCAAAAATAAAATTTATGATACTACGAACCCGACAATAGAGATTCTTCGCGAGAAGATTGAGAATGTACTGGAAGGTATTCAAGGAGACGAAATAAGCAAATGTATAAGAAGTATGGGTTCCAGAACCGCAAAGTGCATTTTACAAAATGGTGGACATTTCGAACACTTACTTCATTAATTTTGATTTACTTTCGAATATTCATTTAATTTTTATTTCATATATATGATAGTTTCGTTTTATTATTCTGCATTAGGTTTTTCTTCGCTTGAAATATTATGTAAATAAATATTACTTGTTTCTTGCTTTGATTCTGATACGTTCCATTCAATTTGAGATGACTGAGTTGTTTTTCTAATCGAAATGTATTGCATGTTGTTAATTAAACTAAAGGTAAATGCAATACAGATCCGACCCAGAGAAATTTCGATAAGGGTCAAAATCACCTGAAAATCAATTTTGAATGACATTGTATGATATATTGGTGAATTCAGCGTTAAAAGTTATTTCGAAATGTGTCATAAAATATGCAGGTCCGTATTGAAAAAAATGAGGTTGAGGGTGGCCCAGAGAGTACGAAACGTTGGATACGAAATCTGATTAAGTCAAATTAAGGATAATTTACTATTGAATAAAAAATTCTCATAACATTTTTTGATAATATTTGAAATAAAGTGAGAAAAAAAAAACTCAAAATGACAGAATAAACTTTTCTTATGATATCTCAATAACCGGTCCTGATAATCTCGATTTGTTTGAACCACTTGACAATGCTTCTATGAATGCAACTTTTTCTCCATTTGACCGACCTTCTAACTCTTATGGTTTAAAAGTTACCAGTACAATCCCATTAAAAAAGTGGCCACTCTGTATAATCTGAAATCGTAGAAATTTTTCGTGATTTACTCAGTTTGAAACGCTGAGGTTTAATAAGGTTGCTGTTACGTGTATCTTATTGCTTAGCAAACAAGGGATCCTTCTGCAGGATTTATTTTATTATCATTATTATACAGGGTGTTAGGTCAACATGAGGCAAACATTTTAGGGGTTATTCCCTGACATATTCTAAGGATAATTTGTGAAAAATCAGTGAAAAGTAGTTTTTGAATTAGGAACTAAATTATAAAATATGTCACTTTACTCTTTTTTAACTTTTCACTTCCCTCTTATACAAAGAGGGCATTGGAGGTAATTTGAAAAGTGCGATTTGACCAATGAGAGATCAGGGTCTAAAGTAGATCTTGGTAGACGAGATATCGGAAGATAAGGTCTTTGTAAAAGAGAACTTGGTATACGAAATCTTGGTGAACAATATCTTGTAGATGAGATCATGGTAAACGAGATCATGGTAAACGAGATCATGGTAAACGAGATCATGGTAAACGAGATCATGGTAAACGAGATCTTCGTAGACGAGATGTTGGTAGACGAGATATTGGAAGACGGGATCTTGGTAGACAAGTACTTCTACAGTAGATCTTGGTAGAATAGATGTTGGTATACGAGATCATGGTATAAGAGATCTTGTAGACGAGATCTTGTAGACGAGATCTTGTAGACGAGATCATGGTCTACGATATCTTGTTTAACAAGATTACGAGATCATGGTAAAAGAGATCTTCGTAGACGAGATCTTGGTAGACGGGACTTTGGTAGACCAGATATTGTGTCCCTACCTGGACATAACCACCTGAACAGACACCTGGCTCTCATTGGGATTGTAGATGAGCCTCTCTGTAGATGTAGCCACAGATCATCAGAAATGCAATACAAAATGTACACAGAAAACCCATTGAAAGAAAAGGAAGACATACAGAAATGTAGTTCAGTTTGGGTCAGAAAATACTAACTTACAATATTCGGGTTTTGTTATTAATTAAGTTTATAATTTCTTTTTTTACTTTAAACTTTAGTTTCCTTGATTGAACGAGGTTGAAACTATTTTTTTTTTGGAAGTTCGTTAAGACATATTTAATTTTTATCATTGGCTACCTACCCATTTTATTTGTCTCCATATCCTACTTCAAAAAATGAATGAAAGTTTCATAGCCGGACTAGTAAGATTTAAATTCGAGATTTGTCGTAAACTTTGGTTAGATACGTAAAGTTTCATGATGTTTTGAATTATGACTTTGGTAGCATTTTAGTACTGAAAAAAATTACTTGAATGAATTTCTATCTATGAGTTTTCGAAGATACGTCAACTTTGCATCAAACATAATAGAAGTTTTCTAGAGAAAAACATATTTTTGCTGATGATTCGTAATTACAAATTGAAATTAGTCGCATGTTAGAGCCACTGATATAAAACAGTTTTGACGAAGTTACAAATTATAGAAATTTCATAATTATCAAGAAAAAGAGAAAGTTGCAATTTTACGTTCAATTTCGAGGCATAGGTATAAAATCGGAATGGAAACAACTTTTTTCTTCAAAAAATTTCGAAATCCGAATACCAAGCCTTTTTTCCGCGACTATTTTGAAAAAATATTACTTCTGACTGGTAGCGAAAGACACGTGACCATATCCGAGTAACTCATTTTTCATATTTTTCAAAGCACAACTTGACGCTCAAGTCGAATTTTAATATAAATTATTGATAAAAGTTTTTTCCATGTGATGCCAACTGTAGGACACAGTATACCTGTGATATTGGAATTTTTGACTTTGAAGTCGGAATTTCCAAGTTCAAAGTCGGAAAAAACAAAATTCCGACTTTGAGTATTTCTGAGCTTGAAGTCTGAAAATTAAATTTCAAAGTAGGAAATTCCGATTTGAAGTCGAAAAAAAACCACTTTGTGGCTCTTGAAAGCTTTCGTAGTACGTCGGAGCTTCACTAGCGAACTAAATTGACCAATCTGCAAGTAATCACTTTTTTTACATTATTTAAATATCTCGGTAAGACCACCCTGTATGAACGGCCACCTCACGCTAAAACCAACAGCTCGAGCTTGCTTTCAGGCCCCAGACCAAGATGTCGCCATCAACCAGTCGACTCTGCCTCTCCCAGTCAACAAACCGACTCATCGAACACTCGAACCGTTCCTACGTCTAAAGCTCATAGATCCCTCCGTTACTAGTGAGACTACTCGCCGCTAGATGGCGCCCGCTATACTCCGTCCTCCGACGCGAAACCACCCCACTTTTTATGCCTTTCCCCTCTCGCCGTCGCGTCAGGACTCTCTAGGCGTGGTCGGAAAAATAATCATAATTTTTTTCGCAGGGGATCTCCCGTATCGAGGCGGAGTTTTAAAAATATGGTGGCGGGCAGGCGTCGGAGGCGGGGCGCGGCGTTGCGCTCCGCCGGAAATCTCCGGGAGCGCGCTTGCCGCCCAACGGACAGACGTAGTACTTGGTCGACTACCGCGAAAATAACAACTTGTTACTGTGATTCGTTGTGATCAAGTTGGACAAGTGCAACTTTGTGCAGGTGTCGACACAGGCAAGGTAAAGCATTTTTTCTACTAGCGCGCGTAAAGTTACGCATGCTGCGGTTTACGCGCCCTGCGGAGTGCGTAAAGTTTAACTTTTTATCACTAGTGCGTTAACTGAAATATGTCAAAAGTTGTTGCTGTGTAGCAACAAAATGATTGTAGATTATTTTATTAGGAGTAAAAGTGAATAATTTTTTGTACTACAGTGCGTAAACTGAAGTTTTACGCACTGTTCACAGTGCGTAAAGTGATGTTTTTTAGCACAAGTGTGTAAAACAATCAACTGTGCGTAAAGTAACTTTTTATGCACTGTTCAAACATTTTTCAAAAAGACAGTGTTTTGCGTCAGATTGTACTCGAAAGTCAACATTTGTAGCAAAATAATAGTAGATTATTTTATTAGGAGTAAAAGGTAATCATTTTTTCTACTTCCGCGCGTAAAGTTACGCACGCTGCGGAGTGCGTAAGTTTTACTTTTTTTACTTGTGCGTTAACTGAAATATGTCAAAAATTGTTGCTACGCAGCAACAAACGAATAGTAATAGTAATTTATTCTACAAAATATACAGTGTTCTTAGAAATACATAAGAAAATTGTACAATAATGGTATACCCAGTAAGAATTTGAAAAATAATCTAAAATATTGACATGTAAAACAGTAGGGGCTAATATAAATTATGTAATAAATACACTTTAAAATGTGACGGGTGTGGACATGGGATAAGATGGCCAGAATTTTGTCTTTTGAACTTTCTGCCAAAAACTATTGCTGTTGTTTTAGTTGAGTTTAATTTCAGACAATGACTTTCAGAATATTCACTGATACGATGCAGATCATAGTTAAGAGCTGAGACTGTCCGACTGCTTTCTTGTGAATCGAACGATAAATAAAGTTGAGTGCCATCAGCATAATAATGCTGTGAGCAAGAGAAAAAATTAGACGAAAAATTGCCAATGTATATTGGTTCTAAATAGTGTAGGTCCCAGTATTGGCCCTTGGGGAACTCCTTTATTTATGTCCAGGTAGGCTGAAGTATTTGCACCATATTTACCTTATATTGAGCTTGGTGTGAGCGCCAATAACCTCTTACAATGTTACTTATCGGGTAGCTGTCAAAAGTACGTCAAAAATTAATAGTAGATTATTTTATTAGCAGTAAAAGTGATAGTTTATGGCGAAACTGAACGTTTTGAAAAATTCAAACTGCAATTGTGTCAAAACTAATGATCAGACAGCGCTTGTTTTGTGCACATATGAATAACACATGATTCAATATTATCATGAGAAGAGCCAACCCTACTGTCTCTACTTCTTTGAAAATGGCGGAGTTATGAATTTTTCCGGGGTTTCTCCATTACTAATGATCCGATCGGATCGTGAAACATCCCATTTTGTTCGCATTTCAATTATCTACAATTCTTTTCATTGAAGCAACCAGATTGCTCTATTCGTTTTTATTTTATAAGTAAAACAATAAGAGAAAGCACTTTTTTGTATTCATATGTTTATAATAAATTAATAAATGACGCGAGTCGAAAACAACAGAATATAACTATTTGATGATATAGTCCGTTTCCTACTAGTATTTTTGTTAAAAAATCATTCATTTCATGCTCTATCGATTGGTGTATTGCGGGTTCCATAATTGTGTAGTTGGCTATTGGTTACATGCGTTTCTTGACTTTACATATTACATATCAATAGGCATATATGCAAACTTGAGAGGGTCAGTATTTTGAAAAATGGATTTACAGCTAGTACTTGATAGGCTCTCCACCATACACCTCAAGACATTTTTCTGTGCAAAGAAGGCCATTTGAATATGAGCTCAACAACCTCAAAATATTAGACTATAAGAGAGAACGGATTCCGTGAGGCCAAAGTATGCTAATCTCAGTACGTCAGGACCGAGGGGGAAGTAACTAGCCATTTTTTGTACACCTAATGAAAATAATGCAGTAATTAACTCTAATGAAAAATAATTACCATTAATAATGTTATACTATTCATCGGAAAATCAGTGATTAAAATCCGCGTCTGCTCAGCGATCACCGAGGCGATCACTTACCGATTGTCAGACGGCATAAATTTACCAACTTGAAACCGAAAAAAATCATATCACGGATCCCCAGAAACATAGATTTCGATTTTAAGTTGAATATGAAATGATTAATGAAGTAATGAAAATGTTATGATGTACACCTAATGAAAGAGTTACTTCCCCCTCGGTCAGGACTATATCAGGATTTTTCAACTGTCGCAGTAAAAAATATATGCCGCTCAATTCATTTGTAACATGATCTTATGATCTTCTCATGTCAACTTCAGTCTGTTCCATAGATTAATTTAGATAACTGAAATCGAGTTTAGCATTTTTTTGGTAAAAAAGGTCAAACTAATTTGCGATTTCTTAAGTTGTCAGATAAATAATGGTTTAAGCAGTAAATGTAAAATTTATTTGCTGAACAGTGCTTGAATGGCCATTGATAATTTATTGCAAGAGAAAAATAGAGTAACAAAATACTTGGAAAAGTCATTTTGGCCTATTTTTCTGCAAACCTACATCCACTATGATCGATATTTTCTGTTGAAAAACACATTCCAACTTCCACAAATTAATAGCGTTTGCCAAACAGAAAAGTAAAGGATATAAAGTAAAAAAAATCTATCGAGAGCTCCAGATTCCCAGTTTTTGATGATTAAAGTGAGTAAACCTTCGCAGGAAGGCTTTACGGAAGCTCTCGAAATCAAAACGAATCCACTTTGAAATTAGTACCGTACGGCAAAGACAGTATTACTACGAAAAGTAACTTGTGACTGAATTAGATGTCAAAACTTAATTTTTTTGAATTACTTTACATGCATGCATAAAGTAACATTTGTATTTCTAATCCTCGTGCGGTAGTAGAAAAAATTTTGTATGCAATTCGTGTGCAATGGCTTTTTTCGGCTCATACGATTGTAGCACTCGCCATCGGCCTTTGCAGTTTTGTTCCTATATCTGTTCGAAGTAGCTGAAGGTATTTGGAAGTATCGGTACCGCTTGCGGCTCTGTTTCCTCATACTGGTTCTGGTATGGGTGTGACATGGGTAGCTCGGCTGTTAAGGTTATCTGTGCATAACTGAAAGCGATACCGGATGATTTTTATCTTTTCGTGGTGTAGTACATGTTATCTTTAACGATTTTTTTTTCGTGCAAACGACGTTGAGGTCAGGCTGTTGCAACGGTGCTTGGCGATATCTTTGAAATGATTTGTTTGTTTATCGGGAGCGGTGAGAATGCGCGGAATTGTAATTTCGGTGTCTTGATAAGCAAAGTGAGTACGTTCTAACGGTTCGTTCTTGTTTCGTACACTCGCGTTTCGTACTCTCCAAAAAAATTTCTGAAATATTCTTGTTTCGTACATTGAATTCATTTACCCATTTTCCATGATCCATGATACTGTCTACGTTTGCACATCAGTTAAGGTTTTATCCTGTTGGAGTTAACTTTTGTCTGATATTTCTTTGTAAGATCAGCTTTCTCGTGCATAGTTTTGTGGCGAAGGTCCCTGTATGTGGCACAGTTACATTTGAAATGATCCATGATACTGTTTAAGGTCTACGTTTGCACGTCAGTTGAGGTTATATCCTGTTGGGGCTAAGAGCCTTTTTTGGTAAAAAAATGTTTTTTTTTTAAATTTTGTTAAAATTGTTATTTTCGTCAACCGATTGCACCCCTACGCGCAACCCTCAGAAGTCTTTGAGAGACTTGTGTGAGCTAGGGAAGACGCAGCCCTTACCTTTTAACATGTGATGCCATGCACGAGACCGATGACCATGCGGTGATTCGAACCCTCGACCCTTCGCTCCAAAGGCGAACGCTCTAGCAGCACGGCCACCATGGCCCGTAGTCCGATATTATTTTCATTTCATTGTTTGTCAGAGGCATAATTATCAGCATTCTCGTGAACAGTTCTTTGGCAAATAACTATGCCTGGCAGTTGGAAGTGAGGTTCCCGAAGTTGACCGAAGTTTCAATTCTAGGACTACTTCCAAATACTTCTGCTCCAACACCTGCCTTTGAGCCGTCAGTGTTTAAGACGTAGTCACTAGGTACTGGTTAGGGGTTTTCATATCCTAATCAATCGTCTCCCTTCACTTTATTTTTAAATTATTCTTTCTCCAAGACTTGCCACAGACTATTCTGATACTCCATGTCTTTTTAAATGGTTATTTCCAGTTTGGAGTCGATCTAGTAGAACGAACTAACCTTTCGTACAACTCAAAAATTTTCCAAAAATATTCTTGTTTCGTACACTGAATTGATAAACTCATTTTCGACTTCTCCTTTCGCACACCGACCCATTTTTCTTCGAGAAAACACATTTTGTGATGAGCAATTTTTTAGTATGATCCAACCAGAATGAACTAACCTTTCGTACACTTCTAAAAATCATCTGAAATATTCTTGTTTGGTACACTAAATTAATTAATTTTCATTTTCTTGTTTCGTACAGACTAAAAAATTACTCTTCACAAAATGTATTTTCGCAAGGAACAATGGTGCAAAATATATTTTACCTACGTTATCTGGCACCTGAACCCTTTGTGCCATCGCAGTGGTCGGTGTACGAAAGGAGAAGTCGAAATTGGGTTACTTGATTCAATGTACTAAACAAGAATATTTTAGGAACGTTTTTGAGGTGTACGAAACGCGAGTGTACGAAACAGGAACAAACCGTTTTATCAGTGAATAGAGAAGAAGAATGCAGTGCTCTGCATTATATGAAACTGAGACGTAGGTGTACACACACATTATGATAAGAATGAATGCGGGAAGCTGAATACACTTTTTGTAATAAATGAAGCGAAGATTTTGTAAATAAGTAAATGTCAAAAAAATATTTATTGCAAAGCGCTTTCTACTTTCAACTTCAGTGCTTACTTGGAAGTAAATGCTCTGACTGAAGATAATTGAATCGAAAAATTGAAAGTGAAGTTTGAGGTTATGAAATTTAGAAGTTTAGAAAATTGATAATGAGTTCTTACTGTCAGGCAACAGGAAGTATCGAAATTTGTAAAAACATTGTTTGGTTAAATACATAACTAATTAAGCCTAAGGACTAACGAAAATACATGTTGGAGCTTGAGGCCATGTGTCTATGTCAAAGGAATGCAAGACAACTTGTGACAGAACGTGTTAAGGAGCAAAGAATGGTACCAACATGAAGAAATTGATTCTTTCACCAAGAAGACTAAACATTTTTGTTTGTTCCTTAAACAACATGCTAGTTTTTTCATCAACACTTTCATAGATTTCATTAGCATCTAAAAGGTACGTATTTAAATTTTATTGTTAAAACAATGAATTTTGAAATTTTGAAGTATTGGTAACACAAATTTTTTAATTATCTTGTACAGAGATTTCTTTTTCCTTCATCAAAGGATTACTAATTTTAATTAAAAAATTTATGTTGCCAATATTTCAAAATTTCAAAATTCATTGTTTTAACAATAAAATTTAGATACGTACCTTTTAGATGCTAATGAAATCTATGAAAGTGGTGATGAAAAAACTAGCATGTTGTTTTAGGAACAAACAAAAATGTTTAGTCTTCTTGTAACCTAATACCTAGTACTCCTAGTAGGTATTATAGATATTATATTTTATCCAGATCGGGGAAGGTGAAAGTATCAATTTCTGCCATATCTGTACTAGTGCTTTTATCAGCTCGATGAGTGGTCCTGTTTAAAAAAAACCTTTTCATTTGTGTTTCTGACCTAGAGGTAGGATTGTAGAAAATAAAAGAGCCATTAAAAAGACCATTCAATCATTTAATTAAGAAATTATCTGTATCATTGACTTTTGACCACAAGCACCTGATGAGAATTATACAAAGTGTTGCAGAAATCATGTGATACCATTTATACATATACACACCGACCATACATTATATTGTATTTTATATTTTTATTCCAAAACCATTAGTTGTATGTTAGAAAAGGAACAAAAATGTTAGGGAAAATACAACAGTAAACCTGAGTGTGTAATTTTTTTGATCATCGTATTTCAACCTCATAAAAATTCTAACTAAATATAGTAAGGGTTGTTAATATCACTCCCTTATAACATAACAGTAATACTGAAAAAATATGAAATCACTTAAATTTATTTGGGGGAAAATTCAAAATTCAATTTTGCTTCCATTCTTTTTTGGGTGAGATCTCTTCAAGGATTGGACTGAGAACATATTTTTGAAGAACGTGCTCTGCATAATTTATTACAATGAATTTCCTGACTTTTGCAAGATTTTGGAAACACCCTGTATATTAGATGAAGAGCTTTGTTATTTTTCCATTAGGAATTTTGCCACACATGGCTCCAGGAAAATCTTTCAGTGGTGTTTTATAGAACTTCTGACAAAAAATCTTATAGGAAACACGCAAATTGGTCATTAACTAGTTCGCAATAGATACGATAAAATTGGTTGGTGCTTATTAGATTGGAAGCATTTCATTCTTCAGAATTTTGCCGAAAATATTTCCTGGCAGAGAGGAATGTTGAAAAATTAGTAAACAAAATAAAGGTAGCAAATTTTCAATGAAGAATAAATGCAAAAGACAAAGGAATCTGCCAATAAAAATCCAGTTTGCATGTTCAACAAAATCAAGTGTTACTCAAGTTTTACCTAACCAATATAAAAGTCCTTGAAACTGTTTCTCACTTTATTATCGATCCCAGTTGAAATTTCTTTTATAATCACTTGACAAAAAAAAATACCCACATGGATCCAACTTGGTCGGTAGTGGTATTTTTTGTTCCAATAATTTCAGTATAATGGTTTGTTGGTTTGAATCGTTCTTTGTCTGATGGTTAGCAGAGATTCATTTTTTGAAAAATTAATTGTTGTACCTACTAACGAATGATTTTCATCTATGTAATTTTCACGGGACACTTGGTCTGAGTAGAAATTACTTAATTCCAATGTTAAATAAAGGTACTCATGTATTTTGAAGTAATCTCCTAATTTCATGCACTGAATGCTACAAATAAGTTCCAAGGACTTTTCCGTTTCCTGGTATGAACTGTATAATCGAAATACTTAAACTGCATTCAAGTAACCAGAAGCGAAAACTGCATTCAATCTTATTCATTTATTAAATTTGTATCATTTTCTGGGTCAACGCGATTTTTCTTGGAAGCAGTAAACACATTCATCAAACCCTGTACGATTACCACATGTAAAAACTATAATCATCCGGATCAAAGCTTAACTGCCAGTTGGAAGATCACGAACAAGGTTTAGGAGATAATGAGTTTCGTAGGAAATGAACCGCTTGTTGTTTTTCAAAGCAGTTTGCTTGTACCATTGCCACGCATACATATGGATACTGGCGTGAATTAATATGACCAAAATAAAAGTGCAAAAAAAATAATTTTTTGTACAACTATCAACAGTGATCTGTGTAGCTCTTATACATGTCTTTTCCATGCCATTTTGCAATCAAGCTGGGAATTTTTCCTATTTAATTTTTCCCTACATGTTGTTTAATACATTTTCCTCTCGAATGTTTCAAAAATAATCTGTTACTTTTTGTATGAGGCGGCCTGAGTGCTCTATACTTGCGGTGTATCTCAATATAATCAGAATTTGAAACAGTCAACGTTCTTGCGCACAAGGTCTTTGTATCAGGTATTTTAACAATCTATATAGATCCAGCATCTTCAATGGCATCAATAGTTATATGTAATCATTCTTCACGGCGACTAGCACCGCTGGCTGATACCCAAAATTAGGACAACCTACAACTAAAAAATATTGAAATTACCACTAGTCTTACAAAATTATGATTATATCTTTACGTTATAAAGTAAATTTTGTTCGCTTTTGTTCTTAATGAATGGGACCAATTTTGAAAACTTTCTTATATCAATATTTTCCTTAACATTCAGTGTACAGTTGTGTGCATAAAAAAGTCGTACAGGAGTTATATAGGTTACTGCGAGCCAGGCTTGTTAATCTTAATTATTGAACTTCTTATTGACTTTGACAAGTAGTGTTAAAATTCAAACAATTTTTGTCAGTAACGCGCTTTACCATTTTTCTAGTGCAATTAGTGCAATGCCTCAATTAGTGTCGACCCTTGTACGACTTTTTTATGCACACAACTGTACTTTTCAACATTTAGTACACTCCATAACCTAGGAGGTTTTATAAATTTTGATTTTTCCTCAAAAAACACTCATTTTACGCTCTTTGCAAAAATAACTAATGTGTTTATTATCGTGAACATTGCAAACCAATCTTCATTAGGTTTGGGGTATTGTCCCTTCCCTCACAGTATATTTTTCAAACACTCATTGAGATACACAAAAATGTTGAGAGCTTCACCCTTCAATCGGATATTCATAATTATCACACGAGGCAAGCTACTCATATTCAAACACCACGCTATAGATTAGTCAAATCCCAAAAAAATTCATCAAATATCCAGTTAGGTATATAATGTTCTGCCGGACTCATTAAAATCTTTGGGTAATCGTAAATTCAAATCTATTGTGAAAAAATATCTTCTTCAAAAATGTTTTTATTCCATTGATGAATATTTGTCAACAATCTCTGATATGAGTGATTTATAGCCACAGATTTCTGATTCCTCCAGTTCTGCATATTGTCAGTAACTAGATTAAATACCTTCATTATATGTTATTTTTAAAATTTATACTTTTATATGTAGGTATATATATTTATAGGTACTATAGTTTTAATTCTGTTATATATATATATATATATATATATACTATGTTTTTATAATTTTTTATATTGTTTTATACACACTCACGTATTCAAGTGAGGTTTTAGCCTATTCTGACCTGCTACCAATATATGTTTGTATATAATGTAGTCAAATATAGATCTATCTATCTATTTATTTCTTAAAATTTTCCAAAGTGTGTTATTTAAAACAAATTTCCAGAGTGTGTCTTGTAAGACCAATACCACTACAAGTAGACCAGCGAAAATAATATTCCTAGTCATGGCATGGCAGGGAATAATAAATGTACCGGCTAGAATTTTTTTGTGGATAAAATGTTTTCAGAGCAATTAATGACTCGTCATGTTCATTCGAAAATATCTTTAAATTATACGTCTCACTCTTACTATTGAGTCAATCCTGGTAGGAATATCAACTCAAATTTAAATAATCAGCATGATTCTAGGTACTAAAAGCTACCAATCTTTGTGAATCAACAAAATATCCACATAAGACTGGTGAACTGCTAAACTATCTGAAATAACCTCAGATGCTCTGAATTTTCAAGAATAAATTTTCAGAAGACCATTGATTTTTATGCATTATCAATTGAAATAAACATTTCTTACCTGTAACTTCATAAAAATGCATTTATCGAAAACAGTGGCCATATACCAAAGGATAATCTTACTTGTTCAGCAGTTCCACAAGGGTCAAACTTGGGGCCACGTCTATTTCCTATTTTCATCAACGATTTATCACTTTAACTGCGTTCTAAGTTATACTTATTGCTGATGATCTGAAAATATTTTTCACTATTTGCTGTGTAATATTGTTTTGCAGTCTTGTTCACAGAATTTTTGCAAAATCGAGAATATTTGATAGGCGATATATAAATTTGTGTAATTGATGACTTGTTTATTTTGTGGAAATTCATGATCACTTTAATGAAACGAAAGAAACATATTCAATGATCCATAAATTCAATAAATTTATTCAAGATGGCCAATGCAGGTGGCAACAATAGAGAGTTGAAGTGCTGCCATGAACGTAAACGTTAACGTACAAGTTGACATCTACGCATGCGCATTCGTCAGCTATTCACGTTATCGTTGAAAATTGGTTTACGGGCATACGTAACCTAACGGTCTCACACGGATACCTGAAAAATCAACGCACGTTAACCGAAGAATATACGAATCACACCGATGAGTTGCGAATGAGCGAATTTTGACTCTAAAGCCATAAAATCAAAAAGTGACAAAGCAATATTTACAATTTTACATCAATCATCATTTCTTCAATGTATTTTTGATGATCTTGCTCGGTATTTCGCTTTATTTAAAACAATGAACATTTCGAAAAGCCAATTCCGGAAGAATTTGATTTGCATTTGGCTATATGGTCAAAATCCCTATTAAGATCCGCAAAGTAGAGTTCATCTTCCAGTTGTTCATAGAAAACAGCATAAAAGCGAAATAAACACAAATTAACATGTTAGGGTTAACGGTTGACATACGTTCAACTTCAACTCAATTTCATAACAACCCGTAAACGTTATATTTCGCACGTTAACGTCTACGTGAATGTTCACGTACTATAGTCACTTCAACTCTCTATTAGTTAGTTTTTATACTTGATAATAGGATAAAACCCGAAACCGGCCGTGAAAATAAAAAAACTAGTGGAAAAAGACAAAAGTGTGTTTCTTTCGTTTCATTAAGGCGATATATAAATATTGTTGTTTTTAATATTGAAATATATCTGTCATGGATTCAAAATCTTTGGTGCCAAATCCACCAATAATAATAGTGAAGTAGTAAATATTTGGTTCATGCGTAATACTGATAAAGATAGTCCTGTATGAATGTGACGTTTTGATTTTTATTTTCACACACGACGAATATGTTGTTCCTTAATTTTTTCCGTTGAGAGAACAGAAATAGTACTTCCCTTATTATCCGAATCTGTTTGTCACTTAGTAGGCCAATAAACAGAGCAATTTTTCTCATAAAAGTTCAACTTAAATTTCTCCGCAGATTTCTTTTTTTGCAATTCGGTCGTCACGGAGGGTTGAATAGTTAGCAATACAATTATCACCCCCTGGGGGGGTGCAACCCCCCTAAAATCGTAAAAACTTTTTTCTGGAAGGTATTTTCTTGACATTTCAGCCCTAGGCAATAAATATGAGTGAAAATTGGTATTAATAATGAGAGCGAATTATTTTTAACAATTAAACCCCCTCCCGGGGCATCAACCCCTTCCCGAAATCCTGTTATTTTTGGGGTATTTTCTATAAATATGTAAAATTGCCAGTCCTGAGTAATGAAACTGAGCGAAAATTTGTTAAAATAATGGGTATAAATTATTAGAAACGATTTTCCCGCCCCGCATTCGGGGCATATCACCCGCATCGCGGAAACTACTACTCTTAGATATAAATGTGGGTAAATAATCGTTGAGAAGTATTGTTATGAAAATTATTCGCAAATTCGAGAGAAGATCAACTTATTGTATAAATCAAACGCGGACCGGAGGTAACGAAATATGAGAGTGTTTTTCAATGATATCGAGAAAGGGTATGGAGAAATGAATCCACAAGTAATCACCATCAAGAAATGTATAGGAAAATGTATTTATTCAGTCATACAACTCATCATCTACTTCATCTTCAGTCTCCTCGTCTTCATCTTCACAATCCGGAACAATCACTGCCAAGTTTCTGCAGATATCTGATATTGCGATATTTTGAAACAGAGCTGAGTTGAACATGAAACAAATATTTCAAAAATAAACTCACCATTTTCAATTAATAACAGTGACAAGGCTCTAAGAGATGTTTCCTCGTCTCCGACTATCGATGTTATCCCAGTATCCAGTGTTTTCTGCACAGGAACTTTTATATTATCTGACGTTTACATATTACATATAACGTTGACTGCTGCCCTCTGCGCACTGAACCGCGCCGCTGTATACTATACAGCGGCGCGCTAGCTGCCGCATGGACAAGGTCCCAAGCCGATATTTTTCAGGTTTTGGAATCTCAATGAGTTTAAAGCAGGTACACTTCGGGACAGTTTTCTTTGGTGCACTGTCTTCCTCGGTCTCGAATCCCCATATTCCATCAAGGACTGATTTTATTTTTCTTTTCATAGCACAATAATACGATCAAATGCCGAGTAACCTCTATTTTAAGTACTTGATTGACTAGATTGCATTTAAAATTTTTGCAAGTAACCAAATTTGTATAAATATTTTCAATAAGAGCAGGGTTTTTTCTGCAAACTGGCTTTTCATTCATGTTGATACGTGCTTTTATCTCTGAGTTATTAGCATTTGAATTTATAAACTCCCTCAAGATTTTGTAACCTAAAATATGCGAAAAAGTTTAACGATATGCAATTTGACAATGAAGTATTCCTCAACTGTTCATTTTGCTTGCTACAAGTGATAAGACATTATTTCAGTAATCACAAGCATTATTTCATGAAGTCAGAAACTTTAATATTATAAGATTTTCAATTGCAATTTTGCAGCTGGCAACTGCGCGTATAAATATAAATAATATCAGAATACAAAGCTGCGATTTTTATCTTCAAAATTACGTAAGATTTATCCGAATTGAACATTTATGTGAAGAGTTATAGAACTTTACTTCACGCGCTGGTTGAAAAAATGCACGTTGTCGAGAGCCGGTGCAACACCTGCCCCATTGTGAAAGCATATAACTTCAACAATTTTTTTCAAGAATACCGTGCGGTTTCTCAAAATTTTGGTAGGGACAGTTTTTTTGTAAAAGTTTGTGCTCCTTCTGAATATCAAGTTATTTTTTTGATATAAATTAAATTTTTTGAGATATTTCGAAATTACATCAAAAATTTATTTCAACGCGTTTTTTGGGGGGGTTCCACCCCCCCTGGAGGTGATAATTTTTCTCAGAAGTAATGTGCACACTGTGTTCTACAATTTGAAAAAAAAATTATCGTCGGAGCAATTTAAGTTGAGGTTGATAGCCCTGTTGATTGGCCTATAGGGCCAGTTTCACCGGTTCCAGTTAAACTCCAGACAGCTAACTAAATGTTTAGAAGGTGAATGACATTCTAAAATGGAGTTGAAAGGTTCACAATCTAACCATCAGGTAAATCATCTGAAGCTTAACTGGAACCTGTGAAACTGGCCCCTACTCGCCTTATAGTCCGGGAGCCAGTGACAGATTTCCATGACCAAGTTCCTCTCAAGCGAAAATTAGTGGAATGCATCAGAGAGTTATATTATAAAGCTTCGTGAACGTTTCGTGGGGGGGATGAGCGGTGGTAGCCTCCCACGCACAAAGAAAAAGAAATGTATTCAATTTTGTTTTCCTACCTGAAAACATGTTAAATTATCGCTAAAGCAATATCTTGAAGAGAGAAAAAATCAGCTGACTATAGCATGGTGTATAATACGACAGCTAGTTGGTCGAACACAAAAAAAATTGTACCTTCTATGATTTCGTCTCAAATAAAATTTTACCTTATATTCGGATTGCGTCAATATAACATGTTTCCGGGAAGGAGGACATACTTAAATATATTTTTTTTCTTCGTGCGTAGGAAGCTACTGTGCTCATCATCATCCCCCCCCCCACCAACGGAATCGCAGCTGACGTTCACGAATCTTTATAATACGACTCTCTGATGCATTCCACTAAATATCGCTTGAGAGGAAATGACTGACCAAATTTTTACCGAGCTCCTGGACTATTAGGGCCTGTCTTTCAGTTCCAGTTTAACTCCAGATTAATTAACTAATGGTTATAATGTGATCCTTCAACGTCATTTGAAGAATATCTATCATTCACCATCTAAACTATTAGTTAGCTATCTGGAGTTAACTGGAACTGAAAAGACTGGCCCTTAGTTTTGTTCTATTTCTATACAATTCTATTTTCATTTGTTATACTACTCATTAGAATTTTTGTATGCTGGTATTGAAATTATTATTATTATTATTAATAAGGGGGAAACTTGTCGGCAGTGAATGCATTATCATTACATATATTTAAAAAAGACAACGCCCATAAATTATTTCTTTAATTATGTTGATATCAGTGAAAAAAATTTCAATTATCTCTAATGAAATGGACATTTGAAATCAATTAATGAAATAGAATAAAAAAGCACTAGCTGTGTAAGACATATTGAAATTTATTATCTAATTTGGACTAGGAAATGAAACAAAGCCAAGGCCTTACTATCAGTACAACTAAGAGCGGGTATTTTCTGAATAATGATATGACTGTTAAAACTATCCCCACATTTTTACAAATTATGTATAGCTCACCTAAATTGTTTATCCCCTTCACCCTCAAACGCCATACTCTTATATATATATATATATATATATATATATATATATATATATATATATATATATATCCACCTCTCGCTTGACTAATTCCAGTCAGTATATTACGATGACAGTTTTTTGCCAATTACATATCAGAAAGCAATGTTATAAAATGAAAAGCAGTTGTATAATTACAGTTAGTAATTTAATGCTGGTTGAAGAAAATAATTACTCGGAAATAACGTTGACAATTGCCGACGTTCGAAAAAAGTGCGCAACTGTAAATTTAGAATTGAAATCGAAACCACGTGACCCTAGCACGAAGTTCGTCAACCCCCTGTGTGCTTCTACCTCCGGAATAATACAAGCATGTATCGGGATCGGGAAAACTAAATTCAACACTACCCCTCGATAATATATATCAATCACCACACTAGTTTCTATTGGTTGAGGGTGGCGAGGGGTTTGTTGTTTTCTATTGTGCGGGAATATTTTTATGCTTGTTATGGCCTAGGCCAAGTGGATGGCAATATTTGATTTGTGAGGAATAAACTGACTAGTGCTTCTTTATCTTCACCTTTTTACCGAATTTCATATTTACCGTAAAAAATTACTAGTCGAAAATAGCGGAAGTAATGACTACCGGAAGGAACCATAGAAATATTATATACTTACTCTAGAATGCTAATCCCCATATGTCAAAAGTGTTGTAAAAAGTTCAGGCAAGTCCGCAATGCGCATGCGCGTCATTAGTGATTTTTGTAATAGGCCCGGTTTTAGTAAAATATTATGGTACTTGTGAAGATTAACAAACGTTAATTCTGAATCTCGGAGAATAAGGGTAGGGACAGAAAGAAAGCGGGTTACCTGCCTGCTGGTTACCGGCGCCGAAAACCGGCGCCGACAGAGGCAGATTAGCTCACAGAAAGAAAGCGGGTGATCGAAATCGGCTTTTGTTTTCGTAGATTGACTTTAGTTAGTTGAAGGTTAAACGTAGTGCAAAATGCCTTCTTCATCAGATGAAAAAAATTTATTAAAATTTTTAATAATTCGGAAGGCCGAAAAGAGGTATTCATCCTATAAATCAAAATAGAACACAATTTGGAGAATATCATAAGTTGTTTAAAGAATTAAAAGATTATCCAGATCGCTTTTATCGCTATATGCGAATGAATCTAAATACTTTTACCTACCTTTTGGATAAAACTGAACATAGGCTTATGAAAACATGGTGCAACTGGCATAAGCAACCCATTTTACCTGCAGAAAGACTTGTAATATTTGTACAAATAAAAACTAAAACACTTACCATCTTGACTTTTCATTTCTTCGGCAATTTTTTTCCAACAGTTTTCCACTATATTTCTGTTACTGTGGGCTTTCTCACGTTTGTCCAATACAAGGGTTTGTTTAAAAACAGCAGAAATCAATGCTTCCGTATCCATCACCGGCTCGCTTATAATTGAATACGCATTCCGGTAAACTTCCTGCGGCTTGCTACATGCGCCGACAAGCTTCAGCCTGTTTTGTCGCTGATCGGCGCCGATAACCGGTACGCGAGCTACCCGCTGTCCCTACCCTAAGGTTGGAAACCTCATTGTACTTATACCTGTTATTTGTATTTAGCCAATTCGAATACATATTTTCACATATTTATGATCCCGAATATTCAGCAAAGGCCATCAGAAAGTAGAGTACGCCGGTTATTATTATTATTTATCGCTCTGAAGCGACTGATTTTTGGTATCATATTCACTTTTCAGCTGTAGTTAACCAACAAAAACCTACGGAACCATCCCAAATCGTCAGTGCGAATTTCAAGGAAGCACTGGATTGGAAAATAAAGTGAAAGTACAAAAAACTATGAAAATTTATTTCAGCTAATATCATGAATAATTTCAACTCAAATTGGATTCATAAAATTGGATGCTTGGAAGCTCAAGGTTTTTTTCTACACGGAAAAAAAAATTAATAGTAGCAAGTGAAATTTGCACACCACCAAGTGAAAATTTGCATACTATACAAGTAAGAAAAATCAGATTCCTGAATTTGACCACTTGCTGTTATTGATGTAATTTCAGGAACACAATGTAACCTAACCATACTAAACTCTTTATTAGAAGCAAACTTTTCATTGGATTAGCCTCAATCTACGTTTTATTTGCAGTAGGTGCTCAGTTTGATAACTACTAGTGACAAGTAAATTTACCATTGATTGAGCATGATTTATTCTCAAATAACTCATATACTTAAATCTACTAAAAAATTTATTAGTAGCTACTATACAGTATTCTACTGCAGCAACATTTTTAGATCATTATAGTAATTTTAGTTTACTTGGTGTTAACATTCTATGATTTTGAATGAGGTAAGGTGGCTTCCTTAGTCTGTCAAAAAAGGACAATGGTTTGGTGCTTACCTGTCGATCCAATTTTCTTCCTTCTCCAATTTTGACTGGGGTTGCAACCTCCTATTCACTCTGGGGGTGGACTGTAGCTATGATTGTTCAGTAAAATGATAGGATTTCGAAACGTTTTCACCTAAAAGCGTTGCGATTGCGAGTTAGGCACTTTGAGAAAATATCGACACAGGTACACGTCGTTGAGGTCAGCGAAATACTACTGTCTTCCCGTTCAATGCGACTCTTCACGGTAAAAACACCGAATTCGGCCTAGTCTGACAGACATGAAATATATTCATATATACCGGGTGTACCGCGAGGATGTGAATGCTAGAATTTATTGTAGGTATGAATCTGAATGAGAAATATTACCTAATATAAGAATGTAGACTTACTTATTACCTAACTTATCTTAATACTAAATAATAACAAAAAAAATTTGGAAACTTAACGCTTGGCCTTATCAAATGTCTCACTTTTGGGTAGTTTATTATTGTCTTACCTTTAATAGCTTTCATTCCATCTTTGGTATCAGGATACAACGGACTCAATTTAAATATCCACTTGCCCTCATTTTTGGGTTATTAGTTCTTCAAAGAAGGATCATTTGTTTTTTATAAAGCCTTATTTTCAATACATTAATTTCATTCTTGAATTTAAAATGATATGAAAGGTTCGGTTGCACCAAGGAAGCAATGATTCAGTTTACACTCTAAGAAAACGTACCTGCATGGCATATACAGGCTAGCAAAATACACCACATAAAAAAACTGGAGATAGAGATTGCAGTTTTTATGACAATATTTTTTCATGAGCTATAAGTTAATGTGGAAAGAAGTATACAACATTTTGACGGTTCTTTTAAAGAAATAATCGTCTCTGGCCACCTTTACTGGATCACCCAGTACAACCTGTTTCATAATTGATACCTCAGTGCAATTTCCACAATAGGGGTGCATGAAAAAGTGAGGCCAGAAGCATTTTCCTTACCATCAAAGAAAAGCACTTCCATATTGACATTAATTTTCTGAGGCGATTCTGTGTATGTTTAGTACTTTTTGTAGGAATCTAGATCTCATAATATAAGCGGTGTGGCAGAAAGTTGTATCACTCGCCATGCATGCTTACGCAGACACAGTATTGGTACTGCACTAGGTTTCAAATTCTGTTGTCGTTTTCACATGAATCTTCATGAGGAAAATGTCTGCCACAAATTACTATTTTCTCACTCAAATGTTCTGCTGGAGTCTCTTCTCAAGAACAATAACCAAAAATAATGCCTTTTTTGTCAAGCTAAAATAATATTTAAGCTATTTTGAGCAAAGCATATAGGTACATAAAAAATTTCGTTATCTACCAAAAACGATTTATTTCAGGTATTTTTCCTTTACACAACATTAAACAGTTCATTGTTCATTTGTAGGAAGAAACGGCTTTATAAGAAATTGTCTTTAAAGGAACAAGATTAATGCAAATTCACGAATGATGAAAGAATAACCAACGACAACAAACATCACACAAAACTACAAGAGAAAATCTGAAATTCTAAAAACCGTCTCTGATCTCTGACAAGAGTGACAGATCTTAGTGACAAGTCTTCCTGTTGATGAAAAAGCACTGTTGCACGGTCATTTTAATTACAGTAGCATAGGGTACATTATTGTTTTAAATAAGTTTCTTTCGCGCCTAAAATTCGGAGTAATCTATTTCTAAAAGGTTCTTTTCCGTTTTAAAAAGTCGTAAATGCGCTGTCAAATTTCTCTCTTTCAAATGACATGTGTTTTATTGCCTCATAACGAAAAAGTCTGAATTGGAACACCAAATTATTTTCAAACTGGCAACAATCTACCCAAACTACACTGATGACGCACATCGTAAACGGGTCGCATACGCGGCATGCTTTTCGACATGAAAATTGGCGGGATTAGCATTCTATAGCATTCTTTTGCATTTTCATTCAGATAGTTGATTATTTATTATTTATCTGAATGAAAATGCAAATTTTCACTTTCAGATTTTTTTTTCTCAAATTATGTAGGGTCTTTCTCAATATCTATCAGATGTAGTTCAATGTCCAGCGTGGCTTTAGCCGGAGAAGTAGTTGTTTTCTGTTAGATATTACAGAAGAGTAACTTCAATTTTATCGTAGGGTTTTTCCATTTCCAGAGGAGTCATGTATTGATTCAATTTCCAATTGAGAAAACAGCGACTAAATTCCAACTTTTAGTCGCAGATGATTCCACAACTGACTTTAATAATACTAATATATGCTTTATTGTCCAAAGAAGATAATCTTATTGACAAAGTAGTTTTATGATTGAAGAAAGAAGGTTATTCGATAAAATTAAAATTATAGGGCATGGAACAACACATTAAAAACTTCAGGTACACTGCAAAATCAATAACAATGATGTCATTAAAAAATTTTTAAAAACATTATACCGATAAAATTAACATTGTAGGGCATAGAACAACACATTAAATAAAAAACTATAGGTACACTGTAATAACAATAATGTCAATAAAAAATATGATAAAAGATAAGAGTATAAAGGTATAAAACTATAAAATTATTTTTCGTCGACCTCTGCAAAAAAATGACATTTTACGTACTAATTTCCGGACGAAAAATCGACTATTTTTGAAGGCAAGTACTTTTCGTCCGCAAACACTTTTCGTCCGCAAACTCTTTTCGTCCGCTGTGGTCACTATGATACGGCACGGTACGAGAGCGGGGATTGAGTCATTTTCGTAAATCCACGTTTTAATTAATACATAGGCGCCTGTGACAATAACTGTCATTTGCTGTTGTCAAATTAATTATTTACGAAATCCGCTAGATTTTACGTGTGAATTTAGACCGTGGTGTGAATATTAGTGTTCATAATAATCAAGAATTGATCGAGTCTGCAGTTCGAAGAGTTGGACGTAGCTGAGGCCAGCAAACATGCGAGTACTTACTTTCATAAAGGTATGTAGAGGTCGACGAAAAAATGTAATATGCACCTCGGCGAAAAACTGTCTACTGTCTCGCCTGCTTGCTATCCTCGGCTGCGCCTCGGCTATCAATTTGCAGGCTCGACTATAATAGACAGTTTTTCGTCCTTGGTACATAAATAACTATTTCAAAAACTGTCGTTGTAAAACTCCTGCAGACTTTATGAACATCCTGTTCATATTTTCAATGAAATCAAAAGACTCTTTTTATTTAATCGATTTTAAAATAATTTTCTCCTAAAGAAATATGTTTAGCAACATTTAATCCAATTTCCAAAACATTTTCTCAACCTTCAAATGAATTTTTAAATAGAGAATAATCTCAATCCTGCCAGTCATTTGTAATCTGGTGATGAATGTGATCAAGGATCAGGCAGGTACTCAGTGTCTATACTTCCTTGATCAGCACCATGTGTCTAAGCTCTTGTGAAACGTTTAATTACTATTTTTTTTCAGTAATAATTTTTACTTTTGACATTTCATTACTTCCGTTCAGTTTTATGATGGCCATTGAAAATATCATTTGAATATTTTAATGATCTCATAAAACTTTTGCCACTATTTTAATTTATTTATTGCCGTTTAGAGGGAGCTACTGGAATTCAAGCGAAAATAGTTTTATGCATTGATTTTAAGCGGTTTTATTATAGAACTCTGGCATGGACTTGAGGAGTGCTATAAAACCATTATAAAACTAAGTTTCTATATGAATTATTCAAAGACCAAATTGATTTATCGTGTATGTGCAGGCAGACATTGTGAAACCTTCATAAATACAAACATACTTATGTGCTAAATAGTTTCATTCTATAGCATTCAGGAGTGTTTTTAATTATGCTTCAATAATCTACTTGCTTTGGGAGCATATTATGAACAATTCATGACCTGCATAAATCAAATTGGCTATTACTGAACCTTATAATAATACTTTAATAAAACTAGGATGAATCCAAATTACATTTAAATTGTTACTTGGGCAGTCTATAACCCCCCAATCAATATTTGATTCCGATGACTTGGTGAAGATTTGCTGGGATTATTACCTCTAAATCTATACAGAAGCCTGATCTATCAACTCAGTCTTCACTATAAAATATTTTAATTTCTCATGTATCCCCCAGAATGTCCATAGCCAATCCTTATTGAATCTGACAGTAATTCAGTAGATCTAAATATTAGCAATCGGTTGGTCTACCCATGTTGATGAGATACTTGTATCTTCATCAAGATGAACTTCGCCATTTATTTCCAAATGATGGTGTAATCTAAATGTTGATTTATTTTGTGAATAATAATTAGGTGTATTATTATTATTATTAATAGAACCGATGTTGGGTCGTGGTGATAGTGAAAGTAGAGCGTTCGCTTCTCAATCATAGGGGCGTGGGTTCAATTTCCCGCGTGGTCATCGGTCTCGTGCATGGTATCACACGTTAAAAGGTAAGGGCTACGTCTGAGGGTTATCGTAGAGGTGCAGACGGTTAACGGAAAGAACAAAAACAATTAAATCTGTATTTAGATAGCTTTGTGTACCCAAACATACAAGGATGAATCTTAAAAATTTTTAGACTTTGGGCAGATGATGCAATATAATCAAATAAGCGAGTGCTTGAAGCCTTGTTTTGTTATTGAAGATTTGGCACGCTTCTTAGTGCATTTAATAAATTTAATTTAAAAATATCTTTTATTACATACATTTTTGTAACGATTTTAATCCAATATTGTCCTGTAGATATAAGCATCTGGTGTCAGTGGAAAATAAAAAAAGAATAATAATAATAAATCAGCATTTAATTGGAACGCAAGCGACTTTCATAAAAAGTTACAAAATTATATTATGTAAATAACGATAGAGACTGTTTTTCTGAGTTCAACCATATTAAGAAGTATACGTTTTCATTATAATTACGTCGGGAAGTACGGGGGGTGAAATAGCCTACTAGGTCGCCAGATCTTACCCCACTGGTCCTCAAAGATCGTGCTCAAGTTAAAGTTCTTGCAAATATTGATATTGATGGTCTATTTGTTCCAGTAGCTGGTACATTGGCATTGTGACAAATGACGTCCATTGTTTTCAAAACCAAACTCAAACTGTCCCCTGCTCCTAACGATCTGTTTTTAAAGGATTTGAGGTAAAAATCCATTGGGGTGAGATCTGGTTACCTAGCAGGCTATTTCGGTGTGAGTGGAATCTAACCTAACATTGGTATATCTAAAAGGTTTGTTCTTGTTTCGTACACTCGCGTTTCGTATACCTCAAAATTTTTCCTGAAATATTCTTGTTTCGTACATTCAATTAATTAGCCCATTTTCGACTTCTCCTTTCGTACACCGATCCATTTTTTTTTGTGGAAATACATTTTGTGAGGAGCAATTTTCTAGTGTGATCTAACCAGAGAAACCTTACGTAGAGATTTGAGTTCGTTGAAATTGATACCGTGTCGGTTTTGCACCATTTTTCCTTGTGAAAATACATTTTTTGAGAAACAATTTTTTAGTATGATCTAACCAGAACGAACTTACTTTACGTAATAATAATAATAATAATATTTATTCATTCCTCGTTTAAAAATACAAAATAAAAAAGAAAAAACTTATTTTATATAAGTACAATAACAAGGAAAACGTCAGAGGGTTTGTATAGTTAAACATTTTTTTAAATATCAGTTAGAATTCATCTAGTGAGTAGACAAGATAACATCATTGAATTATATGGCAGGGCTGGCCTTTTTGAAACCAACTCAATGAGCCAGTTCAAAGCAAAAAAATGAAAATGACAAATGTAATAATAACGAATAATGCAAATGACAAGAAACAAACGAAGCTCCAAAATCAAACTTTTTGTATTAGATGGCATCCTCAACGTTAGTTTTCTCCTTGTCATCGAAACTCGTCGATATCTTGATTTATAACAAACAGTGTCAAGGGATTATAATTAAAGTGCAGAATTTAAATCAATTCAACTCACATTCACGTTATCCTGCACGACACATTATAATTCTGACGGTTACCGGGAAAATATGCTGGTTTCAAGTGAGCTGTGTTTCAATGAGTTGAAATTGATATAAATAGTTGAAGAGGAAAAAACGGATGCCTTGATGGTGAATGGGTTATTTTAGGAGCTAAAATAAATTAACCATTTCCCGTAAAACTCAAATTTATTAAGCTATTTTTTCTGACTGTATGGTGAAAATGATCACTGTGGGTTATTTTGAGCTGAAATAAATTGAGCGTTTCCCGTAAAACTCGAATAAAATAATCCATTAGCATTCTTTGTTGAAAACATTTAACAGGTAAATGTCGTGTAATGAAAATATCCTTTGGATTGAACATCTCTGAAGTTTATTCCGAAAGAGTGATTTGGTGATAAATTGATATTATTTGTAGGTACCACACTGATAAATAGATGGCAGCACAATCGAGGTAGAATTATCGAAAATATGACGAGCCGGAGGCAAGTGCTGCAATTCATACGAGTGCATATTGGCCAATTTGTTGCGAGTTGCATACTATACTTTTTCTAAGACAACATATGGTTCACGTTTAATACATGCATACATTGCAAAAACTTTGAAAGAAATAAACTGATTTTATTACTCCGAATTCGCCACTAATGGGCTTTCTATCAGAATTAAAATATAAATTCAAGAAATATGTAAATATTTTCTTTATTGCTATTTCTAATAGGTACACAGAAATAGAAGCCTATAAATGTATGTATGTATCTAATTGAAGTTGAATGTGCAATTATTGAATATAGACTGCCGCTTGTGGAATGCTTTCAGTTTCAAATATTTGGCAATATCTATATCATTATAGATACTAAGAGTCGTTCTCAGCATTGAGAAGTGTGACCACAAAGTGGAACTTTTAAATTTTTTTGGCTAAGTTGCCAAAATCAGCCATCAAAACGTTCTCGGAAAACGATTTTGTCTTTTGATCTACCTTCCATTCCAAAAAAAAGGTTATAAGCGCGTTGACGTTGACGTTTCCGGTAATAAATTCAGGCTGAGTCAAGTCTCCGGTCTGACCAATATGATTAGACCAGCGCGGTCATTTGGTTGACTTGACGACCTAATTAGAACTGTTCGTATGTGACCAATATTTTCAATAATCTGATCGGTCCGACTCATCGTCATACTTCATACTGAACGCGCGTGCCTTGTCCGACCGCTGACTTGACACAGCCTCAGTGTTGTTACCTTCGCTGCTTCTATTATGTTCGGAGGTGTCAAATCAAAGTCGATATCACTATCAGTTTCCATTTTAATCAATAGTTTTTATAGAAAACAAATATGAAATTACTCGTTACCTACTAAAACTTTGACAGAAACGATCTGCTGACATTTCATCAATTTGTCGCTGGACGTCATAATTTGACAAACCGTATAGTCGTCGAGATTTTAGAGAAAACCTAGACCTTGCTTAGCAACTTGTCTAGCAACCGATGCAAAAATGAAATTCTGTACAAAATGTGCTTGTGATAGAAGTTACGGTTATAAAATGAACATTTATCGAGGTTGTCGTAGAAAAAGTTATTTTTTACACACTGTTTATACATTCATGCATTTTTTAAAAATACAGTATTTTGCGTCGAATATAACTCGGAAGTCTTCATTTGATAATACGACGACAATTCATATCATTAAACATTCAAATTAATGATATAATTGCTACAATTTGGAAGTATAATAACTGTCGAAGAAAACACTTTGTATGAAACACTTTCGTAAAGGGCTTTTTTATACTCGCGTGTTTGCTGCGCCTCATTCAACAAACTTCACGCTCATACAAAAAAGTCCTACTTTACGAACTTGTATCATAAATAGCTATTTTCCATTTATTTCATTAAAGTGATCATGAATTTCCAAAAAATAAACAAGTCATCAATTACACAAACCTCATTTCTTCTGGCTTGTTTCACACTATAGGTGCGTTTTGTTGTGCTATATCCCAATCCAGTTATGGTCTATATACTCGTTTTTTTGTGCACTCAACCCCATTCCCACTCCTATTTTCATTCCTCCTAAAGAGAAGGTTTGAAAATTGGAATGACACTAATGACAGTAACGTGGAATGTGACAGTTGAAAACAAAATTTCAAAAGAACATAAATTTCGAACTCTTGCTATTAGATTAGCCAATATCAACTGTTGGTCCGTGTTAGTGAGGAAATAGCATCGAAATATTTCTTCAATTTTGTGGCTTTTAGGAAAACTGACAAACGGGTTTCAGTTTATTTTCGAGGTTAAGCGATAAGTTCCAAAATCAAAACCCAAAACATCAGAATGACAATGGTATTCGTCAAATGTCAGTCTTTCAACCCGTTTTTTTGGGTCAGCTCATTCAGTTAGTTCTGGAATGACACAACAAAACGCACCTTATTTGAAGAAAACCAATAGAAATTACGTCACTTCAAGGCAATTAGACAAACTACTTGCTGACGTTCAAACTGTCCTGAAGTAACTTCACTTCTTCGCGATCACCACGGAGTGGGCGACATCTACATTTTGAAATTTGTACGTAAAACTACGGGAAAACAAACATTCTGCCAGAAGATCTAGTGTTAATAAATTGTTGATTATTTCTTTGTTGTTCTATATTAGGTTTGATTTTTCTGATTAAATATAAAAAAAGTTAGTCAAAAAAATTTTTTTCAGTGCAAGAATTATTTCATCTGCAAATGTGTCCATGCACTCTTCTTCCAGAAACCAGAAATTAGTAAAAACATGTGGAATTATACTGAAAATCGGGAAGCCAATTGGTACATATATGTGAACACTTAATTTTGGAATATTTCACAACTAGTTGGAGAATTTTGGTTTTAATTGATGTGTTACTCCACAATCATATTGAGAAAAAATACTAGTTTATGTTTAACACAAGAAACTCTTTGCTTGACTCACTAATACTGTCCGGTTCATTCTCTCATCTCCATTGAGTCATCTAGTGTTGTAACAGGTCTCCACAATTGGCGTAAATCTAATTATCTTCTAGGGACAAGAGGCATACCATTAAAACGGTCATTCCTTATCAAAAAATTCCAGAAACTAAGTAGTTCATCAATGAAACAAAATGAATTTTGTAGACAAGTCCAAAAACTCGTTGCTCAACATTCTCTACCTCACAAAATAAAACATGATTACTGCCTCCCCTTTGACTACTCTTTCTTCTTAAATACTGAAATATCAGTCAAATACATCTTCACCACAGGCATTTCTAAAGAAGCACTCTAAAGTTGAAAGTTAGAAGTAGAAATTCAATAATAGAATTCACGTCAACAACTGTCAACTCGCTTTGTTTTCCCGGAGTTTTGGTGCACCACAGGTGCCAACGGTGATCGCTAATAGGTTTGTTTCACACAATTTGAAGAAAACCAATAGAAACTACTTCACGTCAAGGCAATTAGATCAAACTATTTTCGGACGGACAAATAGTTTGATCAAACGCCTTGAATTAACGTCATTTCTATAAGTTTATTTCACACAATTTCAAGCAAACGTCAATTCAATGCAGTCAAATCAAACTATTGGATCACCAGTCACTGGCTTAAAGAAATTAAAACGTGCCCATTAAAATTTCAACACAGTTCGCTGCACTGTCAAAAAAATAGCAAGCAAGACCATCACTTCAACATTGCGAAACCGTTATGGAAGCTCGGGATAATATTATACCGCGTTGTCGATCATTTCCCTAGTTTTATTAATTACAATTTTCTTTCCAGATAAACGCGATCCCCCTAAGACAAGACGCCGCCGCTCTCCCCCCACCACCTGACCCGCGTAGCACGCAAGCTCTTGCGGAAACAGTGGAGTGAGTTGGAGCGAGTGGAGGGACATTCTCTTCTCGCGGCAGGCTTTCAGTAGTGCAACAACAGTGTAGATTGTGGTGTTCTTCAGACTTTCAAGGAAACGTACGCTTGACCAGCAAGCTCTGAACATAGCATAGCAGGCCATGGACTTGTGCAGTAGCTGCATTGGACTTGTAGATAGGGCGATTTTTGTGACAGTAATGTGTTGTGTTGTGACTTTTGTGACTGAAAAAACTTTGCGGTGCCGACTTGCAACGAAATGGGTAAGTGTTTGGAGTTTGAAATTTTTTGTTCGCTGTTAGAGTTAAGTTGATGTCAATGAGCACTTTGAACCGAATAGCATGTAGAACGATATCGATATCAATTCAAAGCGAATGGAAAAAAGTTTTATCGAAACTTTTAAAACGTTTTTGAGAAAAACTTGAATTCATTTGAAATATTCCAGGTGCACCTTAGAAACCATGAGAGGTTATTTTAAATCGCCTGTCTGATGTCGGGCTTGGTTTGTAACTGAAAAGAAATATGAATTGCTATCAACTTGTAGAATACCTACCTAACTACGTTTTGAAAAAATCATATCATTTTACCAAACTCAAATACCTACTTGCGAGATGGTTTTCAGTGATTATGGTAACAATTTCGTACTTAAAACTTTCCAGCCATTTCAGTTGCTGGTAGGTATTTTACCTTTGTAAACCTGAAATGAATTTTTTTCTGACGAAATGTGAAAAATTGATCATCACGATTTTTTTCGCTTCTGTTTTTCAAATAGAATAGAATTAATGGCCTTTTAGGCTGGTGCCAAAACGAATTTTATACTCCAAAATAAGAAAAAAAAGTAACAGGCAAGGTTCCAACTTCAAGGAAAAAATATATTTGCACATGAAAACACTCAAAATTGTGAAAAGGGGATGCAGTGTAGAGGTTGAAAATGTTTTTTGTGATTTTCAGCGAATCGCGACTTCTTAGCGGAAAATGGTCAATGGCAAAGGTGTAGATAATAAAAAAATCGACATAACCTCAAATTGACAGTCAAAATGGTGAAAACACATATTTTTGTGTATATGGTTGCCAATTTCGATTTTTGTATGAAAACTAGGAAACTCTGGATTCTTCATACCTTTATTTAGTAAGCAATATTATTGTATAAGCCAGATTTTCAATGAAAATTTCCCTGGATATGGAATAAATGAGATATTAATGATAATTATTTTAGATTGGAATATCTCATTTATTCCTTAGCCAGGGAAATTTATATTGAATATGTGGCTTGTACAATTTCATTGCTTACTGATGAAAGTATGAAGAATCCAATCAGAGTATCCTAGTTTTTCATACAAAAATATCAAAAATCGAAGTTGGCAACCATTAGTGAAATCTCTCATTGTTGAAATGTCTTCTTTTAAATGGCCTAAGTATGTAACTTGGTAGTCTATTTAATGTGAAACTGCTCAAAATTGAGAAAAACCGACAAGTCTCTCTGAATCATATTTTCCCAATATTTTCAATGATTTTCAATAGTTGTAAAAAAGAATTAAAATGACATTAATAAATTAGTTTTGTAGTGTAATTATGTAAGTATTCAACTATTTTATTATAGAGAATTTAATATAAACTACTTTTTGTTATAAAAATAATGAAAGTTGAAAATCATTGAGAATATTGGGAAATTCAGAGAGACCAATCAGGATTTTGCCATTTTGACGGTAATGTTAAGGCAAAAATCGCAAAATACCGTTTTCAATCCCTATTGCCCATTTCATCGATTTGTGTGGTTACGTGTTTAAATATATTTTTCCTCAAAGTTGGAACCTCTTCAACATTTCCCAGCTTGTCCTTGGTTGTTACTTTTTTTTACAAAAATTAAAGGCATAAAAATACAATGATTTAAAAGGTTTTGTCAAAAGTATACAGATAAAACGAAATAAACGAATAAATAAGATTTAAACAATTACTATGTAAATATTAAGTAGGTACAGTTTAAGCGAAAGTTTAGATCTCTTGCAACTTCGAAAATGTTTTTTTTATGTGGTGTTGCAGACAGATGCTAAAAATTCGTCAATACTATAAAAAGCGTTTCACAAGCAAATATTCTTCATGTAATTTGTAAACGAAACTGTATTTGAGTTTTATATATTTTCTGTTAGTTTATTTAATAAAATAGGACCGTAATGATTTTTCGAAAAACGGCAGTGATTAAGTCTTGTAAATTCAATTCTGATGTTTTGTGTTTGTATGGTATTATGGAAATGAATATCGTTTTGGTTTAGATACAAGTGGGGGGATCTTTTTACATAATTTATAAATGAATAAACGTGAAGAGAGGGTAATGTAAACAGGTAATTATTTATAAATGTTGTTTTAACTATAACCCAGTTTGAAAATTACTCTCAAAACTTTTCTTTGCAATCCAAACACTGTTTTAGCATGGGACCAGTGCCCCCAGATTACTAGACGATCAGAGATATGAGGCATGCGTGACAAACTTTTTTATTTAACACTTTTTGACATAACCTCAAATTAACCTGTCAAAATGGCGATAAACCGATTTTCAGTATTTAATTCTTTTGTCGCTTATTAATGATTTAATTTAGATGACAATTTGTAGAAATATGTCTCTTTTAGTGTCGATAGGTAGGTATGATTTTTTCGCAATTCACAAGACTGTTTTCGAGTTAGTTATATTTTTCGAAAAAAATACCCATATCTTCCACGAACAATTGTTCTAGTGTTTTTTTGTTTTTCGAACGTCTATAAGTGACTATTCTAATTGTTGAAATGTCTACTTTAATATGGTCTATGTAATTTTGTGTTTTATTAATAATAATAATTAATAATAGGGAGTATATTCGTACGAATTTTCATGTAAATTGAATCATTTACTTATTCGAGAGAAAAAAATTAAATACTGAAAAATCGGTTTTTCGCCATTTCGACGGATAATAAATTAATGAGAATAAAAAATTTGAAAATGTCATTATAATTACTTTTATCACATAGGGTATAATGGAGTGTTACGACGAAAAATTCCCAGGTTGATAAAACTTTAATATGTTGTTTGTACATGTTTAGTCCAAGTTTTCGGCCTCGAGGAAATTGTGGAAAATGTTTGGTAACCGCAAAATGGTTGGACTTGTTTTAGTTTTTCGCCTAAACTCGAAAACGGGCAATCCTAAGTGAAAAGTAATTTCGAAATAGAAGAGAAATTAGAAGAGAATGAAATTCCCCGTCGATCAAAAGGAATAAATCTAAAATCGGTCAAATAGGAAAGTTTTTACGGACGATCAAAAATGGCAACTTTTTTATAATTAAAAAAAATAGGCTAATTTAAAATTTTTGGGAATTAGTCAACTCTCCAATCAGGGAAGAGGTAATCGATTGGAATTGATGGTGTAGATCTATAGCACTTTGATGATGGGTTATAGCAGTTTTCACAAAATATTTTTTTTAATTCTCACTGTATTTTTGTTTTTAGAAAATTCAACTCGTTCGATTCGGAGATTTCTCTTGAGACAACACTCTAGCTGAAGTTCTTGTCTTTTATTCAGAACATAAGGCGCTTAAATAATTCAATTCTTTCAATTTTCAAAGTGAACTGTTTTTCTGGAAATGGAAAAATTGATTCGCTTATAAACGAAGACTTGTTATATTTCTTTATTGAATGTTTTTTTGCGCCCATTCATATTTTCTTATCATCCGACGGACAAATTACTTACCTCCACGAAATAAGTATGTTGTGAGTATTGAATGAAAGTTTGTTTTTTGGGGGATATTCGTTTCTTGACATACCTTTTTGGGAATTTTACAATTTTCTTCACATTTTTTTCACATTTACCACCAGATAATTTTCACAAGAGACTCAAGTTGCACAATTTTTCTTGAAGTTGTATCATCTGCATACAAAACTATATCATATGATTAGGTATATCGTTGATGAAAGATGAGGGGACCCAATATAGAACCTTGAGGAACCTCAAGATCAATGTCATACTGCTGCGACTGACAATTAGGTATCAATTTTAACATGTATATTTGCCTATGATGAGTGACTTGAAGCTACACCAGCCAATTCACCCTGCCAAATCCGGAAGTATGTGACAATTTATTACATTTTCATTACAATTCATTACACCAGGTCCGAATTTTATTACACTTGACGTTTTTGAGATATGCGTGGCGGTGTGGGTTCTATCTAAAGCTAGACCACCAACTTCTAACTTTTTAACCAATTGTGATAGCGGAATGAGATTTGGACAAGAATTTATTACAAATAAATTGCAACTGACTGGTTGACATCGAACCCCAATTTTAACCCTCCCAAGGGCGAAAAGCACCCGAAATCAAATATTCCGTCGTGATGTTGTGAATTACCCATTGAGATATCCAGTTTTTCTGCAGAACCAGATTGTATCACCGCAAAAACCACATTATAAAGAGTGTTTCATCCCTGTAACATCAGGCGGGCTGGTGTAATAAAATATTGAACGATAATGATAGTAGTTTTGAATATACGAATCATAAACCAGTCGCAATTTCACGTTTTTCTCCAACCAGATAGTTTATCTTTTCGAAAAACACGTCAAACAGGATTTTTCAACACTACAAAATCAGGCGGTCTGGTGTAATAAAATATTGAACGTTAATAATAGTGGCTTTTAGAGTATACGAAACGAATTATCGCAATTTCACGTTTTTCTCCAACCTAATAGTTTGTCTTTCAGAAAAACACCTTAAACAGAGTTTTTAACCCTGTAACATCAGGCGGTCTGGTGTAATGAAATATTCGCCGTCAAAGAGTAGACATGACATTAAATAATCACCAGAAATAACTCTGGATCTTCTGACTGACAAGACCAAAATGTGGGAATTCCACGTAAACGAACTCATAAATCAGTCCTTCCGGAACATCCGAGGTTTCTGTATTCAAATATTTATCTCCGACGGCCTCCCCCAGTTGTACAACTTTTTCACCCTAATTATCTACAAAGTTGTTCCCCTCACCATTTTAAAACATCTCGTAAAATAATTTAAGGTAATGCAAAGGGCAAATGGACTTTGAAGGTTTCTCCCCTTTGAATAACGTATGGCAGCCCACCATTTTTGTCCTAATAAAATATTCATTCCTATATCAGAAATCTAATTAAAATGGAAGCCGGGTTTTGTGGAAATTAGTTTCTGCTAATTGTTGGAACTGCATTCCCCGAGCAAGAGTGGCCATATTGAGAGAGCATCTTTTTTGAGAAAACTTCATATATTTTGAAAAATAATCAATATTCATCAATTTTTTTGAAAAATACTTTTTTGGCTTGCCATAGGCTACACAAAACTGTATGTAGCAATTTTCAATACCTTACAATAAACGAGTTATAGAAAACCCGATTTTTTTTACGGCTTTTCCGATATAACTCGATAAGTATCAATGATATCAAAAACTTATAGGTCATTCAATTCATAGATCTTTTTGATATCTACAATTTCCTGATTTAACTTTTTCTGATCGGAGCTGTAATTTTTTAATTATCAACAAAAAACCGCTTTTCGCAACTTTGCCAATTTTTTAGGTTATGTTCGGTAATCAGTAGTGGGATTCCGTGTGCCGTAGAATTCTACTTTTCATCGAATAAGTGAGGTGTCATCATAGTTGTATTCATGGGAGAGACAGAGACATAATTGTCGACAATAGAATTCTATGGTGCACAGAATCCCACCCCAGGATCGATTCGCTTGAAATAGAAACTCATCCTGAATTTTAATATCCTATACGCTCATATTTTTATTTATCGGGTATTAATTTTTGCACATTTAACATTGGGCCGCTTCCTCGTTTCTTGGACTATCACAGTCATTAGCTTGAAAGGTGTCAACACTGCCATTATTGTCTTTTTATCAATCATTTCAATAAGAGAACAGTCTTCCTGGCATTTTTTTCCGAAACACAGTAAACAATAACATATAACAAGAATCGCACGTCAAAACAATGAATCATTTATGTCATTCGTCAAATAGGTATCGACGCACATGCGCGTTGTTCATGTCGTCCTAATCATAAACATAAGAAGTGAAAATTGCCAACTTTGAACGTCAAAAATCTTATGATTATGATTGAGACTAAAACTAAAGAAATCGCATAAATGATCCTACTGAAATATACAGTTTCAATTTGATATTATGATTAGTAGTAGTTCTTTGGGAAGGCCGCAACCGCAGCCAGGCAAGTAGGCCCTCATGGACCCTTTTTGCCATCCACTGTTCTCCACTTATCTACATTCATCCTCCTCGTTTTCCCTTTCGAACCTTTGTGACCTCCTAATGAAGGTCAGTATGTCCGACCTCTCCAGGTCGATTAGTTCCTCTTGTTGGAGTTTCTCAACTCCGAAGGTTCCAAATCTTAGCCTTCCGTATGCCTCACACTCGCCGAGGAAGTGAGATGAAGTTTCTTCGTCTTCTTCGCATTTGCGGATGTCTTCTATAAGTGATACGTGTCTGCCTAACTTGTTATGTCCTGTTAGTATTCCTATAAGGAGGCGTAGTGCTTTGCGGTTTCTGCCTAAGAGCCATGTCGTCCTTGACTTATTGGAGCCGGCCACGAAGTCTTTCGACTGCCTTCAGCCGGTGTTATCCCTCCAAAGTTTATATAGCTCTTCTTCTGCCCACTCGTCGAGGGCTGAAGAGATTTGGCTTCTTTCGATGCCTAGTACAGGCTCGAGCCCACAGAACGGGGTTGCGGATCCGGATCTGACAAGTCCGTCTGCCACCTCGTTTCCGCGCACCCCTCTGTGACCCGGGACCCATACCAGCTGAACTTCCTTAGTTTCGGCTAGTTTCTCGAGCTCATCTCCGCATTCCTGTACCATCGTCCATAGATATACTAATAAGTCCACTCACTCTCGCAGGCGACCCAAATCATCCCCTCCGGTCCTCGCGCGTCCCTTGCCCTGTCTGTTTGGCTTGAGCGTCGGCCTGGTGGGCTAGTACAGTTCGCATCGCCGCAACGATGTCCATATGATTTACGACCGCTCACAAAAAGAGCGGCATTTTTCGACCACATCAAAGGAGTTACCAGACTTATTAGTATATATATGGACGATGCCTGTACAAGCGCTGAGCTTGGTATAAGCATCGTCCATAGATATACTAATAAGTCTGGTAACTCCTTTGATGTGGTCAAAAAATGCCGCTCTTTTTGTGAGCGGTCGTAAATCATATGGACATCGTTGCGGCGATGCGAACTGTACACTGTTAAACTGGCCAGCCCACCAGGCCGGCGCTCAAGAGAAACAGACATGGCAAGGGACGCGCGAGGACCGGAGGGGATGATCTGGGTCGCTTGCGAGAGTAAGCGGACATATTAGTATATCTATGGACGATGGTTTAAGATGGCAGATGGCTCTGAGCGCTGCCTGACTATCCGAACAGATATAAATTCTCTGTTCGGACCCTTCTTTGATTAAGTCAGCGACTATGATAATGACAATGATGCATAAATCGACCGTTAAAGTTTCTCTTGTGATGCAGAAGTTTGCAAATCACCGCAGGGTGTGGTTCAATCATATCAATTTCACCTGATAATTATTACACGTAATATCTTGTCCATAATGAATAGTCTCTCCTCAAAAAAGCTGATGATCGTCATTAGTACCTAACTCAATTCCCTGGCCTGCACCTTACCACAAATTGATTATTTATACAAAAAACGGTAGGTAGTAATTTTACTTTACATTAAAAAGGCCAACGTGGATGCCATGTGGGATAAAACGAGTTTAGTTCCTTTTTATTAATTTTGTAATCATTTCAGGCAGGTACGTTGGCATTTAAATTAAATCTTAATTGTTTCTTGGTGGGTAATTCAAGAACTTGATTGGGACGAGTTTGTGCAGCTATCTTGTTTTCAGAATCTGTCGGGATCGTTTCATAAATTCAGTTAACAGAAAAAGATGTTTATCTGGGAATGTACACCAAGCTCGATGCCGTCGAAATTAATTAGGAATGGTATAAATAAAGTTATCAATTGGATAAGATATTCATGGATGCTGCCTTTGGAAATAATTAGAGAAATTGTTTGGAAGAGAGTTGACTATAACATCCATTTAAGGGGCCATGAGCGCTATTATATTTGGGGTGCTTTTTGGGGTAACAGAGTCAATTGATGACTCAAAAACGGTTCGTCGTATCGATTTCAAACAAGGACAGGATTCTAGAGGACGTTTGTTTCTAGGTACGTGCTGTAATGGAAATTGAAATTTCAATCCACTTTTTCACAAAATAAATGTCAAAAATGTCCCAAAAATGCAGTTACTTTGAAGCAATTTTTTGGGTGGGTAAACAAATAATTTCAAAAAACATTACAGTACATAGATCAACGGTTTACCTTTCTTTTGATACCAAATTCATTTCGATTGGATGAAGATTGCTTCAAATTTTAATGGAAGAGAAATACCATTGCTGTTACCTCGATCATCTGTGAAAAGCCTCATGAGGTGTTGCCGCAGACGTAAGTACATAGAATCGAACGTCCTCTAGAAGCCTGTCCTTGTTTGAAATCGATACGACGAACCGTTTTTGAGTTATCAACTCTTTTATAAAAAAAACCGTCCCAAATATGATATTAAACAAATCTATGGTTTTTCATGATTCCATGACTACTTTTCATTTCATCAAACCTAAACGAATCCCATTGAAACTTAGAGGCATCGTAGGTACTGTAGTAAATTAGCAAAAAATCATTTTAAAATAATTTATTTGACGAAATACAATGCTTCAATAATTTCAACAAAATACTCCTAATTTACATGACAATCACTGGACTATTTATGTTCGACTTCCTCCCTAACTGTCCAGCTCTCTAGTTCTGTTTTCCGCCGCGTGGCATAGAGGTATTTATACTCGAAGAGAATCTCACCAGAATGTTCTATTCGCATCTAGATGTCGCGAGTTGAAGATTCTCGAATATTCCTTCGGATATCAAGCCTCAGAAATATTACAGTACGTACAAATTCAGTGAAAGATTGTTTTTAGTTTGGAACCAAAATGAAGTGGTACTTGAGGTATACTAGTGAATTCTCTATAGAATGGCAAGATGGCCCTCGGCCCTCGACCTTTTGAAAAAAATTCATTCGGAAAATTTCAATCCTTGTTGTAGGATTTCTTATTGATAATATCACAAGAGCTTAAATTATTTCCGGAAATTTTTTTGAGGGCACGAATATTTTGAAAATTATCCCGAGTCACGAGGGATAATTTTCTTAAAATATTCTTGCTCGAAAGAAAATTTCCAGGAATAATTTAAGCTTGCGTGGTATTCGGTAAGAAAATTTCACACCATAATTTGGAATAAAATTATTAATCCAATCTGACATTTTAAATTAATTTCACTGCTTGTCAAGTCCACTATGTTTCGTTAAATAAAAAATATTACCAACTTTAGTTACATCAAATGCTAAAACTCAGATGGGTATTAGATCAGTCAATCGCCCTTTCATAATTTCAGGTTACTAAAGGTGGTAGAAATGTATTTTTTGTTAAAGTAATCCATAACACTTCTAATGTAAAAAGTATAATATTAACATGATTTGTTGCAGTAGGTGGCCGTGATATAGGCAGCCATGCTTTTGACAGATGAGGTTTATATTGGTAAATTACATTGAGTTACTGTATAGTAAACCAGCAAACAAAGATATTCTTATGTAAATCATTTCTTGTAAGCATTTGCGTTAAACAATTTGAGAAAAATTAAATACTTTGAAAAGTACAATTTATGTAAATAGTGCAAAGAGTTGAATAAAGTGCAAATATGTCATTCAAAATTAATATATTTAATGAATTTAATGGAAGACTGCGACCAGGAAGCGTTAGAGTCGAATGGTTTGTTTACGAAAATCCAAGAAAGTCTGCTGCAGATGTCAAGTAAATATGGCCTTTTGCGTAAAAGAGATTTTAAAAAAATTGTTTCAAAATATTACATAATGTCTTAAAACACAGACATCTAATTAATTCGTTACCTTCCTATTCACCATTAAGAAGAGAGGATGGGTTAGAATTCAAGCAACTATGTTTGTAGATCCTACGTTTTTTTAAATATAAATTGTTAATGCATAATAATTAAACAAATTCGTGTTTTCTGTTTAATGAAACCTTATAGTGAATAATAAATAATAATTTTAATTCTTATAGAAATTTTGCATTATTCACAGGTATATCTACAATATTTGATGGTTGTAGATCATGTTTACCTTTTCACCTGTCAAAAAATTTCCACTCAAATATCGTGGCGCCACGAAAAAATTTCCGGAACTTTTTTTAGTTGCCCGATATAGAAATTTTAGCCGATACCGATAATCGGCCGATACCGATATTTCAAATACCGATATACCGATATATCGGTCTATCGGTCGTTCATTTTTTCCATCGTTGTTCGTACAGTTGTACTAACATAGCTGAAACCGTAAAAACATGTACGTCCATAATTCGACAATGGGATATAAATTCAGAAAAGGCTAAGGAAATTCATAAATTAATTGATAGCTACCGACAATCAACTATTTTCCATTTGTTCGGATACTGGTTTTACACGCTTATTAAAAAAAGGATTTCCTTTATATTCCATACCATCAGACAAATATTTCCGTGAAACTGTAGTGCCAGACAATTTTCAAAAGTACAAATCTCGTGTACAGAAAATAATAGATGATCAGATGATCGGAAAAATCAGATATATGGACTTGTCAACACAACAATTATATCTTCTTTTATATCATTGACGGCTCATTTTTTTAATAAAAATGTATCTAGTCACCGAGAGTCATTTGTTCTAGCTTGTTGAGGTTTTCCAGGCACCCATACAGGTGACACCATATCTGAGATGTTTCAAGATCTATTAGACCAATGGAAATTGAAACAAAGCCAAATTCACCTCTTGTTGGCAGATAACGCCTCCAATATGAAAAAAGGGATCGTCGGCGCTATAATGAAATATCAGGGTTGTTTTGTTCACACTTTACAATTAACAATAAAAGCATTGATTGCCAAAGGGCAGTAATAGATGTTATTGCCAAAGCAAGGAGAATTGTGACTCATTTCAATCACTCTGCAACTGCTTGTGATAAACTCAAAAAGCTACAAGAACAAATGAATGTCCCAACAAAAAAACTTATCCAAGATATACAAACCAGATGGAACTCAACCTATTACATGCTGGAACGATTACTAGAACAAAAAAATGTTATCAGTATTTATATCTTGGATAATCCAGATTTTACAGACCTAACATTCCACCAATGGGATTTGGTTCAAAAGCTTATCAAACTTTTACAACCCTTTGAGGAAATAACTAAACTCTCAAGTAACAGGGAGTGTTGCATATCAGAGGTGATACCCCTAGTTATAACATTAGATTCGTACTTGAGCAACCGTTCAAAAAGTGCCATATTTTCTGGTGTAGACACATTGAGGAGTGATCTACAAAAAAACTTTTCAACCATATTTTTACTGAAGAAAGTTTTACGCTGGCCACGTTGTTGGATCCACGTTTCAATAACAGTTTTTTTGACAATGATGGCGGACCAATCTATGAAGTATTAAAAAGAAAAATTACTGTTCAAGAGGGAGGCAGCGGCATAATCGAAACTATTACGGATGGTGAAAGTGATGGGGAGGACAATACGCCACTAGTAAAATTGCTAGCTATGGAAAGGGATTCAGGTGCATCAAAGACTGTGCGTGATTTATTTTGGGAATCTTACGAACATTTTGCTGGTGAAGGCACATCAGGAAGTTCGAAGCGAAAACGAAAACAAAGGTCTGCTTTTGTTGAGGTAGTGGATGATGAAATTAAATTAAACCAAAGTCATCCAATAATTTCCAGAAATGAAAATCCCGTTCAGTGGTGGAACGACAATAAATTAAGATTTCCCAATCTTTTTCCGCAGGCTGCCATATACCTGTTTGCACCAGCTGGAAGTGTCCCCAGCGAACAAGTTTTCTCTGAAGCTGGTAATATTTATGATGCAAAACGTAGCAGGCTAACTCTCCTGATAGGACAGAAAGCTTATTGTTTTTGCATCACAACCTATCAAAACTAAATTATCAGTATTAATCAGATATTTTTGTATTTTAGTAAGGTGAAATAATTTTAACTTATAGTCAAAGAATTTAGTTGATTTTACGTTACATACTTTTTATTGGCAATAAAGATGTATTTTTGATGGAAGTGTATTTTTTTCATTCATTTTTCAAATTGATTTTTTTCCCAATGAAAAAATATATCGGTCTATCGGTTTTTGATATCGGCCGATACGATAATCGGCCAATGAGGCCGATATCACCGATATAAATATCGGTATCGGTCGATCCCTAGTAACTAGTCAAAATTAAGGCATCTTATTGATTAAAAAGTAGAGGTGAGAAATTTTTGATGAAATTACTATCACTATGATTTACTAATGTTAATTAAATTGGATTTTAAACTAATCTTTGGCCTCCTGTGCTAAAAAAAATCATAAAATGTGATTTTCTATAATTGTAATATAAAAATTTGGCAACTCTGCTTATGTAATTTGAACCGTAGAATCCGGAAAAAAATTTACATTTTAACCGAAATTCTCTTCCCACCTACTCAAGTGGTATTTTCCCCAGTGCATAAAAATGCACTTCGGCTAAGAAGCATTCAACCCACGTGTCTGGCTATAAACATCAATTGACCATTACCACTAATCCTCTTCAACGTGCGAAATACCCATAAAAATCCATAAACAGCCACTAAACGTTCTCGTGTACCCACTGTGGCAAATTACCTATTGACGATGTTTATTGTAAATGTCAGTTTTCATTATCCTCGGAGCCCGAATTGTCCGCCAACCGCAATTTTGCTGCGGCAATCGCACAATAGTAAAACCGGCTGATCCCATTCAATCACAATGCGCTTTGTGCTCGTCTCAATGAAGTACCTGTAAGTCGGATCCGAAAGTAAGATTCGTCGCATGGCCTACTACGCACGAGAGTTTGGCCTTTTCTGGGACAACAGGTAAAATCTCCGGTATAGTGGAGCTTGAATAAGCTTTATTCAAGTTGGCTTTATGAAGGTAGAGGCAGGTAGCAGAGCAAGCCTAGACGGGTGGAGTGAAAATAGACGTCTTTCTCAGAGCCCTAGAAATAATTTTATTTAATAAACGTATTGGTTGCTTTGAATTGTTATATTGGACTTCTGTATCGCTGCTTCCACATGTTTACTGCTCTTCATACACATACCTATGAAAAATTACAGTAGCTTTTGAACAAACTGGAGTTATAGTCTAGTCTACAAGAACTAGTTTGGTGAATTTCTCTCCAAGGGCACCGAAATTTATTATACAGGGCTCATTCGAATTGAAATGACATCTAGAAACTTTTTGAAGAATTTGAACGTGCGCTGGCGAAAATTGCAAAAGTTAAAAACAATTTAGTGAAAAAAAGGAGGAGGTTTGTTTTTGTGAAAATATCTCGCAAACTGTTGTAGATATCCAAAATTTTAAAGAAGGTCCTGAAAGAGGAGAAAATTTCCTAAAAAAGTCTCAATTTTCGGAACTCTACCACCAATATTTAGAATTTTAATTTAGAGGCGAAAATAGCGCTAAAAGCGGTTGATGAGAGTCCCGCTTGCGCTGACTCATAAGGACCCTTGGACAATAAAAATAATTTTAACCCATTAAATAGCAATATTAAGAAATAAAAAAAATTCACTTACCTTTTAGACACTTGAATAAACGAAAATCCATGAAAAATAAAATGTTTCTCGTAATTATTTCATTACATAATTATGCTTTTGTTTTTCAACTAGTTTTTCCAAGTTTCAAATTTACATACAAACCCTGATAATTGTTATACTAATAACCTCAAATTTGTTTCACTTCTTGGAGCTATTCTTGAAAGGCTTTAAGAAAGATCCCCATTGGAAAAATAAAATAATGTTCATTTTCCACTTTGTTATTAACAATCTAAGAGGGTAAGAAATGCAAATAAAGCCATGAATTTTTTTTTCAATATTCCAATTTGTTCGTATTATAATTATTAGAAGTTACTTAAAAATGTTTTTTTTTAAATTTATTACTGTGATTGTTTAAATAATTGTTATAAAAAAATTGCATTGTTTCTGAGATATTTGAATTTTTGTTTTTGGAATTTTAATCAGCAATGAATATTATGATCTTTAAGAACAAAATCATTTTAAAAAAAATATTTTATTGCTTAAAAACGCATATGTTGACAAAATATTTTTTTTGCTACAAAATATTAATATTAATTTTTTTTACACAACAAATGACACATGGTTGATTTTGTTATTTTTTGCAGTATTTAAAAAAAATTGTACCGTGAAAATTCATCTGTTCATAACAAACTGTTTATTAAATAAACAAAGAAAATATAAATAATTTTTTTTAGGGCATCGAAGAGCAATGGAAATTATGATTTTAAAAAAATGGTTCCTTAATATTAATATTTGGTAGCAAAAAAATAGTTAATAAAAAAATGCGTTTTAAGGGAACATTTTTTTAAAGAAATGATTTTGTTCTTGGAAAATCATAATATTTATTGCTGATTAAAATTCCAAAAATAAAATTTAAAATATCTTATAAACAATGCATTTGTTTATAACAATTATTTAAACAATCAGAGCAAGAAATTTTAAAGTCATTTTTATGTTAATTCAAATAATTAAAATACGAACAAATTGGAGTATTAAAAAATAATTCATTGCTTTATTTGCATTTTAATTCTTTAGTCTCTTAGATTGTTAATAACAAAGTGGAAAATGAACATTATTTTATTTTTTCATGTGGGGATCTTTCTTAAAGCCTTTCAAGAATAGCTCCAAGAAGTGAAACAAATTTGAGGTTATTAGTATAACAATTATCAGGGTTTGTATGTAAATTTGAAACTTGGAAAAACCTGTTGATTAACAAAAGCATAATTATGTAATGAAATAATTACGGGAAGACATTTTTTTTCGTAGATTTTCGTTTATCAAGTGTCTAAAAGGTATAACATTGACTTATTTATCAACTTAATAATTTGTTATAAACAAATTCTGACAACGGTTTTATTTTATTCCTGGAACTAAAAAAAAATTACAAAACAAAGTAGTGAAAATATTTTTTAAATTTTTTTTATAGCACTTTTAAATATTATTTTTAATTTATATATGGCTTTTTTGTAATTAATTTTAGATCCAGGAAAAAAATAAAACCGTTGTCAGAATTTGTTTATAAAAAATTGTCAAGTTAATAAACAATAAAATTATGTATAAAAATAATTTTTTTGTTTACCTATTGACAATTAGAAATTATGATTTATAGGAAGGAAATAATTCCCTAACTGATTATTTAAACAATCGAAAAATGAAAATAAAACGATTATAAACAATCAAAAAATTAATTTAAGATTTTTTTTTAATTATTGTTTTTCCAGGACAGCATTATGGAAATAAAAAAAATCTCAAATATTATATTTGTTTATATCTGATTTATCAACAAATTGAGGCATTGTCAACTGTAAAAACAGCAATAATAAAACATTCGTCAAAACAAAAATATTCATCAACATGTTTTGGATATTTACTCTTTCTTTTCTGGTTATGAAAAATTATATTAAACAAAGTTATACGAGGATATATTGAAACATTCATAGCCTACCATAGAACCAAAATTTAAATGTCAAAATATTTTATTACTCAACATATTCTCCTCTTGATTGGATACATTTATTACAACGAACCTGCAACGTCTCTAGACCTTTCAAAAAAAATGTTTTTTGCTCTGCAAATCAGATCTCCACAGCTTTTATTACCTCCTCGTTGGAAGAATATTTACGACCTTTTAAACTTTTTTTCAGTTGAGGAAAGAGATGATAGTCGGACGGAGCCAGATCTGGTGAATTTGAGGGGGTGTTCTAGTAATTCAAACCCTAAATCACGAATTTTTTGCATGGCAACATGAGATTTGTGTGCAGGGGCGTTGTCCTGCAAAAACAAAACACATTTGGATAGCTTTCCGCGTCTTTTCCCTTTAATTTTTTCCCGTAGAGTGGTCAGTAATGTCGAATAGTAAACTCCAGTTATTGTTCTACCCTTATCCAAAAAATCAACCATGATTACTCCATGGCAATCCCAAAAAACTTAAGCAAGAACTTTTCCAGCAGAGTTTTTGACATGAAACTTCTTAGGTCTTGGAGAACCGGAGTGTCGCCATTCCATCGATTGTTGCTCTGTTTCTGGATCGTAGAAATGTACCCAAGTCTCATCCATAGTAACACAGACCGAACGCGATGCTACTACCCTTACACGCTTTTGGTCAACATTCAAACATTTGGGGATCCATTTTGCAGCAATTTTTCTCATGTCTAAATTGACGTGAACTATATGATGAACGCGTTTGTATGAAATATTCAGTGCTTCAGATATCCGTTTTAGCCCAATTCGACGGTCTGTTAAAATCATGTCATGAACTGCATCGATATTTTCGGGGACTGACACATAAACTGGCCTTCCCGATCTGTCATCATCTTCAATGGAAAATTTACCTCTTTTGAAAGTTGCAGTCCAATTTTTCATGGTCGCATACGAAGGACATTGATCACCAAAGGTATTAAGCATATCTTCGTAAATCTGCTTACCTCTTAACCCTTTTAAATACAGGTACTTGATGATGGCTCGATACTCCAATTTTTCGATTTTCACAATTTCGGTGGACATATTTTTTCTTTTAATTTATTGCATTGCGTAACTCTGGTTTACTTTTTTGACGCCAAACTTTACACTGACACTTCTAATAAGTTATTGTTCGTTGCTATGGTAACGCAATATTTCGTTTATGCTGGGAACTGGTCTAGGTTAACTAGATATCAATACATCCTCGTAAATTTGTATACACTTTTATCGTGTGATCTTGATGAGTAGGTATAAGGTAGTGTTGGGTAATAAGGCCCACTTAACATTTGCAATTTTTTTTATCCTTTACATTTTATTCGAAAAAATCCGAAACTTGATGAGTTGATTGCTTGTGATGTTTACCGCTTTGTTAACATCAATATTCGTCTCCTTCAATACCTCAGTAACCAAAATAAGACAAATTTCAAAAACTTGCTGTTGGGCCTTATTACCTGCCTATTAGGGTAATAAAGCCCATAGTAGGTTATGCAGAATTTCGTTTATTTAATGTATATATAAATATATACAGATTATTTTTATTAATCAGAAATGCTAGAAACTCAATGAAATACTTGAAAAAACAAAAATAAACATTATTTTCTACAAAAAGTGATAAACTCAACAAAATACAAACAAGGAAATTAAATTATAAAAAAAAGTCTAATAAACTGAATTCTAAGAACATTCCCTACCGTAAAAATCCTCAACATCTTCAGCCTTCAGTCCTATGCAAGTTTCGTGTAACCAAGTTCCACATTCTAGACAATTTCGCATGTTGCCCGCGGGCCTCATTACGCGATCGTTGGTAGGGCCTTATTACCGGGCGAGCACTTTTACTTAAACATGCATGCAAAATTAACAATTCTTTAAATTTTTCTCTTAGTGCGAAATATAGTACCAATGTTATGGTAACTGATGGAGCACTATTTGTTTCTTTAAGTAAAATAGGTTGAATTAAAAACGACGTCTCACCTTCTTGCGAACTTATAATCTGTGCATCCTAAAACTGAACATTCACCTAGTGTTGTTAATGGCGAAATGAAGTCAACGATCTTTTGATAAAGCTTTACCATTACGATGATGAAACTAACCATGTAGACAGATTTGAAAAAATTTGCCATTCTTCAAGGAAAATGACATTGGGCCTTATTTTCCGCCGGGCCTTATTCCCCAACACTACCTTATAAAAGAGCTCCAGGAAGCCAACAATGTGATCAATCATTTAAACTTTTACTTCGTTATTTATAAAAGCGGAGACTGGAAAATTTTTTGTTAATTAACAATAGTATAACTTTTTGAATAATAGACCTACTAATTTTTTTCCAATGGGAATTCATTATTTCAAGTGTCCACATGATACCATAATTTATTCAAAATTTTACATTAACATATAATGCTATAAAAAATTATTTTCTGTGATATGCTGTCTTTTGCAATCTCGAGGAGCACTATTTTCAGCGTAAAATTAAAATTATTAAAAATAAAGAAAAAGTTTCGGGAGTCTGGATATTATTATTGGAAATTTCCTCCTCTGTACGGAACTTTTTAAGAAATTTGAGTTGTTACCAGAAAACTAAATGCACTTTTTTCATCTTAATTTGTTCAAAACAATCGCAATTTTTTACGTGGAGTAAAATCCTTGAAAAGCATTTTTCTAGTGTTCATTCCGATTCCAATGACCTACCGGAGCTTTCTTTCTATTTTTCACGTTTTTCAACTTGTTGATGAGACTACACGTAAATAAGTATAAATGTGTAAATAATGATATGCTTCAAGGTTCTTGAACTATTGTGTAGCCTAAATTGCAGCACAATGAATTTTCGATAGGGAAATCAAAACCTGCATGATTTCAAAATTCTGCTCAATTTTATCAACGGAACCACTTTTTAATAATTGACCATTTTCAATTTTTGGGTATTTATAGTAATGGTGTGTTATTCGCATTCATATACTCCTCAATTGCTCGAGCCCCAGGCTGCAGCTCCCATGAATTACGAAACACCCTTTATTCAAATCGACAGACGCGAAATGAAAAACGCCACGAAACGGCAACGAGAAGAAGAAATTAAGCTCCATCAAAAGCTCGAACCCTTTCATTCTCGTAATGAGATACCTAAGAAACGCTTTTCTCACGTAGACTCATTGCACCGCAGAAGACAAATTGAATATTTATGACGAAACTGAAAGCATGAATGCCCTGCATCTGCTCAAAATGCATAAATAAAGCTAAGGCACATTTTTATTCGAGCAGCCTTACATTCCCATCTATATATAAGCTCGGGTTAAAAATGGACCGCACCAGCATATGCAATCGGTAGCGATTCTTGGTGCTAGGAATCATAAGCATGCATGGTAATGTGAATGAAGATATGCATACGTTCCATGGGCGTCCACTTCAATCTCAAATCGAATTTAAAGATAAAACCAGTTTTCGTTAGTAACGGTTTTTTTCAGACAGATATTATTATTATTATTATCATATCAAAATCGCATATATAAGCACATTTTCAGAAACCATTTTTACATGTTTCTTGTCGCACCATTCACGAAATTGGTCATATTTTTTCTCATATATTCAATCAATCAATAAATCAAGATATACTTTATTGTCGGAAGAATCGAGTTCTTAAAGACAAAGCATGTGTAAGCAAGTAATGTATAGCTAAAAATAAAAATAGGATATAAATAACAATATGACACAACTATATCTAAATAAATCTCTAAAATATGGTGTATACAGACATATAGAACATTCGAGAAAATACAAACAGTGGTAAATAAATAAAATGTTATTATGAACACAAAACAAGTAAAGTCTTGGTACATATAAAAACTAACAAATATTTTATTTTCTATATACAGTCATATTGACTTGGATTTGGCCAGTAAGAGATTCTATTGCATTTGCTTTCTCTGATATGTCTGATGACGAATTACCACCACTATCATTATCAACATCCATCTTCTTGAAAATAACTTGAAATTGAAATTTAGATTAAATTGAAAATATGAACAGGATGTTCATAAAGTCAATTGTGGAATCCTCTGCGACTGAAAGATGCACTTTAGTTGCTATTTTCCATCGTACAAGATAACCTTGGAAGGGATTCATGTTATAAAGGGAATTTTAGATTGATGTCAATTTCAACACCACGAAATTTGTTAAAGGGTTTATTTTTGGTGGTTGTAGTGTCAAAATTTAGAGGCTCATGAATGAATCTGAAAGTTAAAAGGCTAGTTTTCTTTGCGTTTAAGTAGAGATGGTTGGAGTCACACCAGTGTTTGACTTTCTTCAAATCATTTTCCATGTTTGATTTTAGTATCTCAATATTAGAATCCTTCCACATCAGTGTGGTGTCGTCAGCAAACAGTGTTAATCGCTCCTGTATATTAATACTGGCATATATATATATATATATATATATATATATATATATATATATATATATATATATATATATATATATATATATATATACAGTGACCGGCAGAAAGTACGCATCATATGGGAATTTTTTTTATTAATAAATTTTGACAAATATTGATATTTGCAATCGCTTCTGCATCAAAAGAAACCCCAAAAGACGTTGTACAGTGCCGTTCGTCTTTTCGAGGTTGGCGGGAAATTTAAAAAAATTGAAAATTATTTCTCAAAACACACTTGTTTGTGAAAATATCGAGAAATGTTAATAAGAAAAGTTGTTCAGATTGACATTTTATAGCTATGTACAAGTTTTGAAAAAGATCTGAGATAAAAAAATAAAAATCAATTTTTTGTCACAAAAAAAAAATCTTTTTGGAAACATACATTTCTGACGAAGAAACTCATTAGTAAAGCCAACACAAATATTTCAAATAATGTTTTGTGAAGATTCGCAAGCTATTCCTATTTTATTCGGAGAAAATTTGAAATCTGTGATTTTGCAGTGTGATCAGCTGCTTCATAAGAAGTCACTGAAATATCTACAGGACAATTAAGAATTTCAAATTGAAATTGTGTAGATACTTGGTTCTTAATTAATAATAAAAAGTATGATGCGTACTTTCTGCCGGTCACTGTATATATATATATATATATATATATATATATATATATATATATATATATATATATGGACCAAAGACTGAACCTTGTGGAATTTTTGCTAGTTGCATCCTGTCAGAGGGGTTTGACTCAAACCAATGGTAGCTAGTTATTGTAAATAATGTAAAGCTTGGCAAATATAGGTTATTTCCAATTTTTTGTAAAAAGTGATACATTGATATTTTTTTGATTTCATGAAACACAATTTGTTATTGTGTTTAACGTCACTCCGAACGTTTATCAAGAAAGTTTTTTATAGAACTAGTCAGTAGATGAACTCTGAGGCTTGTCAAATCTTCCCTGACGACGATACCGGTCCTTTTAAAAAATATTTTCCTTCTGTAGATATTCTGCCTCAAATCGTGGTTCCGCACTTTGAGAAATATGCCTCTCGCCATGATTTCTTCTTTCTTCCCGATTACATAGCATACATACATCGATTTCATTTTCTGACATAGTGATCGACATCTTTGAGTTAAAAAGTTCAGGTATATCTCCACTTTGAGGATTTGCAGTTGAAAATTCTGAGATTATTTATTTTATTTGCTCGTTCCAAAGTGTTACATTTTTGTCCCCATATGATTTTCCCCTGTTTTAGACCTTCGATTTCCAAGTTCATCTTGTTGATTTTATTTTCCATTTGGGAGAATTCCGCTTTTCTACGATTTGGGTGAGCTTTTGTTCCATTGTTTTGCTGACGGCTATCGGCACCCTCTCATAGATCTCACACAGTGTTTTCACAAAACTGTTTGATCTTCCAGACATTCATTTAATTATCTGTAATTATTTAAGGTAGCACCATCCAAAATTCACCAATTTAAATACTGTTTTTTCACTATGTTTAATCGGTTTTAGCAGGAGCACAGACAAAAAAGTCTACTCTGTACCGTACATAAAATTGGACTTATAAATATACATATCAAAATTAACTAATATAAACATAAAAATTGTGTTGACTTAAAAATAACGGAAGTTGGAAACGACTAAGCTAAGACAACTTGAAAACTAATTATAGTATATTACAAAGTACCTATCCACAATTCCATGTATACTAGCAAATGTTAATCAAAAAAAGGAGTGAGACGGAGAGCTATTGCTACTATCCGTCATCTTTCATTTGATACCTGTTTGCTTTTGTTAGATGGTCTTACGATAACTCCAGTACCCACTAATTAAATTTTCTTGTAAAATTTCACAACTACAAAGGTAAACCATTACAGTGAAAATTTCACACCTCTACTTTTTAACAAATAAGATGCCTTAATTTTGACTAGTTACCATGGCAACTAAAAAAATTTCCGGAAATTCCTAATAATACTGAAAATCTAGGTCCCTAAATAACCCATGATTTTTACTGTAATTTCACAAAACACTTTTTTCAGTAGACCAATTTAAATAACCCAAAGAACTGAGTCAACTGAGATTTGCAAAATCATTCTTACAAAATCCTCAAAATCATGAAAGTTTCCCACGGCAATGACAGAACAATAAAAATCTTTCATATTTCAAGTCATGATACTGCTTTGTAGCTTCGTATCAACCTTTATATATAATTTTCGAAACGTCAGTAAATACGACACCTGATAATTTCATCAAAGAGAACGTCTCAAAATTGAAGACGTATTGAGATTTCGCATCCGAAGTGATAATCATAATTATGCCTGACACAGCAGAATAATACCTAGCTTGCTGTGAGAATTCAGAGTCTTCCTGTTTACACTGCGTCCTTTGTTCGCCACCTACCGATGGAAATCTTCATTCAACCGAGATTATTCTTCATTGTCATGAGTCATCATAGTTGCAGAATTATGTAACAAATCACCTGAAATGTAAATGAGTAACCCTTTTGTTGGTCCATGGGAATGCCGACTCTACCCGAGTTTTGCATAATGGGTACAGAGTTTTTAACCCTTCTCTCCATCCCATCTGCTCGGACTCCGGCATTGCCAACCAAAGATAAATGATGGATTATTGCTACCGTAATAAATCGTCGGTTCATTCTGTGGATTTTGAATGGGATGCTGCGGTATCTTCTAGAGGTCGAATTATATTGAATATCTTAAGAGCTTTGTTAGACGATATTCTTTGCTGTAGGTTTTAGATATTTATTCCAAATGGAAAAAGCTTCTGTTTTGGAGTTCTTCTGATTCTACTTACTTAAAATTCAACCTGAAAATAATTCATCTTAGCTCTTGGTGGGTCTCTGATGTCTTGTGGAACTGAAAACATTTAATGGAATACGTACGGACAAAATTGAATTCATATTATTGGAATGTCCAGCATTCCATGATTAATAGGAAGCCAATTATTGATGGAATATAACTAGAAAGGATTCATTTATACTTTGAAACCTTATATGTACCTAATAGAAGAATAGAAAAAATTCTTAAACTTCGTTCGATTTTATGAAAAAATAAGAAATGAAAATTTCTGTTTTTATACCACTTTACATAATACACTGACAAAGATGGAAAAGTGAAAAAGAATTATTTGAAAATGAGATTTATAGACAGTTCCAAGTTCATGTCGAATTCTTTGCAGAACTTAGGTGCTAACTTAACATTCGATCAGTGTATTGAGATGCATAAACATTTTCCACAAACTGACAAATTCAATTTGATGAGACAGAAAGGTGTTTTTCCTTATAATTTTGTTGACCATATTGACAAGTTGAATCATCCAACTCTCCCCACAAAAAATCAGTTTTATTACAATCTTAACGGAGAGCATATATCAGATAAGGATTATATGAGAGCGAAACTTGTGTGGCATTTATTCGAGTGTAAGAGTTTAGGAGAATACTCGGATTTATATTTGAAGTCCGATGTGCTCCTATTATGTGACATATTTGAGAATTTTAGAGACATTTGTTTAGATAAATATAAATTAGATCCGGTACAGTATTATACAGCAACCGGATTATCATGGGATGCAATGCTAAAGTATACGAATATTGAATTGGAATTATTGACAGATACATTTTTTCAAGAAAGGAATACGTGGTGGAATAAGTCAGTGTAGTGGAAAGAAGCATATTGCTAATAATAAATTTTTACCTGATTATATATAACCCCGATGAACCTCCATCATTCATATCATATTTAGATGCTACCAACCTATATGGTCACAGTATGTCACAACCATTACCCACCAATCATTTTGCTTGTCTAACACCCAATGAAATTATCAATTTGGACGTTTGATAGTCCATACGGTTATGTTCTCGAAGTGGATATTCATTATCCCCAAGAATTACATGACAAACATGCTGATCTCCCTTTTCTCGTTGAAAGTTTGATACCTCCACATTCCAAATCGAAAATTCCTAAATTAATTCCAAATTTAAATGACAAAAAAAATATATTGTACATTACAAAAACTTACAGCAGGCTGTGGCCAATGGTCTTATTGTCATGAATACACATAGAGTGCTGAAATACAAGCAGTCATGTTGGATGAAACCTTATATTGATTTGAACACAGAAATGCGCAATCGATCTAACAACAAAGCTGAAAAAGATTTCTATAAACTCATGAATAATGCGGTTTATGGGAAAACGATGGAAAACGTTGATAACAGAATAGATGTTAGACTGGTGACTCATTGGAAAAGTATCAAGAGGAAAATGGGTGCTAGCACCCTAATATCACGTCCTAATTTCAAAAGCTGTTCAATTTTTTCCGAAAATTTTGTTGCCATTCAATTGGGAAAAGTTAATGTATTTATCTATATTGGGGATTCTGTATTCTAGAATTATCCAAAACAGTTATGTAATACTTCTTCTACGGATGTATTAAACGTCATTATGCAGAAAATGCCACCTTACTCTACACTGACACGGATTCTTTAATTTTGAAAGTAAAAACTGATAATTTTTATGAATTCATTACCAGCAATATAGGTGAGTTTGATCCTTCCAATTACAAATTAGGAAACCAATTCAATATTCCCATTACAAAGTCAATTCTGGGTAATTTCAAAGATGAATTTCCGAATGATCCCATAATTAGCTTTTATGGTACCGGTGCTAAAGCATATTATGTTCAGTCTGTAGGTAGTGAATTCAAAAGATCCGCCATAAAGAATGAATTGACATGTGAAGATTATAAGAAAATTGTCGAACAGGGTGGTTTGATATTTAGGAAGATGAACTCGTTTAGAAGCATATTGCACGACATGTATACTGAATTGAAAAACAAAATTCCTATGTTTTTATACCACTTCATATAAAGTGGTATAAAAACAAAGGAATTTTCATTTCTGATTTTTTTCATGATGATCTCCTACCACGTAGCTACATCTATCAATTTATTAAATATATTATGTTTGCACTTACAATAATCAATATGTATTAATTGTTAATTACTATTAATATCATTGAATTGTATACATGCATTAGTTAATTTATTAATATCAGGTAGTACGAGGATATATTGAAAAATTCTTAGCCTGCTATAGAACCAAACTAAATTTCAATGTCAAAATATTTTATTATTCAACATATTCTCCTCTTAATTGGATACATTTATTACAGCGAACCTGCAACGTCTCTAGACCTTAAAAAAATGTTCTTCTTGCTCTGCAAACCAGACCTTCACAGCTTTTATTACCTCCTCGTTGGAACAAAATTTACGACCTTTTAAACTTTTTTCAGTTGAGGAAAGAGATGATAGTCGGACGGAGCCAAATCTGGCGAAGAAGGGGGGTGTTCTAGTAATTCAAACACTAAATCACGAATTTTTTGCATGGCAACATGAGATTTGTGTGCAGGGGCGTTGTCCTGCAAAAACAAAACACCTTTGGATAGTTTTCCGCGTCTTTTCTCTTTAATTTTTTCCCGTAGAGTGGTCAGTAATATCGAATATTAATCTCCAGTTATTGTTCTACCCTTATCCAAAAAATCAGTCATGATTACTCCATGGCAATCCCAAAAAACTGAAGCAAGAACATTTCCAGCAGATTTTTGGATACGAAACTTCTTAGGTCTTGGAGAACCGGAGTGTCGCCATTCCATCGATAGCTATATCAAAAAATCGTTAAAGACGTTGAAATGTGACATTTGACGTCAGTAATAACTGTGTCTAGTTTCATTTGCAGTATATCAGTATTAATCCTTCTTTAAACGAATATAAATATTTGTGGTTTCATGTGTTAAACTTTGAAATCTGTAATTTTTATTTTATTTGTTTTTTTTCAAATATTTTTCTCAGATTAATTGTTAGTTTGTTCGTCAGTAGAAATGGTATTTTTCTACTTGCACTAGATTTGATAACAGGCCTATCAGGACTATCAACCAATCTGAAAGGTTGTCATAAAATTTTACTTGAGGTAATGAAGATTTAATTATTTTGTCTTGATCAAAATTCATCATCGGAAAAAAGGAGTTAGATAATTTAAATTTTAACGTAACCCACAATTATCTGGAATTGAAACAATTAAAAAATATAAACATATCTCTAGATCCCGAGTTTGAATATTTATCATTTATATAGTTTTCTCTTATTTACAGATATTAAAATAATCAAATTTGAATCCTGCACATCATCAATCGACAGATCCAGATGTCAGTCATATATTGACCCTTCACATATGGCCATTGTCATTGCATCCTGAAAATAGTATGGGAATATTGTAAGTATATACATGATCTTGAATCCATTGATTGAAAATTCACGTTGGGAAAAATATTGTTGTCCTTTGTCATCAATTGCAATTCAAACCAAAACTGAACAAAAAACAAAAAAATGTACTTTTCAGAAAACTGTTGTTTTTCCAGGTGATTATTTTTCGACATATCTTGCAACCAATAAAAACCATCAATTTAAAGCTATGATGTACTTTCAAACCAATCACATTATTATAGTGAGAAATTTCTACTTAGATTATTGCCTCGGGAATATTCGTGGTATTTTGTTTTTATTGTGTGACAACTGATACTTTTGATTTGACGTCTGTTATCAGTTTGCATGCAAATTGAAAAATGAATTTAGATAACCGTAATGAATAAAAATGTTATATAGAGAATGTGTCTATGATTGGAGCATCAAAAAATAATCTATCGAATACCACACGAGAGTTAGATGAAGTAGAAAATAATTCTCCACATTTTTTCTCAAACTTGTTGCCATTTGGCAACAAGTTTTCGAAAAATCTGTCGAATTATTTTCACTTTATTCTCACTCTCTTGTGGTATGACAACTGAAAATAATCGGTGTTGGTAGCCAGGTTTTGAATAATTTCAATATATTTTTTTCTTTGTAGTTTCATAATGAAAGTAAAATACGAAAGTTACTATTAATTGCACACTTATCGTTAGAACACCCTCATGTAACTTCTCAGCATGATCAGGCGATATCAATCGCAAGTACATCTTCTTGCTGTCAACGAGCTAACTATACTTTTACCAGGTAGCGATATAAAAATCAGCCAACTTGACAGCTACACGCCGAACACTCCTTTTACACAACAGCAGAAATGCCATTGATCTTCACTTGTTTTTACTTCTACAACTATTTCGCATACTTGTAATATTTGTTTTTAGATAATAAACCGTTCAATTTATCTATACTTTATCGAAGAATGAATGGCATCGCAGCTGAGACTTGAAGTATGTCGATAGTATCGCGGGAAAATACGCCAAGCTACGCGAAATTTTTCCAGAGATTATCTGTACGAATACCGCTACCTCTCCATTTTTTCAGATAATTCCTTATCTTATTGTCACACTGGAATTTAGGTGCCTTCATAAGTGGTATCGTGCAGTTTTAGTCTCGTTTGAATAATGAAGGGTTGAAGGCATTCATAAAAATACAGAACGCGGCGGTGACTTTGATAATTTTAACGTATAATTGGCACTGAATGTGTTGGTTGAAAATTTAGTTTCTCAAGTAGTTGCTCTTGGTCTATCGATCTAAAATATTTTCAGCAATGCATCGTTGCCGCTTATTCCAGAAAGTAGTAGCGTCCTTGTTATTTCAAATGGGTCACCCTGCATATTACCGCATTTTTGAACTTGTCATTCCTTTCTGATTATTTCTGCCTCATACTCCCCTATACCTATCTCTTACGGTTTTTGAGATATTGGTTATTTTCCATATTTTTTATCAAAAACATAGCTTCCTTATGGAATTTCCTTTTTAATGATATGTCACACTTACTACTATTCAAATTGTTTGCGTGATGGTGCCCAAGGGGTGGGGGAAGAGGTATGACAGTTGAGATTATGATAGAAAGATGCCCCCCTTGTATTTAAAATCGACGTGTTTTTGCATTTTATTCACAGCACATGCGTTTTGAAGATATTCGATCTGTTTCGTTTTCGGTGCCCCACACTGTAATATATATATATATATATATATATATATATATATATATATATATACAAATAAGGATGGATTTAGCGAGGGGCAATATATGAAAACAAGTAGAAAAGTTATTGGGTATAACCCTCAAAATGTTGTGCAACCGTAGACACGTTAGTTGTTGCTTTGTAAGCACAAGGTCTTCTAACCGAAGCCACAAATGTGTGGTTGGCTTACTGTTGTTGACTTCCTTTGTTTCTATTTTTACATCCAAGTGTTGTACATCTTCGCACCAATAACCCCAATAACTTTTCTACTTATATTTTGATATATACAGGGTGTTTCTTAAGTACGTGTAGAAAATTTAGGTGCGCATTGCTGACATCAAAATAAGAAGAAAAGTTCCTATAAACATATGTCCACAAGTATTTCGTTCCTGAGATACAGAGTGTCAAAGTTGAATTCTTATTTTTATTTTTTGTGAATAATTTCAAAATAATTTTGATATTTGGGGAAAGTTTGGTATCTGGGAATATTTATTAATTAGTTTGTGTAAAAAATATATCCTTGATAGAGGTCACTGCGAGCAACTGTTTTGACAATTTGATTTTGTCATTGAAAAATAATCCCAGATACCAAACTTTACTCGAATATCACAAATATTTTGGCAATTATTCACAAAAAAACAAATATAATAATTAAACTTTGACACTCTGTATCTTAGAAAGGAGTAACTTGCGGACATGTGTTTTTGGGAACTTTTTTTCTTATTTCGACGTCAGCAACATGCTCTTGAAGGTTCTACACGTACTTAATATATATATATATATATATATATATAATGAGTTTGCTAAATATTTCGGATATGCAGCAGGCCAATAAGAGTACTCTATTACACAGATTCCAAGCTTTCGATAATCTTTATTATCATCATCAGGGATGCTACAATATGAGAAAGACACGTAAAATACCAATGAAGAAACAGTCAGGTTGTAATTTACAGTGTAGTGAGGTTAAGCGGCGTTAATGTTAAAATTGTACATGAAAAATGGACGAGACTGGAGATAAAAATTCATTACTAAAATTTTGTGTTGTTTACTACAAACACCTATAACATTACTATAATAAAAATTATTTTAATTGATGCACATTTCACGATTTTCATGTGTTCTTCCTTGAAGAGGAAGTACGTCTATCATGCAGAAGCAACAGGTTCACGCGCATGACACGACAACTGACATGGACCATGACAGACACGGAATCACGCCATGTTGTCCTGTGAGCCCGCGTACCTCTTGGCTGTTAAGTAAACTGCAATAGTGTTAAAATAAATGACATGGTTACATTTATGTGAAATTGCATAACTAACGCTAGAATGAATGGAGAATTATAATTATGAGGACGAAGATGCAAAATGAATGATTCAATCTGTGAAGAGAGTATCATCGGGGATAATCTGTTGATTATCTCTGACACTTGGCTTGTCAACAAAAATTAAATAAGAGTTAATATCACTTAGGTGATTTACATCTGTTCTTTTATTTAGAGGATTTTCTGATTGTGCTATGTGAACCATTTCTAGAAAAAGTCTCTTGGCAGTGTTTTTTTTTGTGGATAAAATTTTTACTGAGTTAAAATCCATACAGTGTCCCACCTTATAGACATGCTCACTCAATGCACATCTCTCCGGGTGCAATCTACTGTCACTTTTGTGTGCAGAAATGCGATCTTTCAACATTCTTGAAGTTTGTCCAATATATTGTTTGTCACAGTTATGACACGGTATACAGAAAACCGCATCCGAGCAGCTGCTGCAAGGAGTCCTGTCCTTTAATTTGGAAAAAATTCTCATGAGAGGTAAAACATTTTTATTAGCAATTTTAATATTGTCTGAAAAAGATTTGAAAATTCTGGATAATCCAGGAGTGATATCTTTAATAAATGGTAAAGAGGCATATATGGTACGTGGAGGGGTGACCTCTGCAGCCTGAATATTAATTGGAGTTATTAACAAAGAATTATTTTGATGAGGATTTATTATGTTTTCAATGGATGAATTATTGTGCAAAATTTTTTTGAGGAATGAGGTTATACAGAATATTAAGGTTTTTGTTGTGAAAGGAACTATCAGATATCTTGATGACTCTTGTTTTCATTTGTTGGACCAGATTGGCTTTCATACTTTGTTTGTGGTACGACCAATACCTTTTTCGATATATATATATATATATATATATATATATATATATATATATATATATATATATATATATATATATAATATATATATATATATATATATTGATGCAGTCGCATCTTGTAACCTGTAATTGTTAAGTAATTGTTTATTTTATATATGTATTTGTATTATAAGTATCTATCTGTATATGACGAAATTCATGGCAAGAAAACTATTATTATTATTACTATGCACGGCGGTATTTTGACATATAAAGTGGCGATTCCAAGAATGTATCAAAAATGAGGGGTTGCCATTTAAGAAACAGAACTATTTCTCTTATTTTTTGACATCCTGTACGTAAATAGAAATATTTCAGAATTTGCCTTATTTTCGCATTTATCGTTTAAAAAAATCAGAAAGCTTGACTAGAAAAAAAGTTATGGCGATCGCACGTAATTCTGGGTCACCCTGTACACTCACTCGGTATGTGATTGTGTGTATACATTCACCCGGTATGTGAATGTGTGTATATCAACCAATTTGTGCAACTTGGCATTGAACATCGTCGAATGCATTATAATGTAGAAAGAAAAAAAATTCAATAATTCAGCTGCTAACGATTTAGTTAACATGAATAACTTTTTCATCGTCGATACGTGACTGGATTATCAGATAGCCCGGCAGAGAACGCAATCAATAAGCTACACACAATCCTCGATATATTATGTGCATGCATTTTTTTCAAACGAAACGGTTGTGTCGAAGAGAGCAAAAAAACGCTGTTATTGAATAAAACGTATACTTTCGATAAGCGTTCGAGGTGCAAGAAACCTTTCTAATTTCATGACTAACCTTTATCAATCCCATATTCCATTCACCGAGCTCATGAACTGCCAATCGTTTTTTTTTTCTCTCTCAGAGCGCACTTGAATTGTCAGTTATTCATGACTTTATTGTCAACCGTAACTTTGACGAGCGCTTTGTCTGAATACCCACACTTATTCCGTTTTTTTCTCGCTGTGCCCACGTATATGCAACAAGGTTGGAAATTTTTGGTTTCCGCTCTCTTAGGCCAGTAGAAATAGACAATAAATTCACAATAATGTACTTACGAGGATATATTGAAAAATTCTTAGCCTACATAGAACCAAACAAAATTTCAATGTCAAAATATTTTATTACTCAACATATTCTCCTCTTTATTGGATACATTTATTACAGCGAACCTGCAACGTCTCTACACCTTTAAAAAAATGTTTCTTTCTCTGCAAACCAGACCTCCGCAGCTTTTATTACTTCCACGTTGAAAGAAAATTTACGACCTTTAAACTTTTTTTCAGTTGAGGAAAGAGATGATAGTCGGACGGAGCCAAATCTGGTGAATAAGGGGGGTGTTCTAGTGATTCAAACCCTAAATCCCGAATTTTTTGCATGTCAACATGAGATTTGTGTGCAGGGGCGTTGTCATGCAAAAACAAAACACCTTTGGATAGCTTTCCGCGTCTTTTCTCTTAAATTTTTTTCCATAGAGTGGTCAGTAATGTCGAATGGTAATCTCCAGTTATTGTTCTACCCTTATCCAAAAAATCAATAATTATTACTCCATGGCAATCCCAAAAAACTGAAGCAAGAACTTTTCCAGCAGATTTTTGAACACGAAACTTCTTAGGTCTTGAAGAACCGGAGCGTCGTCATTCCATCAATTGTTGCTTTATTTCTGGATCGTAGAAATGTTCCCAAGTCTCATCCATAGTAACAATTCGGTTTAAGAAGTCTACATCGTTTTCAAATCGAGCACAGATCGAACGCGATGCTACTACCCTTGCACGCTTTTGGTCAACATTCAAACATTTGGGGATCCATTTTGCAGGAAATTTTCTCATGTCCAAATTGACGTGAACTATATGATGAACGCGTTCGTATGAAATATTCAGTGCTTCAGATATCCGTTTTAGCCCAATTCGACGGTCTGTTAAAATCACGTCATGAACTGCATCGATATTTTCGGGGACTGACACAGAAACTGGCCTTCCCGATCGGTCATCATCTTCAATGGAAAATTTACCTCTTTTGAAGCTTGCAGTCCAATTTTTCATGGTCGCAAACGAAGGACATTGATCACCAAGGGTATTAAGCATATCTTCGTAAATCTGCTTACCTCTTAATCCTTTTAAATACAGGTACTTGATGATGATGATACTCCAATTTTTCGATTTTCACAATTTCGATGGACATGTTTTTTCTTTTTATTGCGTAACTCTGGTTTACTTTTTTGACGTCAAACTTTACACTGACACTTCTAATAAGTTATTGTTCGTTGCTATGGTAACGCAATATTTTGTTTATGCAGGGAACTGGTCTAGGCTAACTAGATATCAATACATCCTGGTATGTCATTATGTACTACTAGAAAAAATTGAACAATACACATTTCAAGAAAATGTTATTCAACTTTTAAAATGCAATCTTACAAATCGTGTGAACTTAGTTCAATCCAGCATCTCTCTGTCAAATCGATTTGTCAATAACTCAGGTGTACCACAAGGCTCCTGATTAGGTCCATTGTTGCCTATTCTGTTTGTAAATGATATATCTGACTACATTAAGCATGCCAAATTTTTATTATATGTAGATGACCTTGATTTTCATGAAAATTACTTAAGAAGAAGATATAAATGAGCTTAAAAGTGAAATTGTACTGCAAAGAAAATGATCTCACACCTAATAAATCGAAATGTAAAGCTATGACGTACACAAAAAAACAAGAATATCGAATATCGAGGAAATCAAAGATCTGTGAGTAATTTTCTCGAAAAACTTTCAGTTCAATGATCATATCAGAAAATTAGCAAGTGAATGTAATATAACTCTGGGCTTCACATTGCGCACAGGACAGGTCTTCAATTGGCAAACCTGATGAAGAAAACTCAAGTTGCACCCCTTCTGAGTTGAGAGTAATTGCTCAAACGGCTGTGAATGATTTGTTGCCAAAAAACTCGTTCAGTTTACGGAAAGGAATTTCACAATTTCGGAGTATCCGATGCCTCACCACACTCCCACTGCAGTCAAAATAACTTTTCATACAATCAGACAACTGAGCATAATTTTGTAAACCCAGTCCAAACCACACCACCGAATTCAATTATAAACGCCCCAGTAACCAGTCAACAATTAAAGTGTAATGATTAAAGTTTATAATAACTACACCATCCAAGGCTACAAATAACACCACAACATTCAAAGGTTATTGTCTTCTTTATTTGTTTGTTCAGTATCTGAAAATCCCATCCCTCTTGTCTGACGTTCATCTGACAGTTGATGTTACCATTGTTACCAATCTCGAAAAAGTTTAAAATGCGTATCGAAATAGAAGCCTTTCGATAGGCATTTTGGTTTCATAATGACTTCATTTTAGACTCCCAATAGAAAAATGTATTGTTATACCTACCGCTTTCAGTTTTGGCCATAAATGAGAAATGTTGTCCAATGTGGCAACGCTGCGTAGCCATAATGCGGTGCAACTGCCTTGACAATTTTGAACAGAAAAATTATTTGTCTAAGATACCTTCAGCATACATAAGGTATTGTATTTATTTACTGAATATTTCTTCAAAAATAGGTATCCTTAGTTGCGATTTAGTATATTGTGTCACATGGACAGAAAAGCAGCTTTAGCCGCGTGCTGCTAAAGCGTTTTCTGCATGTGTGACACACAACATTTTTTCGACTACCAAATAAAAAAAAATTGGAAAAATAACTAAAATCTTTAATTTTATAAATACAGACATAAATTGATACGATATTCAATAAGTAAAAATGTACGAATTTATTTTACACTTTATATATTCCATGCAGACTTTGATTTTGACTAACGTTTAATGAAAATTTATGTGAAACGTCAAAGTATGCTTGTGATATTCAAAGGTGTCTAGATAGTGAAAAACTCTACAAAATCTTGTTTAAGACTTTATGCACGAAGAAAATGGTACTATATAATATGACAGCAATAATATACAGGGTGTCCCAGAATAGAGGGGTCAAACTGTGGCGGTGAAATCCTCATTTCATTTCAAGGCTAAAAGTTCTAATAAACATATACTCTGAAGTGAATATTAACTGAGATACAGGGTGTTGAAAGTGACAAAAAAAATGTTTTCGAGAATAACTCCATAATAACTCAACTTTTCCTAATGAAATTTGGTGCACTTTCAAACTGTAACTTTATAATGTGATAGGGTAGGATTTTCAGCCAATAAAATTCCATATGAAATGAAACATTTATTCAATACAGATAAAAACAAGTTCTATATTTTCGACTGTCAATAATAAATAAAAATATATATAAATTATACAACATATATATATATATATATATATATATATATATTTATATATATACAGGGTGTTTCATAATAAATGCGCAGGACTTCAGGATGTGATCGCTCGTCCAAAAATATGAAAAAAAGTTTCTATTAACTTATCCTCTATGATGGTTATTGATTTTTTTTATTTTGCAATTAAGAAGTCAACGTTTGGTTTTGTTACTTGTTCTAGCGTTTAAATAAATTTTGTATAATTAGGAAAAAAATTATTTAAAAAAATTTACCATGTTTTTCAACATGAAAGTTGATTTTTCTTGAAAACGGTCAACTTTAGAGCTTATGACCAAGAGTTCCTTTTTTGTGTAGAAAACATTGGCGGTTCAAGTAGGTTGCTCAAAATCATACTTTTTCCATTGGCGTAGAAGTTGGAGAAAAAAACACCCACAACCCCTTCAAAATCTCCACCAATTATGAATTTAAAAAAATAAAAAATCTGCACAAAACATAGCTTATTATGAGTAGAAAATGCATTCGAAATCTGTTTTTTGTGCGATAAACGGTTCCAGAGATATTCGCAAAAAACGATTATTTTTTTAAAATTTCAACACCCTGTATCTCGAAAATGGTGCATTTTAGAGGGTAAGTTAATATAAACTTTTTTTCATATTTTTGAACGAGCTATCACATCCGGAAGTCCTGCGCATTTATTATGAAACACCCTGTATAAGCAAACATAATTAAAATAAGTTAGTGAAAACAATACTTTCTATAATATCTTAAACGGCCAACAAATAAAAATAATTAAAAAATTATCATAATTTAGGCTGAGATTTTATGAAAGGTTATAGATGTTGGCTCTGAAGGCGAATCGATATTTGAACTGTGATGTTTTGATACTTCTGATATGGGGTGATCTGCAAAAAAAAATCACATTATTTTTCAATGCATATTAGATTTGAAAAAATTACATTTCTGGCTCTTGTAAAAGTTGTACAAAAAATTTTATTTCTTCAAGATGCATAATTATTATTTCAAAGTTCGCTTTCTCAGGAGAAACAAAGTAATATTTTTTTCTTGAATATGATGATCGTAAATGACCATTTTTGGTATCATGAATTTTTTTAATTAAGAATTTGAATTGAAAATTTGAAATATTCAATTCTGGGAACTTTTCCTTCAATTCTTTCAACATATTTTCATTAGAGAGTGTTTCAATATCCATTATGTCTTCAATTATAGTCTTAAGACTTTCAGTCTCTGCAAAATACGAAGTGCATTCTGTATTGGGATATTTGTTTAAAAAAAATTGTTTAAAATTGTTTTTTCCGTAAACCAGCTGTCGTCCCCTTACGAACGGCATCCCTCAAAAGTCGAAACTTGTGCGAGCCAAGGATTAACGAGGTCTTACCTTTTAACGTGCGATTCCTAGCACGATCCAAGGAGAATATCGAAAGGAGGTCCGTTGGTCACCCATCCAAACCATTGCTCGCCTAGCGTTGCTTGGCTTCGGATATCGGTGAACCGGCGCTCTCCGTTCGAGCTATCCCCGCGGATCTTCAGACTGATTCGCAAAACATTTGCACAGGCATTTGATGTTTCAGTGAAATGTTGTCTGGTTAGGTGAACTCGAAGTTGTTGTTTACTTCTGAACAAAGTTTTACTTTTACTTTTTTTAATGGACATGCGAAAGCATTATTATCTGAGAAATGACCAAGGACATGAGACATCAAAGCTTTCCTATTATCGGTGAACACTTGCCGGCAGATATCACTAATCAAGTTATTACTGATATTATTATGACCTATAGTTTTGAGGAGTACATATGATTTCTGAAAACATGCTGATTAAATGCAATGTAATTTGTGAATACCCCTTTGCATTTGTCATATCTGCAAGGAAATTCGGTATTGTCTATGTAAATACTGGTGTCTATTATATTTTTCTATTGTGAAACTCTTGAAACTACAAGTTCTACATACAAACATACTGCATATAGGGGAGTTGAAGTTTTTATGGGTAATAATAATAATAATGATATTGTGTTACCTTTATATCTTTATCACTGAATTTATTTGAGGTTATATTTTATAAGTTCAATGGCACTAACGCGCGGACACCGGCTGCGATGCTAACATTTTACCGATTTCGTTCTGGCTCGGCGTTAGCGGTCATCATTGCGCAGACGTCACGCAAAAATTACAGAATGCGTAGCTGAAAATCACCGATTTACTGCACATTTAAACCATTCCCGGCGAAAAATGCAGTGAAGCTGAGATTCGCATTGTGAATCGAAAGTGTTACAAATGACATTTAATTAACGAACTGACAAATACATTGTAAAATGGAAAAAGCATAATACATACAATATTACAAGACAGATATACTTACTTTCTGTAAAATTACTGGATTTTGTGAGAATTCAGTAAATATTCTGCATTATTTTACAGAAAATATACTGTATCCTCCAATTTTTATCAGTGCAGAATACATTCTGCACTTTTTTTATTAATTTATCTTAGATCGGTAATTAGATATATTCATTTTAAAATTATGACCTAATAGCGATCTGATTGGTTGAAATAGGCGCAATATTACTCATCTAAAGTGCGGTTTATAGTTATGGAATAAATTAATTTTATCCACACTTATGAACCGTATAAAGTACCACTTTATCCACTAGTGGAATAATGAAATTACTTTATTCCACTAGTGGAATGATGAAAAATACAATCTTGAATATCAATCACATTTTACTTATTTTCACTAATTTCACAAATTTTTACAAATGGAGTCGATAAACAATCGAAAATACATAGCAACCATTCAACACCTCCTGATATTTTTGTATGTTATTTCAGTGATTTTTGAGGAGGTGACAGCCGCTGTCAGAGCAAAACTTCAAATCATTTCGTGATGAAAAATTTCCGCGATTCTGATTCTAAATGAATGTGATTGTGAATAAAACGTTGTATTGCATGCGTGTTTTAGAGACATTTTATTTGCTTAAGAAATTTAAACGCTCGAGCTTCGCTCTCGCGTTTAAACATTCTGGCGCAAATAAAATGACATCTAAAAGATTGTGTTGGGTTTTGGGTGAGCTGCCCTGCGGTGATGATTGGCAATACCATGAAACCGGTCCGTAGCTGTTCCCCCATGTGGATTGGGATATGTTTCGGCGTTGAGATTGGGAGAACATTGCAAAGTAGTTTTTGTAGAAAACTCTGCCAGGAAGAAGATATAATTCAATAGTCGTAGGACGCAGTAGTTGTTTTCTGTTGGAGACTTGCCGTCGATTTTACGTATTTAGCGTGACCACCAACCTGGAAATTATGGAAAACTTGGAAAAGTCAGGGAATTGATTTGTGGGTCCTGGAAGTCAGGAAAAATCGTTAAAAAACGCCCAAAGTCTAGGGAAATATATAAATCTTGGCATCAATGTCAATACAATTTCACCACTGTAGTTTGAAAATACGATATCGGAAAGATTCATGATTGAAGAAAATATTCCAAAAAATTTGAAGGATATAACTAAAATTGATTTCAAAGACACTGGCATATTAACAACTTCTTGCCTGTGAAAGATATGGATATAGATTTCCACAAAGAGGATGTTGTTCAAGTATAAATGTGAAGAAAAAGATAAATTCGTTTTTTGAAAGAATGTCAGAAGTTTTTAGTTGCAACTGTAAGAAAATTTGCAACGTTCACGTTTAAATCATTTCTTGATCCTACTTTGATTGTAGTAGATCCCAAACTGTCTCTAAAAAGAATGAATATTGTTCTGTAAAAATTTAACGATAAAAAATGTCTGCCGAAGAAACAGAGGTACTCAATCAAACAACAATTCAAAACATTCAAAAATTTAAACTGATTTTTTTTTTACAAAGTATGAAAACGAACATCTTGATTCTTATTATAACTCATTACTGAAAGATATAGGCGAGTTTTTTGAATTATGGAAGTTGATTAAATTAATCTTGATATTATCCATGGCAACGCTTCTGTAGAGAGTGGTTTCTCAGTTAATAAGCAATTGCTTGATGGAAATTTGTGCTTGTAGCACAAGTAGTTGTTAATGACAACATTATGTATGCAGGTTGGACCGAAAATATTATTATTAATGATAAAATGTTGAGGTATTGCCGTCAATAAAATAAAAAGTATAAAGAAACACTTGAAGAAAACAAAAAAACTGAAGCCGTTAAAAATGAAAAATGAAAAACTGAAAATTAAATAAAAATGTTGAAAATGAAGAAACAAAGAATTAATAGTACCCTGACTAAGGAAAATGAGGACATTCAAAGAACAATTGAGACGTTTCCGCTCAATTCAGGGTATTCTTTTAATTTTTGTTGGTGTTTATACTTACCTCATATTGACATGTGAAATGTTTTACTTATTTCAATAAATTTGAAAGCCTAAAAACTTCATCATCGATAATTAACCTACAATTCCCTTCCTAAACATTCCCATTGGAAAATTTCGTTCAACAGAAGAAATTATTTTTATTTATTTTTTTAATAATAAGAAATTATGATCACTTCTCTCAATGGATCTATATCTGATTCACTGAAAATAATTAACTCAACCATAATTATCCACTTAACTGGGCCTAGTGTCTGTTTGGACAGTGAAGGTTTTTTTAACACATCCGTTATTGGTCATGGAAAACTTGAAAGTCAGTCATGGAATACCTGGAAAAGTCAGGGAATTTAATTTTTCAAAATTGGTGGGCACCTTGCGTAGGTATAGGTTAAGGCAGAAGCCTGGATTGCTTGATCGATTTTTATTATTAGTTTGATGGGTTTCTGCCAAGTAGTGTCGTAGAATATTTTCTTTGAACTTATTTTACAGATGAAAATGTTTTTATTATTCCTGAAAACTTTCAGATTTAATATTTTATGTTGTAGATTTGCCTAGAATTCTCATTATTTTCTATTAACTGAGAATTTAGCTCAAGGGGGTTGTTAATAGGACACTTTACCTTATAATTTTCCGCCTGTGGCTCAAAATGATATTTTAAATGCTATGGAAAATGGGCGTATTGGTAGCTCAGAATGTACCAATAATTCCCCGTGTATAAATAATTTGTGAAGCAACTTTACACAAAATATCGTTTGTTCGGCCCATTAACTCATTTAGATTGCCGTTATTTTGCCAAATAACCCCAAACGAGCCCTAGTTATCTCGAGAGAAACAAATTGAGGTGATTAAACCGGTTGGTTGTATGGCGGATTGCCAGGTGCCGAAATAGCCAAGAAAAATATCTCGTTAGAATGTCGAAAACGTGCAGTTCACATCGATTTGCGCCAAAGAAAAATAGAAATGTACTCACTTCCAAGGTATCAGCAACAAAATGTCAACGAACGTGACTAACGTTTTAAAAACAACAGTATAAGAAACAATTCCAGTTTTTAGAACTATTGAAAAGGAGAGACATTATATAAACTAATGAAAGCATTTCCGCAAGATCAACGTATATTATGGGACTTAAAAAAGAAAGAAGAAAGAACCAAGGTGAAAATGAAAAGAGAAAACTAAAAACTAATTATTTCACAAAAAGATAGAGTGATACTGACGGAAATCCAAAGAAACAATGGAAATTCATAAATAACCTAATAAAACATTAAAACAAAGTATAGTGTAGATACAATAGAGGTATAGATAAAACATTAATAACTGATAAAGGACCCCGCAAACTCCTTATGGAATTTGGGTCCCGGTGGATTTTTTTGAATTTTTGGTATGGTGTAGTACATGTAATTCTCAACCAATGTTACCATTGCGCCAACCCAAAAAAAAAGAGCAGTTTTGCTGCTAGGGGGCGTTGAAATCACCCCTTGCGCAGATTAGACTATTTATTTTTGAACCCGGTAACAATAGTTCCACTTGTTTCATTGTTGCTAATGTTGCACAGAATTGTGCTGTTTTATAAAAAAAATTCTTACCCCTTCCCCCCTTTTCCCCCAATTCCTATTACGAAACACAAAAAAAATATTTCTCGAGTGCCTTCAAATGTATCGTCGAATGTTTAAATATGCCTAAATAAGGAAAATAGCAGTTTTTATGATTATCCCCCCACCCCCAAAATGACACAAAACGAAAAAAATTTCGGTGGATTTTTCTGAATTTTTGATATGATGCAGTTCAAGTTAATTTGAATAGAAATTAATTGGGTGACAAACCCCAAAAATGAATAGTTTCGGTGCTAGGGGGCGTCGAAATCATACCTTGCTCAGATTAGACTACCTATTCATTATTATAGGCGGAAACAATATCTCTACGTATTTTTGTTTTATTTTATGCCGAACAATTGTGTAAATTTTTATAAATTGAAAATCTAAAACCTTCCCCTTACCCCCAACCCCTATTTCAAAACACGAAAAAAATTCATATTTATACATTTGTATGTTTTTTTTGTATATTAGGCTTGCCTACTTAATAAATACTTAACACGTTGACTGCCATGTCGGTCTATGAGACCGAGGAAAAATTATTCTGGTGAGCCACCTCGGTCTCATAGACCGAGGTTGAGGTTGATACACCAGGCCAACTCGGTCTATGGGACCGAGCCAATTGAACTGTTCTTGAAGCCATCGGTCTAAATTATTGTCGATAATATCGCGAAAACAGACCGAGACAGACGGCTTCAGTAACTAGTTTGCGTTGCAAATTGTTCTCATTCGACGCACAGACCGAGTCGGCGAGGCAGACAAATCAGTAAAAACAACGAATTTTTGGAAGATGAATACTGTAAACTCAGAGTCTCAATTTCCGAAAAATTCAACGATATACTATCTTCTGTAGGCTGTACCTACATAGAGTCAATAATAGTTTCTGGGACGAAATTTTCGATTTTGCTTCGGCTCCGATACCAAAAATGAAAAAATGAGCACGGCAGTCAACGAGTTAATTACTTTCTCTATATACATAAATCAGGACCAAAAAAAATTTGAAAATTATCGCCCCTTACCGTTGTTTGTGCATTGTCTAAATTTGTGGAACTTCTTTTTAAAAATCGTATCATGAACTTCTTGGCTAGATATACTGAATCAGACAAGTATCAATATGGTTTTCAGAAACAATCGAACACCCAAAGTGATACAACAGACTTCCTGATCCTTGTCATAACAAACTTGGATGACAAAAATTTGTCCTAACAATGTTTATTGATTTACAAAAGACATTCGATGTAGTGGATCATGAAATTCTAATCGAGAAATTGAACCATTTAGGTGTAAGAGGAAAAAGTGCAAGTATAATAAAGTCGTTTTTGAAGGATCGGCAATAATATGTATCTCAGGCTAAGATTAAAATTGAAATCGCGAATATAAAGTCCCAAAAGGCTCATTCCTTGGACTACTGCTTTATTCATTACACACCCTAAATCTCAAAAAGGCAAATCTCAAAGCTCGCTATTACATATTCACAGATGATACCATTCTAATATGTGAAGAATCTAACTTGGGAGAACTAGAAGACTTAATAAATAATGATCTAGAACTATATGCTAAATGGCTCCAGGCCAATAAGTTGCCAGTAAATGTAAAAAAACAGTGTATATGCTCTTCAAAAATAAAAATAAAGAAAGTTGGGACCCAAATATCGGAATCGGGGATAAGTCAATTCAAAAGGTCGATGTCAAATGACGAATTAAATTGGCACAAACATGCAGAGCACATGACAAAAAAAATCGTACCAATGATTGAAGCACTTTATAGATGTCAGAGCTACCAATATACAAAATAAAATTATGATATATAACGCTTATTTTGTTTCTATATTCCGTTATCTGATAACAAACTGGGGGCATGTTTTCAAAAATTATTCCAAAAAAATTAAAACTCTACAAAATGAGGTGGTAATGGCTATTTGTATTACTAGGGAGGAAAGTGCCACTTTTCCTCCCGCAGGATGTAGTTTACTGCCCGACGCGAAGCGGAGGGCAGTAGACATCCAAGGGAGGAAAAGGAACTTTACTCCCATGTCGATCATTTTTTTCTCTAAGAGCTGCGCTTGTAGAAAAAATAATGTGTGTATTTCGAGCACAAAGTGTCATTGTCGTTCTCCAAAGATTAATCTCTTTGTCGAGCAACAATCAATCACTTTGCGCTCTAAATACACAAATGGCTATTAAAGAACTAGAGTAGAAGTAACATTCATGTTTGATTTTTACCAGAATACAGGATATATAAGATGTTCTAGAAATTACGGAAACAATTTGATTATGATAGATTCACAAGTTTCATCGTTTACAACTTACTTGAAATGAGGGGGAGGAAAAGTACTTTCCTCGCTAGGGAGGAAAAGTATGAGTTTCCTCCCTGGTTTGAGGGAGGAAAGTGTGTACTTTCTATAGGGGTAGGAGGAAAAAACTTTATTTGGCTATGATTCGAGAACCAATACAGAAATGATATACCAGAAAACTGAAATTTTGCCGCTGGAAAAAATTCTACAACTAGAACAATGTAAATTTATATATAAAATGACAGAAAATCAACAGAAATGCAACATAAATATGAATAAAGTTAATGAGATACATTCCAATGAAGCTAGAACTAGGAAACTAGAAACTATACTCGAAAAAACTCCCAGTAATAATCCAAGCACTAGGGAGATTATACAAGTGAAAAAATTTATACATAGTAGTTCAAGAACTTGTAGCAATGCAGACCAAGCACGGAATGCCAAAGTATGTTATCTTAATGTTCTTCGAGTACTCACAGTTTGTTATTCCAATAATTAACATATATACCTACTATGCTACTTATTTATTGGGACTGCGTTAATTTGTACATACTTGAGAGTATTGTTATGTCGGTTCGTATTTAGGAATGTCGAGAACTCGAAAAATCGACGAGCTTTCCGAGAAATTCCAAGTATGTTATTCTTGGCGAACGTGCATGATTATCCAATTTTCTAAATTTCTTAATTCCATATAAGATACGTGGTTGTTTATGTTTGCGTGAGTTTATTAGCTTCTTCGGCTTCTGACCATATATTATGGCGGGTACCCGGATGGTACCAATATTTTCTCTTACGAGAATTATTGTGTAAGGTGATTGAAAGCGGTAGGCTGTAATTTATTTCGATGAATTCCTTGATTAGATTGATATCCTAGAAAGTGAGTTCGATGGGGCTTCCAGTTTTTTTTGTGGCAATATTGTAATATTGATTACAGAAAAGTTTCCATTTGATTTGGTTGAGTGCTTTTCATAGGCTTTAGTAGAAATGGAAAGAAATAAAAGAATAGCAAAACAATGCGAAGGTTTACAAAAGTTACATTTTAGTACTCAATGAAACTAAAAATTTGCTACCTCGAACAAGGCCGAAATTGTGAAAGGCTTTCGCGGCCATCGTCACTTACATGGTGGTTCTTCGGGTTGCAAGGCCGACGTATGTTTATAGAAGATCTCGACGTTTCGCCAACACGAGAGGTTAGCATTTTCAAGAGATATTTTCAAGTTTCTGATTTCTCAATTCTCTGTCAAATTATAAACAATAGTAGTTAATTTGTGGAGTAAAAATGCAAAAGAGTAGCAAAATGGTGAAAAAAGAATATATCGTCCTTTATCGTTCCCTAATTTTGCGACTATTTCCAAGTTTGACATCAGCGTATAGTATATTCTTCAACGAGCGTATAATAATAGTAGGCCAATAAACAGAGCAATTTTTCTCATAAAAGTTCAACTTAAATTTCCGCCGATTTCTTTTTCGCAATTCGGTCGCAACCCCCCCAAAATCGTAAAAACTTTTTTCTGGAAGTTATTTTCTTGACATTTCAGCTCTAGGCAATAAATATGAGTGAAAATCGGTATTAATAATGGAGGCGAATTATTTTTAACAATTAAACCCCCTCCCGGGGCATCAACCCCTTCCCGATATCGTGTTTTTTTGGGTATTTTCTATGAATATGTAAAATTGTCAGTCCTGAGTAATGAAACTCAGCGAAAATTTTTAAAAATAATAGGTATAAATTATTAGAAACGATTCCGATTTTCCCGCCCCGTATTCGGGGCATATCCCCCGCATCGCGGAAACATTGGGGTGAGAGGGAAGGGGGAGAATATTTGAAAACGCTCTCAAACTACTACTCTTAGGTATAAATGTGGGTAAATAATCGTTGAGAAGTATTGTTATGAAAATTATTCGCAAATTCGAGAGAAGATCAACTTATTGTATAAATCAAACGCGGACAGGTGGTAACGAAATATGATAGTGTTTTTCAATGATATCGAGAAAGGGTATGGAGAAATGAATCCACAAGTAATCACCATCAAGAAATGTATAGGAAAATATATCTACATCTTCAGTCTCCTCGTCTTCATCTTCACAACCCGGAACAATCACTGCCAAGTTTCTACAGATATCTGACATTGCGATATTTTGAAACAGAGCTGAGTTGAACATGAAACAAATATTTCAAGAATAAACTCACCATTTTCAATTAATAACAGTGACAAAGCTCTAAGAGATGTTTCCTCGTCTCCGACTATCGATGTTATCCCAGTATCCAGTGTTTTCTGCACAGGAACTTTTATATTACCTGACGTTTACATAGAGCAACGTTGACTGCTACGCTCTCCGCACCGACTGAACCACGCCGCTGTATACTATACAGCGGCGAGCTAGCTACCGCATTGACAAGGTCCCAAGCCGATATTTTTCAGGTTTTAGAATGTCAATGAGTTTAAAGCAGGTACACTTCGGGATTGTTTCCTTTGGTGCACTGTCTTCCTCGGTTTCGAATCCCCATATTCCATCAAGGACTGATTTTATTTGTCTTTCCATAGCAAAAAAATACGATCAAATGCCGAGTAACCTCTATTTTAAGTACTTAAAAGATTGACTGGATTGCATTTAAAATTTGTACAAGTAACCAAATTTGTATGAATATTTTCAATAAGAGCAGGGTTTTTTCTGCAAACTGGCTTTTCATTCATGTTGATACGTGCTTTTATCTCTGAGTTAATAGCATTTGAATTTATAAAGTCCCTCAAGATTTTGTAACCTAAAATATGCAAAGAATTGAAAACACTCGTATTTAAAACCAACATCATTTGGACCGGTTAAACGTTATGCAATTTGACAATGAAGTATTCTTCAACTGTTCATTTTACTTGCTACAAGTGATAAGACATTATTTCAGTAATCACTATTTCACGAAGTCAGGAACTTTAATATTATAAGATTTTCAATTGCAATTTTGCAGCTGGCAACTAAGCGTATAAAAATAAATAATATCAGAATACAAAGCTGCGATCTTTATCTTCAAAATTACGTAAGATTTATCCGAGTTGAACATTTATGTGAGGAGTTATAGAACTTTACTTCACGCGCTGGTTGAAAAAATGCACGTTGGCGAGAGCCGGAGCAACACCTGCCCCATTGCGAAAGCATACAACTTAAACAATTTTTTTCAAGAATACCGTGCGATTTCTCAAAATTTTGGTAGAGGTAGTTTTTTTGTAAAAATTTGTGCTCTTTCTGAATATCAAGTAATTTTTTTGATTTAAAATAAATTTATTGAGAAATTTCGAAATTACCTCAATAATTAATTTCAACGCGTTTTTTGGGGGGTTCTAGAAGTATGACCAAAACATTTAGACGGTAAATGCAAAATGGATTTATGTGTCGGAGTAAAGTAGTAGCCCTTGTGTTGATTAATTTTGAAGTCAGACATCCTTCGTCAGGTAACTAACACACATTAATCCAAAACGATTTCACAATTAATAGTATCAATATTTTCGAGTAGCTGAAAGGTGATAAGATAGAACTTGGCAACGAATACACGGCGACTAGGACAACAATGTGCAAGCACTTCGCTCGCCCACCACAATTCAACTGGACCGCTATCCAAAATATGTTCTCTCTTTACAACTTCAAGTATTCATTTTCCCAGAAGACCAACTGCCTCATCTTATTATATATATACTTAAGCGTCCTGTCGCTCGTCTTACGTTCGTGATAACTATCACGCCAAATGTAGTCCATAATTGAAGAAGCCCACAATATTTTACTACAAAACTATTGTATAAAAATGGAATGTCCAGCGGTCTCTTCAGATACAAGGATAATCTCAGAAGTACCGCAATAAACTGAAGATAACCCGTGAAAAGATAAAATAACAAATCTCACCAGATTTTATAATCAAACTACAAAATATGAATTTTTTGTAATAACTGTCTCCTCCACGTGCTTGTAATTTTTCTCAAGTACATACTTGAAAGACTCCTAGAATGGGATCTAAAATGGGTAATAAATTTCTTCATGCGGGTTTCTTTCATATTGCAACAAATGGACAGCCACTGCTTTATTATTTATTAGAGCATAGTCCATGAATCCACAAAAATCGAAGTCAATCATCGTGATCCGATTTGGTCACAATTAAATGAATCACTAGTTGGACATGATTTTTGATAGAGATATCAGAATAATTACATGTCAGTCATTTACTGCAGTTGTCTGTAGATAGTAACAACCGATTTAAGTAGCAATATGTGTAAGTATTAAAATTAAATTATAACCGGTGCATTGGCTATGGAAATTTATAGACCGATTGACAGCTGGAACAAGTTTCTTCAATTTGCCTTATTTTAAAACGTGTATGGTTCTCTGATTCAGACTATTTATCACTATCTATGGAAATGACATTCAGAGGAATAAATTGTGAACTTTCAACAACTAAGCGACTTAAAAAAGAAATAATACTTCGATATGCATATGCGTATATATATATATATATATATATATAGTATATATATATATAGTGTGTTCACTTAAATTTTCGAAATATTAAAAATATTTTTATTTTTCGATTTAGGGAAAAAAGTATTTCTTCATAAAAACTTCTGTATATTCCAGAACCTATTTTGAATAATAAAAATCTTGAAATATGTCAGTTGTGTACGAGTAATGTCAAAAAATATGAATTTGGTACACTTTAAGTGTCCCATAATGGCAGTGGCATTGACGGTTCTGAGAATATTAGCGGGTGAAGCAGCAGGCTCAGCTAGTTTTTAGTAAAAATATCTGTAGACATGTAGAAAAAATTGTTTTTTTTGTAGATTTGCTTATTTGAACATTAATTATTCTGAACAACTTTTCACAACAATTTTCGATATCGTTACAAATAAAAGTACTAAATTTGTATATTTTTACATTACTCGTATATACGACTGACGAATTTCAAGAGTTTATTAATCAAAATTATGTTATATAATATGCATAACTTCTTATAAAAAATACTTTGTTTCCTAAACAGAAAAATAAAAATGTTTTTCAAATGTCGACATATTAGTGAACACACTATACAGGGTGGGTCACGGTCGATGGTACCTTAGACGTTTACGAAGAACGGGAGATAGCATCATTCTGAAAATTTGGTTTCTCAAGTATAGTCTATCGATCTAAAATATTTTCAGCAATGCAGCGTAGCCGCTTATACCAAAAAGTAGCAGCATCTTTGTTATTTCAAATGGGTCACCCTGTATATTACCGCATTTTTGAACTTGTCATTCCTTTCTGATTATTTCTGCCCCATACTCACCTCCTATCTCTAACGGTTTTTGAGATATTGGTTATTTTCCATATTTTATATCCAAAACATAGCTCCTCGAATTGAATGTTTATTTCTGCGGTATTTGGATTCCTAGGGAGTTGCAATTTTGTGTTTAGTTCATCAAGATCATGTACATTGATTCTGTATAGAGAAGTTTGTTCTGCGTTATACAGGGTCGTTCAAAATTCATGATCTTAGTGCTAGACACGAAAAGGGTTGAAAGTGCGTTTTTTTTAAATGGAACATCCTGTATATTATGAAATATCCTGAAAGATGACTAAATTCCCTTCGAATTGATATATCATGTTCCTATACCTAAATAGCCAGAATTCCGAGATAATAGCAATTTTCACTTGTAATCTCCCAAGTGCTTGAATTATTGCCGGAAATTTTTCGAGTACATGCATTTTTTGAAAATTACACATCGCTATTCGAGCAATGACGACACTATTTTTTTAATGGCTTCACCCTATTTTGATACCCTCAAAAAGAAAGCATTTTTCTGTGTATGAATGTCATATTTTTCCTTATGTTACATAACCGTATTTTCGAGATATTTCAATCATAAAAATGTAACTTTTGACTTGAGGTATCCCCACAAAAAAAATCTATTGGGATTAGATCAGGAGATCTAGGTGGCCACTCTAAAAGTTCTCGTCTGTGATCGAAGTCCGAAGTCGCCCCAGAGCGCCACGGCGTGATAATAATAGCCGACCTCTACCGGCAGACGAGAATTTTTAGAGTGGCCAGCTAGATCTTCTGATCTAACCCCACAATATTTTATTTTGTGGAGATACCTCAAGTCAAAACTTTAAGTTAACAGACCTAGTGTTATATTATTATGAATAAAAAATCTTTTATTTTTCGAACATACGGTTATCGATCATATGAAAAAATATAACACCCATACATAGAAAAATGAGTTCTTTTTTAAAGTATTATCAAAATAGGATGAGGCCATTTAAAAAAATATATAAGCACGTCATAACTCGAACAGCGATGACGTCATCAAAAATATGAGTAGAGCAAAAAATGCGCAACTGAAAAATAAAATGGACGTGTCTGAGCTTATTTTCCCTAATGGCCATATCAAGCGTTGAACGAATTTGTTCCAACCTTTACGTGCTCACTGTATAATTTCCATCATGCAAGAACAGGATCGTTTTCTACATAATCATTGAAGATGGGGCGTTTTTTCAATATTTTCGCTCTGGAGCGAAAAAGCAGTCACAAAATGACATTTCGCCAATTCAATAGATAGTTTCTTGGGGAAAATACCAATTCTCTCCTACTAGTAATTAAATTGTTTCAACAATTTTAACCTTTGACAATTTCACTTCTATTTGTTCTTTGATTAATTTTGTTATTTGTAGAAATCACATGAATATGAGAAAATAGAAATCTCTCGCCTTCGTTAATGTATAGGCGTAGATGGAGGTACTTGTTTGAAGTACTCTAAGTGCACGACCCGCTCATAACTAATGAAGTTCCATTAGAACACACCCAAGTGTCCAAGAGAGGAATAGAGAATACTAATTGCTATTTTAATGACGCCATTAATTGAAAAAGCAGATATCTCGGTAAATGAACAAGTGTTCCGATGTTAGACATTTAACAGAATATTTCTTGAAGGTGCTCATTCTAAATGAGGAATATCAACAACTGAATGGCTATATTAAGCACTTTATGATTTTCTTTAGTTCCCCTTCATTATGTGAATCTTACTTTAATTGTGTTTTAAAATGGCTGAATTATAATAAAACGGCATTCTCGCGAAGCAGAGTTTCATTACTGCTGAAATCATTAATTAATAAAGCCTAGCTGTTAAAAAAGGTCGTTAATTAAGATTATGGCAAGAAATAGGAAGAATTTCCATTTTTTCGAAAAAATTCAGGGAATAATTAATGAAATTTGTAGAGCCTGTGTTGGTGCTTCACATGGATCGATAATATATATGTATATATTTCTATTTAAAAGAAAGAAGATTTTGCACATTTTTACAGTGTTCGGCAAGCTGTTTTTCGCACCCTGTGTATCACTGGTCAATTTTATATATATTTAAACCTTTTTTCATCAAAAAATATTGTCGCTTTACCAAAGGATTGCATTACTGAGATTCTTAGTACCTACTTTCAACAGCTTTGACCCATATATTCAGTTTACAATAGAAACTGAGGATGATGATTTTTCCGTACCTTTCTTAGATACAAGATTCATACGTAATCTTAATAACAAAATACTTATAGACTGGTACAGGAAACCATGCAGTTCTGGAAGATATATTAACTTCGAATCTTATCACAAGCGTCCAATGAAAATAAACCTTGTGAAACAGATGAAAGCTAGAGTACTCAAAATCTCAGATAAATCCTTTCATAAAAAAAACCTAGATATTCTTTACAAACTCTTTTCAGACAATGCTTATCCACCTGAATTACTGAGAAGTATTCTGTTCAGCACACCATTAAATATTGAAACAGATATTATATCTAACAATCTTAACATATCCACTAATGGCAATGTTGCTAATACTAATCCTACAAATCCTACACTTCCTACATTTACTTCACTTCCATATATAAAAGATATTACACCAAGATTGTCCAAGCTCTTTCATTCAGTGTGTAATGTCAAAATAGCAAATAAAACTATTTTACCAATTAGATCAATTTGTTCAAAAGTAAAAGATAAAATTCCATTAACTTCCACTTCAAATGTAGTTTATAGCATTCCTTGTCAGGACTGTGATAAAAATTATATTGGCCAGACTTCTAGATGCCTGAAAAGTAGAATTTCCTCACATAAAAGTGATTGTAGACTTCATCCTGAAAGATGTGCTCTTGCTGATCATGTTAACAAATTTGACCATCGAATAAATTATAATTCAACTAAAATATTAGCTAAAGAGACTCATATGACTAAGAGAACTTTTTTGGAAATGGCCTTCATATCTCAAGATAAAAATGTATGAATAAAAGAACTGATATAAATCATTTGAGTGAGATTTATTCCTTCATACTGTCGTTAGACCACACTCTCCCTATGAATAATAACATTGTTTATATAGAAGATAGTTAGTCAACCTTATGGAATTAAAATTGGATCAAAATAGATGCGACATGTAGATGGCGATAGTGAGCTCGTATCCAAGTCATGTCGTAACTTCAGTGATCTGGCCTCCAAGTCATGTCGTAACTTGATTAAAACAATGGAAAAGCATTAAAATCAGGGTTTATTAAATAAACCTGCATTAAAATGACGTCAAATATTCATGTTTGATACTAATCACGCTAGATGGCACTCGCGTTTGTGTCCAATACCTTTTCCACAGGCATTGACTAACTATGTTCTATTTAAACAATGATATTAATATCTCCATAACTACTCAATTGGAAATGTAATATTTTCCTAACTTACAAAACAACAGTCGTATATTTCAATTTTCAACAGTTGGTACAAGATTACAGTTGGTAACATTGACTTGAAAATTACAGATTTCTTTTCTATTAACATTTGACACCTGATGTATATCGCTTAGATACAATCAACAAGTCTTTTGCTTTTCGACTGAAATTTTAAAATTTTCTGTTCATTTTTATTCGTGAAGTCTCTTTTTTCATTATTTACAATTTTAAACTGTAATGTCACTATACAAAGGATTAAGAACATGTCAAACAACCTCACTATAGTTGTAAGAACAATTTAATAACATCAACATGTAAAATTGACATAATAATTCTTTGTAGTTCCCTGAAGATGTAAATAAAATTTACGAAAGCTTGGAATTAACTCTATATAAAAGAGTACACTTTTGACTTTGCTGCAATCCCCAATATTAACTGGTTTTATTTTTCTTTATATATATATATATATATATATATATATATATATATATTGTTTGAGAGAGTCGCCAACTTCAAATATTATTAGCGACGAATTTTGGAAAAAATATATGTCGTGCTAAAAATCTCGAAAAAAAGATATTCATTAAGTACCTTTTACTCCTCATGTAGAAGCCGAAGAACTGATGATAAATACAGGTCGTCATTTAAAAAAGTAAGGAACTGAACACCCTGTGTAAGTGCCATCTTTTGTTTTGTAGCTCTTAGAAAATAGTATCATTTTGCTACTAAAATCCCTGTATATTTTTTGAATGTATTATTTAGTTTTTATGTTTTTTATATGCCTATATTGTCCAAATATGTTTTACCTAAATGTACCATTTGGAATTGTATGTTTTTCTGTAGTATTATATCAAGAATAAAATTAAAAATAAAATAAACAACTAGGTATGTCTGTGCAGAATACTGAAGTTAAACATAATAATATAATAAAATTATATAAAAAAGTTTTTTTTAAATGTTCCAAATCTACAAGGGTGTAAAAAATGTTTGAAATTGACTTCAAACTTGATCAAGTGACCCGATGATTTGACTTCTGGGGCAGCGGATTAAATCTTTTCAGATCTTTAAAAATACAGATGTTTGTGTCTGTCTCTTTGTCACAAGTAATAATAATAATAATGATACTCGCTCATATACACTCGAAGAGGATACCCAAAGGCATAGCCTGTGCGGGTAGGGGACGGTTATGATTATTATTGGCCGTGGCGCTCCGAGGAGACTTACTGATTTTTGGTGGAGTATCCACTTTTCAGCTGCAGGAAATCCCGGAAAACCTACAGCACCACCCAGTGGAATATGAAAATAATTTATTGATCTTGTATTGCCTGTAAGAGGCTCAGGAGACCTTTTATACGGTTTTCATAAACTTAAAGTTGTGTTGAGTATGAATGATTTGCACATATGTATATTTCTCTTCTAGGATGGACATGACATGAGAGAAATGTCCTTGGTTTAAATGAGTACTGGTTTGATTTAAAAATATTATTGATGTGTAGAAAATAGTGTGTTGGTTGAAAGTGTTAAATTACCCAAATGAATAATTCTGGCCATAGTTCTTATTATAAAAAATAAATCGTTGGCACTTCAAATATATTAATGTTCACAGTACTTTTGTGAGAATTTTTAATTGATAACCCGTATGTTGCTTTGATACTTCTGCTAATGTCCTGACTCGTGAGCGAAAACTAATCTAAAGGACATGTTGAAATTCTTGCTTTAGACACAATCCATAAATATGTCGTTTATTGCGCAGTTGTGAGAACATCATGCACTTCCATTATTATTTCATTTCGAGGTTGTTTTCACACTATAAATTCAACATTACGTCCACTGGTCTGAAATAATTTTATAGGGACGTTGCCCCTGATCAATACTGGTAACTGTAAATATACATCATACAACCTGAATAATTAAGTGGTCTACGGCTACAACTTTGGAACGAAAACTTTCAACACGTTATTTCGGGTTGGTAATGATACACTACACCGCTATGGGCATTGTGGAGAAGAGATGTATGGGTATTTATACAAAGTTTTTAACGTTTCTGACCATTATACACTCTCGAACAAAAATATTGCTTATTTTATTTCAAGATTTTTTTTCGTGTTAATTTCTTTTCCCTTAACTCGTTATTTATTTTTATTGGTAAATGTTCAAAGGCCAAAGTATTTTACGTAAATTTCCATTCAGTATAGATGAAATAATTCTAGGACATAGTCGCTATAGCTGAATAAGTAACATTTTGGTACAAATTACAAACCTTGAATAGTGTCCCTTTGCCACTGTTGATGTCTATTGGCGAAAGAAAATAAGATCGCTGCGCCACCTATAGCACGACTTTGAACTACGAATCACGGACAAAGGTTTTTGACTTAACACGTGTTTATATGGCGTTTTGACGATCTGTACTCCTATTTTCAAACAATTTGTGAAAATTTGTGATTTCTATAACTAAAAAGTGATTGTGTTTCTATTGAAAGACTCTAAAGAACGTTTCAGTAAGGTGATTCAAAGGTATTTCATCTCCGATTAGTTTTGAATGCTTCTGCAATTTAAGGTTGTATGGCGTTTTGATGATCTGTTCTACTATTTTCAAACAATTTGTGAAAATTTGGGATTTCTCTAACTGAAAAGTTATTGTGTTTCTATTAAAAGACTTGAACGATAGTTTCAGTGTAGTTTACAAATATTTTACTTGTTTTTGGAGGTCATGATTTCCAATCAATTATTGATCTGATTCATTCATCAGTCTGTTTGTCAAACAAGCATATACTTCGATATTATTTAGCTTGCCAATGTTCAGTTTCAAAATCCATGCTTTCCTTTGGTCAATTTCTTCAATCTGGTCGAACCAATTGGTGATTTTTTAACCTTGCTTTTATTTTTGGGGGAAATTTGTGATATCCCACATTTTCCTTCTTGCCATATGTCCTGCATCCTGGGACTGAACAACTAGGATTGTATTTTCCCATATTTGGCAGTCTATCAACAGTATAAACCAAAAAAATACGAACAGAAACAGAAAACGAGCATGGAAATATCCTTAATCAACAGAATGAATCAGATCAATAACTCACAAATCATGACTTCAAAAAACACGTAAAATATTTGTAAACTACACTGAAACTATCGTTCAAGTCTTTTAATAGAAACACAATAACTTTTCAGTTAAAGAAATCACAAATTGTTTGAAAATAGGAGAACAGATCATCAAAACGCCATGCAACCAACCTTGAATTGCAGAAGCATTCAAAACTAATCGGAGATGAAATTCCTTTGAATCACCTGACTGAAACGTTCTTTAGAGTCTTTCAATAGAAACACAATCACTTTTTAGTTAGAGAAATCACAAATTTTCACAAATTGTTTGAAAATAGGAGTACAGATTGTCAAAACGCCATATAAACACGTGTAAAGTCAAAAACCTTTGTCCGTGATTCGTAGTTCAAAGTCTTGCTATAGGTGGTGCTGCGATCTTATTTTCTTTTGCCAATTGTTTCGTTTATTGTTGTCAGAATGACATTTAGAGTACTTTATGTCTTGATTCTGTAGTTTTCTTAGTGAGATGCATGTGAGCGAATTAGTTTGTGTTAAAATTGTTACTTTAGTCAATGAGGGATGCAGACAAGTATATATTGCGCGGAGATTGCATACCTATCCATCAATCGACTGTTACAATACAATGAGACTGGGGAGTAGAAATGGCGGCCTGGTCAAGGACGTAAGAGATGTACAACGCCAAGAGGTGACCAATATTTGAAAATTCAATCTTTGCGAAATCGCACGCTTACAGTTCCGCATCTCAGAAATGATTTACTGTGCACAAGACAAGTTAACACAAGTGTCACAACAGTAATCAAAAGACACAAAGAAGTTGATTTAAATCCAAGACGCCCGTTCCTAGGCTTCTCCCACGTCACAAATCTAGACGGTTACAATTTGCCATAGCCCATGTAAACTGGAATGAACATCAGTGGGGAAATATCCTTTTCACAGATGAAACAAGAATACAGTTATGGAAAACAGATGGACGTGGTGGAGTATACATAAGATCTGGAGAACGTTTCGCAGATTGTAATCCATTATGTTGTGGGGTTCCATTATGTTGGGACAGTCGCACCGAGCTCATAGAGGTGAATTTAAGAATGACTGCTGACTGGTACATACGCATCATCCTTGAAGAGCACGTTTTACCTTACGGCGGCTTCATTGATTACAATTTCTTGCTGATGCATGATAACGAGTAGACCACAAGCCCAGGCACATTTTCAGCGGGTGATTTTATACACTACGAGTCATATATAATGTTGAAGTACTGGTCGAGAAACAAACGTTGGATACTATGCCGTCAATTTTCCGTGGTACAGGTGAGTGTACAGGCGAGTTGAAATGTCGTAAAAAAGGGGGTAATTTTGATTACTTTATTCATGACGGCACTATTCTCGTCAAAGAGGCAATGAAAAAAGAATGCTCTAAAACCCATTGCCGTCAAAAAATAGCGGTACAGGGAGTCGGAATTTTTTTTTGAAATCGGCAATTTTAACCCCCCTCCCCAGTTAATCGAATACTTGTCGGCGTTGATTCAGTTAACTTTGCCTTTCCTTAAAAAACTATAATACATCTATGCCGTCAGAAAAGGGTGGTACAGGGGGTCAGAAATTGCGAATCAAAACCCGATTTTTACCCCTTGTGGGGGTGGTCATTTTATACAACCTAAAATTTAGCTGTTTCAATGCTATATCCTTCAAAGATAACATATTTTACTATGCCGTCAATTTTATATGGTACAATACGCTGAAAAATGTGTTTTTCATGTCGAAATCAAATTATTCCGACAATTCAGCTACCTATTAATTTTGGGGACATTTGGTTTCAACAGGATGGTTGTTCGAGGCACAATGAACGACCAGTGACAAAATTTCTTTAAAATACTTTCCCTGGTCGCTTAATATTTACACGTGGTACGATTATGTAGCCTCCCAGATCACCAGATTTAAATAATTTCTTTTTTTGGGAAATAATCCGCGTATTGGCATGCATTTCAGAGAGCAACAAATCTTGATGAATTATGGGGCAAAATTATCTAACTTTGTACCAACATTACGCCAAATCTACTCTGTGATATGAGATTATCTCTGTATCACAGATTCGGCTATTGTTTGGCACAACAATGTGGTTTATTTGAACCTTTATTACATCAGATTACTGAGGCAGAAGATGATAATTCAGGTATGAAACAGATTTCTTGCAAAATTAATTAATTAATTTCTTGTAATATTTTTTCAATTATATATTGTATTAATATTTTAGATCTGGAGGAAGCTAATGAAATGGATTCTTCAAGTGATTCAAAAATAGACCGCGGGAATTCTGATGAAGAATCATGAATATTATATATAATCCATGTTTTGAACATTTTTTTATCTATTTATTAGGATTTTTCAATAAAAATACCATAAACATTAACTAACGCTTTTAAAACTTTAAGAAAGACTAATCCCTTTTTTATGAAAATTGATAATAGTTATCTAGTTTATAATCTTTCATAAAATTTTAATGATTTATACATTGTTATTCAAATCTTTAATCACTTATTTTATAATATATTTTATACTACTTTTTTGATGATAAATCACATATCAGTGCATGAAAGTTCGCTATTCGATTTTTGGACCGAAAACGAATATTTCCAAGTTTATCGTTAAAATTTTGAAATTCTCTTATTACGAAGAGTTTCCGTTTAATGTTGACGGCACCACAATTTTAAATTACTGTTCAATATGGTCAATATTATATTGTTAATGTCGTCTTGTAATTTTTGACCAAAATTATGACCAAAATGGTAGGTGGTAGCAAGAGATTTCACGTCAAATGCATAAATATAACAAGGGAAAATTGACGGCACCAACTTTTCTGTTTTTTAATGAATGAAGTGCTATCCACAATAATATTTCAAAAATAAACTCTTATAAATGTGCAGGCAATTTTCAATTTTTTAAATTTTTTTTGTTTTTATATTTATTCTGTATTTCAATTGGGTACCATGAATTATTGACGGCATAATTATAAAGCCATTATAAGTAGTTTCTGCTTAAAAGAGAACCGTATGCCGTCCTGAAATAAATGATCTTATAAGAAAACATTGATTTTTTGCTCTAAAATTTTAGTAATTTTTTACTTATTTCTGCATGAACCATAATTTTTTGACAGCACCATGTTTGGAATACTCAATAAATGTTAACTCAAAGCTAGAAATCGGTGCCGTCAAATTCTAAATGACCACCCCCATACGGGGTAAAAATCGGGTTTTGATTCGCGATATCTGACCCCATGTACCACCCTTTTCTGACGGCATAGATGTATTATAGGTTTTTAAGGAAAGGCAAAGTTAACTGAATCAACGCCGTCAAGTATTCGATTAACTGGGGAGTGGGGGTAAAATCGCCGATTTCAAAAAAAATTCCGACTCCCTGTACCGCTATTTTTTGACGGCACTGGGTTTTAGAGCATTCTTATTTCATTGCCTCTTTGGCGAGAATAGTGCCGTCATGTATAAAGTAATCAAAAAGTACCCCCTTTTTTACGACATTTCAACTCGCCTGTACACTCACCTGTACCGCGGAAAATTGACGGCATTGTGCCTAACGTTCGTTTCTCTGACCAGTACTTCAACATTATATATGACCCGTGGTGTATAAAATCACCCCCTGAAATTGTGCCTGGGCTTGTGGTCTAGAGCATTATCATGCAAGAATAGTCACCAAGTATCTTGAAGATGTTGGACATGAGGCAGTGGAGTGGCCACCAAACAGTTCTGACGCAAATCCCATAGAAAATATTTGAAACATCCTAAAAAGACATAAACGAGCACGAAATCCAGCTCCTAACTCACACAGATAAAAAAGATTTCTTCAATCAAGAATATACATACTCTTGAATAGAATAATCTTCTGAAAAGAATAATCATTTCTAATCAATGAATTTACTCCCATTTCAAGCTGATTGAGATGTTTGCTCCTTCACATAAATTATCTTGAAATGAATTTGCTTACAGTGAAAACATTATACTCTTCATCCTAGAAAACATTCACATTAACTCATTGTGAAACATAATCCTCTTGACCCAAGAATATAATTCCTTGGTAGATATCTCTACCCGTGCCACGTGACACATACAACCAATGAGCAACCAAAGCAGCTGGCGACACCGCAACCTGTGAATACGACTTCCCTTTCGACCACTTCATCTAGTTTGACCATTTGGGTTGGAGGTTATGAGGCTACGCGTACCGATATGAATGTTAGTTTTGAGCCTAGTGGAAACTGTTTCTATACAATAAAAATGCAATATCGAAAATTGAATTATGCTCATTACGGGCCAGTTGTGAAAATGAGTGAAATATATTGTGATATTCTATAGTTTTGTGTCTTAAAGCGAGTGGCGTTGTTTATGTATTCAATCAAACTTCAATATACCTCACTACTAACTGGTTTTATTGAGAATACAGTTATTAAACTCAAAACTATTCTCATATAAAACCATTACTTATACCTAAATTGTTCGTAGTTGTGAATCTATGCTTTGTTTAATCTATTCAATGTTGCCAAAATGAAAATGGCTTCCATTCTATATTTCATAACCAAGTGCAAAGTGCAGATTTGAACTCAACCTCCAAGTTGAAAGAAGAATAGCATTATTGAAATTGCAATGTTCTTGTCTCAACCTTCTCACTCCCATGATTCAACAAAAAAGTGCCCATTATTGAAGCTAAAATATTCTTGCCTCAACCAACTTATGAAGCAAGTGTTCACTTGTTTCAAAATATTTTCCTTGCAAGTGGCCAAGAGGATTTCGTCAAAAAATCCAACTAAAATTTGATTGGACCTATTCAATTATGCGTTGATGCAAAAAATCCTTTTTATCAGGGCAATTGCAGAATTAAGAATTGCTGCATAGGAAGAATGGAATCGAATTTCACAAGAAACCATCAAAGACCTTTTGGGAAGTATACCCAGGCTATCTTTAGAGCTAGGGAAGGAAACACTAAGTACTGAACTGTTATTATATTGCCCCAAAGAACTTTCATTTTGTCGTCATTAATGCTTGTTTTGATTAAATATTATTACCAAAATTAATCTATTCCATTACTTCTTCTACAAGTGTGTTATAAAGTTTCAATATCTGGATTATTTGGCAATCAGTATACGTTAAATACTTCAGAATAAACCATGCAGTAATGAAAACTGCATAACGATTCAGACAAATAGAAATAAACATGAAATCAAGGCTTAAAATAAAATATGCAATATTTCTGTCTGTGAGTGTGTAATTTTGAAATATATAATATTCCTGCACATTAAGTGTATCCTTCCTACAAAGATGTCTACACCCCTCCCGACTCTCTACCACCCACATTCAACCCTTAGCAAGTCTAAAGGGCGGGAGGGTTGAGTTACATATCATATATAACGATCGACCATTCGATTCCATGTTCGGTGAACCAATAAGTTTTCATTTGTGTTTGCCCCTTTTCGAACTGCTGTTTACATTTTCTCATTTAACATCGTATGATATCGCTATCTTCACTGCTACGTGCGCAAAACAATATTGGCCAATTTTACGAAAATCAACCTTATGAGGGAAATGGAAGAAAAAGGAAACTTATGACAACATTTCAGTTTCTTTAAACTTCGGAGAGTTTGAAAGAAACTGAAGAGAATTGTGGAAGTGAATCAATTTCATGACATAAGAAATGGCATTTTCTAACTAAGATTCTAACTAAGATTCTAACTAATTCGCAAAAAAAATCACCTGTGCGTGAAATCATCGACTGTGCGTAAAGTAATTTTTTACACGCTGTTCATACAACAACAAAAACAACAAAACAACACCAATTTGTGCATTTTTGAAAAATACAGTATTTATTATATATATTAAATATAAATCGGAAGTCTTTATTTGACTATTCCACTCTTCTCAAATATTCACGTAATCTGGCCAATCACAAATCAAAGACAACTTGTATTATTGCGAAAACATCAGATGTCTCTCAATTCTGATTGGTCTGTCAGCGTTGGTGTTTTCAACGATGTAACCATAGATGGCAAAGCAAAGTTTGACATTTTGACTGATCATAATTGTAGGCGAAAATGTCAAAATGAGTCGCATCGTAACTGTATAAATTATTGATAGTTATAATACATTTTTTGTGATTATAGTTGATTGATTATGGTTATGATGAATTGATTGTTCATGTTTATAATACTTTTAATGCTTCGTGAAATAGTCTAATAAAATTCTACTCGTGATTGAATTTATCTCATAAGTCTGGCTTTTATTTCTGAACTCAACTGAATTGTATCGAGAAAACACCACTCGTCCTGCGGACTCGTGGTGTTTTCTCGAAGCAATTCAGTTTCGTGCAGAAATCAATCGACAGACTTATCGCGAAAATTCAATCACTTGTGGTATTACTACTGATAATACTACGACAAATCATATCATTAAACATTCAAATTAATGATATAATTGCTAAAATTTGGCAATATAATAGCTGTCGAAGAAAAAACTTTGAATGAAACCCTTTCGTAATGTACTCGCGTGTTTGTTGAACTCGGATGCGCCTCAGTCAACAAACTTCATACTCATTATAAAAGTCCTACTTTACGAACTTGTATCATACATAGCTATTTGTTTAATACATTTTTTATCACCTTCAGAATTGCTCCGAATCAATCGTTTCAAATGAGTTCAATAACACAAGAAAAATTGGCCAAAGATCAAAAATGTCTGAAGAGTTTGTTTCATAAGTATATATTTTTTGCAATTCAATTTTCTACAATTTTTAAACAAACATAGATATATTTTCATGAATCCTGATTTCGGTTCCTTATTAGTTTCACTCGTTGATTCTGCGAGGTTTATAGTTGGATTTTAATTTTATTTCACAGAAACTGGAGCTTTTGCTTTGAGTTTGATTCAAACGTTTGACATGATAAATAATACAAATTTGTGTTTCTTGATGATTCATTAAATGAGTTACTTTTTCGATAAAATCTACATTCTAGGCATGAAGCTATCTATTTTGAAACAAAGGTTCAGGGTTCGAAGTTTTTTTATTTATTTTTGGACAATATTCACTTCAAAGGAAAAATTCAGTGTAAATATGTATAAAGGCGAATACAGCTACGCATAAAATATCAATGCATATAAAATAAATGGTCTAGACCATAGTTATAAATTAAGTAAGTCGAATTTAATACAGTTTAATATGTGAAACATGCTGAAAATTCTCAACGATGTAATAAATAAATAAAATTAAAAATTATATGAGGATATTACCGCATTCCATTGAAAAATGCATTCATGTTATACGGACTAAGTTTGCTAGATGAATTTTCAACTTTTCAATTGATGTTTCACGTTCTATATTTATAATATGTTACGTGACTGAATTTTTTTGAGTAAATTCTTTCTGTATCAGCATGTGTGACGCTTGCCCTTCTCAGAAGCAAATGACAAATGTAGACCATTTCAGTTTTGGGTGTTGTAGTGGTGTAGATCCTCGTTTTTGCTGAACATACGAGGATATATTGAAAAATTCTTAGCCTTCTATAGAACCGAACAAAATTTCAATGTAAAAATATTTTATTAGTCAACATATTCTCCTCTTAATTGGATACATTTATTACAGCGAACCTGCAACGTCTCTAGACATTTCAAAAAAAATATTTCTTCTTGCTCTACAAACCAGACCTCCACAGCTTTTCTTACCTCCTCGTTGGAAGAAAATGTACAACCTTCTAAACTTTTTTTCATTTGAGGAAAGAGATGATAGTCGGACAAAGCCAAATCTGGTGAATAAGGGGGGTGTTCTAGTAATTCAAACCCTAAATCACGAATTTTTTGCATGGCAACATGAGAGGCGTTGTCCTGCAAAAACAAAAAACCTTTGGATAGCTTTCCGCGTCTTTTCTCTTTGATTTCCCTTAGAGTGGTCAGTAATGTCGAATAGTAATCTCCAGTTATTTTTCTACCCTCATCCAAAAAATCAATCATGATTACTCCATGGCAATCCCAAAAAACTGAAGCAAGAACTTTTCCAGCAGATTTTTGGATACGAAACTTCTTAGTACTTGGAGAACCGGAGTGTCGCCATTCCATCGATTGTTGCTTTGTTTCTGGATCGTAGAAATGTACCCAAGTCTCATCCATAGTAACAATTCGGTTTAAGAAGTTTACATCGTTTTCAAATCGAGCACAGATCGAACGCGATGCTACTACCCTTGCACGCTTTTGGTCAACATTCAAACATTTGGGGATCCATTTTGCAGCAATTTTTCTCATGTCCATATTGACGTGAACTATATGATGAACGCGTTCGTATGAAATATTCAGTGCTTCAGATATCCGTTTTAGCCCAATTCGACGGTCTGTTAAAATCATGTCATGAACTGTATCGATATTTTCGGGGACTGACACAGAAACTGGCCTTCCCGATCGGTCATCATCTTCAATGGAAAATTTACCTCTTTTGAAGCTTGCAGTCCAATTTTTCACGGTCGCATACGAAGAACATTGATCACCAAGGGTATTAAGCATATCTTCGTAAATCTGCTTACCTTTTAAATACAGGTACTTGATGATGGCTCGATACTCCCAATTTTTCAATTTTCACAATTTCGGTGGATATATTTTTTCTTTTATTTTATTGCGTAACTCTGGTTTACATATTTGACTTCAAACTTTACACTGACACTTCTAATAAGTTATTGTTCGTTGCTATGGTAACGCAATATTTTGTTTGTGCAGGAAACTGGTCTATAGGCTAACTAGATATCAATACATCCTCGTATTAAAAATTTTTTTGACACATGTCTTAAAGACATAAAGTGCAGTCAAGCTGAGAATTTTCTGTTTTCTGAAAGACTCTCAACATTATTGATTTTGTCAGTCCAGCTATTATTCTTACAATTTTGACGCTCAAGTCCAATACGGATTTTATGTTCGTTGACATTTGGTGCAGAGATGTTTGACACCTAACATAGTGCCATGCTTCTTCCAGTCGAAACAGGTATCGATATTGAGACCCAAAAATCTTTAATTCATGGAAGTCAATGACTGCGGCATTGTGAAATATGTCAATAGTCTCCTGACTGTGTGCAGTAATTTAGTTTTATTTGCATTGATAGGGATCTTACAATCACTGACTAAGTTTACTCAGAGTGGTTTCACAGTGTTCTCTACCATAGAGTATATGGGTTGAATCATCGGCATAAGTTGTATCTTTCATATCTGCCAGAATATTACCTACCTCGTGGGAGTCGTTGACATATAAAATGAAGAGAATGGGGCCCAATACCGAACCATGTGGGCCTCTTAGAACAATTTGAACCCGCGACTGATCTAATCTAATTTATCTATGTTCAGAAACAGTATCTGCCAACGAATCTTCTCTCAACATCAGTCTTTCTGTTGACTATTTCCTAGACTTATTTTAAATGAAAATTTCTTCCTCATCCCATAATAAAATACAGTGGAATATTACCAAATCTTCAATGGTCACGATCAATTCCAATTGTATGGAGAATATTCAAGAAATGGACTAAATTTTTTGTAGGTAGCAATGGTAATCTATTTCTCAATCTTTCTATCTATTTTATGTTCATACATTTCATTTTAATCAACTCATTCTATAAAATCTCAAAATTATCTTTGATACAATTATCAACCAGGTAAAAATAACACCATAACTCGAATACCGTTCCAATTCAGTTATAGTTTTTAGCATTTTCAAATTCATATAAATGTAAATATTTCGAAGAAGCATGGCGATGAGATTATATTGCTTATGTCGAGTCCAAACAGAAAAATATCTTCTGAATGCATTCGAAATTATACAAATATCCTTTGGGTGGCATCCAGTATAATTTTATATTTTTTAAGAAGGAACCTGACTATGCTATTACCTTTCTTCGAAGAAATCTCACCTACATGTGGAGACTCAGGTAGAAATCCTGCGTTATTTGTGAATATACGACTAAAAAATGTCGGCACTAAGGACTTTAACCTCTAACGCCGGGTATTACGAAGAAGCGCAGGGACGGCTTCTTGTTTTTTGTTGCTGTGTTGCGCATATGGTACGAATATACTTTTTTTGTCGAATAGACTAAACATTGATTGGTTTTATTTTATGGAATGTCTGAAGCATGATAAAAGGTTTGATTTTTGTTTGTGAGTTTGCAACTCACCCAGGGAAGTAATGATAATAATCGTATTAATTTTTCTCCAATTCAAAATATACATTTTTGAATATAATTAAACACATTTCAGAGAAATACAATTTATTTGGGAATCAATGTTTTTCCAGATTGTTCTTCCACCTAGCTCTAAGAGTGATAATTGCTTTTCAAATCTTCCAATAACTAACAACAAAAAGTACTGAAAATAAGTTTTATTGTTAACTAAAGAGGTATTTGTAGATCTCCGTTTTGAATCATTTTATCGAAAAAAATTTTTTTTTAATTTTCTTTGAAAGAGGCATACACAAATAGATTTTTACTTGAATTTTATTTTTACCTGCATGTAACAATTGTCCATAATTTTAAATTTTGGAGCGCTGAGGATGGCAAAATACACTGCCGAAACTTTGGCCTGTTGAAAAATACTTGTTTTTCTTCAAGACGACTAACCTCAACAACCTATATTCAATCAATATCGTTTTCGTTGCGTTTTTGATATTTTCCAATTCATTCTCCTGATGCTGGCCCTGGTCGGAACCGAAAACCATGATGGTACTCAGGTAGAGCGGACCGTGGATGGCGCATTCCTTCGGGGAAGGGTAAAATTCGGCACCTGGTATCGTCGTCGTCGAGTTTTAGTGGGTCAAGACGCGCCACACAATACCCATTAATTTTTTTAATGGAACCGCTTTTTTAATATCGCCAGGTGTCGGTGAAGGTTGTTATTATTTCCGAATATTAATTCAGGCATAGAATTAAAATGATAGTTTACACCTCGAATTGATTATGATTGGTCGGATTATCATGCGAGCTATTTTTGGTGGACAAGTAAAATACTAGTTTTTTTTTCTTCAGTTTTTATTTAATTAGGTACTAGTATTAGTTATGGATGTTGAAGCGACAGCTGGTGTCTACAAAAAAAATATGTTATTATTTATTTTATGCAAATTTTTTCCTGTTGAGAAGCTCTCGCATCAAGCTTGAAAAACGGTCAGAATTCGCAACATGGGGACGTATCCTATCCTTTACTCACTCATTTTTTTGTTCGGAAAATTCACGAATAATATTTTTATCCGTCCCAGCTGTTGAATGTCAAAATTTAATTGCAGTTTTGACGTTTTGAAACGCCTCATTTTTTATATGGTCTGTTTTATTACATCACTAGTGATTCACTGATTTTTACGTAACTGAGAACACATTTCATTAGAATTTGAACTAATAAAATGCCTGAAAATGCATCTAGTACGGGTCTATCACAGCGATGATAAAAAACAAATGAATTAATTCGTCACCAGTGATGTATGTAATGGATTTTTACGAATTCGAGTATTTCATTATAATTTGAACCAATTAAATGCCTGGAAATACATCTAGTTACCACAGCGATAATAAAAAACAAAAGAATTTATCACTAATGATGTTATGAATTTCAACGTAACTGAGAACATAGTTCATTAGAATTTGAAACAATAAGATATCTGGAAAAGCAGAAAGAGACGGGTCCATCACAGCGATTATAAAAAACAAATGAATTCATCACTAGTGATGTAATGGATTTTTACGTAATTGAATATTTCATTAGAATTTGAACCAATTAAATGCCTGGAAATGCATCTAGTTACGGGTCTATCACAGCGATAATAAAAAAAACAAAAAAATGTAGCACTAGTGATGTAATGAATTTTAACGTAATTGAGAACATATTTCATTAGAATTTGAACCAATGAAATGCCTGGAAATGCATCTAGTACGGGTCTATCACAGCGATGATAAAAACAAATGAATTCATCACTAGTGATGTAATGGATTTTTACGAAATTGAGTATTTCATTAGAATTTGAACCAATTAAATGCCTGGAAATGCATGTAGTTACGGGTCTATCACGGCGATAACAAAAAACAAATTAATTCATCACTAGTGATGTAATGGATTTTTACGAAATTGAGTATTTCATCAGAATTTGAACCAATTAAATGCCTGGATATACATCTATTTACCACAGCGTTAATAAAAAACAAAAGAATTTATCACTGATGATGTTATGAATTTCAACGTAACTGAGATCATATTTCATTAGAATTTGAACTAATAAGTTGTCTGGAAATGCAGAAAGAGACGGGTCCACCACAGCGATTACAAAAAACAAATGAATTCATCACTAGTGATGTAATGGATTTTTACGAAATTGAATATTTCATTAGAATTTGAACCAATTAAATGCCTGGAAATGCATCTAGTTACGGGTCTATCACAGCGATAATAAAAAAGACAAAAAAAATTTACACTAATGATGTAATGAATTTTAACGTAATTGAGAACATATTTCATTAGAATTTGAACCAATGAAATGCCCGGAAATGCATCTAGTAACGGGTCTATCACAGCGATAATAAAGAAAAACAAAAAAAATTAGCACTAGTGATGTAATGAATTTTAACGTAATTGAGAACATATTTCATTAGAATTTGAACCAATAAAATGCCTGAAAATGCATCTACTATCACATTGATAATAAAAAAGAATTTATCACTAGAGATGTAACGGATTTTAACCTAACATATTTCATCCTTAGAATTTGAACCAATTAAATGTCTGGAAATGCATCAGTCACAGCGATAATAAAAAACAAAAGAATGTATCACTAATGATGTTATGAATTTCAACGTAACTGAGAACATATTTCATCAGAATTTGAACCAATAAGATGTCTGGAAATGCAGAAAGAGACGGGTCCATTATAGCGTTAGTAACAAACAAAAGAACTTATCACTATGAACTATGAACACTATGAAACTTCGGGGTGAGTTGTTGTGACACACCCGCGAATGTTTCTGAGTTATGTTTGGGTTGGGTTTTCTAAAATTTATTTTTTATGCACACGTAGATATTTATTTAGGAGTAATGAAAAAAACAACCTTCAATAGTTTTTTAATTGAAAATAAAAACAAGACGCGTAGTGTGTCAAGCATTTATCTGTAGATAATGAATTATACTTTGATGTCAATTTATAGTTATTTATTGTATAAGTGTTTTAGATATCATTTTATTTGCGCAAGAATGTTTAATTTCTTAAGCAAATACAATGTATCTAAAACACGCATGCAATACAACGTTTTATTCACAATCACATTCATTTAGAATCAGAATCGCGGAAATTTTTCATCACAAAATGATTTGACGTTTTGCTCTGACAGCGGCTGTCACATCCTCAAAAATTATTGAAATAACATACAAAAATATCGGGAGGTGTTGAATGGTTGCTATGTATTTTCGATTGTTTATCGACTCCATTTGTAAAAATTTGTGAAGTTGGTGAAAATAAGTAAAATGTGATTGATATTCAAGATTTTATTGTTCAATATTCCACTAGTGGAATAAAGTAATTTCATTATTCCACTAGTGGATAAAGTGGTACTTTAAACGGTTCATAAGTATGGATAAAACTTCAATTATAAGGTGATTGTGGATAAAATAAATTAACTTTAAAAAAACTTTTTAGAGGAAAGCTTTTATTTAAATGCACTAAAAAGAAGAAAATAAATTATAAAGTGAGGTAAACCCATAATTTTGTTACATTATAAAATTTTGTCGCGAGAATAGATCTTGAGGTTATTTTAAATTTAATTTACAATAAGATATACATAGATGCTTCTCGCGACAAGCTTTTATATCATTTGAAATTTTATAATGTAACAAAATGATGGGTTTAATTCACTTTAAAATTCATTTTTTTTAGTGCATTTAAATGAAAGCTTTTTTTTACGGATTTTTTCGATTTCTATTTCTCGAGATTTCCTAATTTTTTTCGTTACAGGGAACGATGATTTTTCATCATTATTTTCCATGTTCGAAACTGTTGAAACATTTTCCGAACTCCTTTGCGTTCTCTATCTAGCTTTTGAGAGGGAACAGGGGAGGTGAAATTTTTTAAACCTTAATATTCGACGGTCAGATATTTTCCACCATTTTCACGGATTTTTCCGATTTTAATTTCGCTAGTTTTCCAACTTTTTTCGAGAAACGGGGGGGGGAGGCGTCGTCATTTTGAAAACAAATGTCCACTTGTGATATGTCATTGAAAAGTAAATTTTTTGATCTATCGATTGCCGTAAAAATATCTACAGGGTTCTATGTAAAATTCTCGACTTAGGCCTATTTCCTGTAAAACTGAAAGTGAAATTAACTTGTTTTTTCATGGAAAACATGGGTTTTGAGGAACTATAGTTATCTTCAATCCAAACGTCAATAGTATAACTCTAAAAACAACTGCATGAAGATTTATTTGTATGTCTCTTTTAATTGGATACAGATGTTCAAATTAAGGTACTTTTTATCTACCTAACAAAAAAAAATCCACACCTGAGTCATTCACTATAAAAAAGAAATTGGGTTAAAAGTTTCACTTCAGTGCCGTATACTTCACTTTAATAATACTCATTAAATAATATGTATTATTCCATCGAAACTCTCTACCAGCAGCCCACAGCCACGGGAGACATTCCTTTGAAAGATCCCACTTACCAGATGGTTATTGTTGTTTCTTTGTGGAACTGCCGATCTCACTAAACACGTCCACCGCAAACTTTCGTGGGTTGGTCGGCCACAGAATGTCATTTGTTATTTATTATATACCTGAGGACAGTTGTCACCAAACAAACTTAATTTAAAACAAATTATATATCAATTTGGGGGGCAAAAACCATTGACAGGTGGCTCAATTCATTTGTCTGTTTGTTCTAATGATATGATCGTGATGACTGTAATTTATTGTTTCATTAGGTATTTTACCGTTTGAATCGGCCGAAATGAGAATTGAATTACTGTTGGTGTATATGAATGGTTGCTTTATGGTTTTTGATGTGTCTTTTCACAATCAGATTGATTGCACTGTTTCTTTTATTATTTATTTGAAGAGAAAGTATATCAGAATAATTGACAGCCATATTTCAGGAATGACATTATAGTGTCTGAAACACAATACAGTTTCGTGAGGATTTTTTTATTGAGTGTGTTCTTTTTCGGATTTCGAGATATTTTGAGCAAAGTGATATTTTCGATATTGGTTTTTATTTATTTCTGACGTTATTTTAAAAGACATCAAAAATAAAACATACATTTTTGTTGCCATTTATGAAGCTTAACATGTTGACGTTTACAGATTAATTTCGTTTCCGAGGAACCTTCATCAACTTTTTTTTATTAGTCCCTGTTATTTTTATTACAAAATACAAAGCCATTTTGTGTTCTGAAATACGTTACATATCATTTGTAGTTGTTTAAATATGTTTTTAGCTTGTTTGAGACCGTTTTTTTTACCATGGATCACTTACGTCACAATACCAGATCCGCAAATAATATTCGAACAAATCGCTACCGCCTGAATAAATCCAAGAGAAATACGTAAGACTTCAATCGTTACAATCATTTGCCAGATGATTTTAAGTGTCTATCTATGTTTCATTTTAAAAATTCCTTAAAGAGTTATCTCTTGAGATATTGCTTCTACCCTGTCAATGAATATGTTGGTCATTTCCGAAATAGATATTTGTGAACACACTCACCAAACATTTTTAGTATTTTTTTTAGTGTGTTGATCTGTCAGTTCATTTCAATTGTTTCGTAATAACTATTATGACTTTATTTTTAATAATTGGTATTTGCTACCTTTTAATCTGTTTTTTTATACATTTGTATTTTTTTACGTGCTACAAACATTTCGAAAATGTAACGTTGTTAAATAAATGGATCTACCTCTGATCGAGATCGAAATTTACCTACTTGAGGGCGACTTGGAAGAATGGTTAATAACATACCGCTAGAGAAGTCGATAACTTTTGGTTCCAACAAGATGGGGCCCCCGCTCATAATCCCATGATTGCTCAAGCACAGTTATCCAACAGATTTCCTGACAAATGGATAGGTTCAAGAGTTGCCTGGCCTCTACGATCGACGGATCTGACACCTTCTGACTTTTCGAAAACTATATATGTTTATATTTTTAAATGAAAGAAGAAATACGTCAACTGGTTTTAGAAGCAGTTCATCCATTACATCAGATGTATTCAACAATGTTTTAGGTTCCACAGTTAGACGATGTTACCTGTGCTTGGAAAATAGTGGTCACTTGTTCGAACATCTTTTGTAATTAAGACTGTGGGTACTACTATAATTTTAATTATTCTTAATTACATTTCATAAAGATTTGTTTTATTTGTTTGTTACAAATAATGTGTTCTATTAATTAAAAGGTTAAAACGTTTTGTGGATAATTTTGTGTTTTGTTGATTTTAAATTATGACTTTCTCAAATGGATATTTTTCAAGCATTCAGAGTCGTAATCGGAGGTTTTTCCTGAATGATTTTGAGTAATGTCTAAAGTAAGCTAAAAATATATTAAAACAACAACAAGTGATGTATAACTTATTTCAGAAAACAAAACATTTTCCACGTGTACTTTTTTCTTAATGTAGTATTTTTAGCGTATTTTCACTCATGATTATGTATATTGACTCATTTATGATGTTTCTTCCATTTCTGATGGAAGAAACTGATATTTTAAAAAATTTATTAATACACGTCAAACTATGTCATTATCATGGTGACACGATTGTTATTTGTCGGAACACTTATCGGTTTTTATTGCACAAGTTCATAAAAATTACTGAACAAGTTAATGTAATAGTACAATCTCTATTACCCCAAAAATCTAAAGAAAAATACGAAAAACAGTATTTACATTTCAAGCAATGGACCGAAGGAAAGCATATTAGTGCTTTCGCAGAAAATGTAATTTTGGGGTATTTTTCGCTATTAGCAAATACATTAAAAGCCTCTTCAATGTGATCCAAGTATTCGATGGTACGTACCATGCGTCAAATAAAAGAAAATATGGATATTAAATATCCAAAATTTATTGCTTCCTTGAGAAGACAAAATTAGGGATATAAACCTTACGAGGCAAAAACTTTCTCAAGAGAGGAAGTAAATAAATTTTCACATGAAGCCCCCGATGATAATTCTTTATTAATGAACGTAAGATATTTTCAAGAAGTAAATATATTGAGGAAATACAAGTTAAACGGCAAATATTATAATAGAGCTACAACAATACGCTATGTTCATGATTCCGCAGAAGTTGCCTGTGAGTCCCGGTAGCGCAACGAGTTGGTGCACCGCTTACTGTCCATGATAGGCTTCTAGGTGTTGGTTCGAATTCCGGCGGCGACAGTTTTTTTTTAATTCTTTTTTCTTTGTTCTGTAGGTTTTCCTCATTTTCGGAATTTCAGGAGCATGCAGGTGTGACGAGCTCCTTAAAATGGCCACTACAGATATTGAATATAAAGGTTCAATTTTAATACTAAATATACCACATTATAAAACAAATATACCTTCACCGGGGAATGGCCCTAATTATATTGACATTTATAGAAAATATATTATGCCCTAAAACAGATCAGACACGTTTATTTCTCTGCTATAGAGTAGTACTTTTTTCAACCATTTGGTTGATACCAAATGGTTGTAAAAAGTACTATTGCTAAAATTCCTAAAAAAAATTGCAGAATTTTTCAAAACTGCCTAATACCATAAATTATACCGGGCATAGTTTCAGAAGAACCTAGGAAAGTTTACTTGCAAATTCTGGAAGAGGCATTTTGCTTTCAAGCAACACGGAGGTTGGAAGTCTACGAATATCGCTGAAGGGTATGGCAGCAATCTCAACAGCTAAAAATTTCGTACCAAATTATGGGAGTCACGCTACGCGTCGGGCAGTATACTTCATCTTCGGGAAAAAAGTTGCACTTTCTTCCCTTGTTATACAAATAGCTATTTCTTCATATGATAGACTTGTTCTCGTAGTGCAGGGTCCATTTCACACGATAATGCCATTGAGAAATTACAATCATCCATCTTCATGTACCCGTAGATTTCTTCACGTTTCTTCAGATCATCCGCACGAATTCCACAGAACATCTCACGCCAACCATTATGTTATTACTTGATATTTATTGCTATATTTGCAGAATCGAGGAGAACCATCAAGTAGTAGCGCTATCGGTGTTTTCAATCGCAAAAAATTAATAACACGCAGTAATGAATGTAATGTCTTTAACAAAGTTTTTTTATCTAATGATATGCAGCAGAGCTGTATCAAAGGTATTAAATTAATACATTAGTTGGATATAATTTGAGCTTTCAAGGTGTGTTCGTATACAATGATTTTTTTCAGAATATAAATGAAGTATTAAAGTAATTTAGTTTCGTTATTTTTTCTCAACGAATGTAGTTGATTGATAATGAGGTAATTTGTCAGCATGTATGTTGGGTGCATGTCCAAATATTGTAGATCGAACCAACAGATTACAAAGTGGAAGTTTAACGATATTCAAAAAAAACTCTTTATCATAGATATAATCTCCGCTACACTTTCCATGCTATACTTTTACATCTCGAATTAACGAGAATTCATGAACGGTGTTGCCAGATTTCTCTTATTACGCCATACGGGTAGTATCTAATCAGTTAGGATACTCAGCAGCAGGACTGCATACGTTGCTCTAGTTGAGTCTCATTTTTTTTCTGATGATACCACATTCTTCATCAACTCTTACCTGTCGAATCGCAGTCAAAAAGTCTCTGTTACCAATGTTATATGTCAACTTCTCAAAATGTAACATCCGGCGTACCCCAGGGGTCCATTTTAGGGCCGTTACTCTTCATTATATATACAAGTGATATACTAACCTCAATTAAATATTGCAAAGTCCAAGCATTCGCAGATGATACTCAGATTTATTCAAACCTCAACATGGAAAATTTTGAATCTGTTCTAAAAAACATCAACTGTGATCTCAGAATAATAAGTGACCTAGCTGACAAACACTACTTGAAACTATACAAAAGTAAATGCCATCTCATTTTATTTGGTAACAAAAATTTGAGAACAAGTCATTCACGAGATATTTCTATTGAAATCGATGGCACCTCATTACCTATTGTAGAATCTAGGAAAAATCTAGGTATTACGTTTGATTCAGATCTTAAGTTCACTTCACATATTAACGGACTGCTAAAAAAATCCTTCGGTTCTTTGAAAATGATCTATCCACATAGGCACTACCGCAATCAATCCATACGGAAGTTACTCTGTGAAACACTCGTCCTCTCCAGGTTCAATTACGGTGATAAGGTTTATGGTGATTTATTCACTAAATTTGACCAGAATCGTATTCAGAAAGTATACAGCACTTCTGTTGCCGATTAATTTTTTCACTTAGAAAATACGACCACGTCTCCAATAGAATAAGGGAACTGAAGTGGCTCACATGGCTAATCGTACTAAGTACAACTTTTGTCTTTTTTTACAAAATATTAAAGAACAGAATTCCTTTAGCCCTCTATCGTAAATTAATGCCTAGATCATGTCTTCATTCGTTGGAAGTGAGAAATGAACATCACTTTAATGTTCCTTGTCATTGTTTTGCCATGTTTCAGAAATCCTTCTCCGTTAAACTCTAAAATACATTTCTTTTCAATCACACTCATTCATCTGAATATGAAATTAAGAAGATTTTGAAAGCCATACTAGAAAATTAGTTACTCACAGTTATATGTTTGATGAAATACCAGTGCTTTGTAATGGTGATGTTTTTTCTCGCTTCTCTGCATGAATGTCTTTATTATTTACTCGTATTTTGTCTTTCACTAGTACAACTTAGGTTAAGTGTAAGAGTAAGAGTAATGGCCGATTTCACCAACTGATTCCTAAAGTTAGGAAATACCTATATCAAATTTAGGAACGCCCAAGTGCAATTTGCGTATCACAAGCGTTAAAATAATGATTAAAAGTGATAGTAAATACCAAACGTAGGTGTTTCCTATCACTCTTAAGCATTACTTAACGTGTGGTGAAACGCAAATTGCTCTTAGGCGTTCCTAAATTCGATTCAGGTATTTCCTAACTTTAGGAATCAGTTGGTGAAATCGGCCATAAGTGTACGGAAGAAAATAAAGAATGAAAAACACAACACACGATAAAACAACTGCATCAGATTACCAAAACCTACCAACACTTAGGTAAAAGAATCTAATATCTACAATGGTCTCAAAATGTACAGATACCTGCCCTCTAGCATAAGAAATATAAAGAGTGTAAGACAGTCAGAAAGGTCATTAAAAGAAAATTGATACTTCAACCTTTAAAAAAAAAATCTGTAAAGGACCCCGCAAACACCTTATGGGATTTGGGTCCCGGTGGATTTTTTTGAATTTTTGGTATGATGTAGTCCATGTTATTCTCAACCAATGTTACCATTGCGCCAACTCAAAAAAATTAACAGTTTTGCTGCTAGGGGGCGTTGAAATCACCCCTAGCGCAGATTAGACTATTTTTGAATCCGGTAACAATATGTTCACTTGTTTCATTGCTGCTAACGTTGCACAATATTGTGCTGTTTTATAAAAAAATCTTACCCCCCTCCTTCTTCCCCGTAACTCCTATTACGTAACGAAAAAGAAAATATTTCTTGGGTGCTTTTAAATGTGTCGTCGAACGTTTGAATATGCCTCAATAAGGGAAATAGCAGTTTTGTATGATTATCCCCCCCCCCCGAAAGACACAAAATGAAAAAAATTCTGTGGATTTTTCTGAATTTTTAATATGATGTAGTTCAAGTTATTTTGAATCGAAAATAATTGGGTGACAAACCCCGAAAATGCTAGGGGGCTTTGAAATCTCATTTTGCTCAGAATAAACTATTTATTAATATAGGCTGAAACAATTTCTCTACGTATTGTAGTTTAGATTATGCTGAACAATTCTGTGATTTCTTATAAAAAAAAATCTGAAACCTCCCCCTTACCCCCAACCCCTATTTTAAAACACGATATTTATTGTAAATGCTTTATCAAAATGTTTAAATCAGCTAAAATTAGGGAAACTGTACAGTGGTTCAATTTCACCTTTTTCTCCATTCAAAAAAATATTGGTGGATTCAAAGGAAGAGGGGAGAGATTAAATTAAACAACTGTACGATTTCCTTCATTTGAACTGATTAAAACATTTATTTTGATAAAACATTTATTTCGATAAAGCATTTACAGTCGAGAATAATTTTTTTTGTGTTTTAAAATAGGGGTTGGGGGTAAGGGGGAGGTTTCAGATTTTTTTTAATGAGAAATCACACAATTGTTCAGCATAATCTAAACTACAATACGTAGAGAAATTGTTTCAGCCTATATTAATAAATAGTCTATTCTGAGCAAAATGAGATTTCAACGCCCCCTAGCATCAAAACTATTCATTTTCGGGGTTTGTCACCCAATTATTTTCGATTCAAAATAACTTGAACTACATCATATTAAAAATTCAGAAAAATCCACCGAAATTTTTTCATTTTGTGTCTTTCGGGGGGAGGGGGGATAATCATACAAAACTGCTATTTCCCTTATTAAGGCATATTTAAACGTTCGACGATACATTTAAAAGCACCCAAGGAAAATTTTCTTTTTCGTTACGTAATAGGAGTTGGGGGAAGAAGGAGGGGGGGTAAGATTTTTTTTATAAAACAGCACAATATTGTGCAACGTTAGCAACAATGAAACAAGTGAAAATATTGTTACCGGGTTCAAAAATAAATAGTCTAATCTGCGCAAGGGGTGATTTCAACGCCCCCTAGCAGTAAAACTGTTCATTTTTTTGAGTTGGCGCAATGGTAACATTGTTGAGAATAACATGCACTACATCATACCAAAAATTCAAAAAAATCCACCGGGACCCAAATCCCATATGGTGTTTGCGGGGTCCTTTTCATGTTATCACATAACCATATTGAAACCCATGACGTATTGTACTTACTTCATTCATTTACCTTTACAACTTTTATTAACTGAAGTTAAAATAGTAAATATATAACCATCGTAGACGATCCATCACATACAGTGGAAGTGAGATAAAACTGGGAGGGTGAACAAACTTTCAGTCTAACTCCACCAAAAATAATCTTCATTGAATATACTGTGTAGTCCAAAGACTAACAACAGGCAGATACCATGCAGTCGGAAGACTTACATCAATAGATAGCAAGTATCTATATGTATTGTGTTGTCCATAATTTCATGTTCGTATATTTATTTATAATGTGATGCGCTCAACAAAACCCTCTTATAGTTTGTAGTTTTAAACCGTCCATTCTGACTTCCAACATTTCCTGTAGTTTAAGTATGTAGGTACCAAATTTTGTATTCTCATTTATACATTTATTCTTTCCATATTGTGAGTATTACATACGCTTTAACCACGAAAATAACGTATTGGTATCTTGATTGAGTGATTCCTCAATAAATAACATTTTTTTTTTAGCAAGGTGAAAAAAAACCAGTCCAGAATGCAAGTTTAATCTCGTTTTTGATATACCTTGTCATGACTACGAAAGAAGTTACGTAGGTCAGTCTAAAAGGTATTTGAAAACATGTATTAAAGAACATGGAAGGGAAGAGAAAATAAATGAACAAAAAGAAACCCAACTCCATTGACTGATTATTGAATCAAAACCGTATTGAACTGACCAACACAAAAATAGTGGGTTGTAACTTCTCTGTTCAAATGAAATTTCTTTGAAATAATTTATATAATGAAATAATGCACTACAGTCAACTGTAAAAAAGACCTGGAGAACTCAAACAGTGCCTATTTCAATCTAATAAGGATTATAAAAACCAAACACATAACTTCTTTATTTTACATAAATAATTTTCATTGTATTTTTTTTTCTGTTGCTTTTTCAATCATATATTCTACTAATTTATCAGTTGGTATGCACTCAAGTGCTACATCATTTTATTTCAGTTTTAAAGTGTGTTGTGTTGTTCGTTTTTTAAACTTAAACAAATCTGTTTTTACATCCAATTATTCCATCTGATGCACGCAACTCAGACTTAGGGCCGGTATTATAAACATCTCTCGAAGTTAACTTTAATTTTAACAGTCAAGTTAACTTCAGCTTTAAAATAGCAGTTTTATAAAAGTCTCATTTCTGAAATAAAAAGAAGAAGGCAAATATGTAACCTACAATTTTTCGCACTTTTTCCTGTGACATTTTCTAATAAATAGTAAAATTGCTATCAATAGATTTAAGAATCCTCCAAAATCTCCAATAACTACCAAGAATAAACATGTTTCATTAAATCTGAGTGTAATTAACGTGTTACTGGCGGTAGAAGATTATTTCTAACATTGAAAATACTTATAATTGCAAAGTTGCAAATGTTGACTTATTAGTTGGTCTTTGCAAATATTTGCCTCTCTATGTACCCCTTTAAAAAGCATTCAGACTATCTTGATGATTGAAATCCGTTTTAATTTATTTTCAAATTCTATTTCGTTCCACAAGATAAAATGGTTTAACCGATTTCTAAATATACTTCGACCCCGAGGGCCTTCAATAATAATCACAGCATCTCCTTCATCACCGCTTAAAAGTTCCTCGAAAATAACCAGGACATCGTTTGCTAACATATATTGCGAAAAAAAACAATCAAATTGAGTTTTATGCTAAATTATTGACAGAAGAACTGTCGAAAACCACCATTTTCTACAAAGTTAACTTCAACTGATACCACGTCCTCCCGATAAAGTTAACTCCTACATTTTGAAGTTAACTGTAAGATGTGACGTCATTCCTCAGGTTAACTTCTAGTTGTCTGTCAAAATAGTTTTATAATACCGACCCTTAGGGCCGGTATTATAAAACTATTTTGACAGATAACTAGAAGTTAACTTGAGGAATGACGTCACATCTTACAGTTAACTTCAAGATGTAGGAGTTAACTTTATTGGTAGGAAGGGGTATCAGTTAACGTTAACTTTCCAGAAAATGGTGGTTTTCGACAGTTTTTCTATCAATAATTTAGCATAAAACTTCAATCTGATTGTTTTTTTCTCGCAATAATGTTCTGGTTATTTTCGAGGAACTTTTAAGAGACAATGAAGGAGATGCTGTGATTATTATTGAAGGCCCTTGGCGTCGAAGGATATTTAGAAATCGGTTAAACCATTTTATCTTGTGGAACGAAATAAAATTTGAAAACAAATGAAAACGGATTTCGATCATCAAGAAAGTCTCTATATGATTGTTAAAGGGGCACATGGTGAGGCAAATTTGCAAAGACCAACTAATAATCAACATTTCTAGTTCTAATTGTAGAAATATAAGTATTTTCAATTTTAGAAATCATCTTCTATCGCCAGTAATACAAGTGTTAATCACACTCAGATTTCATACATGTTCATTCTTGGTAGTTGTTGGAGTTCTCGAGGATTCTCGAATCTATTGCTAGCAGTTTTATTATTTATTAGAAAATCAGAAATGTCACAAGAGAAATTGCGATGAATTCTAGGTTACATATTTGCCTTCTTCTTCTTTTTATTTCAGAAATGAGACTTTTATAAAACTGCCATTTCAAAGCTGAAGTTAACTTGACTGTTAAAATTAAAGTTAACTTCGAGAGATGTTTATAATACCGGCCCTTAATATAGTTTTAGAGTATGCATAATACTCGGAAAACTCATCCGTTTGTAAGTTAAACATTTTATTTTGTTCTAAAGTATTGTTACCTAAATATAGTTCAGTGGTTGTCTCTGTAAATGTAATAGTAGCAAATTGATTTGTTTATTATTTGTTTTGTCTCCTGTTTATACATTTGAACTATTATCTTTTTTGTATCTTTCATTGCCCTGAAGATGTCAAAATAAACCGACGAAACGTTGGCCTTAAAGGAAGAGGAAACAGTTTTCTTCAATTAAAGTCCTAAAATTTCAAAAAACAAACATCAGTTATACTCTTAAACTCTTTGCTTCAAAGTATAAGTTGGAAACCTGCTGTTGTTTATGGCTCTTTCTTAATCAGACCAAGACTGGAAAATGGTATATTTCATTACGAGTTCAGAAAATAGGCTTTTTCCGTGCGTGCGCGACATGTTCCCGTTGGAGGCGAAGCCGAACACGGGAAGTCGTGCAAGCACCGAAATAGTTATTTGTATGCTAAGGCCGCGAAATACCTTTTTAACGTACCGAAAGAACAGTTATCGCCGAGGCCGCTTGCGGAAGATAATCTTGAGGTCGTTAAAAAGTTTCGCGGCCATGGCATACACACTATTTTTCGTGCAATCGTTAAAATTATTAAAATAGACAGTTGTAAATAAATATATTATTGCTCTAAAATCAACAGCAGTTCAATTTATTTAACAATATCGCCGTGTGCTATGGAAATGATATGTTTCAATATATACAAAATATTTTGACAGTTCTTGTCAAAACGCAAAATGTCTGATACTGATAGCGATATTTCAGTACCTTCCACTCCTCCTGAACTCAAAAGCGTTGTAAATTCGGCGCTTTCCATTTTAATACCCGAAAAATCTAAACGAAAAATGTTACGGCGAGTTTAAAGATTGGTGTGACAAATTGAAAGTGACGTTTGGTTTCGCGGCCGTTGCTATGGGTAACGGCCGCGAAATTAAATTTCGCGGACTGTGCTGAGAACGCGAAATACCGACTTTGCGTGCGATTGCACGAAAAAGCATTTATGGACGAGTTATGAACGATATATTTCATTATATCTACCTGAAAACCACAGATTGTTAAGAAACATTTATTTTTAATGATGAAGGAACAAAAACATGTATTATTATTGAAATATTTATGAAAAAAAATTTCCAGAAATTGCCACAAAACAAGCGTTATTTACCCTGTTGGTTGGGAAATATTCAAACAATTTGCGATTTCTAGAGAACTGTCAACAACACATTATTTAATTTTGACATCGAAATGGGCAGCTATAATGACACCAGCGCACGGAAAATTTTTCCGTGCGGGTGCACGGAAAATACCCTTTTTAGTATCCTAAATAAACATGTAAATATAGTATTTTCAGAAAGGTATAATGAAAAATACTTTCCCATCAGCAGATTCATTAATTATTGATGGTGTAGAGTTCGAAAAAATAAAGTTGATCCATGCCAACACTGAAAAACTATTACCTGAATATGGGAGTCTATTTAAAAACCAAAGTAGTCCATAAAGTAACCGATAATGCCGTTTGGCTTTTATTGAACTCAACGTGGGATTCCTTCGAACTTATTCATTTGTATTCCAAACAATCCTGAGAACTCTTTTTCCGTTGATGTGTTTAACATAAAAAATGTATAAATCAGACAACTTTTATTATATGTACTCGATGAAAAATTGATAAATCAAAGAGAAGGTAAATAGAAGAGGTAATGGATATGCAACCCTCGGTATGCATATTACACACTGCGTGTTTGCATATATTTACCCAGAAATCATAAAGGGTTGTGTGAGAAACTGAACAGGTAAAGGATATTGTTAACATCAACCTGATCCTGCTGCCTCCGTATTTAAAATCTTTTGACTCCTTTCTGTAGCCAGGTGGTGTTAAAAGCTTTCTTTGTGCCGGGGCTATTTGGATCGGTAGATCATTGTGGTTGCTTGTAATGATGTGTGAATTGTAACCATAGAGTTTGGAGTTGTCTCAAAACAATACAAATAATTATGACATCTTCGGAAATATAATTACATTTTCAGATTCAAAAGATATGCTTTTTTATTCGAAAAACAAAAATTCATTCTGAATTCAGTTTTGTTATTTTGAAAGAAAGATAGACCCGAAGAAACAGGTCATCATAAGTGCACTCAAAGTTGTACGAACTCAACTCGTGTTTACTTCATTGTGACTTCGGAGGCACTTTGAAGCGTTTTGATCAAGTTTCAGTGACATTTTCAACACCTTTCCCACATCTCAGGAGAAAATCCAAAATATACAAATTCTAGATATTGATATTAAAAAATTCCACAAAACAGGGGTTTTCATCTATCTTATAAAATTTAGTATGGGCCATTTGCATCTATTATTTTGTGGGGGAAAAACCTCCATACCTTTGTCTAATATGCTTTTTTGTCAAAACAATTTTATACGGAAAACAAAAATTTAATCTGAATTTAGATTTATTTTCAAAGAAAGATAGACACGAAGAACCGAAGAAACAGGTTATCATATAATTGGTCACGATCGGATATACCATAAATCTTGAAAAGTCTTACTCAAAGTAACAGTTCAGGATATGGAAGTCCAAAATGAAAGTAATCAACGATTCTAGAATTTTATTCTATTTTTGCAGCAACCCTCACCTTTTGAGTTTCTTTCAGCTTAACAAAAATTGTAGCATTTTTAGTTGATTACCTTGAAAACAATAATAGCACTACGATTTTGGAAAAAAAGTCTTTGGATCATTTTGAATGAAGCACGTTGTTTCTTTCCTATGACTATTTATTAAATGTGTTTTTTTTGTTTCAGGAATCGTACTTCAACGTACTAACCAAGTTTTGGTAAGTTCATTAATATAGAGATATTATTATTACAATAAAAAACTTTGGTGCACCTAGAGTGCAACTAAAATTTGACTGACACATGTGGGGGCCGTTTGGGTAAAAAGTGTTTTTGCAAATGAATAAAATTTTGTGTCAATACATATACAGGGTGTTTCATAATAAATGCGCTGGACTTCAGGATGTGATAGCTCGTCCAAAAATATGAACAAAGTTTCTATTAACTTACCCTCTAAAATGCACCATTTTCAAAAGTTGAAATTAAAAAAAAATTATCGTTTTTTGCAAATATCTCTGGAATCGTTTATCGCATAGAAAACAGATTTCGTAGGCATTTTCTACTCATAATAAGCTATGTTTTGTGCAGATTTTTTATTGTTTCAAATTCATAATTGGTGAAAATTTTGAAGGGGTAGTGGGTATTTTTTTCTCCAACTTCTACGCCACTGAAAAAATTACAGTTTTGAGCATCCCATATGAACCGCCAATGTTTTCTACACAAAAAAGCTATTTTTGGTCATAAGCTCTAAAGTTGACCGTTTTCAAGAAAAATTAACTTTCATGTTGTTTAAATAATGTTTTTTCCTCGAAAAATTGCTGCGTGCATTGAAGTTAACGACGGACATTTCCAACAATTCAACTGAGTATGATTGTTATTGTTTTCTTTTTATTTTGCAATTAAGAAGTCAACGTTTGGTTTGTTACTTGTTTTAACGTTTAAATAATTTTTTTATAATTAGGAAAAAAATTATTTAAAAAGATTTACCATGTTTTTCAACATGAAAGTAGATTTTTCTTGAAAACGGTCAACTTTAGAGCTTATGACGAAGAGTACCTTTTTTGTGTAGAAAACATTGGCGGTTCAATCATACTTTTTCCAGTGGCGTAGAAGTTGGAGAAAAGAACACCCACTACCCCTTCAAAATCGTCACCAATTATGAATTTAAAAAAATAAAAAATCTGCACAAAACATAGCTTATTATGAGTAGAAAATGCATTCAAAGTCTGTTTTTTGTGCGATAAACGGTTCCAGAGATATTCGCAAAAAATAATATTTTTTTTTTAAATTTTCAACACCTTGTATCTCGAAAATGTTGAATTTTAGAGGGTAAGTTAATAGAAACTTTTTTACATATTTTTGAACGAGCTATCACATCCGGAAGTCCTGCGCATTTATTATGAAACACCCTGTATTTATTAGTTTTAGCAACATTTTTTATTTTGCCTTTGCGTTACATTTATTTTTGATCAAACACAATATATTTACGTTTCAAGCGTCACAAATAAATAAAGCCGTGGATTCTCATATATTTATGAATTTGATCTATTCAAGGTGGTCAAGAGATGGCGCAGTCGACGCTATTTAGTACACGCTCGCTTAACATGAAAACTAGGCAAAGTCATTAGTACGTAAAGTGGCTAACAGAAGGCAGTGGCACAGGCAGTTGTCATTGTGCAATTGTCCCAGTTGTCTTCCTGTTTTTAATTTTTTCAGTTAAATTTAGTTTACGTATTTGACTTCGTATAATCCAGTGATTGCTCAAAAAAACTAATGAAATATTTCTGGGATGCATTCTGGCGACTGCAATATTATTGGTCCACCATCTTTTAATCTGTCCATTGTATCTCGAAGTGGAGTTGTATAGTTAAGCGATGCAGCAAGAAAACACAAAGTTGTCTCCACAATTTAAAATTACCAACTGGGTATTGTAATGGTGTACGGCAAGTACTATCAATCATCTAAACCGTAGTGTTAAAAGGGCATGTTTCGAACCTATATAGGCTCATCATCAGCTTATAATAATTCTACAATAAAAGGAAACCCAATATAACTTAATGTAACAAAGTATGTTATAATTACTTACATGGAGAGGAAAAATCGTTGCAATAAAAATATTATGAAAGTTAAATGTTGTGTTTCTACATGTTGCCCAATAGGCCATCATGTAAAATTTCGTTATGAAATCCATTCATAATTTTTTTATTGCAACGATTTTTCCTCTCCATGTAAGTAATTATAACATACTTTGTTACATTAAGTTATATTGGGTTTCTTTTTATTGTAGAATTATTATAAGCTGATGATGAGCCCATATAGGTTCGAAACATGTCCTTTTAACACTACGGTTTAGCTGATTGATAGTACTTGCCGTACACCATTACAATACCAAGTTGGTAATATTAAATTGTGGAGACGACTTTGTGTTTTCTTGCTGCATCGCTTCACCATCTATTAGCCAAATTATGTACTAATGTATTCGCCCTGTTACCATATCCTGGAGTCTGTACTAATTGGCGTGGGTTGCGCCATCTCATGACAACATAAAATAGATCGCATTTATAAAAATATGGAAACTAACGTTTTTAAATATTTGTCGGAGCTGAGGTTCCGGAGTAGAATAATAGGAGCCCATGTGTTGATTAATTTCGAAGTCAGACATCCTTTCTCAGATAATTGAACACGTAACTATTAATTCAAAACGATTTCATAATTAATATTCGATCAGCTAAAAGGTGATAAGTTTAAAACTTGGCAACGAATACACCGCGATCAGGACGGCAATGTGCAAACACTCTGCTCGCCTACAATGACTCAACTGGACTGGCATCCCAAATATGTTCTCTTCTTTCAACACTTCAAGTAATCATTTTCCTAAGAGACCAACAACTGCTTCTCTTTTATATTTTCGTACGTACGTTCGTGATAGCGATCACACCAAATCTAATCCCTAATTGAGTTACCCCACAATATTTTACAACCAAATTATCGTGAAAGACGTAATAGGCCCAAGGATAATCCTACGGCAATAAACTCATGAAGAGATCAAATAACAAGTCTTACTAGATTTAGTAATCCAATTACAGTCTAGGCCGGAATACTTATCATTCTCTTTATATTCTTCTCCTTGACAATCAATCTCCGCCATATTTGTAATGCTGGAAATGTAAATATAGGTATTGTTTTTGAGCATAAATAAATATATCGGAAAGCAAAATAAAAATTTTTGCTACAACTAATGAACATATTGATACAAAATGTTATATATTTGCAAAAACAGATTTTACTCAAACGGCCCTCTTAGAGACTCACATACACTGAAAAAAATATTTGGATCGCAATGTGAATTTGAGTAGATATTGACAGGAAAGTTTACAGTCCCATAACTGTAAAAAATTACCAACACTAACAAGTGGTTTTTAAAAGCACGTTGTAAAAAAATGTATTTTCTCAGAAAAATTGTGAAATTACATATGAGCTGTAGAATTCACAATACACATCAGTATTAAAACATTTTTTTCTTATAAATTGCTAGACAAAAAGTAAAATCGCTATGAAAAATCACAAACTTGTTGTTTTTTCCAAACTTATTGTAATTAATAATTTTCATGTGTTTTTACAAGCCACTTTGTGAATTCACATTACTCTGTGTAATATTACACTGATAAAAATATTACATTGTACTATTGTATTGATAGGAATGTCACATTGTAATATTACAGTAGTGTTGAAATTTTCACATGTTTTCGTAGGGAATAACAAAAGATATTTGCTCTTCATTTGACGATGGTTCCATGTTCTATTTTCAAGTATCGTATGCAGAAACTTAGAAAAACGAACTGCACAGTACTAATCTTTCCGCAGTCTTTGAATGTTTGAGAAGGAAGTGTCAATTTAAAACAAAATCTACCAAAGTTATAAGTCACACTTCGTCAGATACCATATCCTGGTGGAAAAAAATCACTTTCTTCAAAAGTGACCTATCGTTGTTTGGTAAAAGAATGTTTTTTTTCTAATATTGATCGTAAACATATCATTAGGCATTGACAATGAAAAAGGTGTTCTGTGAAATTACAATTAAAATCATGGGTTATTTGTGGCCCTAGATTTTCACTGCAATTGATTACCCTTGTAGTTGGATCATTTTCACAATTTAATTTAATAACACGTTTCACAAACATAAGGTGAAAGTTACTCGTGAAATCGCAATACTTTTTTAGTGGAACTGTGATCTTTACATTGTCATTTCACAAGAATCAAGTAATTTCACAACGTAGAAATACAAGTTATATTAATTTCACAAGTTTTCTGGGGTCTACTAAAGCCGAAGCATTCATTGTAATTTCACAATGAACTTGTGAATCATTCAATTTTCTTATGAAATTTTACAACTACAAGGGTAATCAATTACAGTGAAAATCTAGGGCCACTAATAACCCATGATTTTAACTGTAATTTCACAAAACACTATTTTCAGTGTATATACCTGTAATCCGTAGGAACCGGCAATGCTGCATGTGATACTGCAGAGGTACTGGATTATAGGAATTAAAACTAATGATTGTACACAATCCTTATCGGGAATTTATGGTAGGTATATATAATAATACCCATTATTAGTCGCTGGATAATATTCCTTTTGTGCATCGAACTGTTCCTACGTGCTTTCAAAGAAGCCAACCAACGTACCTTGACACAGTAAGACATGAATGTGAATATTTAATATTTCAGTAAATTGAAAAATCTGAACATGAAATAAATGACATGCTGCATTTAGAATATTATGCGTTTTATAACTTCCTTCTACGCTCTCAAATAACAAAGAGCCGTCTTCAGGCTTGATGATGGACGTCTTCGATTCTGAGAGCATTGTCTTTTATTATAATAGGGGCTCATTGTTCTCACGAATTAAAATAATTAGAAATGAGCCTTTGTTTCATCCTCTTAGTTTACTAGTCGTAGCTCGTTCGTAACTTGAGTGTAATAAAATACACAAAAGCGTTCATACATAAAGAGTTTAAACTATCTTGAGAGCCGGGAAGTTTGTGAGAGTATTTACTTTTATTTCTCAACGACTGAATCTTTTTAAACTCTTGAATTCCTTAAAGGCACAGTTCCTTCATTCAGTCATTCTAAAGGTGGTTTCACCGTTGTAGATTTCAAGTTGTGATTATTCTCTTAAACGACATAAATTATGAAGAGACACTTGAAACGGTATATTGTATTACGAGTGACGAAAGTAACAATAATAGTATATTGTGCAACAAGTGCAGAAAAGTGCTAATTTCTCACGAGTTTGAAAACGAGTGAGAAATTGCATTTCTGCTCGTGTTACACACTATACTTTTTCGTCTTTTTCTACAACACCCTTTTTGCTAAAAATAATACTATACTATAAGACGGAATGAAATGTCATTGACTCATTCTTATATTTTCCTCTTGAAGTTGAAGGTAGTAAATTCAATGACAATGAATTAACTTGTTCTCTTAGTTCTGGCGGAGTATTTTCAATTTCAGAACTGTCGCTATCCATTTTAGTTCAATCTCATTAAAAAATGACGGGACAAGAATATTTGACGAATATTTTATGCTTGACGTTTGTTGACATTCAAATGATTCGATAGATGTTGCTCCGTTGCCTAGCAATGGATAGTGTGTATGTGGGTATTTGAGACAGCAGTAGTGATGTCTATGATTTTTGTTCAGAATATTATGAATTTGTACGACAATTTCCCTCATATTATATAAACCAATAGACTTTGTCTATTCATTCTTGAAGTTGCCTGATCGAATATCCCTTCGAAATGCAGAATTTTCAAAATATACTATCAGCTTGCTGTCACGAAAACTGTATTGCTTAGAAATTAGGTACCTACTGAAAAATTTTGGCACAGAAATGTCACTTTGTGGCACAGAAATGTCAAATTTCAATTATTGTGAGAAATAATCATGTTTGCGAACGTAAAACTATGCAGAAAAGCATGTTTTGAAGTGTGGTTGTAGAAAAAATATTTTTTCGACTAGTGAAACACTATACTTATTCTACAACTCCGTTCGTATCATAATAATATGCTTAAAAAGAACGATGAACAAATACTTCATTTTAAATTAAAAACAACAGACTTTCTTCAAACATTACTTATTACTTACATATTGGTTAATTGTTACATTCGAGCAATTATTTAAAATTATAGGAGTATTACTATCAAGATTTTTATGTATTGAGGTAGACGATGCCACATTTGTTATTTTAATAGCGTTGTATTTTGTATGTATTTTGGTTTGTATTTGATTTTTTCTGCTAACTGATCAACATCTCCCTTCGCAACGGTACTAGATTTCCAGTCTCCATGCGTTTTTAAATGAATTAAATCACCTCTTGCATCCACTTAAGCGTTGCGGAAGTTCTAAACAAACAATGCCCAGTATATTTTTGGGGATCAGGCAATTTTATATTGAGCTATTTCCATAGGCAATTGACTGAATTCATTTATTCCCACAACCTGTCTAGTACACTTTCCTTTCTAGTAGTTAATAAAAAATCTTTAATTTATTTTGTCCATATCTAGTGGACAGAGGTTATAATAATAATAATAAATCGACTTTATTCATCATCAGATCAAATGTAAAAATAAAAATAAAAACTACCTACGATTAAAATACGTGAAGAAAAGAAAAGATGATGAACAGGCGAAGTAGCAGCAGGTGCTGTTTTTCAACTCAACCTTAACATAAATGATATTGATTCCTAAAGTTAATCAGAAGGTACACAAATGATCTTGGTTCGAAATTCGTTATTACCATGTAAATAGCTGAGGTCATAGTTTATTCTTATGCTTATTTTTTTATACTTAATTGGACCTTCAACCTTTTCTTAAAGTTCGAAAGAGTGTAAGATCTAAAGCCACTGGGCAGTAGATTATATAACTTTGGAGCATTATATGAAAAACTGCGGGTGAAATGGGCAGACCGGTGTTTGGGAATAACGAGTAGATTATTATTACGAGTCTCAAACCTATTCAGAGAAGAGAAAGTAGAGAGTTTTTTGAAAAGGTATACTGGTTTTTTGGAAATTAAGATTTTATGTGTGAGTGTTAAGAGGTGCAGCTTTCTGAGGTTCTCAAGCCTAAGCCAACCTGACTTTTTCATTTGAGTTGAGATATGATTGTATTTGCGAATGCCATAACAAAGTCTCAGACATGAGTTTTGTATACGTTGTAGGCGATGAGCGTCAGACTGCAAGAGAGCAGGTCCGTAAATACTATCACAGTATGAAATTTTTGAAAAAATCAGTGATTCGCACAATTTCATTTTCAATTCTGTAGAAAGAATATCGCGATTTGGGTACAATTGCCTCAAAGTGTTATATGAGCTTTGACACAGATAGCTTACATGTCTTGTGAATCTTAATTCTGAATCAAAGGAAACTCCAAGATTCTTATTTTCTTCCAATAATGGCAATTTGTCATTTTCGATTTTTACCTCGAAAGTTTCTAGTGCAGTTTTCCTAAATGTTTTAGCTCCAAAAAACAATTCCACCGATTTTTTTGCGTTGAGTTTCAATTTATGCGCAGAAGAGATGTCTAGTATAGATTTAAGATCGCTGTTGATATTGCGTTGAGCCTCTTGTAAACAATGGCCGTGGAAGGAAAGGATATCTGTGTATCGTCTGCGTAGTGATGTATTGTACATGTTGTGACCGATTTATAAAAGTCCGAAATATACAAAGAAAAAAGTAAAGGTCCCAGAATAGATCATACATACATTTTTTAGAAATCTTGTAGAAGAACCCAGAAATTTGGAAGGTACGCGGTACTTTTAATCTTGTATGGCGTATTGTAACTAAGACTTTTTACATCATTCACTGTCAAATCTTTCAATTCATGGCAAGGACAAGCCCCTGAAATTCCATAAACTAACTAAGGCAATCTATAAACGTTCATATTAATATCATTAAGAATTTGTCGCAATAATAAAGTAATTAACTTGGAGTCGGAATAATTTTTTTTAGACTTTTGACCTTCGAAACCATCAGATTTTCATTCCAAAAAAGAACGTAACTTTAGATATTCACTGATATCGATATTATTATTTTTCAATCGTTAAAGTGGTTCTCAACACACAGGCCATTGCGCCGATGACTTAAATTTTTTTGACAACCATCCCAAATACGCAAACATCGCCGTTTCCGAAAATGAATTTACGTGGTTATCAACTACCCAATCAATGAATTTTGCATACTTCATCCCTCTTTTTAGATTTTACTGGTAATTAATCCAGAGAGGTTTCTCGCTTGATTTGCTATTTCTGGGTGGTGTATTTGGAAAATCTAAATCTCTTTCCGAATCAGAAATTATAATAACTGAAAAAACTAGTAATGCTGTCAGTGCAAAATGACAAGTCTAAACCAAATATAAATTGTTTTTAAATCTCACGCCTTTTTAATAAAACAAAAGTAAAGAAAAATGCATTATAATTCTGGAAATGATTCCTGTCTTCGTTTATTAACAATTAGAAGTCGTCAAAACATTATAAGCGAGGGCGATAAATGATTGAAAATAGAAATTTAACTGTCACTAGAAACGAAAGTTAACGTTATGAGAATTTTTCTCACTTTCGACGGAAATATGAATATAGGACTAAAATAGATATTACAATATTATTCTCATAATAATTACTTTTCTGTTACTACAAATAAAATACCAATAATATGTCATATCCCTGTCTTATTGGTTTATTATTATGCTTCAACTTGCAATAACCTAATTCTAAGAACCTGCTTATAGTTTGCATTATTCATTTTATGCATGATCATATATTCAAAAATGAAATTGGTGTGATTTTTGTATTCCAATGTTCCAACGTTATCCCAATTCCTGCCATTTTGAAAATAAATGCCATTATTTTAAAGTACTCGATGGACATGAACTGGAACACAGTTTGTAGTCAATAAGTATTCAATTATTATTAAACACGTTTTCCCTGTCTGAATACCGATCAACGTGGATCGCCTATGGTTTAATGGTTTTGAATGGTCTGCTTGCTACCTAATATTTATAGAATTTGCTCTCGTGATGAAAATAATCAGACTATGGATTCCTATTCTTGTAATCGAAATTATTGAAGAAAATAACGTTGATAACTTTCCATTTTTGGTAGATTATTCCAAAAAAATTATGTATCACTCATGTGTATAGGGCATTATGTATACAGCCCATGGATCATATTCAATGCATATACACAAAATGAAAAAAACTTAGAAAGGAAGCTCTGAACAGATATAGGTAGAAATACTAAAAGTTCTCAACATCGAGAATATTATAAAAACTTGAGGAATGTCACATCTGCTGTAAGAGGCAGAAAAACATTCCTAAACATACGTTAAAAAATCTGAATCAAATACTAAAATAGCTGGAGTTGAAAATATTCGATTTAAAAAACAAAGTAAAAGTTCCTGACTACCAGAGGCATTGCAGGATGTTGAGGAACCCAATACATATTTCACAGAGTCGTGTAAAATTGATAATATTACAACTGATGAATTGATTGATCAGTTTGCTAGTAATAAGCTGAATAACTTTTTTACGTTTATTCAGATGGATGACGAATTTGATTAAGAAACACTTAAGAACATAAAATCAAAGTTATTTGGCCATGATAAACTCAATATCACTGTGTTGTCCTCATATTGTACTACATATTTTGAATTCATGTATTCTCAAATCATATTTCCCAATTTTGCGGTAAGAATTCATCAATACTCCGTTAGCAAAAATAACTTGAAAGAGCAATTGAGTCTCCAATAATTGTGCCTTACACAACAATTTATGCCTCAGAAATAATCTGATTTACTACCGGGATATACTTAATTGTGATACTGCACTCGCTGATGTAACTTCATACTCTTGGACTACACAAAAGCGTTCGATATGTTGATTTATAAAATTTCGCCAACAATTTTAGTATTTTTTCGAATCGGGCCTGCAGGTAAATAGATTGTTCCTTGAGCAATAGATTGCCGAGGGTAGTTTACGAAAATAATATATCAACATCAGGGGTGCCGCAAGGAAGATTTCTTGGCCCACTACTTTGTTTGGTATATACCTCTAAATTTGTGACATCAATAACTAATTACAATTATTTATACGCGGACGATACTCAACTATAATTTTCTTTCAACACTCAAGATTTAGCACAAGCAAGCAATATTATCAACGATAGTTCTTCGACATATCTAGCAAACATTTACTCAAGCTGAATTCGAATGAATCTATGGCTTTACTTTTTTGTAACGAGAAAATTCGGAAGCTAGTCTGTATATTCATCTAGATAATGAACATTATACCATTCAAAAACTCTTGTAAAAATCTTGGTCTTGTTATCGATAAGAAGTTAAAATTGTTCTTTCAAATATGAATTTTTAAGACACGAGATTTATGTGACCATCTTTGATCAGGCTGGTGCAATTGCAGTACAATTAATATTTTGGCTCGAACGAAAACAAGGGATAGTAACATATTGCCTGAAGTCAAAAGGCTGAACATGTATAAACGAAGAATAAAATTTGAAAAGTAAAACGGCCACCATATCCACTTAGAAAAATAATTTTCAGAAGTCTCGTGCATAACCTGAGAAGGGAAACTATAGCCATACTGTTTCACAGAAGAGAATTCAATAAATTTGTGATCACTGACTTCTCAAAATCGATTGTATCTTTCAAAAATTCAATTAAAGTAAAGCTTACACAATATTGATAGTTCAAGATTTTTAATATTATAGATCTTTTCGATGTGTGAATACGTTATATTAGTTTTTAGTTTATGTAGTCTTAAGAATTTAGTTTTCACAAGGCTTCAATAGCACCTGATTTCGTATCAGAAAGCTGATTTTATGAGCCTTTTAATCTCCAATTTCTTTACTTGATTATGTTTGTCTCTCTACTTGCATTATCAAGTTTTACATCTTCCCTAGCTCGCACAAGTCTCTCGAAGACTTCTGAGGGTAGCGCATAGGGGTGACAGGATGACAGAAATATCAATTTTTCAACAATAAAAATACAGGAATTATGGCAATGGAAAATTGAAAATTGGTTGGCTTTTCGAAAACTATTTCCAAATATAAAAAAATTGTGCGCCATTGTGAGTCATTAGTCAAAATTCAAAAAAATGTGTTAAAGTCGCTGTAGCAACGCCTTCAGCATTGTAAACAGTAAATACCTTGTCACCGATGCTCTTAAAGTATAAATAATATAATTAAGGCAAAACATCAGATTTGCGAGACTTCTGTAATACCTACAAAGTGTCAAAATACGACAATAATATATTAATGTACGATTCTTGTACAAGAACATGTGCATTCAGTAATACTAGCAGATTACATACAAAAACCAGTCAGTCGTGTCGTCTTGTTGGCCAGTTTTTAAAGGAATCCAGATCCGCACTGGCCAATTTGTAGTAATCTATATCATACATTTCCTTACATTTCAGTATCTTTAGAAATGTATTCATACTGCTTTGAATAGTATAGGATGGGGAGATTATAACTTTTTATAGAAGCTAACAAAATACGCACGGCACACTATGTTTACTCATGATTTTATTCATAGTACAATTGCAATTTTTGAAATATGCGGCTAAGAAACAATCCATGCCAACATAAATAACTGTTGGTATTGGTAGGTATGGATGGTGACTGATGCGCTGCGACCTAGTTAGATCTATTGTGCCCCATCTTCTTCTGCTATCTCAAGGTGTTCTCGTTTACAGCAGCCCCTCAAGCCTCAATTCCTTCAGGAATTTTAGGATTTTGAGGGGGCCCATTTGTGGTATTTCTTCCACAGTCAGCTGGTGTGATCCCAGTATATTTAATCTTTTGTGGTGTACAGCATAACACTGCATCAATATGTGGTGAGGTGTTTCTGGATGTTCCCCACAGAATCTGCAGGTGTTGTCCTTCTCCAAGCCTAGCTTCCTTAGGTGTTCTTCGAGTCTGCAATGCCCCGTTAGAAATCCTGTGATTGTCTTTAGACTAATTTTGCTGAGGTTAATCAGTGTTTTCGATCTTGCTCGGTTGAAATTGCCGAGGAGATCTTTGGCCTGCTTTAGCCCTGGAAGTCTTTGCCAGTATGGTGCTCTCATTGCTTCTTCAGTTTTATTGAGTTCTTCTTGGAAGTGAGATTTTCCAAGTCCGCAGAGGTTCTGGCTCGATCAGTGGCGTTGATACCCCTTTTCGTGCTAGGGTGTCTGCTTGTTCATTGCCCTCTACTCCGACGTGCCCAGGCACCTTGTTGTTCCTGCCTAGATCATTAAGTTTTTCTAGGCATTCCCAGACCATCTTCGAGTTGATGTTATATGAGCTCAACGCTTTGATGGCTGCTTGACAATCGGAGAGGATTGCAATTTCCTTGTTCCGGTAGTTCCTGTCGAGGTTGAAATGAATGCATCTTGCTATGGCGTGAATTTCCGCTTGAAAAATGCTGGGGAAGTGTCCCATGGGTTCGGAGTACTTGGTACGAGGTCCAAATACTCCTGTTAGTTTTCATAAATAATTTTCTTCTTGAATCAGTATTTTATTGTTGTTGTTACTGTTATCATTGCATTCCATTTTTCTTCATTAAAATTGAGATAGGTGATTATATTATGTTGAAACACTATTGATACGCATTTTTGTTTAATATAAACACGATAAAACATGTTGTACCTTGAATCGTTGCATTCGCAATAAAACATGTCACACAGGGTGTACTTTTTTTCGTACCATACAAATAACAAAGTTGATGATGGTTTCTACGAAACGAAACGTTGTGGAGAGATTGTGTGAACGGCATTTGGTAGAGCTAAAAAAGTTGGCACAGAGAAAGGGCCTTTGATTTTTTCAAACCAATTCAAATAACTTCAGAAAAAATAAAAAAATATCGCCAAATTTGGTTTTTTTTTTAATATCTCTGTAAATATAAAAATTATTTGGGATATCTCAACATCTATTAATTAACCCTCAATTGCTTGATAACTCTTACGGTGAGATCCTCAAGCTGTTCATCTTCATTTTGGGACTGTATCTCGATCAAAATTAACTATGTGCACTTATTGAGAAATGTGTATCATCGGAGTGCCGCCATTTAAAATAGCAAGTACATATGTGTTTGCGCATGTATATCTGTACTCGTGCACATGTGCATATATATTTTTTTTCAGCATAACTACTTGTTTGATGTGTCATACTTCAGCTGTCTGCTATTCAAGTCGTTGTTATTTTGTTCATTTGTATTCTCGTTTGTGAGCGCCACGGCAAATAACAATAAAAGTTGTCATCTACCCTCTCTGGCTATGCTTTTGCGTATACTCTAAGAGTGTTCATGGAGGAATATTATTATTATTATTTTTTTTTCGTTAGGAATATTCCAGTCGGACCCCCGAGATTAAAGTCGGACCCCCGAAATTAAAGTCGGAGGTCCGAGATTAAAGCCGGGATCCAAAAAAAAAATTGCTCGTGGCCCTTCTACGCCTTCGTAATTTTTAATTCTCTTGGACAGTTTTATTTATACAGACTTTAGATTGCAATTTTGCATAAAGCACAATGTAAGCGTGGAGGTCGACCTGTTAATCAATGTTAATTGGTCTCTGATCAATAAACTACTATCTGTCTATACCGTAACAGTATCGTAGATGGTAGTACAACATTCTGAGTGCCGCGTTATACCTGTTGATAAGCTATATTAGCTGATAGCAAATGCGTTATGGTCTCAGGTGCCCCACGACACGCTTTGCATTTAGTGTCAGGGGCCTTCAGGGACCTTTGTACCCACCTCGCTACTACCCTAGATCAGGATGGTGAAAACACCATTCTGGCAGGACATTATGACGCCCTCTGTCTCTGACTTCCGCCCACTTGACCTAAGAAACTAAAAGGTAAAAATTTTGGATAAACCAAGGTCTTAAAAGTTCTTGAAGAAGACCCCTACGCACTGGCTTATCGTTATGTAGCTGCAGGAGGAACTCAGTCTCCGCAGCTTCAATATGAGCTTTTTGCAAAACGGGTGCCAACTCGATGATAGAGTTTGAGTTCTTCGGTTCAGTTTTGTTTTGAGAAGTTGGAAATATTTGTCGGTAGTAATAGTAATAGTAGTAATTCAAACCCTAAATCACGAATTTTTGCATGGTAACATGAGATTTGTGTGCAGGGGCGTTGTCCTGCAAAAGCAAAACAACTTTGGATAGCTTTCCGCGACATTTCTCTTTAATTTTTTCCCGTAAAGTGGTCAGTAATGTCGAATAGTAATCTCCAGTTATTGTTCTACCGTTATCCAAAAAATCAATCATAATTAATCCATGGCAATCCCAAAAAACTGAAGCAAGAACTTTTCCAGCAGATTTTTGGAAACGAAAGTTCTTAGGTCTTGGAGAACCGGAGTGTCGCCATTCCATCGATTGTTGCTTTGTTTCTGGATCGTAGAAATGCATCCAAGTCTCATCCATAGTACAATTCGGTTTAAGAAGTCTACATCGTTTTCAAATCGAGCACAGATCACGCGATGCTACTACCCTTGCACGCTTTTGCTCAACATTCAAACATTTGGGGATCCATTTTGCAGCAATTTTTCTCATGTCCAAATTGACGTGAACTATATGATGAACGCGTTCGTATGAAATATTCAGTGCTTCAGATATCCGTTTTAGCCCAATTCGACGGTCTGTTAAAATCATGTCATGAACTGCATCGATATTTTCGGGGACTGACACAGAAACTGGCCTTCCCGATCGGTAGAAAAATGGAAAAATTACCTCTTTTGAAGCTTGCAGTCCAATTTTTCACGGTCGCATATGAAGAACATTGATCACCAAGGGTATTAAGCATATCTTCGTAAATCTGCTTACCTCTTAACCCTTTTAAATACAGGTACTTGATGATGGTTCGATACTCCAATTTTTCGATTTTCAAAATTTCGGTGGACATATTTTTTCTTTTAATTTATAGCGTAACTCTGGTTTACTTTTTTGACGTCAAACTTTACACTGACACTTCTAGTAAGTTATTTTGTTTATACAGGGAACTGGTCTAGGCTTACTAAATATCAATACATCCTCGTACAGCTTGCTAATGAATGACTATCAAGCCCGACCAGATAAATGCTAGTCGAGGAGCTCGAAAAAACGGAGAACATCGCGGCTTGAAAACTGAAGCGCAGCTGACTATTTTCTCTCATCTTTTGAACTCCCTCTTTCCATTGCAGGCCAGAAATAAGGAAAAACCCAGCCTACGTCATTCCCAATTTCCAAATTCTCCTGCTAACGAAAGGGTCGTCATAAAACTAATAGCTGGCTGGCAAGGTTTCACATCGTAGGTAATCCTATTACCAGAAATCTAACTAAGGAATTCCAAGTTCTGAAACTATTTTAACGGATTTAAAAATTTAAATATTTCCCCATATAAACATTTATAATCGGACAAAGGCGCTTTGAATTTAAGAAGGAAAATGAAATAAAAATCATAAAATAATTAGAAATGTTGATAAAGATTATTTTCCTTGGAAATAAAAATTATTGTGAGTTTTATTGTTGGTAAGCCGCTACAGATTCTTCCTCAAAATAAGGCTTTCAGAGTTGTCCCATGCTGGAAATCGTTTTTTGGGTAAATTGTTCACCACCATTCTAACCGGCCAGTCCGACTCTGTATTCCGATTGCGTCGCGCAAAAAGCGTTAGGTAGCCGGTTCGTTATTGAATTTTCTCCTATAATCCATACAAATTACGCCCATTTAAAAGATCTCGCATTCGCCTCGGTATGTCATCTGATATATTTATGATGCTCTGGTCACGGAATCGTGACTGCAACCAGTGTTACAAGTCGAGGATGGCCGATAAAGCGTCTCCGGCCGTAATTGGGTCTCATTAAACTATTACGGCCAATTTGCGAAGATGACAAATTTTCGAGCGTCATCAGCATATAAACTCGCTGATTTGACGTTTTTCACAATTTTTGGATGGACAAATTGGGGCATTACACGCGATACGTGTGGAAATTTCATTAGGTAAATTGCGGTAATTTTTTTAAACGAGCGTTATTAGTCGCCTGTCTACGTCCTTACGTCCAAACCACTTCGTTAGTTCCTACTTTGGGAATGCACGTCATGAACGTTTACGGTTCAGACAGAAAATGGAGAAGGTACCAAAAATTCTCGCGATTCTCAGAATTACTTATACGTTTTCTGGATGAGCATATTTAATTGATGATTCATTAAATGACGTGAGCGTACAAGGCATGTATTTAAACATTGGTATTTTATAGCTTGGTCTAATCAAAATGTATGTTTGGTAATGGTAATGGTAAGTGTGGATGCGCTGCGACCTAATTAGATCTATTGTGCCCCATCTTCTTCTGCTATCTCGAAGTGTTTTCGTTTACAGCTGCCCCTCAAGCCTCAATACCTTGTGGAATTAAAGGATTTTGAGAGGGTCTATTCGTGGTATTTCTCCCACCGTCATCTGGTGTGATCCCAGTATATTCAATCTCTTGCGATGTACAGCATAACACTCCATCAATATATGGTGGGGTGCTTCTGGATTTTCCCCACATAATCTGCAGGTGCTGTCCTCTTCTAAGCCTAGCTTCCTTGGGTGTTCTTTGAGTCTGCAGTGCCATCAGAAATCCCGTGATTGTCTTTGTACTAGTTTTGCTGAGGTTAATCAGTGTCTTCGATCTTGCTCGGTTGAAAGTGCCGAGGAGATCTTTGGCCTGCCTTAGCGCTGGAAATCTTTGCCAGTATGTTGCTCTTATTGCTTCTTCAGTTTTATTGAGTTCTTCTTGGAAGTAAGATTTTCCAATTCCGCAGAATGCTTCTGGCCCGATCAGTGGCGTTGATGCCCCTTTTCGTGCCTGGGTGTCTGCTTGTTCATTGCCCTCCACTCCAACGTGCCCCGGTACCCAGAGGGTGATCACTTTGTTGTTCCTGCCTAGATCATTGAGTTTGTGTAGACATTCCCATACCATCTTCGAGTTGATGTTATATGAGCTCAAAGCTTTGATGGCTGCTTGACTATCGGAGAGGATTGCGATTTCCTTGTTCCGGTATTTCCTGTCGAGGTTGAACTGAATGCACCTTTCTATGGCGTGAATTCGAAAAATGCTGGAGAATTGGCCAATGGGTTCGGAGTATTTGGTGCGAGGCCCAAAGACTCCTGCTCCAGGTCCGTCGGGAGTTTTGGACCCGTCCGTGTACCGTGTTACGGTATTCCTTCCCAGTGCTCGAATGGAATCTGTGTTCCATTCTTTCTCGGTATTTAATTCCGTTCGAAAAAATTTCTTGAAACTAAATTTCCTGGTAATTTCGTCAGTTGGGAGATCGGTAAGGTGTGCACTTTTGGTAGGGGTTGAGTCCCTTGCACTGTGTGCTGTCCCTTTAGCCAACCTGAGGTTTGCTCCCCAAGCAGTTTTCCTCACCATGATATGGAGAGGAGTGGGGTCCAGAATGACCTCTATAGCTGCTGTTGGAGTCGACCTCATTGCTCCTGTTATACAAAGACATGCTAGTCTTTGCACTTTCTCCAGGATTTTCTTTGTTGTGGCGTGATCATAGGTCTCACTATAATGGTGTACATCCATCGCAGTATTGATGGGTTACAGCCCCACGTTTTTTCTGCAATGTTCCTGCACACCATCAGTGATGATTTTGCCTCGTTAATGATATTTTCTACGTGTCTGTTCCGGAGTAGTTTTGAGTATCGGGTAAGCCCTAGATACTTCACCTCTTGCTGCCATTCTTAGTCTGCTTCGTCGGTCGAGGCGAACAGTCCTTAGGTGCTGAAACTTTGTTCTTCTAGTGAATGGTACCACTGTAGTTTTTGATGAGTTAATTCTCAACCCCACAGAGAGGCACCATCTTCTGGTGGTCTCTAGCTCCCTTTCTATGAGATCGCAGAGGGTTCCTTCGAATTTGCCTTTGGCCATAGTGACTGTGTCGTCAGCATATCCAAGGCAAGTGACTCCGTTCCCGGTAAGTGTTCCGACTAGTTCGACTACTACGAGACTCCACATCAGAAGTGATAGCACCCCTCCTTGTGGGCATCCCCTGTTTGTGCTGATTCGAAAGCAGATATCGCCCACTTTCGTTTCAGCAGTTCTTGTAGACAGCATTTGGCACATCCACCTGGATGTGGTTCTGTCCACTTCCTTGTTCGTTAGGGCCCTATTTATTGCTTCGTGAGAGGTGTGAGGTGTTGTCGAATGTCCCCTCTCTATCTAAGAAGGTGCATATGGCCGTTTTTTATGCTCGAGTGATCTCTGGTTGCTTTCGGTAAGCACGTACAGAGCGGTTTCCGTTGATCTGCCTGTCCTGTATGCATGCTGTCCGGGGTGCAATGGCACTCTCTCCAGTATCTCGGTTCTAATATAGTTATCTACCATATTCTCCAGTGTCTTCAGTAAGGAGGATGAAAGACAGGTTGATCTGAATGACCTCGGGAGGGTAGGGTCCTTCTTTCCTACTTTCGGAATGGAGGTTACCCGTACTCTCCTCCAGTTGCTCGGTATGTACCCGAGCGCTAGACTGAATGTGGCAGCTTTGCAAAAGGGCCGGAAATATACCGTCAATTCCGGGTGACTTGAATGGTTGGAAGGAGTCAATTGCCAATTTCACTCTTTGGGGAGTGAAAGGCATGTTTACTTTTGCAACTGTCTAAAGTCACAGGTTCGATAACAGGATAACACCTGTTGAATTCTGCCGCAGCCTGTCTATATGTCTCATGATTATCACCCATCAGTTAAATTAACTAAAAGCATGCATTTTGGCATGAAAAGCCACTCAGATTTCTCATTCTTTTATTTAATTAATATATCTACTCATTTGTTAGTAAACAAAAAATTATGTCCTTGGCCTAAGTGAGCATTTAGCCACTTACCTAATTTTGTACAACAAATCTACCGAACAAAACGTGTTGAGAAGAGGGTATTTAAAGCAAATTACATCGTTTCTGGGCAGGTACAATCCGATTTCGAATACCTCTTGATTCGGTCCCAGCCTTCCAATTCAAAAGAATAGTTTATTCCCTTCATTATGCGACATTGTGTAAGTTTGACACCCAAACATTACTTCCCACTCATAATCGCATTATAATATATAATGGTATTGTTATGGTTTTTTCTTTCCTTTCCATTTTCATAATCGTTGTTTGACTGACATTGATTTTCTGTCGTTTACAATTAACCTTTAACGTGTTTATGCAATCCTGCTAACCGTATTATCCTTTCTCTATGCTGCTCAAAATGTCCGAGTTGTGAATTCTTCGACTTCATGCTTGGCAATAAACTCAGACCATAATTACCATTTCACGATACGGAAAGGCTTTGTGAAATTATATTGTCAATTTCGAAACGTTATTTTTTTATGCGAGCTAAAGATATTTCCGAGTGGAAAAGGGTAGAGAAGTTGCTGCAGTTCAGAGCGAATCACGAGTTCGGAGATAGGGATGAGTGGGACAAGCAGAGCATTTCATTGTCGAAACAAGAATGACTATTGTTACAACTCATTATTATTAATTGGTAGTTTGAAGTTTTGGACTTTATACACAAGAAGTAGATCAGGGCATTTGTCTTTCTGAAAGGACGATGCGTGATAGAGGACTTCGGATAAGGATGCAGTAATGACACCACACAGCTTTTGGCTTCAAAACTACTGACACGTTTTTCGGCCACTTTTCTTCATGTCAGGGTTCCTGGCACCCTCAGGAACCCCGTAATATGATTGAAATTGTTCATAATGACGGGAATATTAAGATTTTCCATAAAATACAAAACACTAAGGATTTTAATTTTGTTCAGGGATTTTTCTTTCAAAGTGGCACTAAATTCAAAACTAGATCTAGAGCATTGTTAATGGAAAAGGTATTGTGTAGTGTAGGCAGAGCCGGATAAAGCAACCGTGGGGCCTGTAGCAAATGTGAACAAGAGTCCCTTGATTTTCATCAAGTATAGAATATAAAATTAAAGCTGCACATTTACAAAAAGACTTTTCGTGATTTAATTTGGGCAAATTTGGAGATAACTCTCGTCAAACCAATATTTCTGAGTTAATCACTTTCTATGTTCATTATAGTAAGGTCATTTAGACGTTTTTGTCCCATTGTGCTCCTTAACACATTTTTATTACGCTTTAACGTTGAAAAAGAACGTTCTCCGCTGTAGTTGGTGTTTATCAAACTCAAGTAAATGCGAATCACTATTCCAACATTTGGGAAACAGGATTCCAATGGATAAAGTTAAATGTATAAATAATATCAGAAGATTAAACAGTTAGTCTGGAAAAATTCAAAATACCACGTAATAAAATCAAATAACTTAAATATCACCGCACTCTCTAGTCTAGTGTATCTATGAAATACTCATCCAGTGTAAGTATTGTAGAATAGATTGTACATTAGTAATTATTTGCCATTTGATCCTTCAGGACCTTGTAAAGAAGGCGCAGGATAGTTTTATTTTTATAGTTATCGAGAAGAGATACGAGGATGTATTAATATCTAGTTAGCCTAGACCAGTTCCCTGCATAAACAAAATATTGCGTTACCATAGCAACGAACAATAACTTATTAGAAGTGTCAGTGGAAAGTTTGACGTCAAAAAAGTGAACCAGAGTTACGCAATATATTAAAAGAAAAAATATGTCCACCGAAATTGTGAAAATCGAAAAATTTGAGTATCGAGCCATCTTCAAGTACCTGTATTTGAAAGGGTTAAGAGGTAAGCAGATTTACGAAGATATGCTTAATACCTTTGGTGATCAATGTCCTTCGTATGCGACCGTGAAAAATTGGACTGCAAGCTTCAAAAGAGGTATATTTTCCATTGAAGATGATGACCGATCGGGAAGGCCAGTTTCTGTGTCAGTCCCCGAAAATATCGATGCAGTTCATGACATGATTTTAACAGACCGTCGAATTGGGCTAAAACGGATAATATCTGAAGTACCATATTTCATAAGAACGCGTTCATCACATAGTTCACGTCAATTTGGACATGAGAAAAATTGCTGCAAAATGGATCCTCAAATGAATGTTGACCAAAAGCGTGCAAGGGTAGTAGTAGAAAAAATTAAAGAGAAAAGACGCGTAAAGCTATCCAAAGGTGTTTTGTTTTTGCATGGCAACGCCCCAGCACACAAATCTCAAGTTGCCATGCAAAAAATTCGTGATTTAGGGTTTGCATTACTAGAACACCCCCCTTATTAACCAGATTTGGCTCCGTCCGACTATCATCTCTTTCCTCAACTGAAAAAAAGTTTAAAAGGTCGTACATTTTCTTCCAACGATGAGGTAATAAAAGCTGTGGAGGTCTTCTTTGCAGAGCAAGTAGAAACATTTTCTTTGAAAGGTCTAGAGACGTTGCAGGTTCGCTGTAATAAATGTATCCAATTAAGAGGAGAATATGTTGAGTAATAAAATATTTTGACATTGAAATTTTGTTTGGTTCTATTGTAGGCTAAGAATTTTTCAATATATCCTCGTATGTGTAAGCCATATTTTTTGGAATCGTATAACAATTGAAGTGTTTATTGATTCTATTGATATGGCATTTTGTCGAAGTACTTTGATTTGAGAATTTGAGTGTATTTGTAGATTCATTTATAATTCTTTCTTAGTAATATATGGTCGAGAAAAAAAGCCTTTTTCATGATATACTTGCGATTTAAACATTTGTTAAACTAAATTTTCGCTAATATGGAACGCTATAGAACAAACTTTCTTATAAATATTGATTCAATAATAATTCTTCATGAATATTATGGCGCTATTATTGCATTGGAAGTCGTTTCTATAGTTTTGATACAATACTTTAACTTCGCCCTGTATCGTAGTTTGAGATGATATATTGTGGGCAGCCGTGGGATACAACTGGCATCAATTAGCCTCACAGAATAGTTCGCGGCAAATGTTTTGACAATTTTCCAAAGCGACCAAGCCCGACTGCATGACAATTTATCAAAACTTACAATAAATCATTCCGAATCTTCACACTTCTATACAACAAAGTAACAGTTTAAAACAAACGCCATTTCTAAAAATGACAATAATTGTCATAAATCTTAGTTGCCCCGACTCAGCACATGTCTCCAGATTGAATAAAATAAAATAAATTTAAATTAAATTCATTTGTACTTGTAACAGCAGCCATCTATAGGTGATGGATGTACACGTCAGTCACATATACCAAAATATCGTCAACAATATCGTCAATAAAATACATAAATACAATTCATAAACAATACATAATATTAATGAAATCTAAAAATATGAACCTGTTGATTCATTGAGGTATTCTTTCACAGTTTTTTAATGCATTCAGGAAGTTTGTTAAAAAAATTTGCCAATCTGTGGTGAGTTATGATTAGTGCTCCAGCATTTTTTGTTGAATATTGGAGAATTTTTATTGAAATGGTCAAATCAATAGTGATGATTAAAAGAACTGATCTGAGTAATCTCAGCAAAATTTACACGTATTTACTTAATTTTGAGAAATATAGGATAAGGGGCCAATACAAGAATTGTCTTGCACGGGGTTTGTAAGCATGTGTTTTTTTAGCCCTTGAATTTTGTTTAAAAAAATAACAAATCATCGGAAACCATTGGGATCATGCACCCTTTTTGTTAAAACATGTACCGGTACTTGTAAGAGGCACGACAGAGCTCCGGCCCATTTTAGTGTTCTTGCTCGTCAGCATCTCTCCTAATCGCTGTATTGGACGTGCAGGTCCTCAACATTGGCCAGCTCGCAGTCCTGATATGAATCCTATAGATTTATATTTATGGGGTCATCTGAAGGCCCTCGTTTATGAAAGTCCTGTACTAGATGTGAGTGACTTCAGGAATTGAATTATTGTCAATTGCAATGTCATAAGGACTACTCCAGGTATTTTTGAAAGTGTAGACAATAAGTGACATATCGATTGTAGTCATGTATTTTATCAGAAAGTGGACATTTCGCTCATTTACTGTAAGGATGGAATTGTTTATAATTTATTTTTGGTTTTTATGTTGTTCATGGATGGTTTTCAGAATGAGTTAAAGTGATTTTTTTTTGTTTTTTTCGAAAACGAGCTACATATGAGGGAAATACAAGTGAGCAAGAAGTTGCATTTTTAGTTACTTAATCTAAACTAAAAAAGAAGTCAGTGGCGTACTTTTTTCTTAATGTTGTTGTCTGTGGTGCCCATTGAGACGCCAATGGAACTAATAATTTCAATGTAGTCAGGGCTAAATGAGCACCTTATCAGTTAATATAACTGTACCAAAATTCAACCAAATCGATTTAAAGATATTTATGATATTTTATAAATACCTTTTTTTAACTTCAACATATTTTCAATGGAACCTTTTTTCTAAAAACGACCTAACGAATCACCATCTGCAGTTTCGTACCGTAGTTAGGAAACACCCTGTATGTCACTTTCACGTCTTACTTGAGTAAGTTAACCTATGTTGGAGTCTACGGAAACTGACTGTAAATTTTTGTTAAAAATTGACTCCAACGGTTTGTGATTAGAGTGAACATTGACAATGTTCCTTGAGAACAAACTTTATAAGAATTAATTCGTCTTCCAGATCCTGGTTTGAATTGCAAACTATGTGTGCTCTATTGTAAGGGCATTTTATAATTCCCTTCTGATATGATGAATAGAGTTATACTGGATACATCTATTGGTATATGTTTTCCTTTGATAAACAGTTTTATTAACTGGAGACGTTGATTTTCTCATCAAAATATTTTTCTATTTCTAAAGTGAATGTTCATTAATGTGATCTAAGAAAAGGTTCAAGTCATCTCTACTCTGATTTTATGAGGCAAATACATCAACATATGTCCACTATTATCCATAGGAACATTCTGGTAAGTCTCAACGAATCTTCGAATCATAGCCATAACGTATTTCTGTTGATAGAATTAATGTTTGAACTGAAATTTCTGTCTTTCCATTTAGTTTTGCCAATTTCTGTTCTTTTTTTCTATTGGGACGTTTGTGGACAAATTTTCTACATGAAAACTCACCAGAATATCTCTGTATGTGTTTTTTGGTTGTTTTTCTTTCTTCCGTTGGGAGAGTTTCAACTTCCACATCAGTCTTGTATACATTGTAACAGACAAAAGAAATCAAAATATATTTCAAACATCTGATACACTTAATCAATAATATTCCTCTGTAAAAAACCTGCTACGTTTGTAGTTCGAACTTAAATCTTATCTAAATATCAAAATAATCATTATTACCATGAAATAGTGCTTTCCGAATAACGATTTATATACTGTCCACGTCAAAGTTGAGAGTGTTCTAATGATTTATGCTGTAATTATTTGTTTGGTGTCGGGAAGGGTATAATTTATGATAATTATGAGCTATTAAATTGGTATAATAGGTCCAAGGTCGATTCGTTCATACCCTCGGAAATTGATTCAACGTCCAAAGGTTCGTTGAATTTATGTTCATTGTTTTAGTTTAGGTGAGTGTATCAGCCATAATAAAACAAGGACGAAGATAATAGAAAAAATACTTCTGATAGAGTGCTATTCGTAAATATGTGTGAAGTATGTGAGCAAGTATTTTAAAACAGAAGTTGCCTGTAGCGCTAAACGAGCCCCTTCCCGTTTCAGTTGGCCCACAATATATTTTTTCAGAAATTTGTCCCAGGGTGACAAAATAAAAGTACCTCGTGAACAATTTTATTTATTTATTTATTTAAACACATAATTAGACTATTTACCAAAATATATACATAGAAACCAATAAATTTATACAAATTGAGAACAAGAAAAACGTGAACAAATACAGAAGTATCATCCAAGCCAAAATATTTAAAAAATTTAAATAATGTCCCTTGATCCAAAGTATCAAATGTCTTACTAAAGTGGAGCAGAATCAAACAGGTGCACTGATAAAAAGGAACCACGAAACGCTCCGTTAAAACAAGAATCAAAGAGCACAAGGCTTGCTGTCGGTTAGGACACACACAGAAATCCGCTGTCGCAGAACATACTCTCAACAACGATAACCATAGAGTGAAATTTGAAGAAACCCAAGTCATCTCTTCAACATCTGCCTTTTACCCAAGACTCTTCCGGGAAGCAATTGAAATTCAGAAACACCACAGCAACTTCAACAGAACCGAAGGAGGACTACAATTGAACAAGGTTCAGTTCTCAAAAATTCTCAATTAGCTCCCTACACGCAAAATAACGGTACGAACGATTCTATGATGTCAGCTAACGCTATGGACCAATCAGATGTAAGAACGTCAAATCACAGGTATTTATTGAGACAACGTATTACAAATGTCAAGCATTTGACAGCGACTTAAGAAAGCAGAAATTTGTAAAATATCTCTTGAAAATGCTAACCACTCGTGTTGGCGAAACGTCGAGATCTTCTCTGAACATACGTCGGCCTTAAAACCCGAATTACCACCATGTAAGAATATTGCAGTTTGATTGAATACATAAACAACGCCACTCGCTATTAGACACAAAACTGTAGAAGACCAAAATATATTTCACTCATTTTCACAACTGGCCCATAATGAGCCAAATTCAATTTTCGATATTGCATTTTTGTAGCATAGAAACAGTGTCCACTAGACACAAAACTAACATTCATATAGATACGCATAGCCTCAAAACCACCATCCCATGTGGTCAAACCGGATGAAATGGTCGAAATGGAAGTCGTATTCACAGGTCGCGGTGCCACCGCCGGCTTTAATTGCTCATTGGTTGAATGTGTCACGTGGCAGAGGTAGTGATATCTACCAAGGTATTATATTCTTGTGTCTGGACGATTATATTTCACAATGAGTTAAAGTGATTGTTTTCTAGGATGAAAAGTAGAATGTTTTCACTGCTAGCAAATTCATTTCAAGAAAATTTGTGCAAAGAAGCAAACATCTCAATCAGTTTGAAATAAGAGAATATTCATCAATTAGAAATAATTATTCCTTTCAGAAGATTATTCTATTCAAGAGTATGTATATTTTTGTTTGAAGAAATCTTTTTTATCTGTGTGTTCTTTTTTCATCGACAGAATTAAATTCCTCTATAGAGCAGTTTATCAAATGTGTTATGGGCTTTCCTGTCTATGAATTGTTGTAAAATTCGAATTAAATGTTCTTTCGTTTGTTAAGTTTTGCTTAAAACCATAATATCATCATTTATATCTGTCTCTACAGGAAATAATCACACAGGAAGCTTGTGATAAGTGATTGCAATTCTACTTCGTGATGCTTAGTTTTCATTATCAGAAAAAACTGCGATATGTAATATAGTTGCTGATATATTTCCCACCCATAAAACCTCGATATATCCTCGGAGTTGATAATTAATTCTTTTTTATCTAGAATCGAATCATTTATTTTGCAGTGTACACTATTACGGACTGTTTAGTTTCGAATAAGAAAAGTTGCACGATTACCACATTAATGGGTATATTTTAGAGTTTGCAAATACCACTGCAAATTAATTATCAACTAACGGCAACTTTGTACAGTAACAGTCTGTTGATTAATCGTCAATTAAATCCGTATTGCCAATTACTCATTTATTGATTATAGGGCCATCCTTTACTGTATCTCTAATGACGATTTTAGACGACTCAATAATTTCTATACCTGATACCTATGAGAACGAAAATATGAAAGTGAACGTTTTCTATGTGGATATGGCTTTGTGAATGTTTGAAATTATATTGGTTCTGATCCCTAATTGAAACAATGGAATCAAAGCACCCAGAATGAAAATAAACAATTTTTGAGATTTGGATATTTTAGTTTACTTTGATGTTTTTGGCGAACAATCAATTGGTCTAGACATTCTCAATAGAGCTATTCAAGCACATATATTTTTTTTGTACAACTGTCGAAAAACCTTGACATTTCTGCATCTCTGTTGATTTCAATTGAAATTGTATACGGCAATACAGTCAAACACAACACAATTCGCCATTTAATAGCAACTGAATCTCCCAAACATTTTGAAGTTTATGAAGAAATCAAATGTACAGCTATCAATGACAGTCTTCGAAGGATTGATATCATAGCCATCGACAGGAAGAAAAACGTTGCTTACATATTGGACCCAACAATAAGATTCGAATCAGATGAATCCCAACCATTTGATGTTGATATGGAGAAAAGGCATATTTATGAACCCACGATCCCTTTCTTCAAGGAAAAATATAAAATAGCTGGTGAAATAAAAATTATTGGTATATTCATTGGTGCTCGAGGATCCATCACTAAATTCTTTGTAGATTTTGCTAAAAAATTCAATTTACCTATGAGAATTGTTAAATTTATAACACTTGAGGTTCTGAAATTTTCCATAAGAATAATGAGAGCACGATGACGGTCACAAAGAAGCGTGTTAAAAATATTTTCAGTTTTCACACTATATTTTTTTTCATCTAGTAAAAGAGGTATAATCATTCAATTTTCAAAAAAACTTCCAAGTTTTATTATGAACAGTATACGATTTTATATTATTATAATTTATGAACATAAACATGAATAACACAATTAGAACAATTGCTGATATTAATACCTTGCGATTTTAAAGAGTCTTGTAATTTGTAATACATCATATTTAGCTGAGTTGCTAATACTTGAAGTGAAGTGGATGATGCTCACGCAACGCTGGAGCCTAGCTGTTGGAATAATTATTCTTTCAGCAATATTTTGAATCATATTAAGTTTGTCATAGGTGTTAGATTTAATTCAATACCCGTCGTGGTCTTAGCCAGGGGAGTAGTTGTTTTCTGACAGGTTCTTTCCATAATAAGCATACATAGTTAGGTGTTTATGGGAGTAAAGGGTTCATCATCGGTCAGTAACGACTTTTCGTTAGCAAACGATCTCTCAAAGATTTCTGTCTTCTTAGATTAAATCTCTCAACCCGGAGATTCGGAGTGTCTTCCTCTGCTCGCTAGGTGGAGCGGCCTAGAAACTGCTTTCATCTCGTGAACCAGAATTGACTAATCAGCGGAGTGTGTATTGGTTTGGACGGGGAACAGATGGCTTCAGTGCTGTCTGTGTTGACCTGCCCTTGTACTGATGAGAGGCAACAACCTCGAAACTAGTCTGCAGGTGGTCACCCCGTCCAAATCAAAACATAATTCTGCTGGTTGGTCATAGAGGGCACTTGCAATTGCGTCCTCTGATGTTTTGAGGAACGTTGCACAAGTAGCTGTTAGATTTAATTCAAGACCCGTCGTGGTCTTAGCCAGGGGAGTAGTTGTTTTCTGACAGGTTCTTGCTATAATAAGCCTACATAGTTAGGTGTTTATGGGAGTAAAGGGTTCATCATCGGTCGGTAACGACTGTTCGTTAGCAAACGATCTCCCAAAGATTTCTGTCTTCTTCGATTAAATCTCTCAACCCGGAGATTCGGAGTGTCTTCTTCTGCTCGCTAGGTGGAGCGGCCTAGAATCTGCTTTCATCTCGTGAACCAGAATTGACTAATCAGCGGAGTGTGTATTGGTTTGGACGGGGAACAGATGGCTTCAGTGCTGTCTGTGTTGACCTGCCCATGCACTGATGAGAGGCAACAACCTCGAAACTAGTCTGCAGGTGGTCACCCCGTCCAAATCAAAACATAATTCTGCTGGTTGGTCATAGAGGGCACTTGCAATTGCGTCCTCTGATGTTTTGAGGAACGTTGCACAAGTAGCTGTTAGATTTAATTCAATACCCGTCGTGGTCTTAGCCAGGGGAGTAGTTGTTTTCTGACAGGTTCTTGCCATAATAAGCCTACATAGTTAGGTGTTTATGGGAGTAAAGGGTTCATCATCGGTCGGTAACGACTGTTCGTTATATTAAGTTTAATATGTTGGTGATAAACATTCTAGATTGTCCTTTGATCGCATACTAACACAGAGCGGAATTTGCAATGTGAGTGTTAAGTCTTTTAAATAGGATCAATAACGAGTTGGTAAAATGCACTTGGCCGGAAACCAAGAGATCCCGGGTTCGAATCTCGGTTGATCCAAGTTTTTTAAATTCAGTTCTGATTTTCTATTCCCTGTCTGCAACGTCAAAAACTGACTGTCGTTTCAATTTTAATTACAGACGTGAAACACTACTTTAATGATATTTCAATAATGAAAGCAGGTTGTTGAGGTAAATATAAAAAACCACGTAGGGATTTATTGATGAGGTAAATTTTAGAATAGATATCTAGTAAACATTAGTGATAATAATGATAGTAATATTAGCGGAACAATACCTAAACGTGTTTGAAAATTGCCACAATTATTCCAGTATAGAAAGATGGAGATCATGATATTTCTGTCAATTTCAGACCAACTCTATCAGAATCATCTGAAAACTGGTCGAAAAAAGGGAACATATGTCTCAATGCAATTTAACAGAGTTAAAATCAGTTTAGCTCTCAAGCCTCAAAAAGTAGAAATTATGCTATTTTTGACTGTCTGGAAAACCTTTTACCTCAATCTGAATGATTGATACATTTGCTCTAACAAGCTTCATAGGACTGGTGCTTAAAGAATTCAATGAATAACAGCAGAACAATAATTTTGAACGTCAAATCTGATATGTTCTTGTTTTCCTTTTTGCCTTTTCTAGCTTTCGAAGAAATGCTTATTTTATTCGTCTACAGAAACAGGACACGAATATTTTCCTATGTATGCCATAGTCTTCATCAGATGGCATTTGATGGCTGTTTTTTATTTGGAATAAATTTATGCTCTTTCGTGGTGGTCCCCATACATATTTTACGACATCAGGTGTAGTTTCGTAAAAATGTTATATACCTATGCATTCTAATATCAGATATTAGTTGAATCTCTCTTGAGAAAGGTCACGTGATCTGCCAAAAAGGTCGCCATAGCGATGATGATTTTGATAATAATACCTTCTCACACGTGGATTTGAAGTCGTGCAACACCGTTTTAACATTTGAATGATGATATAGTCTAAATGTATACCTATCGGGAAAAAAAAATTATTTCATTTGCCGTAGCAATACAAACCGAAATATAGTTATTTTTATACTTACGTAACGAAAATGGCTTTTGGTGTATATGGATATCGATTAATCACTGATTGACAGATTGACAGTCTGTGTCTAATCTAATTTGTTTGAGACTTCATTCTTAAAATACACTATAATTGTGAAAAACTATACACAAAAAACGATTAGATCTTCACAATATTTATAACATTTCACATGGTTCGATAACACTGTAACAAATAATGTATTGGGAAGGTTTATCAAAAGCAGTGAAGGCAGAACTTCCAACTTCGAGAAAACCGGGGTATATAAATCACATGTTATAACTTGCCCTAAGGCAAGTACATTGGTCAAACAGGTTCAACATTCAGAAATCGTATTCATGAACATCACATGAGTTATGTGAATAAGAAAACAAATTCAACATTCAAATCATCTTAGAAAAAAAACATATATTGATTAAGAATTTAAAATTTTACAAACCTTTATGTGGATATTATTTATTGAATAATCGGCCATTGAAATTTCAATAATGGGGTTGGTTTTCTTTGTAATATTATATCAGTATTATTTTTTCAATTTTGGTGTGAGGTTTTCGTAACAATTTTAATAACTATAGGTTGATACGATTTGTTGAATAGTGGGAAAATAATAACCGGCCAATGTGATATCATATCAAATTTGGATTTACAATATTGTTTTTATCCCTAGAATTGATATGAGAAGAATATTGTGATCGCAATTTTTATTATTAATATGTAAACGATTTTGATTTCATTGAAAATATGAACAGGATGTTCATAAAGTCAGTTGTGGAATCATCTGCGACTGAAAGTTGGAAGTTTTCCATCGTACAAGATTACCTTCTTGGAAGGGATTCATGTTTTAAAGAGAAACATTCTCAATTGAAAATTGAATCGATACGTGACTCCTCTGGAAATGGAAAAACCCTACGATAAAATTGAAGTAACTTTTTTTTTGTAATATCTAACAGAAAACAACTACTTCCCCGGCAAAAGCCACGCTGGACATTGAACTACATCTGATAGATATTGAGAAAGACCCTATATAACTTGAGAGAAAAAATCTGAAAGTGAAAATTTGCATTTTCATTCAGATAGTTGATTATTTATTAAACGTCCAGTTTCCATTGGAGATTCTTATCTATGAATGAGATAAGGGAGAATAGTTATTCAGAAGTATCACTCACAGAAAATCGCTCATTTCATTGACGCGTGGATTGCATCACTTCCGCTAGGCCTCCAATACAATTGGGTCGACAAAAATCTATTTCATTCTTCAATACATGTATTGATTCAATTTTCAATTGAGAATGTTTCTTTTCAAAACATGAATCCCTTCCAAGAGAGGTAATCTTGTACGATGGAAAACAGCGACTAAATTCCAACTTCCAGTCGCAGATGATTCCACAACTGACTTTATGAACATCCTGTTCATATTTTCAATGCCATACCCATGACAGGTTTTATGTCAGAAAAATATTTTCAATGTTTCACCGCACAAGAAATAGTCCAACAATTCCTCATTACAGTGTGAAATTGTTTCTGAAGAGTATGTTTTCCAATTCTTCCGACCTTCCTGATGATCTTAGAAAAGTGAAATAGGTTTTTGTCGACCAAAATGTATTGGAGGCCTAGCGAAAGTGATGCAATCCACGCGTCAATGAAATGAGCGATTTTCTGTGAGTGATACTTCCGAATAACATTCTCCCTTATCTCATTCATAGATAAGAATCTCCAATGGAAACTGGACATTTAATAAATAATCAACCATCTGAATGAAAATGCAAATTTTCACTTTCAGATTTTTTCTCTCAAGTTATATAGGGTCTTTCTCAATATCTATCAGATGTAGTTCAATGTCCAGCGTGGCTTTAGCCGGGGAAGTAGTTGTTTTCTGTTAGATATTACAAAAAAAAGTAACTTCAATTTTATCGTAGGGTTTTTCCATTTCCAGAGGAGTCATGTGTTGATTCAATTTTCAATTGAGAATGTTTCTCTTTAAAACATGTAAACGATATTGTTCTATAGATATCAGTAAAAAAACATCAACCAAATATTCATACGATTTGTTGAATATTTGGAAAGTTCGTCTTTCAGTCGCAGATGATTCCACAACTGACTTTATGAACTTGCTGTTCATATTTTCAATAAAATCAGCTGATGTAATATTCAACCAATATGTTACTTGGAAATACAATATTGTTTTCATTCCTAGATTTGGTTTGAGAGGGATATTGGGATTGCCATATTTATTTTAGATGTTGGAAACAATTTTTAGAAATTATTGATTTATTAGTATTGGTAAAAATTATTCAACCAATATTTACTTACTCATACTTATATGATTTGTAGAATATTGGTGAAATAATATTCGACCAATGTGCTACTTGGAAATACAATATTGTTTTATCCCTAGTATCGATATGAGAGGAATATTGAGATTGGAAGTATTTATCCTTGATGTTGGAAGCAATATGGAGACTATATTGTTTTATCGATATTATTCAACCAATATTGATACTTTATTCCAAATAATAATAAATACTCAATGATATATAGTTTTTCCAATATTCAACCAAAATAGCTATTTATGATACAGGTTCGTAAAGTAGGACTTTTTTGTATGAGCGTGAAGTTTGTTGGATGAGCCGCAGCCGAGTACAAAAAAGCCCTCTACGAAAATGTTTCTTGCAAAGTTTTTTCTTCGGCAGTTATATTGCCAAATTGTAGCAATTATATCATTAATTTGAATGTTTAATGATATGAATTGTCGTATTATCAAATAAATACTTTCGAGTTATACGAGGGTTGATATTTATGTATTGAGAATTGGCAACACAAATTGTAGATTTGAACTCAAGCTCCAAGTTGATAGAAGAATAGTAATCCTTAATGAAATTGCAATGTTCTTGTCTCAACCTACTCCCATGATTCAACAAAATAAACTGCCAATTATTGAAGCTAAAATATTCGTGCCTTCACCAACTTATGAAGCAAGTGTTTACTTGGTTCAAAATATGTTTCTTGTAAGAAAAATTCAAACTAATATTTGGTTGGACCTATATAATCAAGAATACAATCTGTTTGATTCAACGTGTTGATGCAAAAAATCCTTTTTATCAGTGTGCTTTTTATATTTCTAATATTGTCTTCTCTTTCATATTAATGTTGAAACATTCTAACTCGGTGACTTGAAAGCTACAGAGTTGATTATCTTCTTGAAGATCGCAACGAAAAGATTAAATTGTCTTTTTAGAGATGGATATATCTCAATTCAAAACAAAAATCACCAAACTCACGGAAGAACCACGAGCTTTCAAAATATAATTTCACCAAATAAATGTACACATTATCTTTTGGCCAAACAGAGGATCAATACCTACGTATTTACATATACCCCATTTGGACGTGTACGCACTTAATACATCCTGTGTGTAGGGGGCCATGATGGATAGGTGACGTCATCGCGGGAGTCGCTAAGCTGTAACGAAGGGGACAGGGATATGCCGTCAATTAGCTGCAACCTCGGCCTCCCGCCGCTCGATCCAGCGTCGCGTACAGATCAACTAACTCGCAGCAATCGCAATATACCGCCCCGCGACCATTTTGATCGAGCCTCAACCCTCCGCGTTTCGCCCCCGTATACGGAACAAGGTATTACCGGGAAATTGCTCCTCATTACCGAACAACAAAAAACCGAATTGGAACTAATTGAAAAACTAATTGAATCTTCCGACGTTGCTGTGATTAACGTTTTGATCTTATTCGTTGATCCCGTCAGCGATCGAGCAGGGTTTGATACCTGTGGCTGTATCGTCGGCGAATGTCTTGTCTAGCCGTAGGGGTTAAGGTTAAAAACCTGTTGATACAACTAATTGAGATTCAATCGTCGAGTATTTAGAGTCGATCGTTTCTATCTAGATTCATTTATCTGATCTTATTTGAACACTCATTACCCAGTGGATTGGTTTGTTTCTAGGAATTCCAAGAAATTAAAATTGACAAAAATGGTATTTTGGCTGAATATTGGAAAAAACTACATTAAATTAAAAATATGTATATTATGACGATTTTAATTAGTATAGGTTATATTACTACTATTATTGTTGCTGTTGTTTTATCTCATTGATTTAACTGGGAGGGTGAACAAACTTTCAGTCTAACTCCACCAAAAATAATCTTGTGTAGTCCGAAAACTAAGAACAGGCAGATACCTTACAGTCGAAAGACTTACATCAATATATAGGACATGTTTCGAAGGATTAATCCTTCATCTTCAGCAAAATAGGGGTTGATTACAAGTCGATCTATAGAAAAGTAAAAATGGTTACAATAGAGTTGAGAATTACATTAAATTATGTGACCTACTATATGGTGGAAAAATAACATTAAAACGGAAAAACTTTAAAAAAACTTATGGTCCTAATTACGACCTTATGGTCCGCATCTAGTTCGGGGCCCACCTATGTTAGGGACCATGGTTAGTCCATTCAAACAACATATCAATAATAATTCGTTTTGAAATTTAATTTAAACCATGCGGCAAGTGTGTTCATATCTCACAACTAGGTTATGAAATTGACATGTCATCTGGAACGTCGTGGTTCGAGGTGGCAGAAAACAGAATGGAATGTCCCATGCTATCATGGAACAAGAAAATCCTTGTTAAAATATTCTCGATTGACAGCTCTGTAGAATAGTGAAAGCAGATTGTGATTTCACTTGTAAAAAATTATTGAGAATTAAAATAGAAAGAATTACCAAAGAATGTAAGTGTTTCATTGAAATATTATGTTATGTGGTGTAGAGAAATGATATCAAAATAGCAAGGAATTGAAAAGTTTTAAACTGTCAAACTGGGTCTGTTCATTTATGCATTGAAAATCTGAATTGTTGATTGCTTTATTTATTTCAAGAGTCTCTAGTAGATTGAGTTTTTTGCCTTTATCAAAATGTTTAAGTCCGAGTTGGGATCAAAATTATGTTTCTCATTTATGATATGGTTGGAAAAAACTGAATTAGAATTAATTTCTTCTTTTTCGGAGTTGGAGTCTATAATTCTGACGTGTTCAGCTAGTCAAGATCTGAACTCGGTGCCTGTTTGGCCAATATAGCAAGCCTTACAATCAAAGTTGGAACAGTTCAGTGTATAAACTCCAGACTTATCCAGCATTGGGATGTTATCTTTAGAATTGACTAACAAATGTTTAAGATTATTAGAAGTTTGAAATGAAATGGATAAATTTGAAATATTGTTGTCAATGAGTTTGTTGAGCATGGTATTTTTTAGTTTTAATGAAAGGAGGCTAAAATAGGATAAAAAATATTTATTTTTGGTGGAGTTAGACTGAAAGTTTGTTCACCCTCCCAGTTTTATCTCACATCCAATGTATGTGATGGATCGTCTCCGATGGTCATATTGATTTGTTTATTGTGTTACGCACAGTCTTAACCTTTAGTCGCTTTTTTTTCTTCAGATTATTTGCTTTAGCTTTAGTTTATAATATGTATCAATACATCTCTTCTACGTTACACAAATGGTAAATAAACTTATAATTATTATCAATATTGGCTCAACCTATTCTGAATCTAGGGTCAATACTGTTGCATAATTTTTAGTAATATCAATGTTCTTCTATGTTTCCAACATCTAGAATGAATATTTCAAATCCCAATATTCCTCTCATTTCGATTCTAGGAATAAAATAGTATATTACGTTACTAGTCTGGAAAGAAACCCAATTCACATGAGTGGGACGAGGCGCCAGCCGAGTGAGACAGTCCCACAATTGTTAATTGGCACTTTCCACACAAGTAATGTACACTATTTTTCCGACGACCACAGATTAATGCATAATAGCAAAAAAGATTACTGCTTAGAATTGTAGAAATTAAAAGTAATATTATCATTATTTAGTTAGTAGTTTTTGTTTTGATAATAACCAATCAGGAATCGAACTACAAAATCGAAAACACATCATATACACATCCAGTAGCCAATCAAGAGCCGAACTACAAAATCGAAAACATGATGTTTTCATTTATGAACACAAAAATTTCAACCAATCATAACACGCTATTTTAGCATAAGTGAAATAATCACTATTATTAATCTCTGCATCCATGTTTTATGAAATTTTAGATACTATTTTCACGGTTTTGTATATGATAAGAATGATGCATATGCAAAACTGACACTTCTAAAGTTCATCTGACGTTTTCACAATATTAATTTCAAAGCACACTTCAATTCCATTATGCAATACATATAACTATATATATATATATATATATATATATATATATATATTTCTATTTATATTTTTATAACTATAGATACACATATCACTCTAGAGAGTTATTTACCTTTTCATCTCTAGGATGATATTTGTCATTTTCGAAGTAACTAAATAGTGTGCTATTAGTCATTTTCTCATGTGGTCGTCGGAATAATATTGTATATCTAAGTGGCATATTGGTTGAATATTATTTAAGAAATATTCAACAAATCAAATAAGTACCTATATCGAGTTAATATTGGTTGAGTGATTTTTTCCATTATCTATAAAAAAAAATATTGTCTACATATTGTTTTCAACATCTAGAATCAATAGAACAGTCCCATTATTCCTATCATATCGAATCTAGGGATAAAAAACAATATTGTGAATCCAAGTAGCACATTGGTTGAGTATTATTTCCCCACTATTCAACAAATCGTATCAACCTATATTGGGTTAATATTGGTTGAAATTATTTTACCAATATCGCTAGAACAAGGTTAAGATTGGGGTTGAAGGTTAGAGAACTGTAATTGTTAATTTCCGTGTTCTTTGAAAATATATTACCGAAGTTTTCAAGGCAACATATCACTTTCAAATTTTCTACCAATAAACTCAAATGATATTCTATCAATATATTTATATATTTTATGAAATAGGTTTGCTAAATATTTGGGATATGCAGCAGGCTAATAAGAGTACTCTTTTATACAGATTCCAAGCTTTCGATAATCTTTATTATTATCATTAGGAATGCTAATATGAGGAAGACAAGTAACATATATAGACTGTTTACTACCAAGGTTTTTTCCTTTTTTTCTACAGTGTAAATCTTTATTTCAAATCCTCTCAGAAAACAGCTACTTCCCTGGCTAATACCACGATGGGTATTGAATTGAATGCTTCTCATCGAAGATTGCAAGAGCTCCATGTTACCAACTAGAAGAATTTTGTATTGATTCTGGCAAAAGACTACCGGTAGTCTAGTTTCGAGGTTTTGGCTCATCATCAGTGCAAGAGTAGGTCAATACAGACCGCTATCGGAATAATAATAATAATAATAATGTTTATTTTCTACAAATTAAAACTTTTTCACAAGGTGTAATACAACAGGAAAAATAAACATGAATAATCACTGAAGCTGAATAAATTACTAAGGCATGTACATAATTTAATGATATTAATACTAATTAACAAATAATATTGATTACCTACTGTAAGACCAAACATAATAAATATTTTCATAAAATCGAATGAATTTCGAGCTTATTTTCAGATAGGTACTTAAGGTTACATAGGAGAAATAAATGCTTTTCAAGTCTAGTTTATTTTGTCATATTTGAGTTGTGTTCACAGTAAGGTTTTGTAACATAGTCGTAATCGGGTATAAATAGTCTCAATCGGGTATAGTCGTAATCGTAATGAAAGTGTCTTTTGAAAAATAGAATATCAAGTTGCAAAATGCTTGTTGGGTCCAACAGAAAACAAAAGTTGGACATCTGACAGCTTTTTACCAAATCTGACCATGAGTGGGATGTTGGACGATTAAATCGCTTGAACACTCGCTGAAACACCGACAATAAATTTCATTTATCTATCGCCTTTCCGTTGACAGGGGTTTTAGCCACGTCTTCTTCGAATTCCCATATATATCCATCCGCCTCGTTTTATATGACTAATTCCTGCAGTCCTGTAATCTTGTATCTTCGTGTCATTAATTCTGTGACTTGACGACATTTGCATGCATAAAATTTTACAAGCAAGTAACACATCTCTCCCTGTTTGCACCCCGCTTGGATCTCGTCTCAGTGGCGTGCTTGTAGTTTTTTTGGAGGTGTGCCGATGTTCTAAAATGTTTGCTGCAAATATATTTATTTATTCTCTTAGCCTTCTGTAGAAACAGATTTCCTACAGGATTGGACGAATTTGGACATCGTCTAAATTTACCATTGGTATATTAAACATCGATGAGAATAAAAAATATAGGTAAAAAATGGAATCCCATTATGTATGATGTGAATCTTGGAGTTCCACAGGGATTAATACTGGGGCCATTGTTATTCTTCATTTTCATCAACGATCTTCCACATTACATGGATACTGATCGCCTAATATTATACGCAGATGGTATACCACTTGCAGCATATGGTGATAATCCGCAAGAGCTACAAGAAAGGTTGAATTATTTGGCGGGAAAATTTTCCGAATGGTCTTTCAAAAATGGTACGATATTGAATGCCTCAAAAACCGTTTTACTCCAGTTGAACGGCAGAAAAGAAACAGACTGTCTAAACGTAAATATAGGAACGAGTACGTTGCTCTTGGCTCAATGTGCCTAAGAGGAAGCAAGAGCCAAAACAAATTAGAGAGAGAGAGAGTACGTTGCTCCCTCTTTTATCTGTACTTTTCTGGGAACTTATTTAAATTCGGATATGTCTTGTAGAACTGCTATTGAAAATGTCATTAAAAATTAATGCTAGTTACTATGCTATCCTCCAATTCAAAAATATTTTCAATAAAGAACAACTACCAAATGTTTACTATTCCCTTGTGTATTATTCTAGAATCAGTTATGATATAATTGTTTGGTGGTATACATCACTAGCTCGAAGACTATTGATTTCACAAAAACGGAATTAGACTTATATTTGAATAAAACGAACTGACTCAGGTAAACCATATTATAACGGTTCCTTGTATATACATTTATAAATGTATATTCCTTGTTAAAAATCATATACCTACGCACGATTCTGATAAACATAACTATGGAACCAGACATGGTAGGCTACAGATACCTGCACACAGAACATCTCTAAGTGAAAGAAGTCCTAACACCCCCTATTTTACTGATAAATTGTGATATACTTATGTTTATGTATACATCTACATTTAACTGTAAGTGTTCATAACGTCTATAGTTGTTTTTGTTTTGTTTATGTAACAAGATTAACTTCTTTGACATGTCCATGGTCTATGTATATGGTCTTAATGAAAAAAATAAATTATTATAATTATTACATCATTATCAGTAAAGAAATATCAACTTTGCATTAAAAAAAAGTGGTATACAGAATCCTTCAAAATGTTGGCATCATAAATATGGGAAAAATTGTTAGTAATAATTTATTTTGAATTTTGACTTGTGCGTTAAGTGTAGTTAGTTAAGTTACGTGACTTTTGTATACAATTCCGTTTTTCAAAATGATCGCTTAAAATTTGTTGTGTTAAAAGTCCTAAAATTTGGTTGGATACGTAAAATAGTTCGATGGTTTTTGATTAATGGATTTGGAATCATTCTAGTACTGGCAAAAATCGATTAAAATATATTTCTATCCTAAATGCTTCAGGATAAATCTTTGCAGCTAACACAACGGAAATTTGAAACGGTTTTTATTGATATTTAATGAAGTTGGTAGCATGATGAAGCAAGCTAGTGGTTTAAAACAGTTGTGTCGAAATTACAATTTCTTTAATATATCAGATATTTCATAGATATTAAAAAAATTACGAAAACTAGAAGTTGCAAAAGAACGTTCAAATTTATGACATGTGTAAATATATGTCACAATTTTTTAGATATTTTTTTTTTTCCATGCGTGATTCCAACTTTTTAAAGGACACTGTATATGATTGAATAGTTTGAGATGAATTATAAGCTACTGAAATTAATAAGTGACTCATCGGTACCGATCGTCTTTATTTTTGTTTTGTACTTATCTATCGAAAGTATTGCTTTTCAAAAGCTCAAAATAATGTTTGAGCATCCACAAATTTGATTACTATCCCACAACAAATAACAATTGCCAACCGTTTCCAAATATGTATTTTTCAGTTCAGTATTTAGATCGTTGAAATTGCACCTTTTCAGTCTTTTGAAAGTTCAAGGAGATTTTCTTCAAATACATCTATATAATCAAAATCGATTCATCACTTTCAACATTCAGAAGTGACTTTAAATGCTGTCTCCAGGTTGAAAACTGATATGGCTGTCGCTGTTTTTCTTTATTACTCAATTAAATTTTTATCACATAAATGTGATGAATTTACAAATGTCATATATCTTGTTTTTGTACCGAATACATACGACTCGTCAGTATACCATAATTTATTGCTGATTTATTGATACATGACAGTTGAATCCTTCATGATTATAGTTGCTTTCATCTCAAGATTTCTTACGAAAATTGGAAAGTTTTTATGAGATAATTTACCAGTATTTGCAATAATAATACAAAAAAGGAATATTGCCATTTACTAATTTTGATTCTATGGAAATGGAAATGTAATGTATTCTGCTTCAACAGTATTGCTCTTCCAGCCAACATGGCGTCTGAGAAGCCAGAATTCAGAATCCAAACTATTATCTTAAAAGTTTGAAACTACTGATTGATCACAAATTGAAATTTGCTGAACATGAGATTAATATGATTCGACGTTCCTAAGTTGTAAATTTCCACAATACTCATGTCTGGGCTGTAGAAAATCCGCACGAGATTAGACAAAATCGTCATCAGGTGCAGTTTAGCCTAAATGTTTGGGCCAGAATAGTGGAACATGAACTAATTGGACTTTTTCTTTTTCCAAGAATTTTAAATGGCGAAACATATTTACACTTCTTATAAAACAATTTAGAAGGTTTTTTAGATTCCGTTCCTTTGCTAATTCGTCACAATTCAAAATTTAGGATTTTTTTGCGCATCTTGCGATGTCTGTAGCTTGGAGGGGGTGGATTTTAGAAAACATGTTTATAGGAAAAAAAGTCTTATTTTGACCCCAGGAATATGCCCTTAAAATATTTATATTGAATTATGTAACACTCTGTATATTATTTTTATACCATTTATAGGTATCTCCTGTTTAATATTTTAGTAATATTAGTGCAGTGGGTTGTCCCAGTCCATCAGGGTGGTTTCAAATTTTTCACTGGCGATAAATCCGTGGCGCTCCGCAAAATTAACCCCATAATTCAATCTTATCGAAATCAATTTCTATTGTCGAATCCACACCCCAAACTGAGCTACTGGGTATGTTAGCGGCGTGAAACATCAGTGCACATTCACTGCACTCCTTCCCTAAATTTCGCCCCTAACAACTGTTCGTGACGATACGGAGTACTTTCTTTTGCATCCTCTCCAGTCTCAACATTGGAACACGTCACAGTACGGGAATGAGTAAGGGGATGATGGTGCAATGAGTGATTCAAGTTTAGATAGTAGAATGATATCGACGACGGTCAGTTAGTTTATATCCGTCGTGCGGGCAGTTGATACGTTTTCGTAATCGTCTTGTTGGAGTTCGTTTGTGGAGGAATAAGTCCTGAAAAATAGAAGTGTTTAATTAATACCGTAGTCCGCACTATGGATTATTGTCTGGTACTTGCTTGAAGTGTGCACCGACCATCCGGGGTGGTGCTGTAGGTTTTCCGGATTTCCTTGCAGCTGAAAAGTTGATACGCCACCAAAAACCGGTAAGTCGCCCTGGAGCGCCACTGCAAATAATAATAATAGCAGTCTTCTACCCGCATATGCTATGCCTTTGGGTACACTCTTCGAGTGTTTATGAGGGATTAGCATTGTTATTGAAAAACTTGTACTCAGACATTATCTTAACAAAAAGTTAATCTGTGTGATTCATTATTCTTATCAATTTTCAACTACAGTAATATTGTTTCAAGACAAGGTTGATTTTGTTACCTCAGCTCGAATCCAAAAAGGTCAAAATTCATTTGAACGACTATCATGAACATGTATGAAAGAAATTGGATTGTTGCAAATGGACTATTCCATCTGATATGATTGGCGCACTCGGCTTACGCTTCGTGCTACAATATTTCCCACTCGTGTGAAAAATGTCACTTTCTGCACTCTTAATGTTATATACTATTGTGATGAGTCATTTTTTAGCACCATTTTTCCTTGTGAAAATACTTTCCGTGAAGAGTAATTCTTTGATATGATGTATCCAAAACAAACTAACCTTACGTTGGTGTTTGTAAGTGATTTATTTTTTCAAATAACATTTGGATATTTAATGATGGAAAAAAAATTAATGAGACACCCTGTACATTCCTGTATATTTCAATAGAGCTGAAAATTACCTTTTCAAAAATATAGCACACTTTATATTCTGCTAGAGTCATCTTTGAAATACAGAACTTTTAGATTTTTTCATCCAGATTTTGAAACACACATTTTGAACAAGTAGGCTTTGGACGACGCGGCGATAAAACAAAAAGCAATTGTTCGCTAGTAGCTATTAAATGTTGAGAAAGATTTTCACAGCAGTAATTAAAACTCATAGTTTCAATAAAACTGATAACAATTTATATTATATTTACTACTAATAAATGAAACTCCAATAATAATAATAATAATGATAAAGAACAAACAATGGAATATATTTCTTCACAAGAGGTGTTCGAAATGTCTACCAGCTTCTCCTACACGCAGGCGACACCTTTTCAATAGGAGTGAGAGAAGCAAAACTTTGCATCACTGCCGCTTCCAATTCGTATCAAGAGTTGGTGGGCAATTTAAAAATAAGGTCTTTCAATCTTCCCTAGAGGTAAAAGTCCATAGGCGTTAGGTCCGGTGACCTGGCCGGCCAACGGTTGGGTATTTCATTCACAAATTTTCGAGTACCAGTTATAGATCAGTTGGTAGAAGCGTTGTACATGAAGTAAATGTATCATATGATATATATCCGATATATATATATATATATATATATATATATATATATATATATATATATATATATATATCGGATATATATCCGATATATATCATATTTAAAATTTAATTATTGAATCAAAAAACATCATTGTTTCTAGCACAAACTATTGTTTAACACAAATACATTAACAAAAACCTATATTCTAAACAACAAAACGGTTTATTCTAACTCTAATTAAAATGAAAAAACAAAAACAATTGATAAAATAAACATACTTCAACATTATTTTATTATTTCAACACAAACACACAATTAAAAACCTTTTCCAAACAGCAAAACCTTTTTCTAACATTGATAACTCTAATTAAAAAGAAAAAAACTAAAAACAAATAGATTTTAAATTTTAAATAACATTATTAACATTATTATGTCAACATTGATATTGGTATATCCTCATCAGATGAAATATTAATATCAATATCATTCCTATTATTGACAATTACGTCAGAATCTTCAGATATGGCTGGTTTCCATGCCCAGTCAAGGTTGGTTTTCTTTTTATCTATATTTTGATTCATACACTTGAACATAAAAACCAGTCTACTGGCTTTTTGGTTTCCCAAGCGATTCCGTAAATCCGATTGAACCAAACAAACCGAAAGAAGAAAAAAAGGTCCTCTCAAGATATTTTCGGATGTTTAGAATGATGGAAAACATTTTTAATTTAATTAATAAAATTATCGAATATATCAGATACATATCAAGTAATAAATATCATGATATATATCGTGATATATATATCATGATATATATATCACTGGATATATATCCTCCGAACCCTGATTATAAATGAACGGGCCGATAATTCTACCCCTGAAAACACCTGCCCACATGCTAAATCCAAATCTTCTTTGACTTCTCTGCTCCTCAATTGAATAAGGATTTTGTTTTGCCCAATTAAGAATTGTAGCGGTTGAAAATGCCGGCACAATTTTCCAGGAACCATTGGCAAAAATCAATGCGGCGCGCGTTCAAAATCACCTAGTCTGAGTTTGTGAACTTTTCTGGTCCTGTATGGCTTGAATTTGTGCTTTCTCAAAATCCGCCAACGTTAGTTGTTGATAGACCTGTTGATATTTTCAAATTTCGCGTTGACGTTTTGGGATTATTCTCAACAGCTCCTACAACGACTATTTCTTCCAACTCTTGATGCATATAATTTTGGTCTTTTCTTTTCAAATTGACAATCATCAATTAAGTTGTGACGCAATCTTCCGAAAATGTCTCTAAAAGGTTGTCTTCTCTCTGGATACCCCTCGTGGTACAAATTGCTTGCTGCTTCTGCATTTTCCCCGGTTTCTATAAAACAGACTGTCATATCCCATTTTTCATAATTCTCATACTTCATTGCGAATGTGTTTGAAAATTGAACAAAAACCACGAATTGAAGAGCGTCTTTACTGTTTAAATAAAAATATGACAGCTATCAGTAAACATTTGCTTTTAGTTTTATCGCCACGTCGTGCAAAGCCTACTTGTTCAAAATGTGCGTTTCAAAGTCTAGATGAAAAAATCTAAAAGTTCTGTATTCCAAAGTTGACTCTAGCAAAATATCGATCGAGTGTGCTATATTTTTGGAAAGGTAATTTTAGGCTCCATTGAAATATACAGGAATATACAGGGTGTCTCATTAATTTTTTTTCCATCAGTAACTATCGATCTGTTATTTAAAAAAATAAATCACTTACACCATTGAATTCTACGTAAAAAAGTGCTTTGGAAATGTTTTTATAGAGCCTAGGAATTTTCGACGGGAAAAAAGTTACAGCAACTTTTCGTAACAAAACACGCTGTAACTCATAAACGATGATAGATATCGATATGCTGTTTTCACCATTAAGTTTGTCATAAAATTTGATCATCAGACACAGCCATCAGTTTTCATCTATCTAGTGTGAAAACAAGAATATTTCAGGTAATTTCTTTAGATGTACGAAACGCGAGTGTACGAAGCAAGATTGCACCTTTCCATCAGTAGTTGCATTGTATCCGCATACACAATTTGCGTTTGTACCACCAGAAAGACGACCGTTTTTTGTCTAGGAGGGATACCCCTTCCTAGACCGCCACTGGTCGGATCCAAGCTTGCATACATTACGGCAGTCCCTTCTTTCTCGTCTACGATAATCCCAGTTAAATTGTGTTTCAACCTCACGGAGATATATTGTTTATTTGAAACGTTGCTGTCTGTGTTATCTATAGCATATTTATCGCTTCTTAGCGCACATGGTTTCCCATAGATATGTGCCATATGTTTATTTTAACCAGTTTCTGTGTGTTGAAGGTCTTCTTGAGACTCAGTTTAGTGTGTTCGTTGCATGGAAACGAATAGTTGAATTTGTTCGGAAAAGTCCAGCGGATTGTGTGTGGGGTAAGAGGATGTTTTTTTTTTTATGTGGGATTATTCAAAGAACCTTAGTAGATTTTATGTAATGTGGGTGCATTTAACTAGTTAATTTCTTCTCGAGCTGGATTAGCTCAAACCCTCTTGAAAGATTTGCAATCAAATGTTGAAAAAATTATTTAGATTCAATTTGGCTCAGAACAAAAACAGGGTGCCCACCAACCAGAAAAACATGGAAAACCTGGAAAAGTCATGGAATTGATTTATGGGTCTTGGAAGCCAGGGGAAAACGTTAAAAAACGCCAAAAGTCAGGGAAAGTCAGGGAATTCTATTTTCGGCCATCTATGTCAACTCAATTTCACCACTTCTGTAGTTTGAAAACACGATAGCGGAAAAATTCATGATTGTTGAAAAAAATTAAAAAATTTGAAGGAAGTAGCTAAAATTGATTTCAAAGACAATGGCAAGAATTTTATCAACTTCTTGCCTGTGAAAGATATGGAATAGGATTTTCAACAAAAAGGATGTTGTTGAAGTCTAAATTTAAAGAAAAAGACACATTCGTTTTTTTGAAAGAATGTCAGAAGTTTTTAGTTGCAACTGTAAGCAAAATTAAATTATGACATTGTTGAGGGAATACATGTCTTGATCTTACTTTGATTGTAGTAGATCCCAAACTGTCACTAAAAAGAATGAATATTGTTCTGGAAAACTTTAAAGAAAAAATAATTTTGTCTGCCGAAGAAGCAGAGGTACTTAAAGTTGAACTGATTTTTTTTACAAAGTATAAATGAACATCTTGATTCTTATTATAACTCGTTACTGAAAGGTAAAGGTGAGATTTTTTAATTTTTTTTTTTTTAAGTTGATTAAATTAATTTTGATATAGTCTCATGGCAATGCTTCTGTAGAAAGTGGTTTCTCAGTTAATAAGCAATTGCTAAAAATTGCTAAAAATGATCGAAAAGGTGAAAAACGAAAAATTTTAAATGAAATAAAAATGTTGAAATTGAATAAAGAACAAAGAATAAATAGTACCCTGACTAAAGAAAATGAGTACATTCAGAATAAAATTGACAACTTACAGCTCAATTTAGGGTTTTAGGTGTATTCTTTTAATTTTTGTTGGTGTTTATACTTACCTCATATTGACATGTGAACTATTTTACTTATTTCAATAAATTTGAAGGCCCCAAGACTTCATTATCGATAATTAACCTACAACTCCCTTCCTAAATATTCCCATTGAAAAATTAAAATTTCTTTTAACAGAAAAAATAATTTTTATAATTTTTTTAATAATAAGAAATTATGATCACTTTACTCAATGGATCTATATCTTATTCACTGAAAATAATTAACTTAACCATAATTATCCACATAATTGGGCCTAGTGTCTGTTTGGACGGTTAAATTATTTTTAACACATCCGTTATTGGACGGTTAAATTTTTTTTAACACATCCGTTATTGGTCATGGAAAACTTGAAAGTCAGACATGGAGTACCTGGAAAAGTCAGGGAATTTCAATTTTCAAAATTAGTGTTATTTGGTTTTTAATGAGTTCTATAAATGGATTTGAAATAGCACATTTTCGATTTCATTATAACTGAATTCTTTCCAAAGAAACGCCTTCTTTATCCATCAAAATGTTTGAAAACTATTTTCATTTATCTATAAAAATGTTTTTATCAAATTAAAGAATAGTTGCCTCTAAACAGATGTTTTTTTATTAGTTGTTTTACGCCAGTTGTTTCGGATTAGTTGTACACCATTCGGGATACAGTATTTGAAACAAGGAGATTGATTGCTTGAATTCGTTTGTGGATAGATGTTTTTTTTTCTAGTTTTGTGTTGCAAAAAATTAATTTGCATTTTCTTGTAGATTTGAATGTTTTTTACATCTATTAATTTACTTGTTTATCAAGTGCAGGCCAATTTCAATGTAATGGATAGCGTCAGTAACTTCACATGATAGTGAATATCAAGTTCAAGACAATATGCAAAAGCAAAATAATGGTTCGACTACCAGATCTGAGTAATTCCTAGTTATAAATTAATTATTAATTACAATTTTTTTTCTTAAAGCATTTTCTTACATTATATGGTCCACTCTCGTAGAAAATGGTCTGATGCCTTGTCCTAAACTCAATAGTTATCAAGTTTAACAATCTTGAGGCATCTATTTTGGATCATTTCATTCTATTTTTAAAAATGAAATTGTGCAAGCAGCTGAAGTCCTAAGTATTTTTATTCTTTAAAAACGTGCTATACCTGTGTGACTGACTTAAATGAATCTTGCAGGGAAGCTTTCAAATCATTAAACATCTTGACTATGATATCTTTGTACATTTATGAGTTACTGTGTTTTACTTGAAAGACACGATTCTTGAAACCCGAACTCAACATAACGTTAGATGTAAAAAAAATTACTTTTTGTACTCTCTATTGAGGCTTAAATGTTTACTTTTTCAAGAAACACGTTAAAGATATACTTGTTAACAAAAGTTGGTATGTTATGGATACTTTTTTTAGTTTTTTTTACATAATTTTAATTTTTTTCTATGAATTTTGTCTGTGACGTTATTTTTGTGTGATTTCATTACCTTGTTTGTGATAGGTCATTTTATAATTTCTATAACTATCTAACGAGATTTTAAATTTTCCACTAGACAATATCCCAATATCTGTATTGCTTGTAATTGTATTTTTCATGTTACTTGTTCATATATTTGTATTTGTAGATGTTTATTTAATATATGCAATAATTTTGTTTCTTTGACAACGTTTCTTGAACGTTGCTTAATCTTATCTTTTTACTATGTTTTCCAAATTAAATAAATATAATTATTATTAATTTATGTTATTTTGAAAATCCTTGGATTTACTATTATATAATATCTGTGTTCAAAAACTATTGATTTTATGACAACATGACATAAAACACTTCATGACCAGAGTTGACCACCGAATGGAAAAAAATGTTCGACCAAACAGCCCTTGACTAAATAAATAACGCTTGTTTTATGTGGTACGTTTATAATATAAAAGTACTTCCCCAAGATTTTGTGTTGACGTAGAGTTTTTTGTCCCGAGTCAATAAACTCCTAAAGGTTTAAATGTTTTATTATTATTTTGGTTACCTATTCTATTTCTTTTTTACTTCCCCAAAATTTTGTGTTGATGTAGTTTTTTTGTCCCGAGTCAATAAACTCCTATTCTGTTTCTTTTTTATAATGTACTCTACTTACAACTTTCTGTTCGTTCTGTGCTTACTTACAGTGAGGCTCTTTTTTATTGAAACAGTACGATTCATCAATTTTATCATAATTTATTGTTTTATCCGACAAGTAATCAGAAAACAGTTATTAGCAATTCCTATTTTAAAGACACGTACTTTGTAACTGTAATTAGTTCGTCTTTTGAAAAAGTACTTTGTAATTAGTTCCTTTTTTGAAAAACAGCTTGTAATTGTAATTACCCAGCTCTGACAAGAACCACAAAAGAAAGAGATAAAGTTTAGTGACTAATGAATTCGCCGAAGTTATAAAAGCAGTTCTCTATTAAACAAGTCTTAAGTTTATTTTTGAAAGGTTTTGTAAGGATTCAATAGATTTGATGTCCGTGGGTAGCACATTGAATACCGGCTTCTTCCGGGGATTTCTTATAGTAATTATGGTTGTGTTTCCTACTATACAGGGTGGGCCAATGGAAACTTTCCTCCCTAATTTGTAGGATTTAAAATCAAAATTTTGGAAAACGCTCGAACTCGTCGATATTTGATTTGAGGGGGAACTAATTTTCAGTTTTTTTCACCCCCGTAGCTTTAACCCTGCAGCTGGGGGTCAAAATTTGAATAGAGCAAAGGGGTCGTGCCATACCTCTTTTTGAAGGTCTCATTGAGTTCTTCATGACCCTATAGTTTTGCCTTATTATTTTCATCGATAACGAAATGACCCACCCTGTATATTTCATCTTTTCTTGTCGGGTATGAATGCATATCACAATGTTTGATATAGTTTGCAATATTTTGACGAATACACAGTATTATTTTGAAAATATATATATATATATATATATATATATATATATATATATATATATATATATATATATATATATATATTCCGATTAAAGTGATAATTTTTTTGGATTTGAAGGTTTCTTACAAGATGTCTCATCTATATCAAACATAATTCGTAGTATTTTCTTCTGGATAACATATACATGGTATGTCTTAGTGGCTTGACCCCACGATATTATATTATATGAAATTATTGAATGAACTGCAAATTAGTAGCATATAAGAGAATTTACTTTAAGATTTCTTTTCAAAGGTCAAATTGCATAAAAGCATTTGTTCAGTCTGGAGCAGATGTAGAGTTTATATGATTATTCCAGCTCATGTCACTATCCACTTTTGTGCTAGAAAAATGTATTATGTGAGATTAATTGCATCCTTTCCTTGATACGGGCCTGTAAATTGCACACATACAGTTTTTTTCTTGATTATCAGCTGATTTCTTTTGCACCAAGCAGACAATTGTTCTAACCCACATTTCAACTGTAGTTTTTGCAGACAATCTCCCCACCCTATATGTGTGAGGAAAGGTGATTCATTTATAGAAGGAATAGTAGTGGCTCTAAAATGATTCCCTTTTGGAATTCCAAGAATAACATCATATGTTTCAGAATAACTTTTTTCAACGTGAACAATGAACTGCCTATTTTTAGTGAAGGATGAAATTCATTTGTTTCCTTAGGTCATCAAGTTATGCTGATACAAATTCAGAATCAAGCCCATCGAAAGCACGGACAAAATCAATAAAAATGACAACCACCAGCTCCCCAATATCTGACTTGTCGTAGGTGACTTGAGCCAGTTCATTTGATGCACTTTCAGTAAAGTATCCAACCCGAAAACCATGTTGGCAGGGGATTATTATTTTATATTCGTTCAGATATACTTACCGCTTTTTCAATAATTTTTGAAAAAACGGACCCAAAGTGGAGATGGTTAAAACAGTATTTTTTCTGTAAAAAATTCTTGTCAAGAAAAGATTAGTTATTTCATTTGCACAATATGTTGTAATAATCTTTATAGTCTTCAGGGACCTTGGAGCAAATTCCACAATGTAACTTATATACTCCTATGTTAAGTTCCCAATTCCTGACTCATTTTTTCTCTGTACTATATGACAGTTTCATATATTTGAATGCATTATATACGAGAATTCAGTTGTTACTAACAACAACAAAATTATAAAAATTTACAATATATTTCACCATAAATCAATCAGCAGAAACATTTTTACTTCAACAATTCGAACATATGATCCGGCTCGAAGGACCATACTTATATTTGAATTAGTAATGTAGAAATGTTTCTACTGATTGATTTTTTGTGTAATATGTTGTAAAAAATGAGTTCAATCTTTGCTTCTAGTTTTTTATTATTTTGTTGTTGTTAATAACAATTGAATTCCCGTATTCATTACATTCAACTACCTATATGAAACCGTAGAAAAATAGGTCAAGATCTGTGAACTTAACATCCTGATTTCTTGAATTTGGAAGTTCTGTCTTTTTTGTTTTTTATATTATAATAATGATCGTAATAATATAATTAATATAATAATAATATAAGAGGAAAAACGTCGAACATCAGATGTTGACGCGCATAGGAATACGTGTTACCTCTGTTATTATTCTAGCCAACGTAGTTTCTATTCTATTTGCAATTCTTCTAGCTTGTGTACTTGAAAATTAACTCAAAGCTCTATAATTTTGACTGTCTGTTCCTTGGTAGGAAATGGAAAATTTACTCATCTATGGATCCTAGAATGAATTGTTTCCTCAAGAGTGGAAAATGTTGCTTTTCTCTAATATTTTCCAACTTCTCGAAGTAATTCACCATTTTCGACTATCAAGCCGTAATAGAACCACGATAAAATTGGCCATTTATCAGCACAATATCGTATTCTGACTAGATAGTATCCTGTCACACGACTACCGCTCCAAAATTCCTTAGTCAACTGTTATGAATGCTGACCTGAACAGTTATCCTCACTTATTTCGTTATTTGCAAGATTTGGATTACCAGGTCAAAGTTTAACATTTATAACTGAATCATTATGAAATTGAATAAACAATCTAATAATAGTCTTTTCTTTTGGTTTCAGGGTGCAGTTGTTATCGGAAGACCTGGTGATAAAGCTGTTTGCGCAACGGAAAGGTATGTTCAACTGTTTTTTTGTAAGATTAATGACGAGAGAAAACTTTTACTGGACTTAGAACAAGTCAATGGAGAGAACAAGTTTTTCTGCCAATCGTTTTCCGTTCATTTCAGACAAAACTTTGCGATTTGATAAAGGAGTTTCCAGAATGTTGTACAGATATCTGTCATATGCCAGGGGAGTAGTCGTTTACAATCTGATATCTGCCATGATATAGAGAGAAAATTGTTTTCTTTCCAATTTAGAAATTAATTGATTCAGATTGATAATGATTTAAAATACGTATTGAAGTTGGCAATGGTCGGTCGCAGGAATATCACAATGACCTTGGGGTTCCTCATGGTTTCATTTTGGGGCCCCTCATGTTTCTTCTTTTCATCAACGATGCCTAATCTTATAAGCACAGATAAAATAGTTTTGTATGCAGGTGATACAGAGGAAAAATTGAACAACTCAAGTTTCGAGTTTATAAATTGCTGTTGTAGAATTTTTCAGGTGATGAATATGAGGAAAACTGCTGCAGTTTTATTCCAGTAGAAATTGAAAAACTGATAATTTCATTTTTAGAGTGGAAGATGAAATCATTGCAATGTCAGATAACACCAAATTCCTTGGTACTTATATATCCGTAGTAACATGACTTGGGAGTCAGGTATGAGTCTTGTAAGTAAGGAAGTTAACGGTTGGTACTATGTACTCTGACAATTGAGGTCCAATTTCAATAAAGCCCAACTTTTTTAAACGTTTGCTGTTGAATATTCCTATATTTCTTATAATTTGAGGTTGCTCCACAATACTAAACAATATATTTGTCTCCCTCAAAACGGTATTGCGCCTAATCTATAAAAGGACAATTGATAAAATTGTAGGTAAACAACGCTTTATTGGGAGTAAAGTCATATGCATACCTAACGTTTGTATTCACCAATGCATTCTGTTATTCAAAAGACAAATACATAGTTACAATCGAAATTTTAACTTTCATGCACTGAGAAAAATGTAGGGAATATACTGGTTTCTTCAAGAAATTACAATAAAAATTTAAATATTTTATGGTTGAAGTTGGTATATATTATTGCTGTCATTTAATAAGTAGTTCCAGAAATTATTGTATAATACATTTTTCTTCCTGAGAAAATCCTACAAGGTATGGTGATAAGGCTTCTGAAAAATTCCCTTTGTCTGTATTAAAATGTTTCATCCTATAAGTGGGCAACATTTTATAATACTCACCGGATGATATAAAAGGGAAAGGGATAGTGACATTATTTTTAAAATCATGCACAAATACGTTTTGTTTAGCTTGTTTTTAAAGTATTGATCAGTATTTCATTCAATGATCCACATTTATATTTATTTTTTCAAAATGTTATATTTTCATGATCTGTGAAAATGATTGTTATGTATAAATGTAGACTGTGTCTATGTAGGTATGTATTATATACTGTATCATTTTTGTGATCGTTAAAGAAAGCTTCAATAAATTTTTTATGATTATTATTATCAAGGTTGTCGAAATTAAGTGCCCATTAATAACTTTGTCATCACTTAAGACACAAAATCGTTAAAATTAGCAAACTATTAGTATTTCCGATGCTTTTTGAGATAGAACAATTTAAAAAAAGAAACAAGTGAACATTGCGTTTACGAGTTAGAACGAAAAATACGACATTGTCAAATACACAGCTCTGTACATATATATTTTTCCGTTAGAACGAGTTTTGAACAAATATCTTATTTGGAATTTTCTATACTGGGCTGAAAATTTTCAAGGTTTTGGCACAAACTAAACCATATTCTTTACTATTATGAAAAACGTGAAAAAATAGAAATACATCTAAAAATATTTAAAAACATAGTTTTTGAAGATTTTACCGCACGTGAAAATTGCATTTTTTGGTATTAACAGACTAAGACGAATAAAAAGGTATTGCTAGTATTAATTCAAACGAATTTTTTACAGATGTAGCTTAAAATGTCCTATTTCTAGAAGATATTTTAGAGGATATCGGTCTGAGAGGAAAGGTGCTAGATTTAATGACAATATGTCAAAATAAAAAAAATTGTGAGTGAAACAGTTGAAGTAAAGTTTGGAATACCTCAAGGGGCCATACGTGGACCTATGTTATTTACATTTATTGAAAATAAATAGATGTGGCGAGATAATGAGTTTTGCTGACGATACAGCCATTCTTTATCAGGCTAATAGTTGGAAGGAACTCAAAGATATAGCAGAAACTCGCCTGAAAAAAATTTTTTCAATTTTTTTTTATTCTCGAAGCTCTCTTTATTACATTACACACAATACAATATAGTACCATACAATAAAATATAAATAATAAAATACAATGCAATACAAATAAAAACTAAAGTAGATATAAAATTTACAATAAAAGTAAAAAGTTCACGTGGTAAAAACAATGTTAGTAATTGTGATCGAAGGTCGCAAATAAATAGAGGGTAATCCCATAAAAGGCTGAGCCTTGAGCATCGGAATGGAACACAATTATTGTATTGCAACATGTATCTGATTAGTCTATTTTTATCTATTTTTATGTTACGTTATTCTAAAGCTATATAGACAATAATATAAAAACGTAGAAAATACGGAATGAAAAAGGGAGAAAGGGGTGAAAGTTATATTTATGTATAAAATACATTTCTAGACGGGTGAATTTTTTTTCTGGAAGTAATGTAAATTGTTATTTTGTTTTATACCATCGGGAATTTCAGAATATACAATAGGACAGAGGAAAATGAGATATCTTTGGTTTTTGTGGTCGCTACTTTCGGAATTTTTGTAGTTCTCTATTTAAATCTGGTGTTATGGGTATGGTCGATTTGGCTCATATTTGCTTTGTGTTTATAATGATAAGTGGCTAGATTGAAGAAGTATAATAATAGATGTCGGCAAAAAAAACTTCTGTTTCTTCAAATAGTTCTCGCGGTGCAGAAGTGTATTTTTGATTATAAATGAATTTTAATATCCACTTTTGCGCCACATCTATAACGTTTAGATCATTGTCATTGAGTCCCCCCAAACGGTTATTGTGTAGTTTATGTGTGTTTGCACTAAACTAAGATATAATATTTTCAGCTGGTCGAGTGGAAAAAATAGACAAACACTTGAGATGGGCTAAACATATAGAAAATATTACCAGAAATCTCAGATATTCAATTGACAACTGTTGAGGGACATTTCAGAAAAGAATACACTCAAAATGGTCTATTATGCAGGTTGGTTCTCGGCTGAATTATGAACTCTTAGGGTGGGGTGGAGCAATGAATACACATCTGAGAAAAATCAATGTAATCCAAAAAAATCGAAAAATGATAATGTGCAAACTTCATACATATCCATCTAATGATCTCTATTGGTTTTAAAATAAATAAAATTTAAGTTTTAAAATAGTGTATTCCTTCGCGCTCCTTTGCATTTCCTTTAAGCAGGTCAACAGATTACAACTCTTTCGACATCCATCGGTAGTTATGATCATTCTTCACACCCAAGTTCTTTGTAAAATAGTAACTCATCTATGATCTATAAGCATGCATAGCATAGCGAGGCTAGTCCGTATCTTACCCATAATTTTTTCAAAACAGATCCACGCCAGAAACCCACAGGCGTGGCACAAAATATGTGCAATGCTACTAAGAGTTATGTGAATCGATACCAAACGCTTTTTTCCGTACGTCAAATTGAATTAATGTGGGAAAACGACCAACGAATACCTTGAGGGCCTACCTTTGTGGTATTTTAAAAACGTTAATATTCAACTACATTCGAGAGCCTCCGGGCAAGTTTCTTCTGGAATGTTATGCGTGCAACACCTGAAGACTTTTTCGGCCCAGTCAAAGAGGACACGTTCTTCGTCCTGTAGTTAACAAGTCCAACCCGGCAATCAAAGTGGCCGCGATGTATCGACAAGTTTCTTCGTGTGCTCTCGAAAATACTGAGAATGTTTCTACGTGGTTGGATTTTGATGTGATCGTATAGGCCGATCAATTTAGGATTCAAAATCGAAAATGGGGAAAAAATAGGAAAACAATGCAATCTTTCAAAATAGTTTTATTTTAGTGCTCAACTGAGCTATAAAGTTTGCCCCTTCGTACAGAGCCAGCAACATTGTCAAAAATATAAATTATAAATAATCGTGATTAGAGAGATATTGCAAACTGAAATAAGTTTACTTAACACGTTGACGGACACCTATGTAAATGAGGTGTCTGGTCATAAAAAACACTTTGGTTTTTTGCCGAATTTGAACTAATATTTGCCCAAAAAATTATGTGAGAAAAAAGAAAAACATTTCTTTGCATTTTTTCATGCAGATAACAGAGCGACGGCTGAGGCCGTCGTGTCCTAGCAGTCCGCACAAGAACAATTTTTATGCCAGGCAGGACACTGACGGCTATACCCGTCGTGATGGAAGTATAGCTAAAAAGTTTCTTTGAGAAATGTTGACAAAATCATACCTAAAGTCTTAAATAAATAAATGTATAACATTATAATCATAAAAAATCAAAACTAAAAAGAATATGTTATCATCTTATTGGTTATGCCATTCCTCAAAACAAGAAGCTGGACAAAGTGGTGGTTTATCTGTGCAATTCTTGCATTGCCAAGCTGTCTCTTTTCTGCACCGCAGATGATATTTTCCCTCCTTCTTATAGGTGTTAGCTACAGAAATTACTTTCATGTGAAGTGGAATATTTGCCATGTTGTTAGTTGATACTCGTTTTCTTATTTTTGACAGTTGTACAGGTAAAAAGTCTTGTCCATCTAAAACTTCGTTTGAGGGTAGACCTAACAGACTTCGGATTATGTATTCTCGAAACTCAAGCAAGCTTTATGTTGACATGTACAAAAGTATTGACCTACACGCGTACTAAAACAAATGGCAAAATAATGCAATTGCCCCGCGAGCATGAGGTAATAAAAGGGGGACCAATCACATGTGAATACCAGAATAGACACGTCTTTTTTTGTATTACTCGAACACTTTACACCATTCTACGATTCTACGTGTAAAATCGACGGAAGACTCCGTTTTTGCCTTATAAATACAAATACATGGACGGCCTAGGCTGTCGAAAATATCAAGTGTCCCAGTCTAGGGCACAGACAACGACGGGCATGTCCGTCGGTGTCCATCAACGTGTTAATAGTCCAAGAAACGAGGAAGCGGCCCAATGTTAAGTGTGCAAAAATTAGTATCCGAAATGATCGTATAGGAAATCAAAATTCAGGATGAGTTTCTATTTCATGCGACTCTATCCTGATATCGAAAAAAACGTGAAAAATCGGGTTTTCTATAACTCGTTGATTGTAAGGTATTGAAAATTGTTACTTACAGTTTTGCGTAGCCTATGGCAAGCCAAAAAAGCCTTTTTTGAAAAATTGATAAATATTGATTATTTTTCAAAATATATGAAGTTTTCTTAAAAAAGATGCTCTCCCAATGTGGCTACTCTTGCTCGGGGAATGATGTTACAGTAACCGTTCAGGGCTTATTTTTTTCTGTAAGAGTACTTTCATATTATCGAATAAATATATCAATTTTTGTTTATTTTAAGTGCCAAAAAATTACTTTAAAAAATTGCCTAATTTTTTTACATGTTTTTTTAAAATAAATTTCTTAATTTTGATATTAAAGAAATGTCTTTTATGAAAATAGATTTCTAGCATGATTTCACGCATTGAAAAAAAATTTATTCCTACGGTCACTAGGAGCCGAGATAACTTTTTTATTTAAAAAAAATCTGGAAGGAGCAATAATCATCGTACAGCAGTCACCTTCATGGATATTGATGTTGAATGCCTATATTTTCAATAAAAAAATACTAGAATATGTCTAGTTCATTTGCAGTATTATTCATTGATGAACAAAGTGAGGCGTGCAGGCGCGGAGCGATGCAATTCTAGCTCGTCCTGACAGTGTTATTGAAGAAACTGCTCTTCCTGAAGAAGTGAGTCATAATATGTGCAGAATTATTTCTTTATTGTATAAGTCATTCAATTGATAGATCTTTTCAATACCTACAGTTTCCTAATTTGACTTTTTTCGATCGGAGCTGTAGTTTTTCAGTTATCAACAAAAAACCGCTTTTCGCAACTTTGCCAATTTTCGAGAATCACGATCGAGTCGCATGAACGTATAGGATATTGAAATGCATGAGTTTCTACATGCATTTCAATTTCCTATACGCTCATTTAAATGCAATAAAAAGAAGAAAATAAATTTTAAACTTAATTTAATCCTTCATTTCGTTACATTATAAAATTTCAATTGATACAAAAGCTTGTCGCGAGAAGTATCTACAGTGAGCACGTAAAGGTTGGAACAAATTCGTTCAACGCTTGATACGGCTATTAGGGAAAATAAGCTCAGACACGTCGATTTTATTTTTCAGTTTCGCATTTTTTGTTCTACTCATATTTTTGATGACGTCATCGCTGTTCGAGCCATGACGTCACTATATATTTTTTTAAATGACCTTACCCTATTTTGATAATTCTTTCAAAAAGAACTCATTTTTCTGTGTATGGGTGTTATATTTTTTCATATGATCGATAACCGTATGTTCGAGAAATAAAAGATTTTTTATTCATGATAATGTAACATTAAGGGCCGGTATTATAAACATCTCTCGAAGTTAACTTTAATTTTAACAGTCAAGTTAACTTCAGCTTTAAAATGGCAGTTTTATAAAAGTCTCATTTCTGAAATAAAAAGAAGAAGAAGGCAAATATGTAACCTACAATTTTTCGCACTTTTTCCTGTGACATTTTCTAAATTTCTAATAAATAATAAAATTGCTATCAATAGATTTGAGAATCCTCCAAAATCTCCAATAACTACCAAGAATAAACATGTTGCATTAAATCTGAGTATAATTAACGTGTTACTGGCGGTAGAAGATTATTTCTAACATTGAAAATACTTATAATTCCAAAGTACCTAATTGGAACTATTAGAAATGTTGACTTATTAGTTGGTCTTTGAAAATATTTGCCTCTCTATATGCCCCTTTAACAAGCATTCAGACTCTCTTGATGATCGAAATCCGTTTTAATTTATTTTCAAATTCTATTTCGTTCCACAAGATAAAATGGTTTAACCGATTTCTAAATATACTTCGACGCCGAGGGCCTTCAATAATAATCACAGCATCTCCTTCATCGCCGCTTAAAAGTTCCTCGAAAATAACCTGGACATCGTTTGCTAACATTTATTGCGAAAAAAAGACAATCAAATTGAGTTTTATGCTAAATTATTGACAGAAGAACTGTCGAAAACCACCATTTTCTACAAAGTTAACTTTAACTGATACCACGTCCTCCCGATAAAGTTAACTCCTACCTTTTGAAGTTAACTGTAACTTGTGACGTCATTCCACAAGTTAACTTCCAGTTGTCTGTCAAAATAGTTTTATAATACCGGCCCTAAGTCTGTTAACGTAAACTTTTGACTTGAGGTATCTACACAAAATAAAATATTGTGGGGTTAGATCAGGAGATCTAGCTGGCCACTCTAAAATTTCTCGTCTGCGGGTAGGGGCTATTATTATCACGTCGTGGCGCTCTGGGGCGACTTCGGACCTCGGAATTCGATCGCAGACGAGAATTTTTAGAGTGGCCACCTAGATCTAACCCCAATAGATTTTTTTTGTGGGAATACCTCAAGTCAAAAGTTTTCGTTAACAGACCTGATATTACATTATTATGATTGAAATATCCCGAAAATACGGTTATGTAAGAAACAATATGACATCCATACACAGAAAAATGCTTCCTTTTTGAAGGTTTTATCAAAATAGGGTGAAGCTATTGAAAAAAAATTATAGTGACGTCATAGCTCGAACAGCGATGACGTCATCAAAAAACTGAGTATGCCGAAAAATGCGCAACTGAAAAATAAAATCGGCTTGGCTTGTCTGAGCTTATTTTCCGTAGTGGTCATATAAAGCGTTCAACGAATTTGTTCCAACCTTTACGTGCTCACTGTATATATTTCTTATTGTAAATTAAATTTGAAATTCCCTCAAAATTTATTCTCTGGACTAGCTTTTTAATCATTTAAAATTTTATAATGTAACAAGATGATGGGTTCAATTCACTTTAAAATTTATTTTCTTCTTTTTAGTGCATTTAAATAGAAGCTTTTCACTAAAAAGTTTTCTTTAAGTTTGTTATTTACGGATTTTTTCGTTTTCTATTTCGCGAGTTTTCATCAGGAAAGAATCGATTTTGTTTCATCATTATTTTCCATGTCGGAAACTATTGAAACATTTTCTGAATTCCTTTGCTTTTTGTATCTAGTTTTTGATGGGGGTCAGGGGGGTGAAATTCTTTTAAACCATAATATTCGACGATTATATACTTCTCACTATTTTTACGGATTGTTCCGATTTTAATTTCGCCAGTATTCCAACTTTTTCGAGAAAAGAAGGGGGATAGCCTCCCTAACTATTTTTTTTTCGCTGTAACTTTTGACGTCCAAATCCGTCAAGAAAACTTCCGAAACCCTTTGCGTTCTCTATCTAGCTTTCGGGGGGCAGGGGGGTACAATTTCTTCGACATTAATACCATCATCGGAACTGAACCAACATGTAAAATTTCAATTCCATGGGATAAGAAGCAGTGGTTCTAATTCAGCTTTCAAGATTTGTACCCATCTAACACAAACATAGAGCAAGTTAAGTAAAAGATTAAAAAAAAAAATAATGTGTTAACTTTCCCTCTCACTGTACATTAGGCTCGATATATTCTCCATCGTTTTGCATACATTTAACTGTTTTGTTTTTTTTTTAATGTTGTGAAGCATTTCTAATCATGGCATGTGTTATCTGATCGTCATATTTTATGTTTCAGACCATGCAGACCTTTTTATAAAGAATTACTTTTTTCCTTAAATTCAGTACTAAAATACTTTGCCATAAAAAATGTAGAGAACTTGAGCGGACACTCTGTATATCATTCAATACTTAATTTAACGAATTCATAAAATATTCATCTTGTAAACTATTTGAATGCAGTCAATATATCTAGCAATATGTCAATGCAAATAATGTGATTTATTCTGAAAATTTTCAGCATATGATTATTAACGTGATAAAAATGGTTTTGAATGGAATTACAAATGAATATAAATGCCCTGTATATTTTCACGTCATAATGATACTGTTGATAAGAGCCGGTTCATTAATCATGCCATGTTCATGATAAAATGTTATGTTTGATGTACCTCCGCATGTTTCATTAGCGTAGATTATTTTAATGGTCCAAATAGAAAACAAAATTGTGTACTTTAAACTGCTGTGCAGGCCAATTATGCAAGGCTTGTTGAATGAACCTACTTTGTATAATTACGAACGGTATCACATATTCATGATTAATCGAATGAAACCAAAGACGGAGGAAACGCAAAACCTCCTGTAGGTTTGTTTTTCAAACATGTACAGTTAGTCTAGTTAACATGTACCATTAAGAAAAATTGTATTGTCAGGGGTAATATAATAAGTGGTATGATTATTACCGATAATTTTTTGGAATATTAATGAATTGCAATCCCAAAGCTGAAAATACAACGAGTCCGCAGGACTTTTGTTCACCTGATTGTTCATAACTTTTGCAATTTTTTTCGGCCCCTTTTGGGAGGTTTCCTTAAACTTTCTACATGACATTTTCGGTGAATATACAAAGTTTTATAAAAATACCAATAAGGCTAATCTTTTTTAAAATTCTTAATGAATGGGCAAACATTATTTTTAAATATAGCAAAGAATTAAAAAGTTGTTTACATTTAAATTTTAGGCCCATATGCAAATTTTGAAATATCTTGTGATTATAATAATTTATAATAATGTAGTTGCTAATTAGGGTGGGATTCTAGCCCTCATTAGGTGGATAGGTATCTTGTTCGTTTTCAATTTTTTCAATATTTGTTCTCACCCACCTAATACCCTTCTGCTTTCTGAAATGAAAATTTTAACATTTTTTTAACTTCATTATTAAATACTTAATTTATTGGTCATAAATAAAAACGGGAATCTTGTCTGAGAACGTTATAAAAATAAAGTAGGTAAAGTTTTCTCGTTGTACTGCGGAATACATATTGTTTTCGTTTTTTTTCCATAGAACTTTATTGCCGTCAAAAAATTTGGATTTGAATTTAAAAATTTTGAACGGTGATGTAATAATATATGAACCATTGTCACAGCAATAGTCACAGTGAAGACAATTCTTTTTCATTTTACAATAGCATTTGGGAACAAACTAGTTTCATTTTATCGATAAAATAAGTTTTTGATGATTTCTAAAAGATTAACACCAAAAAGAAACAGTTTTCAATAAAAAATATATTTCGCAAAAATTGAAATTTTCAATTATTCCATATGGACACTTCAAATTTTTCTTATGGGCCTAAAATCTAATTGCTATGTGTTAAAATAACCCAACTTAGTAATAATTTTTTCAAAATTGCCTACATATTGGTGGTCACGTGAAATATATCTAAATCAATTTTTTATCTTTCCTATATATAAGTATGAGCCCCTATGAAGTTTTCTTTTTGACTCTGATAAATTTTCTCATATGGGCCATATATTATGGCCCACACAATACTACTTTGAAACCTATAACTAACTCAAAATATTGCTATGCATATTCTATTCACCTATGTAATTTATCTCCTTTAATGTTCAAAATCACAGTCATGTACTTTCCATTACAATTCAAAAACAATATCTGACGAAATTATCTTCATCGAAAATGTCTCGGGATTGATGAAGAACAAAATTATTTTCATAAAATGCCGTGAAGCTGCAGAAGTATATGCTGATAACTGAAACTGATGAAACTTCTTCAAGGTACCGTTCTTGGCCCCTCCTGTCCCTTTGGTGTTAACTAGAAAAGTTATGAAATAAATGGGATATGTTTCTTGTGAGTTGTGGAAGAATTGTGCTCAGAGAGTTGGTGGATGGATAGTGAGATTTGAATAGTGAATTCTTATCAGTCAGCTACAATAATAATACATGTTCATATCAAATAACTGAAGCAACACTGGGTGTATGTTAGGTTTGAACGTGAGTGGGCCCTCCACTGCGGCCAATGGCCTTTTTTTGGCTCACCCTAAGGTTATATTTCTCCCAGTATATCCAATCTGTTGACGAAATTGAGGAATGCATTTGGAGAACAATTTACCAGGTTTTCTGGCCTCACTCTCGTATCGCCAAATATTGAAAATCTGGTTCTGGTCGCTGCAGGGCATGTACACAGATTGTGTTTAGCCGTTTCATCATCCTCCATGCGTAGCCGGCACTCTGCATCTTGTGCGAGTCCGATTTTATGCATGTGTTGTTTGAGTTTGCAGTGGCCAGTAAGCAAACCTACTATAACTCTGATGTGCTCTACTGAGTTCTAGCAGTTTGTTAGAGTACCGTTTTTTCCTTGTACAAGCGATACATGCTTTGGAATGAGCTAGGTCCGGTAGACTACGCCATTACTTGAGACTTTTATTTTCTGCCCAGGCTGTTATGACATTCTTGGCAGTGCTATACGCCAAACCGATTACCGGTTCTGGTCCAGTGAAAAAGTTGTTCTGGGCCCCCCTTTTGCTAGGGCGTCCGCAATTTCGTTTCCTTCTAGGCCGTAGGTGTCTGCAGTTCCATACTGCTCTAGATTTAAAGCAGTTGGATTCAAGCGCTTTCAGTGCTGCTTGACTATATGAAAATAGTTTTAATGTGTTTCTTGTATGGTGTCGATTTTCCAGCTCACTTGCACACATTTCAATGTCATATACCTCTGCCTGAAACATCGTAGCTAGTTTACCCATATTGAATGAGCGTTTCACTACTGGGTTCATCCCATATATTCCGGCTCCGACGCCTTCCAACGTTTTGGAACCATCGGTAAACCAACGTTCATTTGCCCTACATAGGTCGGTTTCATTCCGGACCCAGTCTTCTCTTTCAGGAAAGACCACGTGTCGGGCGTGTGAAGGTTGGTAGGTTTAGGCATGATGTCTGAGGGCATTCCCAGAACGTTGTGAGCTATTATGCCCTCCAGCATGCTGCTGCTTCTCATGACACATGCTTGCGGTAGACTAATGGCCGCTTGGTAGAGTCTATGTTGCCCATCTTGCCTTTCTCTCCAGAGCTATTGGAGAGGAAGTAATCCAAGGAGGGCTACCATTGCTGCCGTTGGGGTGGAGCGAATGCTTTCAGTAATCCTTTGGCACGTTTGCCTCTGTAGTCCGTTAAGTTTAGCAAGTCTGGTGGAGCAAGGACCATCAAAAAATTGGTATTTGTTGATGGTCCTTGCTCCACCAGACTACAGAGCCATACGTGATCATTGGTCGTATGACGGTCACGTACAGCTAATATACGTGTTGAATTAACACCAATTAGTAACGATTAATTACAACACGTTGCCTTATTCTCCTTCTCTTATTTCATATTTGACGTTTTTGCCAGAATAGTATATAAAAATCGATTTGAAAATCAATATTCGTTGATCCTTTTCGTAATATCAAATTTGAATTGTGATTCAGAGATTTAATGTCTGTTTTTGTCCTTTGACGTCTCCAAACAATAGTTGGTCAGTTGACTCATATGTGCATTTATAAAAAAGTTAAATTGTACATACAATTGATAATCCACACTTCTCGTAATTTGCATTTTTACATATGTGGTAAACAGCGTTGGCACTGAAAATAAAGATATTCAATTTGAATGGACTATGTGCTCTCCGAATGACTCATTTATTCAAAGCTGCAGTAATTATCTGCAACTGCGTCGTAGTTTACATTGAGATGCACTCAGAATTACTTGTAGTTTATATGCAGAAAAGAGAATAATAATATATTCTTTCGATTGAGCTCAGAGATACGTTGTAATAAATATATATCTGTCGTCAATAAAAAAAATTCTCTCGTTTTGCTTCAAGATGAATTTCAATCCCTCGTCATAATTTATTGGAACTGCTTCTTTCTGTTCAATAATAATAAACAAGTATGATACATTTGAAGATGAGAAATTAACATCGTCAAAGTTGTTGTGACAATTTTTAATTTAAGAAACAAATCATGCAATCATGGTTTCCTGGCTTGTTGGTAGTTTTAGAATTACAAGCCCACGACTAACAATCCTGGAAAACATCGTATAGGTTTAAAAATTTTGAGTATTTGCTCAAAATCAACCAAACAGATTCCACATGAGTCAGAGTATACAAGAATCTCTAAAAATAATATGTATAAAGTTTATTCACCAAAAATGTACATGGGGATAAAATTTGGGAACATTTAAAAAGTACATATAATTGCGTAAGTATCGATTGTATTCGATTAAGCCTGATTTACGTAAAAACTAATTCTGAAATACAACTACAAACAAATTAATTATTGATAAAATGTGGCAAAATTACACTACTTACATTAAAATAAAAATAAACAATTTTGATTACACTACTAATAAAATTATTTCGTTAAAATATACATTTTTACCTACTGTAATAAAAATTATATTTAGGAGGATGTGAATGAATGCATTTTGTTCAATTTGAAGATTTTCCAAGGACTGCAAACAAATTTAGAAAAACTCAATACAAATGTAGATCAGTTATAAAACAAGTTTGATATTATCAACCTTACTGAAACGAGGATTATTGAAGACATTACTTTATTCCACTTGATAGATAATAGTGAGTTGTCTTTATTGGTTCTGTTAAATACATCATAGAAGTAACATGTCAAATAACAAAATCATTTGTGCACATGGGCACATTCTAAAACTGTATAAATATACAGGGTGAGTCAGAATAAGACCGACAAACTCCGAGTACAGATTCCTCACCACATTTCGAGGTGAAAAGTTTTTATCAAGGTATGTCCTAAAATGCACCCCTTCTGAAATACAGGGTGTCAAAAGTACGGACAAAAATTGATTTATTTATTTTTTTCCAAAACTCCGGAAGGAAAAAATTTGAAATTTGGTATACCAATCAAGATCTATCAACGTGACAATCCGGAGTTAAAATTTTTAATTTTCGTAAACCAGTGGCGTAGTTACTACGGTATGTGGTCTTAATTCCCTTCATATTTTCTTTGGCAAAGTGAATGGAGAAGTGAGCGCTAGACTCAGGTTCATCAATACTCTACCTAAAAGTCATAACATATACGTGGAAGTTTAGGTTTTTAAGATAATTGAGAAAAACTGAAGATATGTCCTGAGTAGCAACATCAATTCCTCTGTACAATAATCGCATAACATTAATTTTTTACAACATATTCGGATATTTGTCAACCTCCTGAATATTTCTTAATGGGAGTATCTGAAACATGGTAGGGATGAGTCAGAATGAGACCTAACTCAGTGATTTCACGACATCGATTTGATCAAATAATATGATGAATGAAAAAATTGTTGGTCTCATTCCGACTCACCCATACTATGTTTCCGATTCTTCCAACATTAAAAAATATTCAGGAGGTTGACAAATATTCCGATATGTTGTAAAAAATTACCTTTATGCAATTATTGCAGATATGAAATTACGTTGCTACTCAGGACATATCTTCAGTTTTTCTCAATTATCTTAGAAACCACAACTTTTAGGCACATAGAATGTTATTACTTTTAGGTCGAGTATCGATGAGCCTAACTGATGACAAACGCTCACTTGTCCATTCACTTCTCCATAAAAAAATATGAACGAAAATATGACCACATACCACCGTAACTACGCCACTGATTTTTGAAAACAAAAAATTGTGACTTCAAATTATCACGTTTATAAACCTTGATTAGTGTACCAAGTTTGATATTTTTTCCTTCAGAAGTTTTAGAAAAAAAAATAAAACAAGTTTTTTTTCGTACTTTCGACACCCTGTATCTCACGAGGTATTCATTTTAGGACATGCTTTGATAGGAACTTTTCACTTCGGAATGAAATGAGGAATCTGTGTTCGGAGTTTGTCGGTCTTATTCTGACTCATCCTGTATATACAAACACAAACACTCTTACAATAATCCAGATGTATGTTACACGTACAATTGTAGATGAAAAAATAAATAAAATAGCTTGTAAAATTATCACATTAAAATTACAAGTACACATAATATACTTAAATGAAATTGTATATAAAAAAATAAAATGTACACATGAAATTGACATACTCATATAACTAATATATCATAACGATGCTAGAATAAACCAAAACGATGGTATGGTGTTATTTATGTATTTGAAACAAAATATTCCATACAAAAGTTTAATTGTTACAATGTCACAAATCAGGGCTATAAAAATAACATTTATGTTCGAAAGAACTAACATTAAATTCATTGCTATATCGACCTCCATTTACGAACGTCAATAGTTTCATAGATAAATTGTATTTAGAAAATTCACAAAATACTGTTACTCATATTATTACAGAAAAATCGTTATTGAAGAAAATGGAAACAACTCGGTCAATAATTATTAACATAGCATGAGCATGAATGTATTTTCCCGTATTGACTTCTATACCAGAACTTCTTCTTATAGTAAATCCTGTATAGATTTTTTGTGACCTTCACATCACAGATAACAGTGCCATCAATTCTCAAATAACAAATCCTGAAAAACAAAAAAGTAGACATAAAGTAGGTACAAATATTTTCTCCACGATCATCACAGAATTTGCCAATTCTGAAATCAAATTTGATTACAGAATGCTGGAATTCTCTCTCTTGAGATTGAAGAAATATTCTGCAACACCTCTGCCCCCATGCAATTTAAATGTATTTACATTCTCTCTCTTGTGATAGAATAATATTCTCACACTGGTTAGCAATAATAACATTAGCCTTGAAGCAGTTGATTGTCATCGTAGTGGCAAAATTTGAGTAAGTGTCAAAATTATTGCTGTCACGTTTCCTATCTTTGATCGTGGAGAAAGTATAGTCTGCTACTCGGTTAGAATGAAAATTCGTGATGCTCGTGGTTCCTCACGCTCGCCTTCGGCTCGCGCTCGGAACTTTCCACTCGCATCGAATTTTCATTCTAACCTTGTTACAGAATATACTATTCTACATTACAAAATATTTATAAGTAATATGCAACTGGTGTAAAATTGGTCAAAAGTTTAATAAAAAGAACTCGATAAAGCCAGCGATAATTTTAAAGAACTCATCTAAAAATATGAGGTGCCGTTTTGGTAAAAATGTTTTTGTAAATATGTGAAATTTTGTGTAAATAAATGTATTGGTTGTAGCAATATATTTTATTTTGCTTTGCGATATACATGTTTTTCATCAAACACAATATATCAACCGAATATCGAATTCTATACCCCACATTAATTATGCAATAATCGTAAGGGGATCGCTACAAAAAATCATATTTCACAGCTATTAAAGAACATAACTTGATGTCATCGGCAAATAATGAACGTTTAAGTAGAATCTATTTCGTCATTCAAATCATTAATAAATAATGCAAATAATAGGGGACCTAGGTTTGAACCCTGTGGAACCACACGAGGAAGTAAAATAAAAAAAATTGTGAAATTTGTTTTTTTTGCGAATCTCCCAGGTTATCGGAGAAAACCCCTCAAAAGCAGAGCAGAGTAATTAAGTTATTTGAATTGAGACGACTATAAGAAACAAATTGAGACCGTTGAGTGAAATCAGATTTGAGGAATGTTTTGTACAATAGAAAAGTTCGTCAATTCCGTCAAACGCTTTGGCAAAATCTGTGTAGATAACTGCTACTTGGCAGCGATTATCAACCTGGTCAGATCTGTGTGTGTACTCAGTTGAATTTGTAACCGTTGATTGACGTAAAAATTCGATTGTAAATCACTGTTTCAAAGAGCTTGGCGTAGTTAGATAAGACAGAGATATGGGACGATAATTTTGAAAATCAGCCTGATCACCACTCTTAAGTTTTGGGGACACCCGAGAAATATTTATGTCTGGAACTGTATTGAATTCAACAGCTGAATCGAATGATTCACTCTGTCTTTAATCCAAGTTTCAAAACTACCATGGCAACTCTGGTCTTTATATACCTACATCACTATGCGATTACTGTTTGATATCAATGGTTACACAAACCCTCCCAACATTCTAGGTATTGGTCTGTCATTTTGAACTGCCGTGATGACGTAATATGAATCAACCTGAAGAAATTGTTATTTTTGTATTGAGTGTTTTTTCAATGGCACAAGAAAGTATTAATTTTTGGCCGAGCCGCAGGTCGATGCCAAAAATTCTCTCGAATGAGCCATGAAAACACGAATTTTATACACGAAATACAAACAACTGGACTCTCGTTTATTAAACACTTGATACTTGTTACAAAAAGGTCGTTTATAGTTAATGTACAATCATTTGTTATTATTGCACTCATCCTCTCTTAACGAAAAGTGATTGGTCTATTTGTTAACTTCTATACAAACCGATCAAGTGAGACTTACACTGAAATGTCATTAGTAGTATTTGTCGATATCGGTGCACGACTGAAAAAACCTGTTCTGATCCTATCGTCTGGTGCATTTCTTCTTATCGCGCAGCAGTTGACTGATAAACGTCTATTTTTAGTAGTATTTATGGTGCGAGTATTCCAAGTTTGCGATACGAACCAAATGGTTTTAACCGTTTCAAAATCATTTTTGGTACTTTAGTTTACTCAAGTAAACAAGTCGGTAGTTAGTGATTTTCAAGTCTGGAAGTACAGGGTGAAAAATTCCGCTTACTACATTTATTTTATCCATACAGTTGTCAAACTTCAGCAACTAGATTATCTGCACAATAAACTGATAACTTAAACAACATTATTTAGGGCCGGTTTTTTCAGTTTCAGTTAAGCTCTCCAGTAACCAACTAATAGTTTATATGGTGTATGTCATTCTTTAAATGACATTTCAACCATTAGTTGATTGATCTGGAGTTTAACTGAAACTTAAAATAGTGGCCTAAATAGGTAATTTTTTACAAGGTATTCACTGAATATCATCTGTGAGGAAATTTTATCTTATAACTTGGAATGATACTTACAAACAAATGACCAGAGAATACACAGGACGTTTCCTAACTACAGTACGAAATTGCAGAGGGTGATTAGAAATGGAAGTAGAAATATTTATTTATCCTTTGGGACATTACAAGATGTATAGGACAAGTCAATCACTCACTGAGAAGTGTTACAGATTATCGTAAAATTATGACATGAAAATATATAAAAATACATAAAAAATACAGATGGCACAATAAAAATAGTAGGGCTCTACACGCTATCATAGATGTATTCTTTTATACTATAGTAGCATTTACTCGTCATCAGAAGTTTTATTGTCTTCTTGAAATTACTGAAGGAATCTATACTCCTAATGGTAAGTGGAAGTTTATTGTAAATTTTTATTCCCATATATCTGAAACTATTTTCTAGTTTCGTAGTTTTGTGTCTGGGAACACATACGTGACAGAACTCCTGGTATCATAATGATGATTTGAAGAATTGAGCTGAAATTTATCAATGTTTTTTCTCACATATAGAATACTTTGGTAGATGTATATGCTGTAGGAAGGCATAATTTTATATTTAATAAATGTGGGCTCACAAGTTTGTTCGAAGTCTAAGCTGAACATTTTTCGTATGATTTTTTTTCTGTGTTACAAATATTTTACCGGCATCTATAGAGTTTCCCTATAAGATTAAATTATAACATAAGTGAGAGTACACTAAGCTATAGTAGACGTTAATTACTACACTGGTGGGCATGCAGTCTTTTATTTTTGAAATTACATTAAAAGCCTTATTCAATTTCAAGTTTACTGCGTTAACTTGTTCTGTCCGTCTAAGACTGGAATCGATATGTAAGCCCAAGAAATTTGTTGTTCTTGTTGATTCAATTTTTTCACCTTCGACTCAACATGTTAGAGAAGATGATTTGGAGGAAATATTGTTGGAATGAAAATATACACATTCTGTCTCATCGACATTAACCATTAAACCGTTAGATTTACATCAGTTCAAAAAAGAATTTACAGTATCTGCAATTAATGATATGAGTTCCTCTGAAGTCTGTGCGGAGACCGCAAATGAGGTATCGTCCGCATATATAGTTAGCATTTGCATTAGTGGCCCCTGCACAGATCCCTGTGGAACTCCTCTGTTCATAATATGAGACTTGAAGGTATCATCCTTTACTTTGACTATCATCTTCCTATTACTGAGAAAATCTGTAGTCCAATCCAAGAATATTACCTGGAATCCAACATTAAACAATTTATTCTCTATAAAATTTATGTCCAAACTATCGAAAGCTCGTGATAGGTCAAAAATAGCCCTTCCACGTGCCTTCCTCTATCCAGTTCCGTATATTAAAAAAGATTGCATGCAGCAGTTTGTGTTGATCTGTCGGCTCGGAATCCATGTTGGTATGTTGATAAGCTTGATGATATTCAGTAAAACTATCAAACAAAAGTTGTGTTTGTCAGCTAGGTCACTTATTATTCTGAGATCACAGTTGATGTTTTTTGAACAGATTCAAAATTTTCCATGTTGAGGTTTGAATAAATCTGAGTATAATCTGCGTATGCTTGAAGTTTGCAAGATTTAATTGAGGTTAGTATATCACTTGTATATACATTGAAGAGTAGCGGCCTTATATAACAGATTCAACTTTCGCTTTTTAAGCACAATTTTAAAATGATGTTGACTAAATGCACCTTAATTGAAAACTCCGAATTTTACTAATATGACAGTACTATCAATGTCAGCTTGTTTCCAGAGCACCAATAGAGTGGCTTCAATAATTTTTCTCGAAAACGAAGCTGGATACGAAGAAAACACAAGAGACCAAAAAATTGTATTTCACTTGCTTAATCTAAATGAATAAATAATATAATCTCCAAAAATATCGGTGACGTATTTTTTCTTCTCAATATTGTTGGCTGTGGTGCCCACTTAGACGGCACCTGGATCTAATAATTACAATTAATTTAGGGCTAAATAAGCTCCATTAGTTCAAATAACTATACGAAATTTCAACCAAATCGATTCAAGAATATTTCTGATATTTTGAAATACCGTTTTTTATTTCGAGGCTCTGTTTCTCACAAACAAAGCAACTCCGGACGTATGTTTAAAGGACCTTTTTTTCTTAAAATGACCTAACGAATCACCCACTGCAGTTTCGTACCGCAGTTCTTCAAATTCAAACCCACATTTTGAGTCTTATGCAGCTTTTGATGGCTAATTGATTTTCGAGGAAGTTATTTATGGAAGGCATAATCTTTTCCAATGAATATTATTGAATTTGATTTATGGATCGTCATTGAAAAGTAGTTGAGAATGACGCCCAAACACCGGTTTCTGATTTTGTAACTTCCCCACAACAGCCATTAAATCAGCTGAAATTATTTAATAGAAATAATTCTTCGTCAATTCACATCTCGAATGGGCCATTGAGTGCCAGTTAGAAAGGTGTTTATTATTATTCTCTCAAGATGACTGGCGTGGGTCGCACTCTCGGTATTAACGATTTATTGTGATATTATGGAAAGGTACGATGGTGATGTGGTAATTGATATTCGGACGTGGGCGTCAGAGTTAATGAATGTCCTGTTATCTCTTTCAATAACATTATCACCTTTATATTGTGCCGCGTATGTTGTTTATGTAATCGTCACTATATAACTCCCAAGTGACATGAGAGTTGGTTCACAGTGATCAAAACGTTTAAGGATGACGTATATTTTTACCAAAAAAAATATAGTTATGATATATCCATCTATTCATCTACCAATTCAGCATTTCAGCCAATTTCAATCAAGAAGAAAAGCCAGTTCGTTTGTAACTAAAAATAAGAGCTTTATTTTTATTTACTTGCTCATTTAATACAGCAATGCCTGTGAGCTGCTCAGATTGGTACGGAAGGTCGTGGGTATCGTTATCTGCAGTATAATAAATAGATCCTTTGACAAATATTTACGGAGACAGAGATAAAAGATACTAGGTAAGCATGGGCACCGGGTTCTTTTTTTATTAAATGAAAATACCAAAAACACGGATTTGTCAAAGGATAATCTTTGTGCTTCTTCTCAACAGTAAAAAGCCAGAATTTCAGAAAACACTATATTCACAAAGTTACATTTTTTTATGACTGGAGAAACATGTTTGCATACATAAAATACAATTTTTAGAAAGGAAACATACAAGCTAGTTTAACTAGAGTCGATTCGCTTACAAAATATTAGGTGGTTTGTGGTTCGTTTACATTCTATGATCAGTCGTTGCGATGAGTGGAACGCTACTTCAACGTTGGACGTAGGTGCTTTTAGGGGTGTCTCAAGACAATGGCTACTCTACTAGCTGGATAGGATATGTAGTCTGTCTGGGATCTTTCCTGTAGCGCAGATACTTGGACGCTGAGATATACGCTGTGAAAAAGTAAACAAACCAGTATCTTGTGACAGATTTGAGTGACATGACTCGTGATATGGGCGAAATCGAAGACAAGAGTAGTCTCAGATTTTCTTAAAGATATAATACAAAATTATGTAAAATTTTATCAGTTAAATGTTTCAAGGATACAATTTAGACAAAGAATTTAAATTTACAATTTAGACATATGAGTATTAGGAAAGGAATATGGAGGTTTGCTGATTTAAACAATGTTTCTAAGATGCATCTGAGGTAAAGAATATAAATTTGTGATGAAGCTTAAATTTAGAATCTTCTCAAGCAATAGTAGAGAAGAGTCCAGTCTCAAACGAGCACAAGAAAAATAAATTTCATGAAAATATTGCTTTTTAAATTTTTTTTTATATTTAATAACAGTTTACAAGTGTTCAGAAGAACTGACATGTAAGAAAAATCATGAGAAAGTATTGATCTCTCTCATAAAAAATAGATACAAGGATATAGATCGAGAGAGAGAGTATCGAGGTAGTCCTTGACTTGATTTGTGTCACAACGACTGGAAGTGAAAGGGTGTCGTGGAGAGAGGTTTCAAAACATATAGGGTTTCTTTTGGCTATTGGCCAGGTCCTTCCATCCAAACCTGGGCAGTGATGTGGAAGAGATCGAACCAAGAGTTCAAAGAATCATGAGCGAGTTCAGCTTTGACAGATTTAATGAAAAGATAAATTTAAAGCTTTAAACTCAGCCATGAATCCAGTCCTCCTTGCTACAAGACCAGTCTTTCCTGCAGATCACTATCCAAGTTCAGGAGGTGTACCTTTAGTTTCTAGTTTGCTGCTCGCACCTAGGCTTGCCTTCTAAGCAGATTGATATTTTCTGACACTCAGGAAAACTTGTGGAGGCCCTTGGTATCACTGAAAACCATTTAGCACGAACAGAAACATGTTTGATTCATATTTTAACGTTCGAAAGATAGAATTTACAGAAATTATTTCCACATGTGAGTCATCAATTTTAGAGGTTAGAAACAATTCATTTATGACATTTCATGACCGACTCGTCGAAAAAGGGTACGAAATGTTATTCAAATTAGATTAAATTGTAGATATTTATTTTCAAAATTTGAAGATATCGGTACAGATAATTAGTAGTGACGCACATGTGGCCATCTTGTTTTCATGAAGCGTGAAGATCAAAAATACATTTTGGAAATTTAGAAAAATATGCCAAAAGAATGCCGATATGTATATCGATTCGATAGGTGAATCGATCAGATATTGATTATGTTCACAATGAACATATATACGACCTTTCATCTCCTCGTTGTGGAAAATTTATCTTTCCCTAAGGGATATTCAAAAAGCAACCGACTCTTCGAGTGCTCAATTCAGAAAGGGACGAAGATGGAAGAAGTCCTTTCAAAGAAGGAAGTCAATCTCCCTCTCACTCTGTCTATGTTCAGTGTTACCAATCACTGAACAATTGAATAAATTGGAACATCTCAATAACATGTGATACCAACATGAAATAAACAAAATAAAAAGCAACCAAATGTTTTACAGATCGTTACACGTTGTATGACATTTCTGAAGAAAATATATAGTCCGTAAAATAAAGGCATGGAATAATAAACCGCTCAGATTCATCGATTCCATTGACGTACCGTAATTTCTTGGACCGGGTAAGTATAAGTACGAAACCTATAATCTTTTAAAGACCAGTCCTTTTTATAACTGTAAAGAATTGTAGTAGTAGGTACTCGGTAACGCTGGTATAAAGTGCTTTTTGGAAATTATTTGTCGTGTTTCTGTGTTTAGCTTGTATATATACAGGGTGTAAACTAAATGATGACATTAATTTCCGGTGGTGATTCCTTGTCATATATATTATGAAAAAAAGTTCATATAAACTTATGTCCTAACTTGCTTTTTTTTCAAGTGACTGAATGTCAAAGTTTTAATATAAATTCGTTCATTTATTAATTACACAAAAGTCTTTTCCCCGATTTTCATGAAACCTGGTGTTACAGTTAGCAGTTAAAATAAGCTTGTTTTCATGAGGTTAGATTTCAAATTATAAGTAGCGAAGGGTCACCTGATTGATAATTATGGTGAAAATCACTGTACGCCACTGTTTTTCTCTAAGTTTCATATTTCTATCAGATTGAACATTTAAAAATACAACTCATAATGCCGTGAATTTGAAATGGCAACACTTTGTCACTCCTTTATTGGTTTCGACATTTTTTTTCCTGACATTTTTTTTTCCTGACATTTTTTTTTCCTGACATTTTTTTTTCCTGACATTTTTTTTTTCTGACATTTTTTCCTGACGACATTTTTTCCTGACGACATTTTTTCCTGACATTTTTTCTGACGACATTTTTTCTGACGACATTTTTTGTGACGACATTTTTTCTGGCGACATTTTTTTCTGACTTTTTTTACTGACATTTTTCTGACGACATTTTTTTCTGACGACATTTTTTTCTGACGACATTTTTTTCTGACGACATTTTTTTCTGACATTTTTTTCTGACATTTTTTCTGACGCCATTTTTTTCTGACGCCATATTTTCTGACGCCATTTTTTTCCTACGCCATTTTTTTCCTACGCCATTTTATTCTTACGCCATTTTTTTGCTGACGACATTTTTTGCTGACATTTTTTTGCTGACGACATTTTGATGACATTTTTTGTTGACTGTACTTTTGCAACATTTTTTGCTGGTGATATGAAGCACTAAAACTCGAAAAGCATGACAATGATCAAGTTATAATTTTGAAAGATTGGCCTACAGAGTGGAAAATTTATCTCAACGGCAGAGAATTTCTGACATTGAAACAAAAAGGGTTTTCATAGTGCAAAATAAACCCGTAACATATTTTCTGAATGAAACGTTTTTAAAAATATTTCCAACGTCAACTTTTCTAGTTTTATGTTCATGCGCGGAACGCTTATTTCTTCGAATAAGCGCTTCGTACCAGCACAATAACAAGTCTTTTCTTTTGTTTCAGAAGATGAATTCGTCGCGATCAATTATTTTGATGAGTAACTGGGTGCAGAAGCTGCTGTGCGTAATTTTCGATGCCTGCGGGCCTCCAGGACGAGTTGGCGAGTCGCATTTTTAAGGCAGACCACTAGCGAGGTATAGAGTTCCTACGTGATTTTCGATTGTAGGAACTTCATACCGTGCTCTTGGATGTGTCTTTAGTCTTCGTGCCTCGCGCATCTTCGAGAGGATCGAAGAGAGACGGGAGACGTTGCGGCTGGATAGTTTTGTTAATTTTATATGATTCAGTTTATGGCGTTATTTTATGATGGCTATTATTTTCATCGGAAATTAATGACATTTAATTTGTATATTTATACTTCGGAGTGGAAAAATTGAGAATAGAACTAATAATCATTGCATATCTCCTCCAACTCGGGAGTCTTGAGTAATTCGAGTTGTAATGTGTTATTAGTCATGACAAAAATCTATTCCGTAGACATTGAATAATTTCTTGGTGATCTTGAATGCTTCTTGCTTGCCTCAAGCTAACGCTCCTGATGTTGAAATTTATTATATTGCATTAGAAATTTATATTGTTACAATCGATGCTTTGCTTTATTGTAAGTTTTCTATTGTGTTCAATATAATTTGTTTGGACCATGTCCTGACGACGTTTTTTCCTGACGACGTTTTTCCTGACGCCTTTTTTTCCTGACGACGTTTTTTCCTGACGACGTTTTTTCCTGACGACGTTTTTTCCTGACGACGTTTTTTCCTGACATTTTTGCCAACATTTTTTGCTAGCGAAATTTTTTAATAACATATTTGCTGACGACTTATTTATCTGAAATTTTCTGCCGACTACATTTCTTGCTGACATTTTGATGGTATTTTTTGCTGACATTATTTCCTGGCATTTTTTGCTGTCGACATTTTTCCTGACCACATTTTTTGCTGACCATATGTTTTGCGGACGACATTCTTTGCTGACGACATTTTTTCCTGACGACATTTTTTCCTGACGACATTTTTTCCTGACGACATTTTTTCCTGACGACATTTTTTCCTGACATTTTTTCCAGACATTTTTTCCAGACATTTTTTCCAGGCATTTTTTCCAGACATTTTTTCCAGGCGACATTTTTCCTGACGACATTTTTCCTGACGACATTTTTCCTGACGACATTTTTTCCTGACGACATTTTTTCCTGACAACATTTTTTCCTGACATTTTTTCCTGACGACGTTTTTTCCTGACGACGTTTTTTCCTGACGACGTTTTTTCCTGACGACGTTTTTTCCTGACATTTTTTCCTCAAGACAATTTTCCTGACGACATTTTTTCCGGACGACATTTTTTCCGGACATTTTTTCCTGAATACATTTTTTCCTGACTACATTTTTTCCTGACTACATTTTTTCCTGACTACATTTTTTCCTGGCGACATTTTTTCCTGACATTTTATGCTGATGACAGTTTTTCTGACATTTTTGCTGATAACAATTTTTCCTTACATTTTTGCCAAAATTTTTTGCTAGCGAAATTTTTTAATAACATATTTGCTGACGACTTATTTATCTGAAATTTTTTGCTGACATTATTTCCTGGCATTTTTTGCTGTCGACATTTTACCTGACCACATTTTTTGCTGACCATATGTTTTGCGGACGACATTCTTTGCTGACGAATTTTTTCGCTGGCATTTTTTGATGACGTAATTTTTTCCTGACGACAGTTTTTGCTGACGACATTTTTTCTGACGACATTTTTTCTGACGACATTTTTGCTGACATTTTTCCTGCCGATATTTCTTGCTGGCGATATTTTTGCTGACATAATTTTTTTGCTGGCGACAGTTTTTGCTGACGACATTTTTGCTGACAAGATTTGCGAAATTTTTTCCTGACGACAGTTTTTGCTGACATTCTTTGTCGACATTTTTTCCTGGCGATATTTTTTGCTGACGATATTTCTTCTGACATTTTTTGCTAACATTTTCTGCTGGATACTTTTCTAGCTGAATTTTTTTTTTTTGAGTTTATACCTGACATTTTTGTTGACGAAATTTTTCCTAACATTTTGTGCTGACGACATTTTTTCCTAACGACAGTTTTTGCTGACAATATTCTTTGCTGATGAAATTTTTTCCTTACATTTTTGCCAAAATTTTTTGCTGGCGACATTTTTAATAACATATTTGCTAACTTTTTATCTGACATCTTTCGCTGACGACGTTTTTATCTGAAATTTTTTACTGACTACATTTCTTGCTGACATTTTTGTTGATGATATTTTTGCTGACATTATTTCCTGGCATTTTTTGCTGTCGATTTTTTTGCTGACGTCAGTCTTTGCTGACGACATTTTTGCTGACATTTTTTGCTGGCGACATTTCTCGCTGAAATTTTTCTCCAGAAATTTTTTGCTGACGACTTTTTTCGCTTGCATTTTTTTTCCTGACGACAGTTTTTGATAAGGACATTTTTGCTGACATTTTTCCTGTCGATATTTCTTGCTGGCGATATTTTTGCAGGCGAAATTTTTTGCTGACAGTTTTTTCTAATTTTTTTTGCGGAACACATTTCTATCTGACGACATTTTTTGCAGACGATATTTTTTTCTGACGACAGTTTTTGCTGACGACATTTTTGCGAATATTTTTTGCTGACATTTTTGCTGACATTTTTTCCTGCCGATATTTCTTGCTGGCGATATTTTTGCTGATGTATTTTTTTTTCTGAAGACAGTTTTTGCTGACAAGATTTGCAGAAATTTTTCCTGACGACTGTTTTTGCTGACATTCTTTGTCGACATTGTTTCCTGGCGATATTTTTTGCTGACGATATTTCTTTTGACATATTTTGCTGACTACTTGCTGGCTACTTTTCTAGCTGAATTTTTTGTCCTGACATTTTTTGCTGACGAAATTTTTCCTGACATTTTTTGCTGATGATATTTTTTCCTGACATTTTTGCTGACGACATTTTTTCCTGACGACAGTTTTACCTGACAATATTCTTTGCTGATGAAATTTTTTCCTTACATTTTTGCCAACATTTTTTGATGGCGACATTTTTTAACAACAAATTCTGACATTTTTTACTGACATCTTTTGCTGACGATATTTATCTGATATTTTTTGCTGACTACATTTCTTGCTGACATTTTTGTTGATGATATTTTTTGCTGGCATTATTTCCTGGCATTTTTTGCTGTCCATTTTTTTTATGACGAGTTTTTGCTGGCGACATTTTTGCTGGCGACATTTTTGCTGGCGACATTTCTTGCTGAAATTTTTTTCCAGGCATTTTTTGCTGACGACTTTTTTCGCTTGCATTTTTTTCCTGACGACAGTTTTTGCTGACATTTTTGCTAATAACATGCTTTGCTAACGACATCTATACTGCCATTTTTTCCTTACGACATTTTTGTTGACGACATTTTTATTGACATTTTTTCCTGCTGATATTTCTAGCTGGCGATATTCTTTCCTGACAGTTTTTGATGACGACAATTTTCTGACGACAATTTTCTGACGACATTTTTGCTGACGACATTTTTGTTGACGACATTTTTGTTGACGACATTTTTGCTAATAACATTTTTGCTAATAACATTCTTTGCTGACGACATTTATGCTGCCATTTTTTCCTTACGACATTTTTGCTGACGACATTTTTGCTGACATTTTTTCCTGCCGATATTTCTTGCTGGCGATATTTTTGCTTACGAAATTTTTTGCTGACGACACTTTTTGCTGAACACATTTCTACCTGACATTTTTTGTAGACCATATTTCTGCTGTCAATTTTTTTTGCTGACGATGTTTCTGCTGACGAGATTTTTGCTGACATTTGTTGCCGACATTTTTTGCTGACATTTTTTGCTGACAATTTGCTGACAATTTGCTGACGACATTTTTTCCTGACCTTTTTACTGACGACATTTCTACTGACATTTTTTGTTGACGACATAAATATGTCAAAAATTTCAGAATAATTTCTGAAATTTTTGCCGACTACATTTCTTGCTGACATTTTTTCATACATTTTTGCTGACGAATTTTTTTGATGACGATATTTTAGCTGAACACTTGGAAAATATTTATGGAGTTTTGTGACGCCAGAAAATATGAATTGCATGGAAATCGTACTCTCGAAGAACTTGCATTAATACTCAAGGATTGGTCGATTAATATGAGAAAAAAGGATAGCACAGAGTTTAAGGAGGGTACTGTTAAAACTGTATGGAATATAATAAGCAAATTATTACAAGAAAAGTATTACAAGGAGTATATCATGCTAGACTAGACCCCTTTAAAAGTGTTGCATTCAAACAAGCGCGGAATGCACACGACGCGGCACGAAGAAGTTTACAAACAGATCCCACTAAAGGCAAAACAAGCTCAGTACCATTAACTTCAACGGAAATGAGTAAAATTATAAACTTTTGGGATGAAAATATCCCTATAGGACTCCTACGCAAATTTTATCACATAGTAGCGGTGGAATTGGCTTGGAGAGGTGGTGAAGGTGCTGCTTGCTTAGTTGATTATTTTCATATCGAAAAGGACAACAATGGATCTCCAACTAATAGGATAGAATATAATTCAATTTTCAGTAAAACCTGCCAGGGGGGTTCAAAGAACTGCACCTCTAGCAAATGGTTGGTTCAAAATAGTGATAACAATGCTTGTCCTGTCAGCTTATTCATTAAATTATTATCAAAACGAGGCACAAATATCAAGACAAATAAATAGACTATTCTTAAGGCCAAATCGTCACTGGACGACAGAAATTGATAACTGGTAGAAATATAATCAACGGATGGACGAAATCTTCTGCTGAAGCAATTGGCTTGGATACGAAACAGGAAAATAACCAATCACTTTAATAGAGCAACTGCAGTCAGTCAACTAGCAAAGAGTGGAGTTCAATAACAACAATTTATGAAAATTACTGGGCACAATAATGGAAATTCCATAAAACCTTATTTGAATATTGATCAGGAACATCATAACCAAATAATCAATAGTATGCGTGGAAACACCTATGCAGTAACCGAAGCGAATACAGCAATATCAACGAAATATCATTATACGAATTGTTCTTTTAATAACTGTGTGTTCAATAAATAATTTTGTTCGAATTCCAAAAAAATTTCGCTCAACTTTCGTTTAGCTGAAATCAGTTACAGAAAAACTGTTGCCATGGCAACCGTTGCTAGGGTAACGACAATACAAAAACCCGATTTCCGTGGTGCGTAGTTGTCAAGTTGTCCACTTTAGTTCAGCTGAAATCAGTTATGAAAAAAAGGTTACCATGGTAACCGTTGTTAGGGTGAAGAGTAAACAAAAATGCTATTCCCGTTCTGCGGAAATGCATAGTTGCCAAGTTGAACCAGTTATAGTTTAACTGAAATCAGTTATGGAAAATATGTTGCCATAGAAACCGTTGCTATGACCACAAGTAAACAAAAACCCGATTCCGATGGTGCGGAAATACATGGTTGCCAAATTGTCTGCTTTCCTTTGGCTGAAATTTGTTATGCAAAAAATATAGCCATGATAGTCGTTATGGTGGAAACGAGAGATTGCCAAGTTGGGAAAGTTATGGTTTAGCAGCAATTGGTTATGGAAAAAGTGTGACAACCATTGCTATGATCACGAGTACAGAAAACCCCAATTTCCGTGGTGCGGAAATGCATGGTTGCCAAATCATTGCTGTTACCAAGTTAGGGGTGCTTGAAAAAGATTTGTGGAAATAACTGTTAAATAATATCAAAATGAATATTTATTCATCTGAAGGCGCATCCTTCAAAAAGATTATTTATATAAGTATTTACATTTGTCAATCTTACTTTGATCACAAATAAGCAAAGCAATCGCTTGCCCCACAGGCCACACACTATAAATGATCATGATCTTTTTCATAAATTTGAGAAAATGGACAAAGTAGTAACTTGAAGGCGAGGGGGTCCGGCCGACATTTCGCAAATCCGCGCGCGCGGATTTGCGAAATGTCGGCCGGACCCGCTCGCTTCGCTCGCGTGGCTTGTGATATAGACCTAATATCTCAAATTACTGTATGGGTTCACAATAAATTCAACATTTGACCGAATTATAAATAGATTATTCTCCACATCGTCTCTTCCGAAACAATTTCAACATCAAGGTTAAGTTAGTTCAGGACAGTTAAGATTGGGAAAGAGTTTTTTCATTACCTGGAGGAAATTGACAAAGTAGTAACATGAACGCAAGTGCGTCCGGCAATGAATTTGCCTTTTCCGAAGCAATAAGGATCAGTTTAGTTAGTTCAATGTAGTTAAATGTCCAGCGTGGCTTTAGCCGAAAAAGTAGTTGTTTTCTGTTAGATATTACGAAAAAATAGCTTCATTTAATTTGAACTTCTCTGAATGAGAATACGAATTTTCAGTTTCGTAATTTTTTTTAAGTTAAAGGGTCTTTTCACAATATCTATCAGATGTAGATCAATGTCCAGCGTGGCCTCAGTCAGGGAAATAATTGTTTCCTGTTACATATTACAAAAAATAGATTAATTTTCATCCTAGGTTGTTCCCATTTCCAGTGGAGTGAGTCATGGTTTTTTTTATTGAGAATGTTCCCCTTTCAAGTTTCAATTTAATTTCAAGTTGATAATTTGGCAACCGCGCACTTTTCCAAAACGGAAATCGGGTTTTTTTTTCACTTATCCTAGCAACGATTTTCCCACGGCATCAACTTTTTCTTAACTGACTTGAGCTTAAATAAAGCAGAAAATTTGGCAACCACGCATTTCCGCACCATGAAAATTGGGTTTTTGTTTACTTCTGATCAAAGAAACTGTTGTTATGGCAACAACTTTGCCGTAACTGATCTCAGAAAAACTATAACTGGTCCAACTTGGCAACTATGCATTTTCGCAAAACGGGAATAGCATTTTTGTTTACTCGTTAACCTAACAACGGTTTCCATGTTAACCTTTTTTCTGTAACTGATTTCAGCTAAACTAAAGTGGACAACTTGGCAACCACGCAATTCCGCACCATAGGAATCGGTTTTCTGTATTCTTGTTACCATAGCAACGGTTGCCATGGCAACGGTTTTTCCATAACTGATTTCAGCTAAACGAAAGTTGACCCAAAATTTTCTCACCGAATATCCCTCGAACATTGATAAATAACTCATAATTTTATCACAACTTCCTCAAGCACGTTATTTTAGGTAACATCCCTCCGCCTTCGGCGTCGGGATGTTACCAAATAACGTGCTTTCGAAAACTGTGATAAAATTATTTCTTTAGTTATCAATGTCCTTGGGATATTGTAGCTGAAAATCAACCATTTTTGCATTTTCAATGAAATTTTTTTTGTGCCATCTTAAAGTCGAGATTTCTACGAAAATAGTAAAAACAAAAACAGTTGAAAAATAAAAAATTTCTAAACCAACTTATTTGATTGAAGGTTAGGATTTTTTAAATTTAAATTCGTATACAATCGAAATATAAATATTTTGCTTTGAAAAGAAAATAAGGCTTATTTAAAACACAAAAAATTACGTTTTCACCAAGTTTCATAACTTTTTTGAGGGAGATGAAAATTAAAAACAAAAAAAAACGGTTTTCATCACTTTTCTCGTAATTTTGGGATAATGCCGAAAAATTATTTATACCAAAGTTTTTATTCATCTATAACTTTTGTTGTGATCTCAAAAAATAAGAAAGATATGTGTTGATACTTCCACAGGCGTATCCTTTCCACATGGTCGGAAAAACCTGGTCAGGTAGCTCCTATAACAGCACAAATGATGCAAATCTCCCAGGTGAGTGCAGACAGTGACAGTGTTTCTTCTATAGCAATCTGTAAGAAGAAAAATTCAAAATTATTAAATGTGACATCTGTATCCAGTAAGTGGGGTGAAGTGGTATGACAGCAAGTACAACAATAAAGTTTGAAATTTTACAGAAATGCCAACGTAGAATTGAAAAAACAAAAACTGAGATCAAGCAAATTATTGTTAATATAGGATAATGTCTTTCCATCTACTATAGTGAAATTTCGAAAAATCCTGGTGGAAAGTCGAAAAGTAATTGTAATCCAGTTTTTATGCTGTTTTTGTCATTTTCAAGGCGTTCACCTCGAGAACAAGACATGGTGCCACCGTAGAATCCGATAATAATATGGAAAATTATATACTCGGTTTTTATGCTGTTTTTGTCATTTTCAAGGCGTTTATCTCGAGAAAAGACCGTAGAATACTACAGTAATAAAGAAAATTATACAGTGCGGCTTTTTTTAGCCCCCCCCCCCCCCGTTAACTTTTGAACGGTTCGACGTACAGATTTGAAAAAAAAAAACGTTTGGATGGTTTCACCGATACTACTTTTCGATATAAAAAATATGGTGATTGCTCGACAGGGGGCGCGGGGGGCATATCAACTCAAAATTTTTAAATGGCATGGGGGGGGGTCAAGTGTCACATCGTTGATTTTAATCAGGCTGCTTTTGTAGTGAAATAAAAATAAAATACTCAGAAAACCATTGGCATACCGTTAGGGCGGGTCCGAAGGGTTGGTATGGTCACGTGAATTTGTACGAGAATAAGGAAATTTTCCGTGTTTTCAAACAGGCTGCCACTGGTAAGTATACAAGTTATTGTTCTGAAACTGCTTAAAAAAAGATGGCATACTGAATGCGTATGCCTAAGTACTGTTAACTCTGCAAAAATCTTGAACAGGTATGTAATAACATTCCGTGATTTTAGTCAGTATGCCATTCCATTTTCATTAAGTTTATGGTAATGTAAGATGTATATGAAATTGGCATATGGTTAGAGAGATTAAAAATTACAGGCATACGCAAAAAAAATTGCAAAATATAAACAAAAATTTCCGCCATTTTAAGCAGTATGCCTTTCTGTTTATATAATGTACATGGTGCATGTAGTTGGAATAACAAAAGGCATACCTATCCAGTGGCGGTTCTACTATACTGCGAAACACCGCGGTGCGGGGGGGCCCGGATGTTACGAGGGCCCGGAGGGCCCACGCGGAAGTGATAACCATGTTTAAAATTGTTATTCTCGTAAGCTGCTCGAAACATTTCCACATGCGACTAAGTTTTCAGGATATATATTCTCCATTCTTACAACTCTTACTGTGATGTGCTGCAAATATTCTACCCTCTGTGTGCAGAGAGTGGCGCAAGTGCACGTTATTATTTATTATTTGTCGCAAGTCGATGCAAGCCAGCTCAGCCCAGCAGCCTGCGTTCCGAATCGAAGCTTTCAGCACTAGCCTAGTGCTAAAAGCTTCGATTCGGACACGATGGTCAGGGCGGTCTATGTCTTCATTGGCTGTGAAACTAAGATATATTGATATATTCAAAAAAAATTTCACTAATTTCAAAAAAAACAGAAGAACGAAGTCACGCTATCAGCCTACTGAAAAGTCTAGAACAGTTTGAGTTCATTTTTATACTAACTATGTTTTCTAAAATACTGGAAAATGCTAACATAGCTGCAATTGGATGATTTAGATTTGTCCAAGACTTGCAAATCTCTAGAGTCAACTTATACAAAAATAAATGAGTATAGACATGAATACGACCAACTGAAGACGGAAGCTACTAATGTCGCCGCAAAGTGGAGTATTCAACCAAAATTTCTGGAAAAAAGAAACGTTACATCGAAAAAAGTTTTTGGGGAACCCAACACACAATATTTATTTTCTGAAAGAGAACATTTCTTCAAAGTGAACGTTTACTATAAGACTCTTGATATCGTTCTCTGCCAAATCAAAAATAGATTTGAAGCCATAAATACCATTGTCAGCAAGTTCAACTTTCTTAATCCAAAATTGCTAGTTGAAATGTCGGAAGAGGATTTGTTCAAATCATCCGAAAATCTACAGTTATACCCCAGTGACTTATCTTCTACTTTTCCTTTCGAGATGATTTCGCTTTTACCTCTAAAAGAAGAAATAGTGAAGTTGAAAGATATAAGAGAGTTTGCAGAGTTCCTAATAATCATGAATTCTACGCTATCTTCCAACTTTTCTGAAGTAATTACATCCCTGTTGCTGTTTCTGACCTTACTTGTAACTGTGGCCTCTGCTGAGAGGTCATTTTCCAAATTAAAAATGATTAAAAATTATTTGCGGAACAAACTGTCACAAGAGAGACTAAGTGGACTTGCAATATTATCCATAGAAGCAGAAGAAGCAGCTGCAATGGACAAATCAGATTTTATAATCGAATTTGCAGATAGGTTATATTCAATGATCATTTCCGAGGGATTTGATATTGTTATTAATTTTTTAATCATATTATTTCATGTCCTTTTTCACTGATCTCAGTTTGTTCCTTCGTTTTTTTTATATTTTATGTTATTTTAAAGAATTATACGTTTGTTTTGAGATTTCAATATAAATTCTCCAAGTTTTCTGAGAAGTTGTTACTTATTCACAGTGTCCGTAGGTGGATATAGCATAGAAGTAGAACGCATGTTTTCACAAAAAAATTAGTAAATAGATTCAGCTGAAAACAAGGGCCCTTGGCCCAATTCTCGCGAGGGGGGTTCATAAATTCTAGACACGCCACTGTACCTATCGATAAGGTCCAAGCTTGTCAAAAATATAGAAAGCGATTCAAAATAGAGATAACCTGATGTGTAAGAAAAACGTGACAATTTTTGTCTTTTTAAGCATGACACCTTTCTGTTTTTATTATAATCATGGTATATGTAGGTGAAATAACATATGACATACCAATATGTAAAGTCCAAGAGTTCGGAAAATATTAAAAAAGGATGCAAATATAGAGGAAACCGATGTGAGAGAAACATACATTTTTTTGTTTTAAGCTGTATTCCCTTCCGGTTTCATGATAATCATGGTATATGTAGTTGGAATAACAAATCGCACATCGATTGATGAGGACTAAGGTTTAAAAAAACCAAGAATAAAAAAGGTATTTATGAAAATTGAGTTTATTGGAAACGAAACACATTTAAATCATAACTATATTATAGAGTAATTATTGTTTTTCATCATTGGACAACACCTATTCTAACGTCATAAGAAAAAACCACGTATTCCACATATTTATCAAAATTGAGATATATCATTTGGGGGCTTGTATAGGCCTTTTCAACAATTTAACGAAGAAAAATGTGCGTATTTTACAGTTTTAAAATCATTTTGGCTATACAGAACTAACAGAACTAGATCAAAATCATGATTAAACACAGTTTTTTTAATAAATATTAGAAATAAAAAATATTCACTTATGAGATATACGTGTGTTACAAAGAAATATACGCGATCAGCACAGTTGGTAGAGTGTTGAATTTGCAATGCGCAGTACTTCCGGTTTTATTTGCTTATAGACTTCTCTGGGACAGCTTCACAAACTATGAGGTTCCAGTTGTTTGTACTGAATGAGATGACAACGACAATACATGCATAGGTAATGCAGGAGGCGGACCTAATTCTGTTACCGCTGTTATTCTATTGAAGTACGACGTTTTCGATCCACGGCGGAGTTGCTCTCACGGGGACCCTTGGCACTATCTAAGCATTGTGCAGGTCTCGAAAGATGAAACCTGCATTCCTTCCCTCTCATTTCTTCCTATCCATTACCGGGAGAAGCTGAGACTAGAGCAGAAGTTTGTTTCTTCAATAAAATATCGTTTTCAGAATTATGAATTTATAGGAAAAAAATTATTTTTATTTATTGTGTCCGTAGAAGGTACGTGGGATCGATGATTACAAGTGAGATCAACTTTTTGTAGAAAAAAAAATCACATTTCAAATAGTTTTTCCTCAAATATATATGTTCCTTTGGTAAATCTGAATAGGAATTATATATTTGTCAGCATTACCGCGGTACATCTAAACAAATTATGTATTTGGCAGTACTTTCGCAGGAGTGCGGAAAATACTTTCTGTGAGACTGTACAGTGCGATATGCTTTACTTTCTCATGTAGTCGTAGGAAAATTCAGTTCCAGCATTATTTCTGAAGTCACGATTGAGGCATAATAAAAATAGCGTATGATGCACGTGTTGAAGAAGTGCCTTTAAAGCACTCGCAACGTTCAAACTCGTGGCGGCATATGAGTCTATGATAAAAGCTGTTAAGAAAAAAAAAACAGATTACGTTCAATTTAATTCAAAAACTAAGTCGTAGAAAACTATACCACACAAAAATATACAAATGAAAAAGAAGCCACATATAACGGTCCTGCGATAGGGGACCAACATGGCAATGTCGGAAAATCTAAATAGTAAGAAAGTTTTATTGCATTTTTTAATGTGATAAACCCGGGCTACTTGTATGTCATTTTTATTTTAACGAAGTGAATCACTAACTTTTTTCATAAACCAAGAGGCATACTGATTAAAAACACATGTTTTTTTTCATAATTTTGCAACTTTTTTACAATTTTTTATATAGAAAACTCGCACAACTTGTATCTAATTTGCAACTTCTCTTCAATTTTTTAGTATGGCGAACCCGCACAACTCGTATACCATGTTACATATCAACAATTCAGGAGACAAACTTTATATTACAACAAATTTTGTGCTGATTAAAATCACGGAATGTTATTCCATACTTGTTCAAAATTTTTGCAGAGTTAACAGTACTTAGGCATACGCATTCAGTATGCCATCTTTTTTTTAAGCAGTTTCAGAACAATAACTTGTATACTTATCAGTGGCAGCCTGTTTAAAAACACGGAAAATTTCCTTATTCTCATACAAAAACTCCAAAATAGAGCCATGCGCATAATTTTAAATTGCAGAAGATTAACCGCAATAAAAGATATGTTGAAGCAGCTAGGATGGTTACCAATTAACTCTTTTCTCCTTTATCCTGATTTTAAAAATGAAAAATAAAATTTCCCCAACATATTTACAAGAAAAAGTTATGTACAATGACCAAATCCATGGATACAATACAAGATCCAGAACTGACTTTCATATTCAACAAGTCACATTGAGGCATACCCAAAATTCAGTTTTTTTCAAGGGACTTGATAGCTATAATAAGCTACCAGAACGGATCAAATGTTTAACATCTTTAACATCCTTCAAGAACAAGTTAAAATAGTTATTTGTATGCTAAGGCCGCGAAATACCTTTTTAACGTACCGAGGCAAGATAATCTTGAGGTCGTTAAAAAGTTTCGCGGCCATGGCATACACACTATTTTTCGCGCAATCGTTAAAATTATTAAAATAGATAGTTGTAAATAAATATATTATTGCTCTAAAATCAACAGCAGTTCAATTTATTTAACAATATCACCGTGTGCTATGGAAATGATATGTTTCAATATATACAAAATATTTTGACAGTTCTTGTCAAAACGCAAAATGTCTGATATTGATAGCGATATTTCAGTACCTTCCACTCCTCCTGAACTCAAAAGCGTTGTAAATTTGGCGCTTTCCGTTTTAATACCTGAAAAATCTAAACGGCAGTACGAAAAATGTTACGGCGAGTTTAAAGATTGGTGTGACAAACAGAAAGTTAAGATGATGTCTGAAAACATTTTTGAAAGTGACGTTTGGTTTCGCGGCCGTTGCTATGGGTAACGGCCGCGAAATTAAATTTCGCGGACTGTGCTGAGAACGCGAAATACTGACTTCGCGTGCGATTGCACGAAAACATATTTGTTCAATCAATAAGAGAACTAGTGGCCACTTCCTCATTTTATTAAGTTAGCTTTACTATTTAGCTAGGACAGATATACATGTTATGTATTAGTGCGTTCAAAGAATGTTTTAGTGTTCATACTTTTTTTTATCTTTTCTTGAAGGTGTATGTATGTATAGATTTGCGTGAGTGCAAATAGGTGTAGTAGGTGTATGTATGTGTTGTATATTTATATATGTGTGTATATAACAACTTTTTATTCTATGACAAGGGTACAAATGCCCTATAAGTACTTGACTGATTATTTTTAAAAAAACTTAATTTATATTAGCATTAGAGCATGCTGTTTATTGTTCCCATTGTAACGACCAATGAAAATGTAAATTAGCCAAATGGCCTAAATAAAGGGTTTATACAAATTCACGTAACCATACCAGCTCTTCGGACCCGTCCTAACGTATGCCAATGGTTTTCTGAGCATTCTATTTTCGTTATTTCATTACAAAACACATAGCAGCCTGATTAAAATCGTAGCGAAACACATATTTTTCGAACAAATGATTAATAATTTTTTTTAGGAAGAACCCAGTACGACTCTTTTATTCCTGCCTTATTATCATGAGGAAATACAGACAATACTGTCCTCCAAAAGGCATACTGAGGCTGAGTCAAGTCTCCGGTCTGACGAATATGATTAGACCAGCGCGGTCATTTGGTTGACTTGACGACCTAATTAGAACTGTATGTATGTGACCAATATTTTCAATCATCTGATCGGTCCGACTCATCGTCATACTTCATACTGAACGCGCGTGCCTTGTCCGACCGGTGACTTGACACAGCCTTAGGCTGAGTCAAGTCTCCGGTCTGACCAATATGATTAGACCAGCGCGGTCATTTGGTTGACTTGACGACCTAATTAGATCTGTTTGTATGTGACCAATATTTTCAATCATCTGTTCGGTCCGACTCCTCGTCATACTTCATACTGAACGCTCGTGCCTTATCCGACCGGTGACTTGACACAGCCTTAGGCTGAGTCAAGTCTCCGGTCTGACCAATATGATTAGACCAGCGCGGTCATTTGGTTGACTTGACGACCTAATTAGAACTGTATGTATGTGACCAATATTTTCAATCATCTGATCGGTCCGACTCATCGTCATACTTCATACTGAACGCGCGTGCCTTGTCCGACCGGTGACTTGACACAGCCTTAGGCTGAGTCAAGTCTCCGGTCTGACCAATATGATTAGACCAGCGCGGTCATTTGGTTGACTTGACGACCTAATTAGATCTGTTTGTATGTGACCAATATTTTCAATCATCTGTTCGGTCCGACTCCTCGTCATACTTCATACTGAACGCTCGTGTCTTGTCCGACCGGTGACTTGACACAGCCTTAGGCTGAGTCAAGTCTCCGGTCTGACCAATATGATTAGACCAGCGCGGTCATTTGGTTGACTTGACGACCTAATTAGAACTGTATGTATGTGACCAATATTTTCAATCATCTGATCGGTCCGACTCCTCGTCATACTTCATACTGAACGCTCGTGCCTTATCCGACCGGTGACTTGACACAGCCTTAGGCTGAGTCAAGTCTCCGGTCTGACCAATATGATTAGACCAGCGCGGTCATTTGGTTGACTTGACGACCTAATTAGAACTGTATGTATGTGACCAATATTTTCAATCATCTGATCGGTCCGACTCATCGTCATACTTCATACTGAACGCGCGTGCCTTGTCCGACCGGTGACTTGACACAGCCTTAGGCTGAGTCAAGTCTCCGGTCTGACCAATATGATTAGACCAGCGCGGTCATTTGGTTGACTTGACGACCTAATTAGATCTGTTTGTATGTGACCAATATTTTCAATCATCTGTTCGGTCCGACTCCTCGTCATACTTCATACTGAACGCTCGTGTCTTGTCCGACCGGTGACTTGACACAGCCTTAGGCTGAGTCAAGTCTCCGGTCTGACCAATATGATTAGACCAGCGCGGTCATTTGGTTGACTTGACGACCTAATTAGAACTGTATGTATGTGACCAATATTTTCAATCATCTGATCGGTCCGACTCATCGTCATACTTCATACTGAACGCGCGTGCCTTGTCCGACCGGTGACTTGACACAGCCTGAGTAAAATCGTGTCTCAAAATCTGTCACCATCCCCCGGTCTGATGGTGCCACCGTAGCATTCGATAATAATATCCTCTCTGTGCGACATCGTTATCACCGAGGAAATGGTCTCAGAGCAGCTGAAGAACCTGAAAGTAACCTCGTCCCCTGGTCCTGACCGAATTCATCCGTACATTCTCCGCAACTGTGCCAATCTCCTAACGATGCCATTAACCGTACTCATGAAAAACAGCCTCAGTAACAGCGAGCTACCTGAATCGTGGAAACTGACGAACGTAACGCCGATTTACAAAAAAGGGAACAAGCTGCTGCCGGAGAATTACCGTCCAATAAACACAGCCAGTGTTCCCAGAAAAATTCTCGAGCGAATTATATCAGCCCAAATACTGGAATTCGCAACACTCCATGCCCTAGTACCTTCAAATCAACACGGGTTTTTACCCCAACGCTCAGTTACATCCAACCTACTACTGGCAACGAACACTTGCTCAGAGTATCTTGACTCGTCCTTACCAGTTGATGTGATTTATTTCGATTTCAGCAGAGCTTTTGATAAAGTCCCGCATCGACTTCTCCTGTTGAAGCTTGAACACCTTGGTATCTGTGGAAAATTACTCCGATGGCTAGAAGTCTTCCTCACCGAATCATACTTCTCAGTGAGAATCGATGATCAGTATTCCAACAAAACAAAAATAGGAAGTGGTGTTATCCAAGGCTCTGAGATCCTCGGTCCCATACTGTTTCTACTGTATATCAGTGATCTGTCAAAGGAACTGTCATCTATGGCCCTATTTTTTGCGGATGACTTGAAAATTATCAACACACCAACTTCGCATGACTACGTGATCCAGTCAGACATTGATGAAGTCGAATCCTGGAGTATCAGATGGAAACTTCCGATCAATGTGAATAAATGTGCAGTACTACACATGGGCTCTAATAATCCAGAACAACCAGTTTATTTTAACCTTACGGCTCTCCCCAATGTCGAGTCACAAGTGGACCTAGGAATAACTATGACGCGAGATATGTCGTGGTCCTGCCACGTCAATAAAATAGTGAAGCGTGCAAACAGTGCATTGTATTTAATGAGAAAGTCTTTTCTGAGCCCTAACCCGAAGCTCCTGTGCACCCTGTATAAGTCCTACATCCGCCCCCTGCTTGAATTTGCAGCACCTGTATGGTCCCCCAAGCTGGTTCGCGATATCAAACTCATCGAGGGCGTACAACGTCGCTGTACCAAACTTGCTAGTGGACTAAATAACTTGAATTACAAGGACCGTTTGACCACAGTATTATGCTTAAAAGAACCAGTAGTGTCAGCATCCCCACTTTTTGGTATGAAATCACAGAGCGCATGATCGAATCGCGGCGTGAAGTTTTTGGATGCGCCGTGAATTGCATCGTTAATCGGCAACGTTTCCATGTCTAAAAATTTTCTTGTAATTTACCACTTCGATCTATCAGAATCAAGACTTTTGGTTCGTTGAATTCTATAAGAAGTTTTATATTGTCCAGAATCACTACTTCGCCTGAAATATTGCAAGTTTTGATGAACTGTATATTGTATCCGTATTTAATCTCGTACACCAGAATAATTATATTCAAAACGAGAATATTTTCAGTAAAACTTGGCAACATTGGAACATTTCATTAATTATTCGAATACGATAACCGAGCTCAAAAAAAGGAACGAAGGAACTTGCGTTGATAATGAGTTTACTGAAGTACTGAAAATTCTTAGATGTACACCTACTGAAAGAAGTCGTTACCCCCTCTTGTATTCAGAAGTGTATTTGTAGCAGGTGCAATTGTATAGTTTATTCTGCTTCATTTTCATGCCAGTGCTTAAGGCAAATAAATAAATAATTTAAATTAAATTGTTGTGTTGTTATTTCTAACACGTTTTCTGGATGGGCATCATCACACAAAAAATATGCCAATACTCTTCTCCAAAATTAATTAGATTTTCAGAAGACTGTTAGCCAATAAAGATTTATTAAAAACAAATTGAAAATTCATGCATTTCATATAATAGTAGTAAACGGACTTGCACCGCTTGATCATCAAAATAAACCATCTCAGGTTAAAGGAAGGTTTTCATTGGCTTCTTTGTCACATAATTCTACTACTAATTGTAGAAGTACAAAATAGCAGTAGCGGGATATGAGTTCTCAAGAGGACGCTTGTCAAGCATCCATCAAATTTTACTTGGCAAGTGTGTTCAGTGAAGAGTCAAATATTGAATAAGTTATGAATGGCATTTGAAAAGTAATTTAAATCAATATACCTCGTTTTGAAAACGCACTTAAAAGAATAAAATACTTTCTCCTAGTCTCATACAGATTCCTAACCCAATACAGATACTTAGTAATTGCAATAGCTATGAAACGACAAACGTGGTGTGCAGGGAGTAGCTTTTATTGAGAAAACTGAAACAACAGTTGGTATTATTTGCAGTGCAATACAATTGTTACAGATGAACCATTTTTGCATTAAGTATCTTCACCTGATCATATCCGAAATAGAAAATTGTTATACCTACCTACCAATAATCTATCTGTTTGATTGTTATTTTCCTGAAAAAGTAAAAAAGCAAGCAAAATTAATTCAGTTTGATTTTCATTTCAATATTATATCGAATCAATGCGTAGGGCACTCGGTGCGTGACCGTATCTCTATTCAGAAGATTCCTAATTCATACTCAACCCAATTTTCTAGAATTATTTTATTGATTAATGGTTATATATTATAATCATACAGTGAGCACAAAGCTCACAGTTTTTTTGGGAGATCGTTTAGTAACAATAGTCGTTGTAGACCGATGTTTCACCCTTTTTTTTACTCCCATATACACCAACAATGTAGACTGTTTTGGCAAGTACGTATCAGAAAACAACTACTCCCCTGTCTATATAATATGCCGCAAGAGCTTGTTGCCAACTAGCAGAATTTATCTTTGATTCAGACTCTATGGGACCACCTACAGACTAGTCCAGGGCGTAGTTGTTTTCTGACAGGTATTTGCCATAACAGCCTATATTGTAGGTGTAAGGGAGTAAAAAAAGGTGAAACATCGGTTGGCAACGACTATCGTTATGTTTATATTATTAACATAGTATGCACATATATTGTATTGTTATCCAGTTCTAAGCTTAAAGTTTCAAGTCTCTCTAGCTCATAGATAACTTAGTTCAAAATCAATTGCAAAATTAGTACCGAACAGACAAACAGTACAAGTCGTGAGTAAAAACGTTGTAACTTTGATTAGAAAATGTTATTATTAATATAATTCTATATTACTGTAAAGCAACCCATTTTGTTTCCCATAAGATTCGTATTACTGTGGAGCAGTTTATATCTAGTATCCACTTGCTGAGCAGTGTATGAAATGCCCAACGCTGACAAATCCACTCGTGGCGGGTAAATTCATGATGCGCAGTGGTCCTAAAAAAATAAAACTGTGAGACAGAAACATCAAAGGTTCCGACAAGACTGCAACTACTGGTTCTTTTAAGCATAATGCTGTGGTTTGACCCATCTGAACATCCCTACATTACTGGAGGCGTATCCGAGGTGACCTTATTGAAATATTTAAAATAGTAACTATGCGGTATGGAATCGACATGACACCTCTGTTCACGCTTAACACCAGCGACCGGCTACGCGGTCACAAGTTCAAATTAACCTGACAGAGGTTTAACAAATGTGTAAGAGAACACGTACTGTTTAACAGAAGTTTTCATCTGTGGAACAACCTGCCTCCAAACATTGTCGAATCTGCCACTGTGAACACCTTCAAGAACCGACTAGACAGCTACTACGAAGACAACCCAACCATTGTTCCAGAATATTTTATTTTCAACTGATTGGCTTTTCATTATTTAATTTTCATTATTTAATTTTATATTTTTTTTGTTTTTTTTTCCTTTCTTCAAATTACTGGCTGATACTGTCACCATTAACAAATATGCAATTAAGAGTTTATAAGTTAATACTTGTTAAATAAATAAATAAATAAATAAATAAATAAATATGGAAAATTATATACTCTTTCCATCTACTTTAGTGAAAATTTGAAAAATCCTTGTGGAAAGTCGAAAAGTAATTGAAATCCAGTTTTTATGCTGTTTTGACATTTTCAAGGCGTTTATCTCGAGAACAAGACTCGGTGCCACCGTAGAATTCGACAGTAATATGGAAAATTATATACTCTTTCCATCATCATATGGTTTGTGCGAGGCAGAATATGTGCAAATTCTCTGAATATCGATAAATTTATGGAATCACAGGAATGATATGCCGCTCAGAATCTGCATATCGTTACCGCCATGCATAAAGTATCCTGATAATATTCAAGTAGTACTGCAGTTCAAACCGATAACTAAAAAGCCACATTCATTTATGAATTATTTATACGTAATGAAATCAAACCAAACTAAACATCGATATTTAGAAATTATTGCATGATAACTATTCCTGAAAGGTATATAGAGTTATTCCGCATTGAAATAAATAGTTAATTAGTTTGAATGGTCATAATAAACTACAATATAACGAAGGAACATCTCATTCGTGCTCGCCCATGACCGGTTCGTGCTCTTCCATCATATCAGGAGGAAAGAGAGACAAGCTGTAATTATTAACTTATTCAAGACCGTGCAAATTGTTTTGCTTCACTTCGGAATCGTAATTTTCCGCATATCGTTCAGAAATATTGACATTGCTGACAAAATTTCTTGGAGAAAAGGTCTCTTATTAAATATGGAGTGCCACGGGGGTCAGTTCTTGGTCCAACCCTGTTTCTGCTTGCTAGGGCATCTGTGCTCTCATTTTACTGGATGCCTCTGTGAACTGGTAGCCTTGTTCTGTGCCGAGGTTTTTGCGAGTCTCCCAAACTAGTCTCCCAAACTAGCTAGGAAGGAAATCTACATGATTGCAGAGCCTTTATTGCCTCGCAGAGTATGACTATGGGTTGGTTTCTAGGGCCCATCCTTAGAATATCTCTCGTACAAACGCAAATAGCCATTACCTCGGCTTGGAATATAGAGTCTTGAGTAATAAGGCTTAGACTAATGTCTTGGCTCGGTCTCTCCCCGTATATTCCAGCTCCTACCCCATTTTGTCCTAGAGCCGTCCAGATTTCCCCTCTTGACGACATTGGTGGGTTGGAGTAACTTTATGACGGCATCTCAGATGTGTCGATTTTCATGATCTCCATTATGTTGGAGTAGCCTAGGTTATTGCCCCTCCATTCGTCCAGGCACTTTAGTCTGGACGCTTCTATATTAACCTCCATTGCAATTTGCAAATGAAGAGAAGGAAGGTTCAGGAAAACCTACAGGCTAATCGTAGATGTGCTGGATATAGCACCATTGACCCCGGGCATGGCCAGTCTGTAAACTAGCCAGCCTTCCTCTGGTTCAACCTATCCATTGCTGGACAGCTTCTTCAATTTGTTTATTAACAACGTCTACACAGTCATCATAGAATCATTTAGTATTAGGATTATCTTTGATTGTCACACACATTCCGTGTGAACATGTATTTCACAAAAGCCGCACTTCATCTTTTTGGAGCTATAACGTTATCAGAGCATACTGCTCTTTGTTAGCTTTCGCATATGTATTGTTGAGAATTTCACATTTCAAAGTGTCATCATTGATAACATTGCACAGGTAATTGTCAAATAAAATTCAAAATGTGTCGGGGTTTAAGCTGGGAATATATTTATTTCCTGTAAAAAATTTACCTCACCTTCTAGGATCATTATAAAAATGGTATTTTGTACAACTGTCAAAAAAATTTCACAATTTTGCATCTTTATAGATGTGTAAATGTTTATTTTTTTCACCGTGAAAAAAAGACTTTCCATGTTGCTGCTGATCAGAAACGTTAGATATTTCTTGAAGAGTTGAACTACGAGCAACAGGGTTGTTTCGTTTTAAACATTTTGTTGTAATCAACTGTTTTAAACATGTTTTAAACATTTGCTTAAGTTTAAAACAGTTTTTGTTTGAAACAGTTTAAAGCACTTAAATTAAAAAAGCGTTTTTTTTCATTTTCTTTATTAATATAATGAATAATAAATAAACTCAAATAGTTATTTTTTGCGCGAAATGCTACTTTGGTGATCGAGAACTGATTTTTTTTAACGAGGCGCAGCCGTGTTAAAAAAAATAGTCGAGATAACCAAAGTATTTCGCTCATGAGATGCAAACAAAATTTTTTCTACAAACGTCAAAAATATTGTTCTAAAATAAGTAATAACTATGAAAAATAGTATTGAACTGGCTTAAATAATTTTTCCAAATCAAGTAATTACTGTAACTATGGAAATAAAATGGCATTTGTTGACAATTATTTCAAAGTGACAGTTCTTGATAATTATTTTGGAGTGACTTTTTATTCGCGTCAATTTCGTGCGTGACATTTATTATTGTAAAAGAATGGAGATTTCGAGCGACGATGAACTAAGCAGTAACCCACCTAACTTGATAGATGCGGCCAATTCCGTAATTTCCAACCTTTTACCGGAGAAATCGAGGCGGCAGTATGAAAATGCATATCAGCAATTTAAAGAGTGGTGTGTGAAGCAAATAAAGCCAGAAAAATATCTCTCACAATTTGAAAGCCTTAATTATTGTTCTACATTAATAAATAAACGATTTCTTGTTTTTTGCTTGATTGAGGAGTTGAGGACCATATAGGTTAGAATATGAAAATCCCATATAGTTTACATGCAGTGTGCGAAATATATTTCGCACAGTACTTCGCGCACGGTGTCATGGTAACAAATGAAAATGAAAAAAAGTGCCTCTTCGCATACTGTTGTCAATGCGCGAACCTTGTCATTTTCTGACGTTTGTAGAAAAAATAACTTTTTGAAGAAAAGCTTTTATTTAAATGCACTAAAACGAAGAAAATAAATTTTAAAGTGAATTAAACCCATCATTTTGTTACATTATAAAATTTCAAATGATGTTAAAGCTTGTCTCGAGAAGTATCTATGTATTTCTTATTGTAAATTGAATTTTAAACTACCTCAAGATTCATTCTCGCGACAAGCTATTATATCATTTGAAATTTTATAATGTAACAAAATGATGGGTTTAATTCACTTTAAAATTCATTTTCTTCTTTTTAGTGCATTTAAATAAAAACTTTTCTCTAAAAAGTTATTTTTAAGTTTATTTATCTATTTCTTTTTTGTTTTCTGTGGGAAATTTTTCCGAATTTTTACGCGTTCTCTATCTAGCTTTCGAGGGGGGAAGATGGTAACTTTTTTTGAAACCGTATTATTTAATAATTAGATAATTTTCACTATTTTTACGGATTTTTTCGGTTTCTATTTTGCGAGTTTCACTATTTTTTTTTTCGTGACAGGAAAGGGGAGCGAGCCGCCCGATCGATTCTTTTTCATCTTTAATTTTCATGTCTGAAACTGTTGAAACATTTTCCACATTCCTTTGCTTTCTCTTTCTAGCTTTTGAGTGGGGGACAGGAGGGTGACTTTTTTAACTCAATGGAAACAATATTGGAGTTATCGGACAAGCTGATTCAAATTCGACGGAGGTTTGTATGGAATCAGTTTTGACAAAAATATCATTTGTGACGTCATCACCTTCCTCGTCTATTGGTTTTCTTATTTCGGGGACTCACCGGCACACCCTCACGGCGGTGGCGCGACGTAGTTCGTAACACAGCTGATCGCGACAGTTTAGTGTACAGAGTCGGACTTCAAAAAAGATATCTATTATTTAGATATTTAGTAGAATACAGAAAAATAGATCAAACATTACCAATTAATATTATGTTTGAAAAATTATGATTTAAACATTGTATTTTTCTAAGTTTTATTTGTTTAAAACATAAAATTTAAAAACAAAAAAAAACATGTTTAAAACAAAAAAACCGTTTAAAACAAAAAAAACATGTGTTTTGTATAAAATTAAAAAATACATGTTTTTTTTTCTTAACCCTGACGAGCAAACACAGTCAAAGACGCGGCGTGTCAACAAACCGTTTCTGTAGTAACGACACAGAAAGACCACTGGATGCTGTGAAATTGTATTGGAAGTATTGATAACATCAAAGATAACATGTATGGAAAAGAGAAGTTTTATTTAGTTGAATAAATACGTGAAGCTGAATACACTTGTTAAATAAATGAAGCGAAGTTTTGTATAAAAGTGTATAAATTCTCTTTATCCCAGGTAGCACATCATATCGGCTGAATCTTGGTTCCATATTGGGCCAATATAGATATATTGTAAATAAAAAATCAATATTGGTCCAACATGGGTAAATATTCAAAAAACAATATTATATTAATAATATTGGTGGAATATTGGTTGAACTAGTTTTGAATGTAGATTATCACACGAAATATTGGGTCAATATTGGTTGAATAATTTCTACCAATATCGATAATACAATATTGGTTATATATTGTTTTCCACATCTAGAATTAATATTGCAATCCAAATATTCCAGTCATATCGATTATAGGGGAAAAAACTATATTGTATTTTCAAGTTTGTTAGAATATTGGTTGAATATCATTTCCACTTTATTTGACAAATTGTAATAACTCATATTGAGTCAATATTGGTTGAAAGATATTTACCAATATCAATAAAACAATATTGTCTCCACATCGTTTTTAACATCTAGAATAAATATCGCAATCCCAATATTCCCCTAATATCGATTCTGGGAATAAAAACTATATTGTATCTCCAAGTGTGATTACACATTGGTTGAATATCATTTCGCCAATATTCAACAAAACTTATTAATTAATATTGGGTCAATATTGGTTCAATAATATTTATCGATATCGTTAAAACAATATTGTCTTTATATTGTTTCCAACATCTAGATTGAGATGAAATTTGAATATTGGCCGAATATTCAATGAAACATATTGAAATTATATCATGATCAAACTTGGATAAAAATCCGCTAGGTGGCTCTACATATAGAATGTCTTCTAAAACCTACGAAAGTATATTAAATACTTCCCTTAGCTTGTTTTCAAGACAGCTCACTCAGCGGTTATGGCGATCAAAAGGCAGACTCTGGTGTCACCCTCATCAACTAAAGGACAATTAATGATTTACCAAGGTATATTGACATCCACCAATATATTCAAATGATATTGTAACAATATCGATAAATATTGTACCAATATCGATAAATATTCTACCAATATCGATAAATATTGTACCGATATCGATAAATATTTTGAGGCCATTTTTGCTTCAAGAATATTCCACCAAAACTATTTCTAAAATATTCAAACAATATTCGACCAATATCGCAAAATGTTCACATTTTACTTCTCGACAATATAACTTTTGAATATTGTGCCAATATTGTCAGAATATTGTATCAGCTATATTGTACCAATATCGCCGAACATTTTGAGGTCAATATTAGTTCAAGAATATTTCGCCAATATTATTCAAGTAATATTGGACCAATATCGCCGAATGTTCACATTTTTTTTCTCGCCAATATTGCGTTTCAAATATTTCGCCAATATGTTCACAATATTGTATCAATATTTTACCAATATAGGTGTGCTACTTGGGATTGCAAAGCGCTTTCGACTTTCGTCATCTTCAGTGCTTCCTGAAAGTAAATACTCAGTTGAGAGGACCGAAATTGAGTTTAAGAAAGAGGTTATGAAATTTGGAAAATCAAATTACGTGAGTTCTTCCTGTTGCCTAACATGTAAGTACTCACCTAATTTAATTTTCCATATTTCATAACCTCTTTCTTAAACTCAATTTCGGTCCTCTCAACTGAGTATTTACTTTCAGGAAGCACTGAAGATGATGAAAGTCGAAAGCGCTTTGCAATAAAGAGAATTTATATACTTTTATACAAAACTTCGCTTCATTTACTTTTATTTAGTTGTTTTTTGACTTATTTTTGTCAGACAGGAAAAATTTTCGAATACGATTTTACTGAAAACATTGAATAATATTTTCTAAACATGTCGTTTAAAAGCGATAACTTAACGGAAGTATTTATTTTTGATATATTTCAGACGATGTAAATTCACATTCACAGTTGCACAAAAACTGTTCTTGTATTTCGTGTATAAATAACCATTTCGACGAAATCAAAACCGTTCATTATTTTTCACTTGAACAATGATCTGATTCAATGTTTGAATGAACAAACTCCGTGAATAGTTTCAGAAACAGAAGAACATTCCAAATCCATCTCGTGTTAGTTTTTAATCACTCGTAGTGCCTGCATGTTCAATCTCAAAGGCCTATCCCATAATATCTGTTTAATTTTAATTTAAAACATTCATTTGATGGTGTATGGTTAATTTATGACTCAAATGACATGCAGTATATTCCAATGAAATATTGCTCAACAGATAAAAATAATTCAAATGGAACCGGGGCCTGACTTAAATTATGGATGTTTCTATATTTTGCTTGTGAATGACTGGAAGCATATGAGTCCATCATCAAAGTGATGGATTCATTCTTGGTTTTGCTGATGATACGGCAATTCTGTATACCGCTGATACTTGGGATGAACTTAAAGAAAAAACACAAATTGATTTTGGTAAAATAAAAATATTTTTAGATAGTAAACTACTCACGGGCGTAGCCAGGGGGAGGGTTTTGGGGGTTCAAACCCCCCCCCCCCCGAAAAGTTAAGATATTAGCAATAATAAATGAATGAACCTTCTGTTTTTTTTTCATCTTTAATTTTTATTCCATACTTATCTTGAACCCCCCCGATACTAAACCTGGCTACGCCCGTGAAACTACTCACAGTAAATTTAGAAAAAACAAACTACGTCCCTTTCAGCTGTAACAGAACTGGATTGCCGATATTCAACAGCTTGACCGTGAATATAAATGAGAAGCCTTACCCTATCTCACCGTTAAGTGAAATTAAATATCTGGGAGTTATTATCGACTCACATCTGAGGTGGGACTCTCATATTAAACACGTCGTTAAAAAACTACAAACAATGTTATACAGATTTAAATACATTAAAAATATTACCAACCTACCACTTAAAAATATTATACTATGCACTAGTGGAGAGCCATCTTCGCTATGGGATATTAGGATGGGGCGCTGCAGCGAAAACATATGTACACCTTTTAGAAATAAGCCTAAAACGGTTTCTCTAGCTAATTTTTTCTAAAGATCGACTGTACGACTCAGACCAACTATATTTAGAAACAAAAATCATGGACATCAGACAACTATACTTTCTTCTCACACTCTCAAAATATCCCGCAACAAAACAAACATTAATAACACCCTCTCATTCATATAATACACGAAACCGAAATCAGCATCTAATTCCCCACATGATGAAGACAATAACACAACGTTCTTTCATTTATTTGGCACCAAAATTTTATAATAAATTACCTGAACGACTCAAAACATTAATATGTCCGTCTCAGTTCAAAAACGCATTGAAAAAATTTATTTTTGAGAATCCAAGACTACTAGTACACAACCAATTTGATGCTCAAGTTAGCTAAACAAATCCTGATTAGTTGATTGCTGTGTACTTCCTAAATTAGGATGAATTTTAATTATCATTATTTTATAAACTTAATGATAGTTTTGTATTGTTTATGATGTGCATAGACTTTTTTACAACTTCATTGTCAGGTACTGATATATGTCCGCACCAGTATCTTTATGAAAGACATTTTATCGAATATGAATTTTATCATAATTCTGCGAAACAAGTGAAATAGCACTTATCGCTGGCCAACTTTGTTCATTTTATTGATTAGTGATATTTTAAGTATTTGAGTATTGTATTTTATCGATGAATAAAGGTTTTTATTATTTATTATTATCATCATGAGTTCGTCAGATTTTTTCTCTTATTACAGTAATGAGTGTAACGATCACATAACGTTTCTCTCTTGTAAACTTTTATATTGTTGCCTTTTTATATGATGGAATCAAACAATATTTCTTTTTCTGAAATATTCATTGTCATTTATGGTTTATATCAGCACTACATGATCTATACTGGAGTCATAATACCATAAATATCCTCAACAGGAAGACGTGGGGCTCAACCAAAGCTTGGGAGATACCCAACCAGACAAGAACCTGGATTAAATTCCTCCGGGTACAACAACCCTATAAATGTTTTTTAGTAAATAATATGGTTTGCTAGCATGAAAACGGTGAAAAGAAAAGTTGGAAAACTCCCCTTCCGTGAAGGGTTTTATCTTGTAGAAGAAAGGTGTCGGCGTGGTACAAAGTTTTCAAACGCCAAACTGTCCAAGACAGGCATCTATCAAAAGCCAGAGTTGATGGGAGTAGAACGGAATATCCGCAAAGGATCACTTTACAAATTTAGGATTCGTCAGCCGAATAAAACCAGGCACCCCTGTATGGCTAGACACCTGTAACTTTCACCAATTCTACCATCAAACTCCTCGTCTCTCAGTCGGAAACGAAATCCGTCTTGAAGGTTTTTTCACCTAGGAAGTTAGGGTACCAGCATTCAGATATTTCAATATTTGCATGTTCCTTGCAAAACCGACCAATCTGACCAGCTTAAAAATAATGGTTTGTTTGGTTGTCTCTTATAAGATACCCCAAAAGCTAATTTGGCTACACTGATAGCCCGGAAAATGAAACAGTTGACAGCTGACAGTTGAAATATCATCGTACAGCCGACAATTAAAAATAAACGTAAAAACGAAAGCAATCAAAACATTTGGTTTAAACCCTAGAAAGTAGAACAGAGACAATAATTCGAAGACACTCCTTATAAACCTTCTCAATAACCAGAACTCAGACATACATATGAAGCATTCACGTTTGAACATAACATTGGATATATTTTCTTTCGAAGTAATTTTTTATTCCGCTTTAATCATTTTTAATGTGAATTGATCATTAAATGTGGTTTTTGAATGGAAATTAACATGGGAATATTGATAAGGTTTCTATGAATGATGTAAGACAACCAACTATGAACATACAGGGTCGCTGATATGTGTGGAAACGGTCGATTATTTCCTAAAGTAAGATAGCTAGCGAAAAATGTTGAGATACAAAAGTTCTAGGGTTTTTCAAAATCCATCATATTAACGAAAAATTAAGTATACAGGGTCAGTCAAAAAGTCAGGACGAAACAAAGTTGCTTTTTCTCTAATCGGACACCCTGTATATTATTTAACATTTCAATTTTTCTCAAAATTCTGAACAAAATTTATTCAGCACATCATTTCCTAAATTCAACAGTTTTCGAGATATCGAATTTTGAAAATAAGTTTCTAATAAATTATCCAAAAATGTTTTAGTCCATTAAGTTCATAGTCCATCAAGTTACCTTTGAAAGTTTCCAGCTCCATAACAACGCCGCGTCGTTCTTTTGTCTAACAGTGATGATCTTGACAACACATGTCAAAAATACATTTAGTGTAAATAATTTTCGCGCAAAAATGGCACGTTTATCTGATACTGAGCGTATTGAAATTTTAATGATCATAGGATACGGTGATAGAAGACGAAGTGACCAAGTAATGGATATTTTTAATGAATTGCATTTCTAAATCAACCGTTTCAAAAACATTGAAGCGTTTTCATGAAACTGGAGGTGTCAAAGATCGACCAAAAAGTGGAAGACCAGTAAGCGTTACAAATGAAGAAAATTCTTTGAATGTCATGTTAGATGTGGTGGAAAATCCAATAAATTCAGGCTTTGAATCATAACATGAGTCGATATTCCATTCAAAAAACTTGCAAACTGCAAAAATTCCATCCATATAAAATTCATTCGGTACAAGAATTGAGTGAAGAGGATTTTGATCGTAGAATCGAGTTCTGTGAAGTTATTATGGATAAATTGAATGAAAATGTCAACTTTGTCAACCACATATTGTTTTCTGACGAATCTACATTTTGTTTAAACGGTCACGTAAATCGACACAACTGTAGGTATTGGTCAGACCAAAATCCACATTGGATTGAGGAAATTCACACTCAACGGCCACAAAAAGTAAATGTCTGGTGTGGCATTATTGGTTGACACGTCATCCTTATTTTATTAACGGAAATTTGACCTCTGAACGATATTTGTCACTTTTACAACAGCATATTATTCCAGAGCTTAGACTATGGTTCAAACAAAAAATTTTGGATAACCTTTAGAGTTTTCCTCATTTGGTTCACAGTTCCTTCTTGTTCTTTTTTGTTTTTTCAACTGGCTGTAAATTTTTTAGCGTATTCGCATTAACACTTCGGGATAAAGATCGTTATGGGGTTGGATGGAAGAGTAGCTTAGGCTAAATCTCGCCCACTAGCAATCAGCCACTGATTTTTTGTATTGTTTTTGTTTTAAGAAATAAAGACGATTATTATTATTATTATTCCCGAATAATAACAATCCCAATTTGCTGACAGAACAAATATGGTTTCAACAAGATGGGGCTCCTCCACATTTTGAACGTGTGGTACGGGCATATCTACATGAAACTTTTCCTGATAAATGGATTGGGCGCAGGGGAGCAATTGAATGGCCAGCTAGGTCTCCCGATATGACCCCACTTGACTTTTTTTATGGGGTTACATAAAAAATTTTGTCTACAAGAATAGGCCGTCAAATATCGAAGAGTTGCAAGAAAGATTGAGGCATGAAATTTCTACCATTCCTCCTCACATGGTTTTAGATTCACTACAAAATTTTGTTCAGCGAGTTCATTACTGTCAGGAGATAAATGCTAAACACTTTGAGCACCTTATTAAATAGAAGCCCAGAGAAAAATTTGTTGTTTATCAAAACTTGTTTTCTCTCTTTTTCTCCTGGCATAACTATTGTTTCATAATATTTCAAATATCTTAGACATTCATTAAAAAATACATTTTATCGTTTCATGCATTTTTATCAACCCTGAACAAATATGCTTTTTTTTTCTGTAAAAAAATTATAATTAAATTGTAATCACATCAACATACACCACCTTGTGTAAGTTTCATAATAAATATCCATTAGTTGAGTTGAGTTTAGGAAATGATGTGCTGTATCAATTTTGTCCAGAATTTCGAGCAAAATTGAAATATGGAATAATATACAGGGTATCCCATTAGAGAAAAAGCAACTTTGTTTCGTCCTGACTTTTTAACTGACCCTGTATACTTAATTTTTCGTTAATATGATGGATTTTGAAAAACCCTAAACACAGGGTGAAGTCTACACTGCTCTAAAGCTTTCTAAAAATTAACAAAATAAAGTAGCGAAAATTTACATGCTACAAGTTGATGTTTTAGGCTCAGTTGATTTTTTACGCACTTGTGCTATAAAGTATCACTTTATGCACTGTCGTAGAAAAATAATACTGATATCTATTTAATTTCCGAAATATTCCCACTGGCAATTTTCAAATTTGATACATTAAAGCAATTGCAACGAATATTATCTAGAAAAGAAAATCATTATATTGTCATTAATAATGTTATTCCTGAACTACGGTATGCGCATTTAAAGTAGATGAAAATGTACACAAAGACTCCTTAGGCAATTATTATTATATAGAAATGACTCGTTTTATCCATAATAATTTCACAAAACTCACTCCGGGTGGTCGAAAGCGTTGAGGTCTTGGTCGTTTTGCAATGTATATTGGTTAAAATCACGCGGTTTAAATAACGACCTGCTGTTTCCTGAAGTAGCGACTTGGTGTCTTGTTGAATTTCCTTCATTCGACTTTATTTTGCAAGTAGAGCAGTCCTCGCTGATTTTAATAAGAAACAAGCACTTCACTATCATTTTTGTGGAGTCACCGTATCACTAATAAAATAAACGTCAAAAATCTTTTTGCAAACAAGCTTTTATTCATAAACTTTTGAACTTATTTAGAGCACAAAAACAACGAAATTTAAATTGTTTTGATGTTTTCTTAAAAGCTTGAGGCTTTATTTCAAGTGTAATGCTGTTTCGCCTCAAGCTTTCAAGGAAATATAAATCATAAAAACATTTCACTCTTTCACTGAATAGTTTTTTTTGGGTTATAAATAATTAAAGCTTGTTTTTAAAAATAATTTGTAATCTTATTTCATTTTGTAATTTTTAGCATTACAATTTGTTTAATTATCTGTCTTAATAGGTACGTTAGTGGCATGCGTATGTTTGCTACTACACCAATCAACGGAGCATAAAATTAGTGAGTTTTGAACAAAAATAATCCCCGTAAAGCTAGCAGAACCACTCTGGAATTTTCAAAATTTTTTTGGCCATAATTTTAGGCTAATTTATTACCCTATTCCCAAATTTTTTGCTCTTCAATTGTGAGAGATATCGCGGGTTCTGCTAGCTTAACGTTAAGCTGGCAGACCAAAACGCCAAACGAATGATTATGAAAAGTCTAAGCACACCATAATTTTAGGCTCATTTTAGGCTCACGTTGGAACCCATCGCCGATTTTTTTGGAATTCGTTTTTTAAAAAAAGTCCTGGGTTCTGCTAGCTTTACTGTTAAGCTAGCAGAACTCAACAATAAAAACCAACTCAGAACAAATCAATAGGTTCAAACGTGAGCCTAAAATGAGCACAAAATTATGATGCGATCAGATTTTCCATAACGATTCGGTTAGCCTTTTGGTACTGCCAGCTCAGTATTGAGCTAAATCAACCTATGACTTCTCTCTCCTCCAACTTAAGAGCAAAAAAATATATAATTGGTAATAAATTAGCCTGAATAGAGCCTAAAATTATTGTCCAACTGGATTTGTTCTGAGTTGCTTTTTTATGGTTGGGTTCTGCTAGCTTAACGGTAAAGCTAGCAGAACCCAGGATTAAAAAAAACGCATTTCAAAAAAATTGGCGATGGGTTCAAACGTGAGCCTAAAATAAGCCTAAAATTATGGTGCGATCAGATTTTCCATGACGATTCGGTTAGCCTTTTGGTATTGCCAGCTCAGTGTTGAGCTAACACAATCTATGATTTCTCCTCCAACTGAAGAGCAAAAAAATTTTTTTTTGCACTATCTAGCAGCGTGCCTGGATGCTCTAGTGATAGCCCGATTTCAATTTCTCAAACAGATTATGAAAGTAGAGATTGTACTACAAAACGTATGTTCTCATTTTGCACTACAATGGTGCGAAATGGGTGAAAAATGCATGTAAACATGACTGGAAACGGCCGAGCCCGCGTTACCTGTCGAGTGGTAGGAGAGTCCAGGAGATGAGGGGAATTCTTCTAATGAACGGGTTACGTTATAATACGCTCCCCCTCATCTCCCGCCAAATCTCCCACCACTCAACCGCTTGCGCCAGTTCGGCCGTTTTCAGTCATGTTTACAAGCATTTTTCACCCATTTCGCAGCATTTTAGCGCAAAATGAGAATATTCGTTTTAAGGTACTGTACTTTTACTTTCAAAATCTGTTTCAGAAATTGGAAACGGACTATCTCTAGAGCATCCAGATACGCTGCAAGATAGTGCAAAAAAATTCAAATTGCAATTGTGCCTGTTTTGTGCACATGGTATCAGAGGAATTTGTCTAAAAATCTTTGAAAGCTATTTGCAATATAGAGAACAGGTCGTAAGAGTGGGTGATACAAAAAGTAGTCCAAGAAAAATTGAGTGTGGTGTACCTCAAGGCAAGGTGTTGGGTCCAATTTTGTTGAATTTGTACCTGAACAACGTATTTAGATTGAAAACCGTTGGCAACTTAATAGGTAATGCAGACGATACTTTTGTTGAATTTGTACCTGAACAACGTATTTAGATTGAAAACCGTTGGCAACTTAATAGGTAATGCAGACGATACTGCAATCTTTTATGAAGCAGAAACATGAAAATTTATTATTTTTTAGCTTTCCTACAGCTGAAATAGTAAATTCGCTAATATCTTAAAATGCAACTGAATTTATTTTCCTCTCAGTTTTTATTGTTTTATTACCTGTTTGAAATGTTTAATTGATTTATTTTGAAATTTTATTTACTGGCATACTGGCATATATTGAAAAAATAAAAATAAAGTGTATTGGTAATGAGAAAGTGTTTTTATTATCAAAATTGTTTATTTCTTGTCATTCTGAAAGACATGCAATAACTTATGGACATAAAACGTTTCATTCTGTAATATTATCAGTTACAAATAATTACGAATCGTGCTAAAAAAATTCAAAGTATTTGTAAAAACAGCAGTGATACTGTGATATAGAGTGAAAGTTCGATTCACCAATAAATATAGTTCATCAGTTTCTGATGAACTATTAACTTGGGGAAACAGCACCCCTTTCGTAAGAGTAAAGATATACTTCTGCACAGGTTGAAAATTAGTTTAATTTAGAGAATCTTCATCAAGTAATAAATATTATAATAAATGGACTTTAATTTACTTAACGGAGTTTTCTTCCACTCCACATTTTGTCTCTCAGCATATGTAGAGTCTACTTCCTGCAGATAGAACATGCATTCTTCAACAAGGTCTGTTTGAGAATAAACTATAAATATTTTAAGTTTGACATCCTTTCTGGATTTTTACCTTCCTCAAATAATCTACAAAAACAAAAAACAAATCAATATAGTCTATTGAAGAAACGAAAAAAAAATATAGTATCTTGTCAAATAAAGTTATGAATGTTTGTCTGATAAAAAGGAAGGAATCGTATAAAATGAATTTATTATTGTGGTTGATGGAAGACTCGTACATCTGCTTCAATAACAAGGATTTATAAATATTCAGAAAACACTTTATTGTGTGTCGTTTTTCTTTTTTCAATCGTTTGTGGAAGATGAAAAACCCAAAAATATTCCGAACATTATAACACCACCAGAATAAAATGTGTTTCAAATAATTAAAAACAAAATTCACAAAATTCAAACGTGATAGGTACACAGGGCAATTCAAATTCGACCCCCACCATTGGGATCTCCTAAACTACAGGAGATACGTCGAAGCTTAAATTGAGGCAAAGTTGCGTATTCTGGTGCTTATCAAAATACTGTTTTGAAACTTGGAAAATTCCGAGTATTACCGGAAATATCGGGAAAAAAATTTGAAGGTACATTTTTATTGATACTTTTTTTTCAGCTACACGTGTTCATGTTCAGATTTACTATCCGACGTTTCGTCTTCTGGCATTCATCATCAACTTTTTTTTTGTTATGGGCGCCATATTGCTTTTTTATACAGAAAAATAGTGATTCTCATTCTGATTTCAATGATGTATAATTTGTTATGATTTGCACTTCTGAAACCACAGATATTTAAAAAACAACTTCATCTGAGATGGTCATGACTCCATCGAAAAATTTTGTTTAATAAACACTAGTTGTCAGAACTCATCAAACATCATAAGTTTGCACAAATACTTCAGTCGAAATGTCCTCATTCTCAAATGAAGAAAAACGAGATATGTTGAAACTTTATTATAAATTTGATAGGAATAGTACGAAAACAGCACATTTTGAATTATATCCGGAAAGACAACAACCGGAGGATAGAACTTTTTTTTTTTTTGAAAAAGAACACGAAGGCGTCTCCGAATGAATTTTTCGTGGAGACGGCTTCGTGTTCTTTTTCCAAAAAAAAAACTTGGTCTTCCACTTCGAGTATGGACCTTCTCATGGATAGAACATTATTCGGAATTTTAGACAAACACTTGGCTGAGTACGGTGCGTTTCAAAAAACAAGAATGAAATATGGAAGCAGAATGGAACAAAATATTAGACGTAACTTATTAGCCGAGGTAAAATAATTGTTCATTGCATATACAGGGGTAATATAATAAGTGGTGTGATTATTACCGATAATTTTTTGGAATATTAATGAATTGCAATCCCAAAGATGAAAATACAACGAGTCCGCAGGACGAGTTGTATTTTCTTGCATTGGGATTGCCAATGAATTGATATTCCAAAAAATCATAGGTTATTAATCATACCACGAATTATATTTAGGACAACAATATATCGATTTGAAAATTGTTGAATTGCCTGGTAATTGATTCTTTATTTCTGGCCGTATTCAACGGAATACTCTTTTCCACTGCTTCATCTATGATACCAATAGCCATTTGTCCCCAACGATCGCTCATATTGATTAAGAAATAATATAACTAGTCAAAACACAAAGATTGGACGTTTATAATTTAAATCATTATTTTAACTTGACAGCTAGTAAAACTAAAACTAAGCAGGTTTATCACCGTGAAAATACAGCGACAAGCTATATTTTCACTGTAATTCCGATTCTATTGGCTGAATTTTAGAATTTGAAATAGACTGATTGGTTGTTAAGCAAGGAGATATATTGTCGAAGTAGTATAATTATTTTTGGTACTTTTTTAGATAAATGCAGATGCTTCCAAATCAACACATCAAGTCTCGGCAGAAATGGATGTGCCACAGACGAGCGTTTGGAGGGAATTCAAAAAAAGTGGTTTGAAATGTTATAAGATACATATTTCACAAAAATTACATCCAGGTGATCCTGAGAGAAGGATGGAATTTTGTAGCTGGCTCTCGAATAGGGTAGACCTTACAAACTTCTTGAAAAACATTATTTGTACCGACGAAAGTACTTTTTCGAACTGTGGTGTTTTTAATAGAAATAATGAGCACATTTGGAGTGAAAATAATCCACGACACTTCAGAGAAGTCAGACCACAAGTTCGGTTTCGTTTGAATGTGTGGGCTGGAATTTATGACGACCGAATACTTGGACCTCATTTCTTCTCTAATACTTTGAACGGGGAAACCTATCTTCGGTTCTTAAGAAACGAATTCAAAGAATATATTGATACGTTTCCCCTTGTTAATTATAACAGCTGCTGGTTTCAGCATGACGGGGCTCCTCCACACAATAAAAGAGCAGTTTGCGAATATTTACTCCAAAGATTTCCTAATTGGTGATTAGGAAATTCTGGACCAGTGAGGTGGCCGGCAAGGTCACCTGTCCTTACAATTTTGGATACTTTCTTGTGGGGCACTTTAAAGAACAGAATCTATGGAGAGCAAGAATATGACACAGTAGATGAACTTAGAGACAATATCATCACGCAATTCAGGTCTATCAGAAGAAGGGATATTGTTAGGGCTGTTCTTAATTTGAGACGACGAGCTCGGTTATGTATTGAACACTTATTGTAATACTTTTTGTGCATTTTTAACAAGCTCATGATTTCATTCTTGTTTTTTGAAACGCAACGTACTCAGCCAAGTGTTTGCCCAAAATTCCGAATAATGTTCTATCTGGCTGTTGTCTTTCCGGATATAATTCAAAATAAATTTGTGCTGTTTTCGTAATATTCCTATCAAATTTATAATAAAGTTTCAACATATCTCGTTTGTCTTCATTTGAGAATGAGGACATTTCGACTGAAGTATTTGTGCAAACTTATGATGTTTAATGAGTTCTGACAACTAGTGTTTATAAAACAAAATTTTTCGATGGAGTCATGACCATCTCAGATGAAGTTGTTTTTTTTTAATATCTGTGGTTTCAGAAGTGCAAATCATAACAAATTATACATCAATGAAATCAGAATGAGAATCACTATTTTTCTGTATAAAAAAACAATTACGCTTCAACCACTTCAACCACTTTCAAGAGTGAACCGTCCAGATCTTAATTGTAACTGTTTATCATCCTGTAACTCATCTAATCAAGGCAGCAAAATTCTACAACTAGTATCGTTCAACGATTTATACGCCCATCAGTAGATGTACAAATTGAGTCATTTCCTCATTTATCGAGGTATAATTCAGTATTAACACTGTTTATACGTTTGCATTAGTTATAGATAGCAGAATTTATGGGAGAGATTCTTCGACCGTTTTACTGATTATTTCATAAAAGATGAAATAGACGGAGAGCTCGTGAACTCTCTGGGTAACGGTTTTCCTGTAAGGCAAGAATTTTTTTTAGTGATGAGTGATATTTTCAAAATTGTAAGTGAATAAAAAAAATTGTCGCTGTAAACTTGAAATTTTAATATGTGTTAGTTAATTCTCTGATGAGAAGAAAAAAATTGACATGCGATTTCGATGAGCAAGTACCTGACAGGTGAATCATTGTATCACCGATTATTTCTTTCGTCTATTAAATATCAGTCAACAACCAATCATACGTTTGTTTCCTGTTTGACAGGACCAATCAACACGCTCTATTAGCGACTATTTACATGATGCACAATAGTCACCGACTATTCAGCATGATACTCATATCAAGGAGCCTGAGCATCTGACAGTACTCTAAATAAATACATATTAAACGTCAAATAAAATCAATCGTGTTGAAGCTGTATAAGAGAATGAATGTGGACCTTCTACGGTTAATACTGCAAGTTCTTCAAAAGCTGAACAAATGTCACAAATTAGGCATGGTGGAAATGTCACATACAATAATTGTGTTTTCAATTTCAATTGATAAATTACAAAGATGGTGCTGTTTTTGTTTAGATTTTGTGCTTTGTTCTTGATATTTTGAATAAATTATTCCAAATTGTTTAATTTTCATTCATTCATATGACTGATATAAAGAAGTAGATTCAAGAAATAATCTTCACAAATATAACACGACCTTGATTAATTGTCGACTATTTTATTGCTGCTAAATTTCTCTTGTATTTATTAATTTTACTCGACATTATTTTGGCATTAATAATCAGAGATGAAAGCCCTCGAGCTTCGCTCTCGGGCTCTCATCAGTTTATTAATGCCAAAATAATGTCTCGTTAAATTATTATAAAATACAGTCGAAATTTAGATGCAATAAAAATAGTCGACTATTTATCAAGGTCTTGTTATATTACCCTTGATCATTTCCCAATAGCGCTGTGTATAAAACTTGATGATACTATGGGAGTATCCAATTCAAAAAATTATCATAAAAAATTCTTGGATTATAAAGCTTATAAAGTCGAACCTGAAAAATGAATCATGGAACTGTATTTACAACAAAAATAACGTCGATGAAATGATGTATAATTTCAACAGCACCCTACAGAGATATATAGAAACGAACACGAGAACTGTAAAAACTAAAACAAAACGGGATAAAAAAATGGATTACACAAGCACTCATTAAATCTATCGAAAAAAAGGAACAACTACGAAAGGCCTCAAGCAACCCTGACAATAATTTATTGAGAGACGAATATAAGTATATAAATTGAACACATTAATCAGAACGACGAAGAAAAAATACCACCAAAAACTAATAAATAAAAATAAATCAAAGTCTCTGTGGGAATGTGTGAATGAAATAGATAACAATATAATTACGAATACATTAACTATGTGCGAAGAGTTCAATAAATTTTATTTACAACTATATATGTAATGCTATCATTACTAACGTTATTGAAGGTTGGGAAGTGTCACATTACACTCCTCTATTTCCCGACCTCACTTCCCGCCCTCACTTCCGCCCTCATTTCCCGCCCTCATTTCATCTATTATAGATGAATATTTTTTATATTTAAAAAAATAACACATATTTTTGACAAATTTCATAATGCCTATTTAATGGCAAACAATAAAAAACAACAATGAACTAAAATATAACAAACTACCTATTGATATTAATCGTTAAATTTGAATTATTGTAAGCGTTTATTGAAATATTTAGGCCTGTACCAGCGCTGGACCCTCCAACAGTTGTCTCTTTGGGCGACACTGTTGGCAAGTAACGTAGCGGCGCGGCGGTTCTTCTGAGTGCGTGTCCTGTGAAGCCTTTCCAGTTTTCTTTATTAAAAAAAGTTGCAATTTTTTGGGGAAAATTAGCTATTGTATTGTTTCCAATTGGTTGATTTCTTGCTATTCCTCCTCTGAGCTGAACAAAATATCTATCGATTTCTATGTTTTTCTCAAATTTATGTAGTCTCGAATGATCTTCACCCAAACTGGATCTATTTGTATGTGTTTTAGAATCTGGATCTCAACCGAAATTTTTTCTTCAAAAAAAGCCACATCCAACATTTTCATTTTCACTAATGCGTCCGTCCGATTTTTAAATACTTATTTAAAGAATCACAAATAACTTACCTTTATCGGTAGAAGATTATTTGGAGCTTTATTTAAAAAATTCTCTATATTTTTCCTCGAAAATACGTTCGAGTTCTTGGGCCTAGAGCCCACATTTCCTCGTTTTAGAAAGGCTAGCAGTTTCCCATGTTTCGAAATATCAGTTTTTTCTTCAATTTCTAGCATCGTTCGTATCATACTGTAATATATTCATAGTCTGATTCACTCTAAAATAATTTATTTTACGAAATACAATGATACAATAGCACAATACTCTAATTTACATAACAATCACGGAACTAGGTATTTATATTCGACTTTCACTTCACTGACTGTCCGTCCGTCTGCTGCGTCGTTCTTCTTATATTCATTTTTGACTTCTCCGAATGATCTGGAATTTTCCATCGAATCGTCCGGATCCATCGAATCGACCAGATTCTTCTCGGTGCATAGCGTATCGAAGGTCATATGCAGCCTGCGTGAGTGTTCAGGCCCGGCATCGCCCACAGCTTCGCCACAATACTGTACATTGCCCACAAAGTAAACGGCTTCTTTTGTCTGGTATGTTTTCCAAAATATGCCAAGAGTACACTTTCGGAACCGATATTTTTAACCTTTTTTCTTCGCACCACTTCCTATATAATTCAATTGCTTTCAGATACCGATGCTTACTTTTCTCTGGCACCAAGCCCTGTACTTCTGGTGGGGTACAATCCATAAATTCTTCGTCGAAAGACATGTTTTTCAATTTATTATTCGCGAATTTAATATCCGACTTTATTTGACATTTATTGACTTTATCTGACATTTGTTTATATTGGTGACAAATGTACACCCCGTAACAATATATCTATACTTGATTATTCTGAGAAAACCGCGTTCTTGGTAAGTTGTCGTTAAATGTAATATTTTAGGTATGTTCTTGAATTTCCAATCTGTCTAAAATAATTGAAAAACTGATAAAGTCTAAGATAGTGGAATGTCTCAATAAATATGAAAAAACATCGAGTAATCAATATGGCTTCAGAGAGAAAAAATCGACAAGATGCTATAAGAGATTTAACTACTGATATATACTCTGCACTTGACAATAAAGAATCAGCCTTATGCATCTTCGTCGACCTCTCAAAAGCTTTCGATACTGTTTCTCATTCATTATTGTTGGAAAAACTTGAACACTGCGGAATGAGAGGAAGAATTTACAATTTATTGAAAAGTTACTTATCAAATCGCCAACAGAAAGTGAATATAAATGATGTCTGTAGTGAATCCAGGACTGTGACTTGTGGTGTTCCACAAGGAACCGTAATGGCTTACTCCGAATGGAGTACAAAGGCAAAATTATTAGTTTTGCTGACGATACAGCCATTTTATATCAAGATGAAACATTTGTTCGTTCAAAGGAAAATGCTGAATTAGACTTCAGATCAATCAAAAAATGGCTAAGACACAACAACTGTGATAAAACCAAATATCTACCGTTCACATGTTATGCAAATTGACTTCCAAATTTGGGAAGCCTAGAAATTGAAATTGACACAAAAATTCCAGAAGCTGAATCTATCAAATATCTCGGTATAGTGGTTGATAGACATTTGAGATGGGCTTACTTTCACGATCGGAATAAGAGCGTTAATGTTATGGGGGTGCCTGTATTTCGAGCTCCACCATGATGAAGATATACGAGGTTGATTAAAACAGAGCAAAGTAGCGAGTTTTCATGCTGATAGAAAATTTGAAGTGTCATTTTTAGTTTTTGAATTATTGGAAAAAAATGGAAATTTTTTATTTCTGTTTTTAATTTTTCAAGCAGAAACCAAAAGAACTTGAACTGTATTCAGGGTTAATGAAAGAGGTATTAGTGTTCCAAATGCATCCAAAATTAATGAAAAACTAGAATCACCAAACATTGTTTCCTCAGGAGAGCGAGTTCGGTATGAATTTATTTTCTCATTAAAGGTAGTTGGTTATAGACCAAGCTATACAGTGTCCTTCATAAAGTCCGCATCATATGGGAAAAACTTTTATTAATGAATTATTTTGAAATTCGACTTGGGCGTTAATTTGTGCTTTGAAAAATATGAAAAATGACCTACTCGGATGTGGTCACGTGACTTTCGCTACCTGTCAAAAGTAACATTTTTTCAAAGTAATCGCTGAAAATAGGCTTATTTATTCGAATTTCCAAAAATTTTAAGGGAAAAAGTTGCTTCTTTTTCGATTTTACACCTACATCTCAAATTTGAACGTTCTATTGCAACTTTCACTTTTGGCCATTTTTTTGATAATTACAAAATTTCTGGAACATTAAAAAATTCGTAACTTCGACCAGTAGCTCTAATATGCGACTAACTTTCAATCACGAATCATAAAAAAAATATGTTTTTCTCAAAAAAATGACAATTATTGGTTAACATTTCTGTTATGTTTGATGCAAAGTTGACGTATCTTTAAGCATGTAGGATAAGAATTCATTCAAGTGGATTTTTTCAGTATTAAAATGATATGAAATTATTTCCATTGACTGCCTTTTTCATTTGTTTCCATAGCCTACTTCACAAAATTGATGAAAGTTTCATAGCCGAATTAGTAAGAATTTAATTTGAGATTTGTACCGTGAAAAGTCATAAACTTTGGTTAGATAAGTAAAGAAGTATGATGATGTTTTGAATTATGACGTTAGTATCATTTTAATACTGAAAAAATCCCCTTAGATGAATTCTTATCCTACTGCTTGAAGATACGTCAACTTTGCATCAAATATAACAGAAATGTTAACCAGTAATTTTTTTTTTGTGATGATTCGTGATTGAAAGTTAGTTGCATATTAGAGCTACTGGTATAAAACAGTTTTGTCGAAGTTAAGAATTTTTTAATGTTCCAGAAATTTTTTAATTATCAAAAAAATGGCAAAAAGTGAAAGTTGCAATAGAACGTTCAAATTCGAGATGTAGGTGAAAAAGAAACAACTCTTTCCTTTGAAATTTTTTGAAATTCGAATAAATAAGCCTATTTTCAGCGATTACTTTAAAAAAATATTACTTTTGACAGGTAGCAAAAGTAACGTGACCACATCCGAGTAGGTCATTTTTCATATTTTTTAAAGCACAACTCAACGCCCAAGTCGAATTTCAAAATAAATCATCAATAAAAGTTTTTCCCATATGATGCGGACTTTATGAAGGACACTGTAGAGGTGTTTTCCCACACAAAATGAAAGACGCAAATGGCCTATACTAATTTTTATAAGATAGTTCGTTAATGAAAACCCAAGTTTTCGCCCCAGCAAAATCGCTTTGTGGAATTTTTTAAACAAGAAATAGTGAAAAAAATTTAAACTTTTTTGGTTTTTTGGAAATATCTCAAAGATTATTCAAGGAATCGTTTTATAGTCAATAGAACTTTTGTAGAGTTTTATAAAACCTACAAAATGGTGAATTTTTCACTGAGAAATTCCGGAAAAACCTCGAAAAAGAGACCTTTTTAAAAAATTCATAATTTTTATAAATCTGAAGATGTATAAACAATATTGCAGAAACTGATAGTTGAAAACTTGTGGTTCAACTGTGCGCAGGATTGTTTTTGTCCGATATGTAGTTTATACACGATCGCGTTATAAACAATTTGAGGGCAAATCTTTCTAAATGCGCTGATTTAAGGGCAATCATCTTATTCAAATTCTGTAAAAGGCATATGGAAGTAGAGATCAATATCTACAATTTGTATATTTCGGATTTTCACCTGCAAGGTGGGAAATGTGTTGAAAATGACACTGAAATTTACTCTAAATGCATCAAAGTGCACCCGAAGTCGCCCGAACTCAACTCTTATTAACTTCAGTTCGACTTCGGGTGACTTCGGGTGACTTCGGACGCACTTTGAAGCGTTTGATCAACTTTCTGTGATATTTTTAACACATTTCCCATCTTTCAGGTGAATATCCAAAATATACAAATTGTATTGATCTCTACTCCCAGATGCCGTTTACAGAATTTGAATACGACGATTTCCCTCAAATCGGCGCATCTTGCAAGATGTGCCCTTAAATTGTTTATAACGCGATTGTGCAAAAACTACACATACGACAGAAAACATCTTGCGCACAGTTGAACCACATGTTATCATCTATCAGTTTCTGCAATATTGTTTGTCCAGCTTCAGATTTATAAAAATTATAAAATTTTGAAAAATGGTGTCCCGGATTTTCTCAGTGAAGAGGCACCGATCCGGTCGTATAAAAAATCATTTTGTAGGTTTTATAATTCTCTACAAAAGTAAAAAGATTCGTCCAATACTTTTTGAGATATACGCAAAAAAACAAAAAAGTTGTTATTTTTTTCACTATTTCTTGTTTAAAAAAATCCACAAAGCGATTTTGATGGCGCGAAAACCGGGGTTTTCATTAACGAACTATCCTATAAAAAGTAGTATATGCCGTTTGCGTCTTTTATTTTATGTGAAAAGAGCCTCTTATTTTTATATACAGCTTGGCCTATTAATCAAGTCTCAATTTGTTTTTATCCATACCATTAAACCACTAAGGAATAGTCAATTGTTGTTCAATTCTATATGTCAAATACATGTTAACTATAAGTCAACAACTGGTTTCTGGGTGTGTCAACTACTGGTATTTAAGAAATATCCACTGTCAACTACTAACACTTCCTTGAACTTTTTAAATTCGATCAATGAACATAAAAACCGTTTAAATAATGTTCACAGACACTCTCTTGATTAGAAAAAGGAGATCACAGTGGAAACGTTTGATAATGACAGGAAAAATAAAATTAATTTAAAAAAATATGATTGTGACTTTCTTTTCCTTGATGTGTCTACTACGCTATTACCTTAATTTTTGAAAGATGTATGTACGTATGCATTTACCTATATGTTATTGAACAATCTCACCTCCATGCTCATATGCCACTGTCCACCCTAGCCACTCCGACCCTGTATACTTGACAAGTACTTTAGAAAAATAACTTTCACCTCGCTGCATTGAAAATTTATGTAACCCTGCCATATACCAACACCATAATCGTTCCTTTATCTCTATTGCATATTCAATTATAGAACAATATTATTAGCAACATAATTATACGAAAAAACTATCCTCCCATAATCGATACCGAGTTGTTGGGAACGCAGTAAATCCATTTTTAAACAACGTCCACTGCAACAAGTAAAATTATGATTCATTGAATGTCCTTCACATTCAGAAAGGTTAAAATGATTAATGAAACAAATGTTTTATGGCGTTTTTTACATTTCTGAATATTTATACGGGTACATTTCATTTGACTCAACAAGTCGGTTGTCGAAAGGATATCGTTACTAACGGTAATATAGTTTTAATTTACACGCCCTGAGCCAAAAAACAATTGGATAACGAGCCAACGAGGGCTCTTGGTACTTTTCCAGGAGATTTGAAAATAGTGCAATTATTCAAAAATTTACCATTAGGCATACTAGTACAGTCGGTGTAGAAATTTCCTACACGATGTTAGGGCGAAATTTAAGGGGAGGGCTATTAGAGAATTAAACATGTGTTAGGGTTCTTTTTGTGAGGTTCAGGAACTTCATATTGAGAATATGCACCTAGTTATGAGAAATGGATTCCTTTATTGAAACAATTGTGGCTACGAATTTATTTACACTCATATATTTACATGAAAATAGAGTATTTCTCGATTTGATTCCGAGAGTTCCAACCTTTGACAGCTGTTCGTGTCAAATTAAGTTTCAACTAGTGACTGTAGATGTCATAAGTAACTTTCCATATATTTATATATACATAAATCATTACATGGTTTCTTCCAGCGAAATGATCAAATATCAATTGACAAATGATATTGTTGGGTATGTACCAAATGGGCTGATATTATGAGCCGAAACAAAATGGATGTTCTTTTACAATGCTAGAGCTCATTTTTCAAATCAAGTAAATCTCATTTTCAATAAACTCATAAAAATAAACTGATGAGTCTACACTTAGACTAGCATCTTCTCACACAGACACGTTGCAAGTCAATGTACCTCATCTCAGTACTGTACATAAAATAACACGCAACTTCTCACACAGGCACGTTAGTAGTTATTATATTTCCAATACAGCTCACAGACATGTAACTCCTCGCACAGGCACGTTACAGTTCTTCGTTTCTCGAAAATCCAACAAAAGCAGGCAACTCCTCACAACATAATAATAAAATCTTTATTTTCCTTTTTTGACAAAGTTATAAAATTTGTATAGGAAATTATTTCCATTGACTGCCTTTTTCATTTGTTTCCATAGCCTACTTCACAAAATTGATGAAAGTTTCATTTACACGCCCTGAGCCAAAAAACAATTGGATAACGAGCCAACGAGGGCTCTTGGTACTTTTCCAGGAGACCTGAAAATAGTGCAATTATTCAAAAATTTACCATTAGGCATACTAGTACAGTCGGTGTAGAAATTTCCTACACGATGTTAGGGCGAAATTTAAGGGGAGGGCTATTAGAGAATTAAACATGTGTTAGGGTTTTTTTTGTGAGGTTCAGGAACTTCATATTGAGAATATGCACCTAGTTATGAGAAATGGATTCCTTTATTGAAACAATTGTGGCTACGAATTTATTTACACTCATATATTTACATGAAAATAGAGTATTTCTCGATTTGATTCCGAGAGTTCCAACCTTTGACAGCTGTTCGTGTCAAATTAAGTTTCAACTAGTGACTGTAGATGTCATAAGTAACTTTCCATATATTTATATATACATAAATCATTACATGGTTTCTTCCAGCGAAATGATCAAATATCAATTGACAAATGATATTGTTGGGTATGTACCAAATGGGCTGATATTATGAGACGAAACAAAATGGATGTTCTTTTACAATGCTAGAGCTCATTTTTCAAATCAAGTAAATCTCATTTTCAATAAACTCATAAAAATAAACTGATGAGTCTACACTTAGACTAGCATCTTCTCACACAGACACGTTGCAAGTCAATGTACCTCATCTCAGTACTGTACATAAAATAACACGCAACTTCTCACACAGGCACGTTAGTAGTTATTATATTTCCAATACAGCTCACAGACATGTAACTCCTCGCACAGGCACGTTACAGTTCTTCGTTTCTCGAAAATCCAACAAAAGCAGGCAACTCCTCACAACATAATAATAAAATCTTTATTTTCCTTTTTTGACAAAGTTATAAAATTTGTATAGGAAATTATTTCCATTGACTGCCTTTTTCATTTGTTTCCATAGCCTACTTCACAAAATTGATGAAAGTTTCATTTACACGCCCTGAGCCAAAAAACAATTGGATAACGAGCCAACGAGGGCTCTTGGTACTTTTCCAGGAGACCTGAAAATAGTGCAATTATTCAAAAATTTACCATTAGGCATACTAGTACAGTCGGTGTAGAAATTTCCTACACGATGTTAGGGCGAAATTTAAGGGGAGGGCTATTAGAGAATTAAACATGTGTTAGGGTTTTTTTTGTGAGGTTCAGGAACTTCATATTGAGAATATGCACCTAGTTATGAGAAATGGATTCCTTTATTGAAACAATTGTGGCTACGAATTTATTTACACTCATATATTTACATGAAAATAGAGTATTTCTCGATTTGATTCCGAGAGTTCCAACCTTTGACAGCTGTTCGTGTCAAATTAAGTTTCAACTAGTGACTGTAGATGTCATAAGTAACTTTCCATATATTTATATATACATAAATCATTACATGGTTTCTTCCAGCGAAATGATCAAATATCAATTGACAAATGATATTGTTGGGTATGTACCAAATGGGCTGATATTATGAGCCGAAACAAAATGGATGTTCTTTTACAATGCTAGAGCTCATTTTTCAAATCAAGTAAATCTCATTTTCAATAAACTCATAAAAATAAACTGATGAGTCTACACTTAGACTAGCATCTTCTCACACAGACACGTTGTAAGTCAATGTACCTCATCTCAGTACTGTACATAAAATAACACGCAACTTCTCACACAGGCACGTTAGTAGTTATTATATTTCCAATACAGCTCACAGACATGTAACTCCTCGCACAGGCACGTTACAGTTCTTCGTTTCTCGAAAATCCAACAAAAGCAGGCAACTCCTCACAACATAATAATAAAATCTTTATTTTCCTTTTTTGACAAAGTTATAAAATTTGTATAGGAAATTATTTCCATTGACTGCCTTTTTCATTTGTTTCCATAGCCTACTTCACAAAATTGATGAAAGTTTCATTTACACGCCCTGAGCCAAAAAACAATTGGATAACGAGCCAACGAGGGCTCTTGGTTCTTTTCCAGGAGACCTGAAAATAGTGCAATTATTCAAAAATTTACCATTAGGCATACTAGTACAGTCGGTGTAGAAATTTCCTACACGATGTTAGGGCGAAATTTAAGGGGAGGGCTATTAGAGAATTAAACATGTGTTAGGGTTTTTTTTGTGAGGTTCAGGAACTTCATATTGAGATTATGCACCTAGTTATGAGAAATGGATTCCTTTATTGAAACAATTGTGGCTACGAATTTATTTACACTCATATATTTACATGAAAATAGAGTATTTTTCGATTTGATTCCGAGAGTTCCAACCTTTGACAGCTGTTCGTGTCAAATTAAGTTTCAACTAGTGACTGTAGATGTCATAAGTAACTTTCCATATATTTATATATACATAAATCATTACATGGTTTCTTCCAGCGAAATGATCAAATATCAATTGACAAATGATATTGTTGGGTATGTACCAAATGGGCTGATATTATGAGCCGAAACAAAATGGATGTTCTTTTACAATGCTAGAGCTCATTTTTCAAATCAAGTAAATCTCATTTTCAATAAACTCATAAAAATAAACTGATGAGTCTACACTTAGACTAGCATCTTCTCACACAGACACGTTGCAAGTCAATGTACCTCATCTCAGTACTGTACATAAAATAACACGCAACTTCTCACACAGGCACGTTAGTAGTTATTATATTTCCAATACAGCTCACAGACATGTAACTCCTCGCACAGGCACGTAACAGTTCTTCGTTTCTCGAAAATCCAACAAAAGCAGGCAACTCCTCACAACATAATAATAAAATCTTTATTTTCCTTTTTTGACAAAGTTATAAAATTTGTATAGGAAATTATTTCCATTGACTGCCTTTTTCATTTGTTTCCATAGCCTACTTCACAAAATTGATGAAAGTTTCATTTACACGCCCTGAGCCAAAAAACAATTGGATAACGAGCCAACGAGGGCTCTTGGTACTTTTCCAGGAGACCTGAAAATAGTGCAATTATTCAAAAATTTACCATTAGGCATACTAGTACAGTCGGTGTAGAAATTTCCTACACGATGTTAGGGCGAAATTTAAGGGGAGGGCTATTAGAGAATCAAACATGTGTTAGGGTTCTTTTTGTGAGGTTCAGGAACTTCATATTGAGAATATGCACCTAGTTCTGAGAAATGGATTCCTTTATTGAAACAATTGTGGCTACGAATTTATTTACACTCATATATTTACATGAAAATAGAGTATTTCTCGATTTGATTCCGAGAGTTCCAACCTTTGACAGCTGTTCGTGTCAAATTAAGTTTCAACTAGTGACTGTAGATGTCATAAGTAACTTTCCATATATTTATATATACATAAATCATTACATGGTTTCTTCCAGCGAAATGATCAAATATCAATTGACAAATGAAATTGTTGGGTATGTACCAAATGGGCTGATATTATGAGCCGAAACAAAATGGATGTTCTTTTACAAATCAAGTAAATCTCATTTTCAATAAACTCATAAAAATAAACTGATGAGTCTACACTTAGACTAGCATCTTCTCACACAGACACGTTGCAAGTCAATGTACCTCATCTCAGTACTGTACATAAAATAACACGCAACTTCTCACACAGGCACGTTAGTAGTTATTATATTTCCAATACAGCTCACAGACATGTAACTCCTCGCACAGGCACGTTACAGTTCTTCGTTTCTCGAAAATCCAACAAAAGCAGGCAACTCCTCACAACATAATAATAAAATCTTTATTTTCCTTTTTTGACAAAGTTATAAAATTTGTATAGGAAATTATTTCCATTGACTGCCTTTTTCATTTGTTTCCATAGCCTACTTCACAAAATTGATGAAAGTTTCATTTACACGCCCTGAGCCAAAAAACAATTGGATAACGAGCCAACGAGGGCTCTTGGTACTTTTCCAGGAGACCTGAAAATAGTGCAATTATTCAAAAATTTACCATTAGGCATACTAGTACAGTCGGTGTAGAAATTTCCTACACGATGTTAGGGCGAAATTTAAGGGGAGGGCTATTAGAGAATTAAACATGTGTTAGGGTTCTTTTTGTGAGGTTCAGGAACTTCATATTGAGAATATGCACCTAGTTCTGAGAAATGGATTCCTTTATTGAAACAATTGTGGCTACGAATTTATTTACACTCATATATTTACATGAAAATAGAGTATTTCTCGATTTGATTCCGAGAGTTCCAACCTTTGACAGCTGTTCGTGTCAAATTAAGTTTCAACTAGTGACTGTAGATGTCATAAGTAACTTTCCATATATTTATATATACATAAATCATTACATGGTTTCTTCCAGCGAAATGATCAAATATCAATTGACAAATGATATTGTTGGGTATGTACCAAATGGGCTGATATTATGAGCCGAAACAAAATGGATGTTCTTTTACAAATCAAGTAAATCTCATTTTCAATAAACTCATAAAAATAAACTGATGAGTCTACACTTAGACTAGCATCTTCTCACACAGACACGTTGCAAGTCAATGTACCTCATCTCAGTACTGTACATAAAATAACACGCAACTTCTCACACAGGCACGTTAGTAGTTATTATATTTCCAATACAGCTCACAGACATGTAACTCCTCGCACAGGCACGTTACAGTTCTTCGTTTCTCGAAAATCCAACAAAAGCAGGCAACTCCTCACAACATAATAATAAAATCTTTATTTTCCTTTTTTGACAAAGTTATAAAATTTGTATAGGAAATTATTTCCATTGACTGCCTTTTTCATTTGTTTCCATAGCCTACTTCACAAAATTGATGAAAGTTTCATTTACACGCCCTGAGCCAAAAAACAATTGGATAACGAGCCAACGAGGGCTCTTGGTACTTTTCCAGGAGATTTGAAAATAGTGCAATTATTCAAAAATTTACCATTAGGCATACTAGTACAGTCGGTGTAGAAATTTCCTACACGATGTTAGGGCGAAATTTAAGGGGAGGGCTATTAGAGAATTAAACATGTGTTAGGGTTCTTTTTGTGAGGTTCAGGAACTTCATATTGAGAATATGCACCTAGTTCTGAGAAATGGATTCCTTTATTGAAACAATTGTGGATACGAATTTATTCACACTCATATATTTACATGAAAATAGAGTATTTCTCGATTTGGTTCCGAGAGTTCCAACCTTTGACAGCTGTTTGTGTCAAATTAAGTTTCAACTAGTGACTGTAGATGTCATAAGTAACTTTCCATATATTTATATATACATAAATCAGTACATGGTTATTTCCTGCGAAATGATCAAATATCAATTGACAAATGAAATTGTTGGGTATGTACCAAATGGGCTGATATTATGAGCCGAAACAAAATGGATGTTCTTTTACAATGCTAGAGCTCATTTTTCAAATCAAGTAAATCTCATTTTCAATAAACTCATAAAAATAAACTGATGAGTCAACACTTAGACTAGCATCTTCTCACACAGGCACGTTGTAAGGCAATGTACCTCATCTCAGTACTGTACATAAAATAACACGCAACTTCTCACACAGGCACGTTAGTAGTTCAATACAGCTCACAGACATGTAACTCCTCGCACAGGTACGTTACAGTCCTTCGTTTCTCGAAAATCCAACAAAAGCAGGCAACTTCTCACAACATAATAATAATATCTTTATTTTCCTTTTTTGAGAAAGTTATAAAATTTGTATAGGAATCGTCTAAAAAAAAGGAGATAAGAGATAAAAATAATTCCTGAAAAACTACCTACTTATACACATATATTCTTCAAGACTTTTCAATAAGAAAATCCTTGAGTTTTCGTTTGAAGATATACGCGGTTTTGGATATTTTTATTACATCTGGTAGCAAATTATATACACGTGGGGCCATCTGATCAGGAGAATTAAAAGCTAATTTAGTTTTAACAAATGGTACTAAATCATAGTTCTTTTTTCTTGTGTCAATATTATGCTTACATTTATTTAGTATAAACAATTTATTCGTATTTCAGATAAGCACAAGTCAAAAATTAAAAGACTAGGAACAGTTAAAATTCTAAAAAGTTTTTAAAAGCATTTCTGCAAGAATCACGGGGACTCATGCCATTAATGATTCGTATGAGTTTTTTTTGTGCTATAAAGACATCAGAGCAGCTAGAGGAAAACCCCCAAAAACACACTCCATATCTCAGTCTGGAACCCCCCTGCGCATAGTACAGCTTCAGCAGCTGATCAACATTCAAAACCTGCCTTATATTTCTGAACTGACATGAAATAGAATTAATTTTTTTGATTAGAAAAAATTCTGCCAATTCAAATGTTCATCAATGTAAAGACCCAAAAAATGTAAGCTCTCGCATTCTGTTGTTATATTGTCAGAATTAACATTGGCTCTAAAACTAATAATATCACACTTCCGTTGACGATGATGAAATCTCATTGAATCTGTTTTTTTGCATTCAAAATAAATTGTTCGCAGAAAACCATTTATTAATATTTTCAAAAACTGTGTTACATTTTTCTTCCAAAACTAACTCTGATCTGTCAGAGATTATAATTGACGTGTCATCTGCGTATATTTGTAATGAATGTTCCTGGTGTCGAGTATTCCATATAATTAATATACAGTGCGGCTTTTTTTAGTCCCCCCCCCCTGTTAACTTTTGAACGGTTCGACGTACAAACATGAAAAAAAAAAGTCGTTCGGAGGGTTTCACTAATACTACTTTTTGAAACAAAAAATATGGTGATTGCTCCACAGGGGGCGCGGGGGGACATATCAACTCAAAAATTTTTAATGTCATGGGGGGTCCAGTGCCACATCGTTGAAAAGAAAATTTAATTCTCTTTACAACCATCTAAATATTTTTGAATTTGGATGAGGAATTTTTTCCCAATTTCGATATTTATATCTATCGAAATTTTCTAGTTGATGTGCCCCCAGCGCCATCTGTAGTGTAATTGCAATATTTCCTCTCTCAAAAAGTAATATCGGTAATACCCTTCGCAATGTTTTTGGTTTCATTATTCCACAACAAACCGTTCAAATTTATCAAGGTATGACTAGTTTTCAGATCCGCATTTATATTTGATATTTCGAATTTGAATTGCAAAAAATTATTAACGAAATTCAAAAAAAATTAGATGGTTGTGAAGAGAATTTTTCAACGATGTGACACTCGACCCCCCAAGCCATTTAAAAATTTTGAATTGATGTGCCCCCTCGCGCCCCCTGTCGAGCAATCACCATATTTTTGTTTCAAAAAGTAGTATCGGTGAAACCCTCTAAACGGTTTTTTATTCATGTTTGTACGCCGAACCGTTCAAAAGTTAACAGGGGGGACTAAAAAAAGCAGCACTGTATAAAACAAACAATATGGGTCCCAATATCGACCCTCCTAATTCAGAGAAGGCCATGCTGGAAGTTGCATAGTTAATAGCGACATATTGTCTGTTATCCATGCTAACGGTATGCCCCTTATGCCATGACGGAATAGTTTATTTAAGAGAATATTATGATCAACACAACACTCACACAACACAACACTCAAATCAGCCCAATAATAGGTAACTTCACACACAGACACGTTACAAATCACCAAGCTGAAATAATACAACGGTGAAATGCACAGGCACGTTGCAAATCACCGAAAGACATGTAACTTCACACACAGGCACGTTACAAGTCCTTTGATTTTCGATAGCCCAAATGAACATATTCACTCAATTCCAATGTGCTGAGACTCATGTACAACCAAAAAATACCCAAATAAAACCCCTTTTCAAAACTCTACTTTTGTGAAGCATCAATCCAAATATCAACAAGTATTAAATATTCAGTATTTGAGAAAACCTCCGTATCAATGATCGTAAGAGCAAAACACAAATTCTCCAAAATGTTTATGCTGACACGAACGGAACTCCCCACACGATTTCCTTTGTTTAATAATCGACAAGCAATGGAAAGAAAAATATCATGAAACATACTGCTCTTCTTTTATTGAAAGTAAACTCCAACAATTACTCACTCAAACAGGTACTATAGCCATTTGTCAAAGATAATTCCAAGCAATTCTAAACAAATATAACTCCTACCTTTTATTCCAACCATTGGTATCACTTCAACACAAATGAATATATTTGAACAATCACCCCAAGAACAATGATTACCGAAACTCATTACCAACTCTCGAGTCAACACCAACTTACTTCGCATTCCAATGCTATTTTTTTCGCCTCCCGCCAGCCAAATGTTTTTGTTGAAGATCCCTAAAAACCGGCATATAACGATGTGTGACACATGACTGATATATACGAGGGCTGTTTGGTAACTCCGTGACTATTTGAATAAAGAAAAAAAAATTGGCAAATAAGCGTTTTATTTTTCAACATAATCTCCTTTTAGATCAATACATTTAGTCCAGCGTTTTTCCAGTTTTTTTATTCCTTCCAAATAATAGGTTTTCTCAAGGCCCTCAAAATAGGCGTTTGTTTCGGTTATAACCTCTTCATTCGACCCAAATCTCTTACCACCCAGCCATTTCTTCAGGTTTGGGAAAAGAAAATAGTCGCAAGGGGCTAAATCTGGAGAATATGCTGGATGGGGTAGTAGTTCGTAGCCCAATTTATGAATTTTTGCCATAGTGACTACACACGTGTGCACTCGTGCATTGTCTTGATGAAGCAGCACTTTTTTTTCGCTAAATGTGGTCGTTTTTGCCTCAAATCAATATCGAATCTGTCTAAAAGCTCTGAATAATATTCGCCGTTGATCGTTCTACCCTTCTCTAAGTAATCTATATGAATGACACCGCGTGCATCCCAAAAAACTGTGGCCATAACCTTGTTGGCTGACAGACGCACCTTAGCCTTCTTTGGTGCACGTTCACCAGTTGACACCCACTGTTTTGATTGTTCCTTGGTCTCTGGGGTATTGTGATGGATCCATGTTTCGTCTACGGTTATATAACGGCGTAAAAACTCGCCCGGATTGCGATTGAACTTTGCCAAACACTCCTTTGAAGTGGTCACACGGTTGCGCTTGTGATCGAGTGTGAGCAATCGCGGCACCCATCTCGCGGATAGCTTCTTCATGTCCAAATATTCATGTAAAATGTGATGTACTCGCTCAGTTGAGATGCCTACAGCCTCAGCTACCTCACGTACTTTTATTCTCCGATCGTCCAATATCATTCCATGGATTTTATCGACGATTTCTGGCGTGATGACCTCTTTTGGGCGACCTGAACGTACGGCGTCACTTGTGCTGGTACGACCACAACGGAACTCAGTAAACCACTTCTTAACCATTGAAATTGATGGTGCAGAGTTCCCATAGTATTTATCAAGTCTTTCCTTGGTTTCAGTTATGGTTTTTTTACGCAAAAAATAATGCTTAATCAACACACGAAATTCACTTTTTTCCATTTTTGTTAAAATTCACGAGGTTGTCTGCTTCTAATTGCTGTCAAACACAAACCAAATGTCGCAGCTTGCTCAAAATTTGACAGTAGTCTATTGAAAGATGGTGGTTGACAGCAGCAGTGTTGCATTTAAAGTTACTGCGCGGGAAATTTAAAAAGTCACGGACTTACCAAACAAGCCTCGTACATAGGCTGACGTTCAGCAATGGAGAACTCCTCACACTTGTTACTTTTTCAGGCGACTTGAAAATAGTGCAATTATTAAACAATTCACCATTAGGCATTAGGCATACTAGTACAGTCTGAGTAGAACTTTTCCACACGATGCCAGGTCGAAATTCAAGGAGGTGAGAATAATATTCCTGCAGCTCAGTTGGGTGTGGGTACGACAATAAAAATACATTTCGATGATAATAATAATAATATCCTTTATTGCCAAAAAATCTACATAATCCAGTTGGTACTGGTCACGAGAACAAGTAATTAGCAATCTCGCTTATTATTTTGTTAAATAATTAGTTTAGAGTATATTGGTTCATATAAGAAAAAGTTTACTTGCAAGATTCGCCGCCGATTCAAATAATCGATCAATTCGATAAATATCTCAAATTCCCTGAATCTAAACCTGATACTCATAAACATTCTGATACGTACAAATTTCCTATTGCCATCTTTTGCTATAGAAAGAAAAAGTAAGATGAGGGCTTCTTTGAAAGCAGAAAGGGAAGCAAAACAGGCTAATTAGAAGAAAGAAAATAGCTGAAAGGCAAGCAATATTGAATTTGAATCCGAAACAAAAACCTGAAAAGCCGAAGGTGTACCAATCTTTCTAATCTATCTTATATTGAAGCTGTCAAAAAGGATTATATCTGCGAAAATGGGGATCCAGAGTTTTCAATTTAACTAGTTCCTTATTGTCTGTGATACAGTTTTCAATTTTTTAAGGATCAACCTTTTTTTACGTTTCGATATTTTATTTTTGTTTTTCTTTAATGTCTGTTTTTTGCATTAAAATTTCAAATAAACTCAGAGAAGTGCTTTGTTTGGATTGTTTATTGGAGAATTTGCTTAAGTCGTCCTTGTTGATAGGGACATAAGATTAATGGCCGAGAAAAAGTGATTAATGGACGACAACTGGGAAGGTGGCCGAGAACATGTACACTAGTAGGTCAAGAATTAGCAAAAGTGTAATTTTTGTTGGTATTATTTTTTTCATAAAAATGTGGAAGCCCTATGAATCTCTGATATGATAATTTATAATAATTCTAAAGACTTATAATATTCTTCGTATTTTTTAAATTTTATTTAAATGGTCTACCTTTCTTGTCAAAGAGGCTATTTTGAGACGTTTTTTTGGTAAAAGAGTCGATAATGAAAACGGTTCGTCGTATGGTATTTCACTTCCATTAAAATTTGAAGAAATCTTTATCCAATCGAAATGAATTTGGTATCAAAAGAAAGGTAAAAAGTTGATCTATGTACGTGCTGTAATGTTTTTTTGAAATTATTTATTCGTCTACCAAAAAAAATGCTTCAAAGTAACTGCATCTTTGGAACATTTTTAGACTTTTTTTGTGAAAAAGTGGATTCAAATTTAAATTTTCATTACAGCACGTACCTAGAATCGAACGTCCTCTAGAATTCTGTCTTTGTTTGAAATCAATACGACGAACCGTTTTTGAGTTATCATTTGACTCTTTTACCCCAAAAAGCGCCCCAAATATTATCGCGCCTTGGCCTCTAAGTGGCCGACTACTGGCGCAATCACAAGATGGGGCAGTCCGGCTGTGGGAACCACACTGCATAATTGAATATTATAATATACCTAGTTGTTGATATATGTTTTTGCTTTGACTTGTCTTGTCATTAAAGTTCTTGAATCTACTAAGTATTTTAACTGAAAATATAAAGAATTCCTGACTGTTACATTGGTCCTTCGAGCCGGATTTGAACCAGCGACCTAAGGAAACAATGGCGTGTGTCCCAAGCGTTAGCGGACATGTTCTGGCGACGATGGGTTAAGGAATACCTACCGACTCTAAATCAAATTGGAAAATGGCATTCACCGACTGATAATTGCAAAGTTGACGATATTGTGCTGGTAGCAGACGACACACTTCCCAGAAATACATGGCCACTTCCACATGTTCGAGAAACAGCAACGAATGATGATAAATGAAGTTGATTACAAGCTCGAATCAATGGGGGAGGAAATGTGGGAACCACACTGTATAATTGAATATTATAATATACCTAGTTGCCTCATATCAAATGATGTTATATAGAAAAAAGAAGTTGTTGATATATGTTTTTGCTTTGACTTGTCTTGTCATTAAAGTTCTTGAATCTACTAAGTATTTTAACTGAAAATATAAAGAATTCCTGACTGTTACACCGGCACTGTGTGTTACCTGGGAACTTCTTAGAAATGAATCTCAGCAAGTTGAGAACAGACTTTATACCGTATACATGTTTCCAAAAACAACTTCTGTCGTCTCATTTAATTTCTTAAATCACACAACTTGTGGCATGGAAGAGTGATACTTCAAAGTGCCGCATGTAGGTACAAGTAGGAGTACATTAGTCTCTCTTGACAATGTTAATTATCAATTCATAACGTACGTCCGAGATACTAAACATAATCACTAAACAAAATTATTTTCTTATTTTCCGCGCACGAAAGCAACGACAAGAAATAAACTCCGAGCTTAAACTGGGTAATATTGCAGTCAAAATCAACATCTTTATTACACGTTGTGCGGTATTAGTGAACGAGTGTAAAGTTATTGTTATTGGATGCTTACAGGAAATTAAATTGGACGTTTTTGAGAAACACCTACATTCTAGATGTATTCAGAGATACGATGAATACTTGATTTCATAAAAAGTCGTATTCAAATTTTAATAGGATAGCGAACGGCTTATTTACGACACATTCGATTCGAAACGAATGGGGAACAGACAGCAAAAAACGGGGTACTCTTTATGGAGCTGTGCGAGAACCTCTGACCTTTCGGATTTCTTTCGGAAAGAGGGAAGAATTTCATACACCCACGTATACGCTTATGCGCATTGGATGTCCGATCTTATAGGATGCTCAGAAGAAAACAGCTATGTGTTCCTGTACAATATGTATTGTAAACTTAACTGAGCTGCTTGCATTTTTTTAGGTTTTAATTGATGTAGCCGGTACTTGATGAAAATCCATGTTGATATCTAAAATGAAACTGAATGAATGATTTTCACTACAAATGGTTTACAAAACCACGGCGATCGCTTCGAATTATCGTTTTCTGATTCTATCGTGAAAATAATTGAAGGGTGAAGAGAATTAATAAATTCCAAGAATTGATTCACTTGTCTAATTGTACCTGTGAAACCTACCAAAATATCATCAACACACCTATACCAATATATAAAGTTTTTGAACATTTTATTACTATTAATTTGAGTTTCTAAATTAAAAAAAAAGTAAGTTTGAAAATTTCAGCTGATAAAGGGCTTAAGGGTATACCCATAATCGTCCCTTCACTAGAAGAATAGAATTTATTATTAAACTGAAAATAATTTTGACTTAAAGAAACATCAAGTAAATCCAAAATATCCGGTTTAATGACGTTCACATGATTTAATAACCTTTCTACTAATAGTACGAGATCCGGCTGCAGGATTAGTGCGCTTATCGGTTTTTTGCTCAAAACCAAATTTTTATGTATATTTATAATTAGAAGAATATACCGGGTGACCACGAGGTGAGGTACGCCCCCCAATTTTTCTATAGTTTTGAAGATACAGGTTTCAAATTTGGCACGTCGATATATTACTCAAATACGCATATTTTGACTCCATAACCGAAAATTCACCACTTCCGGTTTAACCGGAAGTTCCGGTTTAACCGGAAGTGACCCCAAACTTTTTTTTTCAAATGACACCCTGTACAATTTTTTTCATTATCAGGAAGAACACGCAATTTGTGATAACACTGTTCTCCAAAATTGAAAATCGGTTGAAAAATGGCGGAGATACAGTTGATTGTTCAATCGAACAAAGTTGGCCATGAACATCAAACTCAAATCATCACAACTGACGAACGGCGTCAGCATTTACGAGAGGAAGATTCGAGGTAAGATACAGCTGAAAATTGAGCTTCCCATGTAATTGTAGCAACCATATTTCCCATCAATTATCAAACATTTCCTCAAAACGGATTAGTACCCATAAAGAAAGGCTCACAACTGCCATTTCTCAAATAGCAACATACTCTTTTCACATTGTTATGTTGAAAGATGATGAATTATCAGATTACTCGAATGAAAAGATTTGAAGAATTCCGAAAGGAATCGAAGATACGAGATGTTTCATTATGAGTGTTCTCAAAATTGACTATGCTTAAACAGAGGCGGCTTGAACCTACGAAAGCTAAACAAAAATTCATATTTAAAAAAAAATAGTGAAAATTTGCGGTACATTCTGAATAATGGAACATTGTGAGTTGTCGAAAAACATTCTACGGCGATGGAGCGAACTTTTTTCTCATTACTCGTATGCTAATCGTAATTGATGGTGGATTCATACAGCAGTTTTAAGATCGTTGTTGGAATAAATATTCCATTAACGAACATTCTTATGACTTCTTACTAGTGACTAAAAACTCATGAATTGGAACTGCTGTATAAATCCACCATAAGAATATACCTGCAGAGTAAAAAAAATGTATTAGATATTTATTCCAATTTCTAACATTTGATACAACTAATTTCTGAACGAAAAAAAAGGTATGAAGTAAATTGTTTATTGGTTCTGGTCACTTACTACACTAACAGAAATCAAAGTAATGAAAAAATGATTTACAAGTACTGTTAAAAATGTTCTCCATTATGTTCTCTGCACAAAATTGCACGTCTCACTATTGCTTCCATAACTCCATTTAACTGAGCTTGAGTAATACTTGCAATTGCTTCTCTAAGGCGATGTTCCAAATCCTCCCTTGATGTAGGACTAGAAGAGTAAACCTTGTTCTTCAGGTAACCCCATATGAAAAAATCCAGTGGCGTGAGGTCCGGTGACCTCGGAGGCCATCTTGTAGGACCATTCGTGCCAATCCATCGATTTGGGAATGTTTCATCTAGGTAACTGGTTACTATTCGGGAATTATGGGGAGGTGCACCATCCTGCTGGAAATACATATTTTGGTAGACGTCGAGAGGTAAATTCTCCATGAATCCTTCTATTTCGTTTCGTAGAAATCCCAAATAGCGTTGCCCATTCAACATACCATCAAATATTATGGGCCCAATGATTCGAGTTCCTATCAGACCTATCCACACGTTGATTCCAAAGCGTTCCTGAAAATTCCCTTGTCTTATGAGACTGGGGTTTTCAGTTGCCCAGTATCTGGTGTTGTTTCTATTGAACATACCAAGATTCGTAAATCTTGATTCGTCGGAAAATATAATGTTTCTCGTCATATTCGGGTTCCTTATGTGGTTCTCAAGTAGCCAATTGCAATATTGGACCCTTCTTTGATGATCATTTTCGTAAAGGCGCTGATGTATCTGATATTTATACGGCTTAAACCCATGTTTTTTTAGAATTTTTCGAGCTGATTCTCGTCCAACTGGTAATTCATGTTCGATTTGTCGAAGTGATATGGTGGGATCTACATAAACAACAGCCAAAACATTAGTTTCCGTCTCTTCATCAATAATAAAACTATCCTGATCATGTACATTGTCATCTGGTTCTATCCTGAATTGCCTTTCCAAACGTGCGAAATAGTTTCTACTTGGTTGGCGTTGTCTGAGAGGGAATCGTTCACTGTAAAGAATGCAAGCCGCAGTTGCATTTTTTCTACACTCGCCATAAATTAGCAGTAAATCTACTTTTTCATTTCTAGTAAATTTTCGCTCCATCGGAATGTTTTTCAACAAGTTACAATTCTCTTGTATTGAATGAGTAGAACCAATTGTTGACAAAATATGCTTTTTTGTTTAGCTTTCTTATGTTCAAAGCCGCCTTCGTTGAAGAACATTCAATTTTGGGAACACTTATATTGTATTTCTGGTTCCTTTCGGAATTCTTCAAATCTTTTCATTCGAGTAATCTGATAATTCATCATCTTTCAACATAACAATGTGAAAAGAGTATGTTGCTATTTGAGAAATGGCAGTTGTGAGCCTTTCTTTATGGGTACTAATCCGTTTTGAGGAAATGTTTGATAATAGATGGGAAATATGGTTGCTGCAATTACATGGGAAGCTCAATTTTCAGCTGTATCTTACCTCGAACCTTCCTCTCGTAAATGCTGACGCCGTTCGTCAGTTGTGATGATTTGAGTTTGATGTTCATGGCCAACTTTGTTCGATTGAACAATCAACTGTATCTCCGCCATTTTTCAACCGATTTTCAATTTTGGAGAACAGTGTTATCACAAATTGCGTGGTCTTCCTGATAATGAAAAAAATTGTACAGGGTGTCATTTAAAAAAAAAAGTTTGGGGTCACTTCCGGTTAAACCGGAAGCGGTGAATTTTCGGTTATGGAGTCAAAATATGCGTATTTGAGTAATATATCGACGTGCCAAATTTGAAACCTGTATCTTCAAAACTATAGAAAAATTGGGGGACGTACCTCACCCCGTGGTCACCCGGTATATTGACCAGGTTGCCTATCAAAATTTGTCCGCCAGTATTTTTAATTAAATTATTTTTAATTGATTTTTGGCAAAAAATTTCGTTCACTTGTTTTTTAGATAAAATAGCGTCTACATCACGGCAATTTATATGATGATTCTAAAAAATCACGGTTGCCGTTGCGCACCTGGCCGTACCTCTTTGCAGCCAGGTGTAAACAGGTATGATTTCGATACACTTATACGTTCATAACGTTTATTTATTAATCATATACCAAATTATAGCTAATTTTTTTCTATTTATTATCATTTATTTATTTATTTATTTACTTATTTATTTATTTATTTATTTATTTATTTATTTATTTATTTATTATTTATTTATTTATTTATTTATTTATTTATTTATTTATTTATTTATTTATTTATTTATTTATTTATTTATTTATTTATTTATTTATTTATTTATTTATTTATTTATTTATTTATTTATTTATTTATTTATTTATTTATTTATTTATTTATTTATTTATTTATTTATTTATTTATTTATTTATTTATTTATTTATTTATTTATTTATTTATTTATTTATTTATTTATTTATTTATTTATTTATTTATTTATTTATTTATTTATTCATTCATTCATTTATTTATTTATTTATTTATTTATTTATTTATTTATTTATTTATTTATTTATTTATTTATTTATTTATTTATTTATTTATTTATTTATTTATTTATTTATTTATTTATTTATTTATTTATTTATTTATTTATTTATTTATTTATTTATTTATTTATTTATTTATTTATTTATTTATTTATTTATTTATTTATTTATTTATTTATTTATTTATTTATTTATTTATTTATTTATTTATTTATTTATTTATTTATTTATTTATTTATTTATTTATTTATTTATTTATTTATTTATTTATTTATTTATTTATTTATTTATTTATTTATTTATTTATTTATTTATTTATTTATTTATTTATTTATTTATTTATTTATTTATTTATTTATTTATTTATTTATTTATTTATTTATTTATTTATTTATTTATTTATTTATTTATTTATTTATTTATTTATTTATTTATTTATTTATTTATTTATTTATTTATTTATTTATTTATTTATTTATTTATTTATTTATTTATTTATTTATTTATTTATTTATTTATTTATTTATTTATTTATTTATTTATTTATTTATTTATTTATTTATTTATTTATTTATTTATTTATTTATTTATTTATATCCTAACAGACCGCGAAGGTCTCATTACAAGGATAAAAAAATTAACAAATCATATAATACAATAGTAAATCTTAATCTATATATATATAATCTATAATTGGTAATGTCCATTTTGTTACCTGATTTGAATATTGGTGTAACTATTGAAGTTTTCCAGTTTCCAGTTCTAGATGAAAGAATGAGATTATAAATATGAAGTAAAGGCTCTCTCAACCATTCTCCACACCCTTTCAGCAAATATGGTGGGACACCATCTTCCCCTGAGGCTTTTTTAGGTTTCAGTTTCTTCAATGCGCTGTTATAATCTGGGACTGAAACGTCCTTCAATACAAAAGTTTCGTTACATGTATCACTGTTTTCACATTCAAAGCTCAAATTATAAGATGCTTTTGCTGAAGAGTATACCGAAGAAAAAAATGTTGCGAACTCATTAGCGGTTTCTCCATCATCAATATTTTTACTGTTGTAATTGAAAGTACCAATATTAGAATTAGTTTTTCCTTTACACGATATGAAATTCCAAAATCCATTCAAATCTGTTGACAAATCTTTTTCAATTTTTTCTACATATTTCTTTTCTTCTAATTTAATGAGTTTTTTAAGTGTCTTTCTCATTTGAATATACTTATCTCTGTAAAAGTTAGATATAAATCTTAATTTCCTATACTTCTCCTTTTCTTTTAGCATGCTCTTTATTTCGTTTGTAAACCAAATCGGAAAACATTTAAAATTTGTGAATATTACGCTCTTAGGTACACATTCATCTATTATTTCGTACCATTTTTTGTAAAAGTTGTCTAAAGCTACGCTCACATCAGTTGTTTCAGATAAGACACTATCCCAATCAGAATCTCTAATACTGTTACTCAATTTGAGGAAATCCGCTTTTTTATAATTGTACCTTGACTCTTTTGAAATATATTCATTTGATTTTGTGTCGCAATCTAAAGTGATTGAGATGTCCAGAGCAGGATGATATGCGTCTTCTTCATATATGGTTGTCTATTTAAATCCGCCCGCAAATATGGGTTGCTGGTTGTTAAAAATGATAAATATTTAAGGTAGAGTGAAACAGAGTTAGCGCGTAACATCATCCAACAGCACTATTTTCATTGTATTTGATATAATTAAATGAAAATATTTATTCGATCTAAATGAATGTAAATATATAATGTTCGTTTTTTCTTTAATTTTTCAAATATAGACAGTGACATATTTTTTTTGTAAAGATATAACGCATAGTCAACAGAGAAAGTCGGTATTAATTTTTCCGCATTATACTGCTGAATAATTTTATTGTTTGTTTGAAATAAGGTTGAAAAAGGTCCGAATACCTGATAAATTTCATCTGTAATTCGTAACCACGTTTTTCCATAAAAATAAACACAGATAATCTTTTTTTTTCAATTTACTATTTTTATTTAATTATTAATTTTTTCAAATTATGCATAAGGTAATTTTTTTAAGTTTTTAATATTAATTAATTAATTGAAAAAATAATAAAAAACATAAAATTTTTAAATAATTAATTTAAAAAAAAGGTTTACTAATTGTATTTTGAAAAAAGAACATTGAATTTTTTTAATTAGTAATTATTTTAATTTATATTAATTGAATTTGTTCAATTGTTAATTTTTTGAAAAATACAGTAATTTGTTTTTATAATGATACATTTAAAAAAATCATTTTTAACAAAAAAACAAAGTTAGCACTGTGTCATTAATTTTGTAACTATAACCTATATTATTCTTAAGTTCAATTAAAATTTTACTTACGGTTTGTGTTTTGCAAAACTCTTCAAATTCTTCTTTATCTTTATGCTTTAGAACTGTAATTTATTTAGACACTCTGTATGTGTAAGATATCGAATATTTCGTTATTGACTTTTGACATACACTGTATGAGCATTCATATCGTCAGTGTATTCACTCATCTTTTTATGTTAAGTATAAACAAGAAGCAGAGTTTTTTTTATTCCATGTACTTCCGAGAAACGTTGTACGCCGGTATGTGTGCCAGTTGGAAATATATTGTAGTATAGTCTGCACGAGTTTTATTTCCCAGTCAATTTAGTAAATCTGATCACCATCAAATTTATGAGATCAGTACATTACAGTATGATATCCAAAATCATTAGTAGAATCAATTGTTAATAAAGTGTCATGATATTTATATTTTTTTACGAGGGAACAATAACATTAACGAGCACTTTTTGAATGATGCATTATTTGCTTTTTTCGTTACACAGAAAACACGACTTCATCTTTATCAATTTTATTTTACGTTAATTAATTCAATGATTTTTAGATGGACAAATAAAACAATGTAAATATAAAACGTTGTGCATTACGAACTCCAAAACAGCGTCGTTTTTATGTTAAAATAAAAATGCCGCAGCTGTTAATATAAGTTGAGAATATAAGTCGACGCTTGCGCAATGGCTTAGAAGCGTCGCACAGCCGGCAATCGCTATCCTCTGACAAATGATGTTACGCGCTAACTCTCTTTCACTCTACCTTAAATATTTATTATTTTTAACAGCCAGCAACCTTTATTTGCAAGCGGATTTAATTAGGCAACCATAATATGATAATAAATAGAAAAAACTTAGCTTTAATTTGGTATATGATTGATAATACACGTATGAAGGGTATCGAAATCATACCTGTTTACACCTGGCTGCAAAGAGGTACGGCCAGGTGCGCAACGGCAACCGTGATTTTTTAGAATCATCATATAAATTGCCGTGATGTAGACGCTATTTTATCTAAAAAACAAGTGGACGAAATTTTTTCCCAAAAATCCTGCAGCCGGATCTTAGACTATAATAATGTTGTTTCTTTAGGAGAGATACTAGGAAACAAGTTCTCAACGTCGAATGAAATTAATTTGTGTTATTCGGTAATTTGATTTCTTTGATATTATCAATAAGTTCCTAAGAATTGTTTACACTAAATTTTGATTTGAAATTGCAATTACTGAATCAAAAAGATAAGTTTTTCTGAAAATTTAACCGATGGAGATGTTGTATTTTATGTATGTATGTATTTTATGTTCTTGTGTTTTGGAAGGAATCTGTTCCGATTTGAACTTGATTCATATTTAGCAATATATACAACGGATACGATCCACTACATGAAGTGGAGGTGAAATATAACCCAGGTGCACATCATATCGGCAGAATCTTGGTTTCATATTGGGCCATCATAGATATCTTGGAAATTAAAAAATAATATTGGTCCAATATGGGTGAATATTCAAAAACCAATATTATATTTTTAATATTGGTGAAATATTGGTTGAACCTGTTCTGAATGTAGATTGCCACATGTAATATCGGATCAATATTGGTTGAATAATTTTTACCAATATCGATAATACAATATTGTCTAGATATAGCCTTTGACAAATACAAAAAAAAATAGAACTGCTGCGAATTGGGATGGTTATACAGAAATCAGAAACTATGTTACAGGTGCAATTCGTAGAGAGAAGAAGGCTTATCTTGATTTCATACTCAGACAAAAAAACTCAAAAAATACCTGGAATACACTAAGGTCTTTGGAAGTTCTTAGAAAAAAAACTAGAATAGAAATTCCCCTCGAACTAAAAATGTCAATGACATCATTCGTCATTTCAACTCTACCCCTTCTGCCCAAAAATCTGCAAATCAGTTGACATTGCTGGATCGATACGCCGGACATGAATTGGTCGATAGTGAGTTCCATTTCAATACCATCGACGAAGAATCTGTTAGAAAATCTATTCATATGATAAAGAGCAATGCGGTCGGTAACGATAATATCTCGCTAAGAATGCGTTTTTTGATTGAAAATCAGTTGATGAAACATCTAACCTTTATCTTCAACGAAATAATATCATCTGCTCAATATCCAGCTGCTAGGAAGAATGCTGTAGTTATTCCCCTTCCTAAATGTGATCAGCCAAAAACTCTCTCGGATCTCCGACCAATAAGTATCCTTCCAACTCTTTCCAAGGCATTTGAATTAAAACTCAAAGAACAATTGAATGAATATGTCTATAAACATAATATCATAACATCGTGTCAGTCAGGGTTCCGCAGTCACTATAGCACAACTACTGCCCTGCTGTCAATCACTGACGATATATTCAAGGCCACGGACTCAGGAAAAATAACATGCCTAACGCTCTTGGATTATAGCAAGGCATTCGACACCTTAGATCATGATACTCTCTGTAAAAAACTAAAATATTTTGGATTCTCCCGAAATGCAGTTTCATTGATATCGAACTATCTTAGCAATCGCAGTCACAGTGTTATTTTGGAAGACCAGGCGTCGGAAAACATGCTTGTAATCCAAGGAGTACCACAGGGTTCTATTTTAGGGCCACTTCTTTTCTCCTTATACATAGCCGATTTTCATACTTTCGTAAAAAATTGTAGTGTCCATCATTATGCCGACGATACGCAGTTGTACCTCTCATCTGATATCGAATTTTTGGATTCTTTTGAAAAACTCATCAACGAAGATCTCGAAGCTCTTTTTGATATTTCTGCAGCTCACAATCTCAAACTAAATGCTGGCAAGTCGACAGCAATGTTATTTGGACCAAATAAAGTGAGACAAACCATTGTAAATCAACTTAATATCAAAATAGGTGATACAGATCTTGAATTTACACATAATGCTAAAAATTTGTGGCTCTGGCTGAATTCCGAACTTCGGTTTACCAAACATGTGATGTCCTTAACGAAATCTTCCTTCAATGTTCTGAGACAATTATATCCTAATCGCGACTTGATGTCTACTAATCTCAAGTTACAACTTTGTGAATCGCTAATCTTTTCCAAATTTTTTTACTGTGACTCGATATATGGACCCGAACTACTCCAATCTGACTCCTTACGTTTGCAGAAGATTCAAAATAGTTGTTTACGTTTTGCCTAAGGAATACGAATCAGGTTGGTTAAGCCTCGAAAGCTTCCGCTTACTACATTTACTGACTCTCGTCCATAAAGTTGTAAAACTCCAGCAACCAGAGTATCTTCACAATAAACTGATAACTTTCTCTAGCATTAACAACTCATCTACACGAAACAGATCCACTCTGGTGATACCAAAACATAAAACATCATTATTTAAGAAGTCATTTTCATACAAGGCAAGCACTGAATATAATCGGGTATCTTGGGAAATTAGATCCTACACAATAATGAATTTTAAAAAACGTTTGAAAATTAATCTCCGAAATACAACATAAAATATAATGTAGACAACTCAGGCAAAGGAATAGGACAACGATTTGAAATTTCAATGAATTTTCTGATTATGGCGTTTATGTATTTACCTTCCCTTCTTGTTACTAACAGATGTATATTCAGGTACTCAGTCTCTCTATTTACTATTGTATATCTCTATGTATTCTATATAGCTCTATTTGTATATTTAGGTACTCAGTATCTCTATTTATACTGGGCAAAGTTGAAAAACAGCTTCAGCTGAACTTCGCCCTCTCATCATAATTCATTGATAATGCTTTTTTCTTGCACCTTTTCAAAATTCTTGTAATTATGATGAATAAAGACCATTTATTATTATTATTATTATATTGTTTTCAACATCTAGATTAAAAATATTGCAATCCAAATATTCCAGTCATATCGATTCTAGGTATAAAAACTATATTGTATTTCCAAGTTTGAGAGCACATTGGTTGAATATAATTTTTTCTGTTATATCAATAGTCTGGGAAATATTTCACAAAAACGAAAAATTAGGGACAGAAATAATTTTCACATTTTTTCGAAAAACACCAAAAACTCGAAAACTATTCAGATGAAGAGTTTTATCATACTCAAAGAAGTCAACAGAAAATTCCGATGAAATTTTTCCATATCTTGGAAAATAAAAATATTATCGATTTTTTTTATAAAAACACCAAAAACGGCGACGGATTTTCCAATTTTACACTTCATCTATTTTGATCATCTCATAAAAGTCTACAAAAAATATGGATACAGTTTTTCTGTAATATCAATAGTCTGGGAAATATTTCACAAAAACAAAAAATTAGAGACCTAAAAAAAATTTCACATTTTTTCATAAAAATACCAAAAACTAAACGAGATTTCGAGAAAATGCTTTTGAAGAGTTTTATTGAACTCAATGATGTCTACAAAAAGTTTTCATGACATTTTTTGATATCTTGAAAAATAAACAGAATATTGATTTTTCTTTTATAAAAACACCAAAAACTCAAAGATGGCAGATTTTCAAGTTTCACAATGAAACTTTTTTGATCATCCCATGAAAGTTTACAAAAAGAGTGGAAGCATTTTATCCGTAAAATCAATAGTCTAGGAAATATCTCACAAAAACAAAAAATTTTGAACTTAAAAGATATTTCACATTTTTTCATAAAAACACCAAAAACTCAAAAACTAACGAGATATCGAGAAAATGTAGTCGAACCGTTTTATTGAACTCAAAGATGTCTACATAAAGTTTCCATGGCATTTTTTGATATCTTGAAAAATAAACAGAATATTGATTTTTCTTTCATAAAAACATAAAAAACTCAAAGATGGCAACAGATTTTCCAGTTTTAAAATGAACCTTTTTTGATCATGGAAGTCCACAAAAACTGTCGATCCATTTTTCCGTGATATCGATAGTCTGGGAAATATTTCACAAAAACAAAGAGTTTTTCATGATTTTTTTTTAATCTTGAAAAGTAAGACAGTCATCTATTAAAAACACGTATTTTTGTGGGATATTAGTCAATAGAGTCATGTATTGAAAACACGTATTTTTGTGGGAAATTATTCAAGACAGTCATGTATTGAAAACACGTATTTTTGTGGGATATTAGTCAACAGAATCCTGCATTGAAAACACGCATTTTTGTGGAAAATTATTCAAGGCAGTCATGTATTGAAAACACTTATTTTTGTGGGATGTTAGTCAACAGAGTCATGCATTGAAAACACGTATTTTTGTGGGAAATTATTCAAGACAGTCATGCGGAATGTATTTCTGTCGGTACCCAACGCCAACTGGAGTGATTTGAATTCTCTAGGATAATTTGAATTCTATTTGATACAAACTGTTTAAATTTTATTTTATCAGATCGAATTCAGCAAAGGACGACTGTCGAATCTGTCCATATGGAAGTCTCATCTATTTTTATTTCGAGCACGCTTTTAATGCGACTGACCAATTTGCAACCCATAACGGCAGCTTGTAATTCCAAACGGGGAATGGTAGTAGATTTCAAAGGACAAACTTTACATTTTGATGATACGAATGATTCTCAAATATACCACCGTAGAATGACCTTCTTTGCCAGCATCACAGAAAGCGTGCAATTCAGATCTTCCAACCTATTAGTGCTATTATTGCCCCCCGTTATACATATCGCATTTCCCAGCTCAAAATAGCACCGAGCAATCGGCTGGAAAACTGCATTTCCTCATTGGAAGTCGGGCAAATCTTCGCTGGCGAACATTGCGGCAGTTGGGCCCACATACGCACCTAACTCCACCCTCTGCTTCCCTCTCACACATGACCTCACGTCGATCCACAATCGCTACCGGCAGGCAACCCTCGCGTGATTTATTAGCGCACGACGCCTGCGTTGCGACGCCATTGAAGGTGCGAAGCCATGCGCCTACGCCGAAGGATACTGGACATTTAACGGACGACTCGTTCACCGATGTCGAGGCGATGAGAAGGAAACTGAGTTTTCTAGGTTCTGAAAGTGAAGGTGATAAGGAACTGGGTACATTCAGTAACAATAATTATTATCAGCAAAGTTAAGTAAAACTCGAAGTCGTCTCCACAATATATATTTCAAACCAATGTTGAGGGGAGGAATGTAAACGCAAGTTTCACAAGAAACTTAAGGGTTTGCGTTACATAGAATTCAAAAACATGTTTTCAAGCATAGTAATGCTCATCTTCAGTTGAAGTAATACAGGGTTAAACTGAAATCGGTAAAGAACAATAATTACAATTTTGAAAAAGTATGAGACCAGCAAAAAGGTAAAACTTGGATTCAAAATGGATACTCACATGGCATGGAGAATTGAAGTGTAAAAACTTAATCTAAACGTATAAAACTTGATTAAGTTTTTACACTTCAATTCTCCATGCCATGTGAGTATCCATTTTGAATCCAAGTTTTACCTTTTTGCTGGTCTCATACTTTTTCAAAATTGTAATTATTGTACTTTACCGATTTCAGTTTAACCCTGTATTACTTCAACTGAAGATGAGCATTACTATGCTTGAAAACATGTTTTTGAATTCTATGTAACGCAAACCCTTAAGTTTCTTGTGAAACTTGCGTTTACATTCCTCCCCTCAACATTGGGTTGAAATATATATTGTGGAGACGACTTCGAGTTTTACTTAACTTTGCTGACATTGAAACTCCACTTTGAGTATGGACTACTTCCTTCAAAATAATTATTATTATATTATAGAAACATATAACACTGAACTGAAGAGGAAGGTTGAATTACTTCAGACGATTTCGAAATAGAATAACTTGTTCATTTTGATATCATCTGTAGAAAAATCAAGAAGCTCCTTGACGCGCAGAATTAACAGTGGCAGACATAACTGATATTTATCCACTTGGACAATCAACCAATTTTTCTATAAAGATTGAGTTGATATCATATCTGAAAAGGAAACTAATAATTCAAAACTGCAAAATGTTGAGAGGTACAAACATGATTTGACAGAAATATAAAGAGAGGAAAACTGGAAAATACTGCAAAAGCACTTATAGTCCAAGCAATAGGGAAAAAAAGTGCGGGCAAAAATTAATATCCGAAAACAAAAAATATGAGCGTATAGGAAATTGAAATTCAGCATGAGTTTCTATTTCATGCGACTCGATCGTGATTACCGAACATAACCTAAAAAATTGGCAAAGTTGCGAAAAGCGGTTTATTGTTGATAAATAAAAAACTACAGCTCCGATCGAAAAAAGTCAAATTAGGAAATTGTAGGTATCAAAGATATCTACCAATTGAGTCACATATAATTTTCCGATATCGCTGATACTTTTCGAGTTATATCGGAAAAACCGTGAAATATCGGGTTTTCTATAACTCGTTAACTGTAAGGTATTCAAACTTGTTACTTACCGTTATATGTAGCCTACGACATGCCAAAAAGTCTTTCTTTGAAAAATTGATAAATATTGATTATTTTTCAAAATATATGAAGTTTTCGCAAAAAAGATGCTGCCTCAATATGGCTACTCTTGCTCGGGGAATGATGCCGGAATTTATGACGACCGAATACTTGGACCTCATTTCTTCTCCTAATACTTTGAACGGGGAAACCTATCTTCGGTTCTTAAGAAACGAATTCGAAGAATATATGGATACGTTTTCCCTTGTTAATTATAACAGCTTCTGGTTTCAGCATGACGGGGCTTCTCCACACAATAAAAGAGCAGTTTGCGAATATTTATACCAAAGATTTCCCAATAGGTGGTTAGGAAATTCTGAACCAGTGAGGTGGCCGGCAAGGTCACCTGACCTTGCAGTTTTGGATACTTTCTTGTGGGGCACTTTGAAGAACAGAATCTATGAAGAGCAAGAATATGACACAGTAGATGAACTTAGAGACAATATCATCACGCAATTCAGGTCTATCAGAAGAAGGGATATAGTTAGGGCTGTTCTTCATTTGAGACGACGAGCTCGGTTATGTATTCAAGAGGAAGGCCATCATTTCGAACACTTGTTGTAATACTTTTTGTGCATTTTTTTGTACAGGCTCATGATATCATTCTTGTTTTTTGAAACGCATCATACTCAGCCAAGTGTTTGCCGAAAATTCCGAATAATGTTCTATCCGGCTGTTGTCTTTCCGGATATAATTCAAAATAAGTTGTTTTCGTACTATTCCTATCAAATTTATAATAAAGTTTCAACATATCTCGTTTTTCTTCATTTGAGAATGAGGACATTTCGACTGAAGTATTTGTGCAAACTTATGATGTTTAATGAGTTCTGACAACTAGTGTTTATTAAACAAAATTTTTCGATGGAGTCGTGACCATCTCAGATGAAGTTGTTTTTTTTTTAATATCTGTGGTTTCAGAAGTGCAAATCATAACAAATTATACATCAATGAAATCAGAATGAGAATCACTAAAAAACAATATGGCGCCCATAACAGAAACAAAAGTTGATGATGAATGCCAGAAGACGAAACGTCGGATAGTAAATCTGAACATGAAAACGTGTAGCTGAAAAAAAGTATCAATGAAAATGTACTTTTGGTTTTGAGCTATGTTGTCGAAACTTCGTCGTATCTCCTGTAGTTTAGGAGATCCCAATGGTGGGGGTCGAGTTTGAATTGCCCTGTATATTTATATACAGTGCGTTCATAAAGTGTGGAAACGCTCTATTATCTTACGAGTTGATTATTTTCGGAGGAAAAGCTCGGACAGGTCGATTTTGTATTTTAGTTTTCCACTCTTTTTTAGAAAAAAATAATTATTTCCCCTACCACCTTTCAAGATATGACGTCATTGATATTTTTTTTAAATTGAAAGGGTATATTTTTATGTCAAAAACTGAATGCCCATATTTTTCTGAGTTCAACCATACCACATACGTCATATCTTACACTTCGAATTACAGTATACTGAGTATAAAGGAAACCAGTGTTCATATTTCTCAAGATTCATTTCATTATTCATTTTGCAACGTAAACCTAAGAACTGCTCAGTAGTTAGTACGAGTATATTGCTACACTAGAATAGTAGGCTAAGCAAACATATGAAAGCCCTTAGCAACCAGACAATAAGTTTTTAGTTACCAATGCATATGTCACACTGGGTTTCTTCATACTCAGTATTTGAACTGTAAGATATGACGTATGTGGTATGGTTGAACTCAGAAAAATATGGGCATCAAATTTTTGACATAAAAATATACCCTTTCAATTTAAAGAAATTATCGATGACGTCATATCTTGAAAGGTGGAAGGGAAAAAAATATTTTTTTCTAAAAAAAGGTGGAAAACTAAAATACAAAATCGGCCTGTCAGAGCTTTTCCTCCGAAAATAACCAACTCGTAAGATAATAGAGCGTTTCCACACTTTATGAACGCACTGTATAATTGTTATACCATTATATCTATAGTTTATTAGTTTAGTAATATTCGTGCAGTGAGTTGTCCCATTCAGCGTGATTTCGGATTTTTTTACTGGCGATTAATCCGTGACTCTCCTCATATTTCAATACTACCGAAATCTATTTTTATTATCGTGGGCCCCCTCTTCTTAGAAGGCAATCTAGCAGGAGAAATGTATCTGGAACTGCTTGAAGACACAATTGAACCAATGTTAACTAACATTATTGAAAATGACCATCATTATCAGGAATATCAGTTGATATTTCAACAAGATGGCCCCCACGATCACCAGACCTGTCTCCCTTAGATTTCTTTCTGTGGGGTCATTTGAAAAGCAGAATTTATGCTATACCACCAGCTTCACTAGCAGATTTACGGCAACGAATCACATTAGAATATCGCCAAATCACCCCAGACATGCTCCAAAATGTACGAGAACGTTTTCAACAAAATCTGTATCATTGCATGGAAGTTGGAGGTGCGCATTTCGAGCATTTGTTACGATGAGACTAATTTAAGTGAATTTTACTCTTAACTTAATTATGGTCATTTCCGTTAGAAAAACTGCCGACCGTTTTGTTTCGAGAATTCAACGGGCTTTCCAACGATGTGCCACTCGACTCCTATTCCCTATTCAAATTTCAAAGGTTGTTCACCCCACTGCTCGAGGGTTGACCTGACGGTTCTGACTGTAGGAGGGCACAATGTCCCCCTCGAAACTAAAATCGACCTGTCCGAGCGTTTTTCCAGATCTACGATATTAGTACCCAAAACCCCCATGTCAAGTTTTCGATGGGCCACCCTGTATATAATGCACTTGGTACATAAATAGCTATTGCACATTCACTGCTCTCCTTCCCTAAATTCCGCCCCCAACATATAATCTAACGCAAAATCCTGCCCCTTTGAGAAATGTATGAACAGAGCGTAAAACAGTTGATTTTTTTACGCTAAAAAGTATCACTTTACGTACTGCGAACAGTGCGTAAAAACTTAGTTTAGAAACTGTCGTAGAAAAAAAAAATTAATGCTTAATAATAATACAATAGAAAAGAACACAACAGATGAAAACGACAGAAAACGTATTAGAAAATTACTGAATGTTTTTGGTTCGATATTGAAAATGTGTCCTTACTGATTACCCCAGCTGCCAAATGATTGTCACGCCGCACCTTGTATTCCTCAAGTATTCGCACATCTGGATGGCTCCGAGATAGAAATTCATCAAATCATCGTGGTAGCTGGATGATTAAATCATTTCATTATCCAACGTTGCATATGGCAACCCAGTATAATCATGGGAATGTCTTACAATGATCAATTGAGAAACTTGTTACCCACACACGTATGTAAGCCTCCATTCACAACAAATCATTTCAGATAGGTGTATTATAATGTATATCAAAGCCGTTTTATATTTCTTCTCATAAAAAATTGAAGGTATGTTGAGATATTGGTTTGAAATAATTCAAGAGGTTGGGCAAGGCTGATCAAAGTCACCTTGGGTGTTTGAACATTTCATGCATAAATACAATTATGTTCTACGACAAGATGCTTGTAGCTACTGCACAAGATAAATAAGCAGCTGAGATATTTGCATGTATTCTACAAATTGGCTAAGCGACGTTTTTATGTTGATGCTAAATCTTTCTCTCAAACTTGACATAATGTAAATAGTTGTCAGCTTGTTGTCTCGTGAATACTGGAGTTTGGTGTAGATGAGTAATATTGATAATAAGTTTTCGTAATCCCGTACTATTATTTTGATTTAACGGTATCCAGATGACAATTGAAAAGTTAATGTTAACAGCCTCCGTCCGTTAAGAAATCACTTGTTCAATTATTTTTTACAAAACTTTGGTCTCCTTACAATGACAATTATTATAATAATACTAACTATTTATAAAGAGAAGTAATTTGACAATTGCTATTATTTGAAATTTCTATTCCATCGAAGAGAGATTTACCATCTATAGCACCAGTATTTGAAATTGTTGTCGGTGTGGCCTCATTACTATGAAATAGTTGTCTCGTTATCTTCATTCTCTTTGATACTCAATTTTGGATATACGACTCCGCCACCGCAGAGGAGTTCCAACTTCCTAGTTCTTTTACCGATAGTAGATCGCCACCATTTTCTACAAGCATATAGTAGCCGAGGATCTGCGAAACGAGTGCCCAGTGTAGAGCTGAGGTTTTTCAAATTTTAAGAAAGCAATTTTCTTTGGAACAGTTCCAATAGTATGAATGCCCACAATTCGTTTTACACATTTACCATTCCTATAACCAATGAAGAATCGCCGATTTTCCAAATTTGAAGTTCACAAATCTACTTATTTTTGGTTAAACCATAGGCATCAAAAGGAAGTCCTTCTTTGAGAATGACAAATACCCTGTTCTTTTTGTTTTCAGCTTACCTTGTTAAGGTCTCATAAATACCTATGTTTTTCTTTAACTGATTCGCTTACTTAAAATAATATTACCTTCAGATATCCCCTAAATAAACTCTCTACTTTACTTAAACTTAATTTTAATCACCACCTGTATATTCACTAGTATATTCACTATATTTCAATGAGTCAGAAAACTTTCCACATCAATATTGGCTGAATAATTTCTACCAATATCGATAGTACAATATTGTCTTTGTATTGTTTTCCACATCTAGAATGAATATGCAATCCCAATATTCCAGTCATATCGATTCTAGGGATAAAAAACTATATTGTATTTCCAAGTTTGATAGCACATTGGTTGAATGTCATTTCAGCTTTATTTAACAAATTGTAATAACTCAAATTGGGTCAATATTGGTCAATGATATTTACCAATATCGATAAAACAATTTCGTCTTCAAATTGTTTCCAACATCTAGAATAAATATTGCAATCCCAATATGCCTATTATATCGATGCTAGGAATAAAAACTATATTGCATATTCAAGTATGATTACACATTGGTTGAATATTATTCCGCTAATATTTTACAAATCTTATTAATTAATATTGGGTCAATATTGGTTCAATAATATTTACCGATATCGTTAAAACAATATTGTCTCCATATTGTTTCCTACATCTAGATTAAGATTAATTTTGAATATCGGCCGAATAATCAATGAAACATGTTAAAATGATATTATGATCACCTGGATGAAAATCCGCTAGATGGCTCTACATATAGAACATGTTCTAAAACCTACGAAAATATATTAAATACTTCCCATAACTTGTTTTCAACACAGCTTACTTGGTGGTTATGGCGATCAAAAGGCAGACTCTGGAGTAAGATGCCTAAAATCCCTGGTGTGTCGAGTGATTCAATTTTGTTTAGATTTTTCAGAAGACAAATAAACATATAAACAAATGAAATAGTGGTCGGTTCCAGAGATGACGCCCTTATAGAATTTTAGTCCTGTCAATATTCCAGGGATATGGTGATTGATGACTGTTGTTAATTTTATGGAATTTCAACAGACTTTAAATACCAAGATATACAATTCAAAAGTGATAATTGTGACGGAATCTAAATTTCATAGTGCAATTCCTTTGTATTGATGGCTATTATTAATGTGTTTCTTCATATTGCTGAATATTTTCTGACACATTCATCATTCATTCAATAACAATTTAATTTGTCTGATTGACTTGGCCGTTACCTGATGAAGATCCATAGTAATTGTATAAAATACACAGAAAACGATTCGATCTCAACAAACTTTGTTCAATCAGACGGTGAAGAAGCTGCTGTGTTGGCGAAACATGACTGATTGAATAAAATTTTTGAATATCTAATCGTTTTCTGTGAAGTTTGTACAATAAAAATTTCATCATATTCCGTTTTTGTATCATTTGTGGGCAATCCAGAGAGATGAACAAAATAATTCATCTATATCCAGTACCAAAAGTGAGTACCACCATATTATGAAGATTACCTCATAGTATCTTATATTATTAGAAAATATTTTGATGAAAATAATGGCACGAATATATCTCACACGGAATCCCGCCTTTCCTGTTTATATTAGCTCAAGATTGACAGGTTCTAATGATGAATTTTCATGAAGCTTAATTTCAATAATTCCAAATAAAATGCGTGGTTATTATTGTAGTTAATTGCATTTCAGTAAAAAATTATGTAAATAAGACGAAAATATAAGAAATAAAACTGATTGGTGATAGTGATTCATTAAATTCCGACGAATGTACTGAATAAAGAAACCTATTCAGTACATTCGTCGGCAATACTTGAAAACTTGTGTGCTTGTAAATTTACCCTAACAGAAAAACCGACCGTGGCGGTACACGCAAATACGGAATATTTGGGAAACAGGTCACGATTTCATTTGTTTTCTCTCAAGCTCAAGCTGGCGAATTGTCTCCCGTTTTATCCCACAGTTTTGCAGGTATGAGTAGACACACCAGGGTTTTTAGACATCTTAGTCTGGTGTCACCTTGAACAACTAAAGGACATTTAATAATTCACCAAGGTATTTTCACTTCCACCAATATATCCAAATGACATTGTACCAATATCGATAAATGCTTTGGGGCCATTAATGCTTCAAGAATATTTCTTGATTTCACCGTACTGATGAGATCATCAAGCTCGAAATACGTGTCTACGGTTGCATTTTCACAGACGACTAGGTTAGGTTAGGTTTGAACGTGAGTGGGCCCATATCAGGCCCTCCACTGCGGCCAATGGCCTATTGTGGCTCACCCTATGGTTATATTTCTCCCAGTATATCCAATCTCTTGACGAAATTGAGGAATGCATTGGGAGAACAATTTACCAGGTTTTCTGGCCTTATTGTCGTATCGCCAAATATTGAGAATCTGGTTCTGGCCGCTGCAGGGCATGTACACAGAATGTGTTCAGCCGTTTCATCATCCTCCATGCATAGCCGACACTCTGCATCTTGTGCAAGTCCGATTTTATGCATGTGATGTTTGAGTTTGCAGTGGCCAGTAAGCAAACCTACTATAACTCTGAGATGCGCTCTGCTGAGTTCTAGCAGTTTGTCAGAGTCCTGTTTTTTCCTTGTACAAGCAATAAATGTTTTGGAATGGGCTAGGCCCGGTAGACTACGCCAGTACTCGAGTCTTTTATTGTCTGCCCAAGCTGTTATGACATTCTTGGCAGTACTATATGCTAAACCGATTACCGGTTCTGGTCCAGTGAACGTTGTTTCGGCCCCCCCTTTTGCTAGGGCGTCCGCTATTTCGTTTCCTTCTAGGCCTGTGTGATCTGGTATCCAGACTAGGGTAACGTTGTTGCGTTGCGCCAGTCGGTTTAAGGTGTCTCTGCAGTTCCATACTGCCCTAGATTTAAAGCAGTTGGATTCAAGTGCTTGACTATCTGAAAATATTTTTATTGTTTTTCGTGTGTGGTGTCGATTTTCCAGCTCCCTGGCACACATTTCAATGGCATATACCTCTGCCTGAAATATCGTAGCTAGTTTGCCCATACTGAACGAGCGTTTCGCTACTGGGTTCATCCCATATATTCCGGCTCCGACGCCTTCCTGAGTTTTGGAACCATCGGTGAACCAACGTTCATTTGCCCTACATAGGTTGGTTTCATTCCGGACCCAGTCTTCTCTTTCGGGAAAGACCACAGTGTAGGACGTGTGAAGGTTGATAGTTTTAGGCATGATGTCTGAGGGCATTCCTAGAATGTTGTGAGCTATTATGCCCTCCAGCATGCCGCTGCCTCTCATGACACATGCCTGCGGTAGACTAATGGCCGCTTGATAAAGTCTGTATGTTGCCCATTTTGCCTCTCTCGCCAGAACTATGTGGAGAGGAAGTAATCCAAGGAGGACTTCCATTGTTGCCATTGGCGTGGAGCGAATGCTTCCAGTAATCGCCAGGCACGCTTGTCTCTGTAGTCCGTTAAGTTTAGCAATGGCCATTTTTTTATGTCCCTTGCTCCACCAGACTATAGAGCCATACGTTATCATTGGACGTATGACGGTCACGTACAACCAGTATACGTATTATGGTGACATGCCCCATGTTTTGCCACATATTCTGCGGCATGTCCATAATGAAAGGCTAGCCTTCCGGATAGTCTTTTCCAAGTGCGAGTTCCAATTAAGTTTTTTATCCAGGGTTATTCCCAGATATTTTGCTTCACTCGCAAAAGGAATTGTTACACCATTGATGGAAGGAGGTATTAAATGTTCCAGCTTCCTTTTCCTGCTGAATGGTACTATGACCATTTTGTGGGGGTTAATGGACATTTCCTCCCTCTCACACCATTTATATATGGTATCCAATACATCCTGAAGGACGTAGGAGATCGTCTCTTCGGATTTATCGTTTATTACTAGGAACAGATCGTCAGCATATGCTTGCAGATCAACCTCCCAAAGCGAGAGAATGGCCAGCAGATCATCCACCAGCAGTGACCATAACAGTGGGGAGAGAACCCCCCCTGGGGACAGCCCCTGGCTGGCTTGAAGCTGACACTCTCCCCCTGTAGAGAGGTCGTTATAGTTCTGTTGTGAAGCATAGTTCTTATCCAGTCACATAGTATCGGGAGTGAGGTAGTGCATTGTTAAATGCTCCTTCTATGTCCAAGAATGCAGCGACTGCTATCTCCTGGCATTCCAGGGCGTCGCTTACTCCTGAGACAAGGTTATTGAGGGCAAGTTCTGTTGATTTGCCAGCCTGGTAGGCATACTGGTGAACATTGAGGGGGTGCTTTGTTAGTGCCCCACACCTTATGTGCCCATCCAGTATTTTCTCCATGCTTTTCAACAGAAAGGATGTCAGACTAATGGTTCTGAGCGATTTTGGGTGTGGGTCATTCCGACCCACCTTAGGAATATAGATCACCCTAGTCGCGGTCCAGTTAGACGGAATATGGTTCCATGCTAAACTGGCTTCACAGACGGCTATGTCCAATAAATCTTCTCTTACCTGTGTTTCAATTATAGATAGATATTAGCATTTCAAAATGTATTCAAATTACTACTGTTGTTTACTGTTGTGAAAAATATTCATAACAGCCCTATATGGATTCTCAAAAAAACGAGGATATCAGAACGAAATAAGATTTTCCCATATTCATCAATTTTATTTTTTTCGAAGTAGGACTGATATGTTCATATTTTCTAATTGCGAAAATAAGCCTTAAACAGTTGTTTTGTAGTTTTTTGTTCTTTTTCTGTCAAGAAAGTTTAGGCAGGGACTATAGATCACAGCACAGTATTTCAATTGGGATAATACTAATTTTTCACAGAGAATAGCTTTTATGGAGCTATGGAGCAAGTCTTTATTTTGGTAGATTGTTTTTAGTGCTCTGTAGCCTCTTTGTAAGCAATTGATTACATGTTTAGAAAATCTTAGATCTTGGTCAATCTATAATCTTAAGTTTTTTATCCATCAAAATTCCCCTTGAGAAGTTATCTAGAAATACATCTCTATTTCCGTTCATACCAAATGCGATGCCTGTCGTTTTAGAAGCATTCAATTTACGATAACGTGAGTCTGAAAATGATTTTCCTAATCCTGACTCATTTTCGACCACGAATAGTGATTCACTGCAATCAAAACGAACGTTATCTTTACAAAAACACAATTCCTGTGACCTGTGACTAAACATACATGAGCTGAATTGCATAGATAATTGGTATCAGCTCTGAGTAACAACGATGTTTATAATCGACATGACACAACTAACTCATTCGTTGAATTTAAGGCAGACCAAAACATGTAGAATATTTGTGGGTGTCGAAAATAAACAAAATTATCCGTTATTTGCCAATTTTCCAAAAATTTTTTAAAGATGGGTGATAACTGAGATTGGTCTATAGTATGTGATTTCAGCTTTATCTCCTTTTTTATGAATAGGAGTCATTACTGCAGTTTAAAATGAGTCAGGTCAAACACCAAGTGATATACAGGGTGTCAATTTGAAAACTTCTCACCCTTAATATCTCCCTTCCAGTAAACAATATGAGTAATCGAAAAAACAGGTCAATTTTATTGTCAAGGGGGACACTTTCAAGGACTATTTGCAGCCCTCGTGGTTCAACCCCCTAGGAGGGGTAGATGTTACCCTTAGAATTTTAAATGGGAAGGGGGGTCAAGTGGCACATCATTTTGATGGGCGTTCAATTCTTGTTCCAATGGTACCCTGACTTATTATTTTTTGATGAGCATTTTCCGAAAAATTGCGTTCTAAACTAACAGAAGTAATTATTAGAACGCCTATACTGAGATGCATGGTTTGGCCAGAACTGGTTAGAATATTAGGTGGTACCGTTCCAACCCTTTATTAGGGGTAACATTAGCCATTAGCTCCAAACACTTTACATAAAAAAGTAGTCTAATAGTAAAACGTAGATGGTAGTAAAGTTGTGTTTATTAAATGCTGAATTTTTAAGTGTCATCGCAGAAATTGTACAGATAGCCTTCCTTTTTTGCTACTTCTGCTGTAAAAAGTTTCTGTTTTCCGGCAAAAAATTGGTTAGCAAATTTGAACTAGATGGTAGTATTGTGAATACCGTTGTACCTGTTGGGCTGTTTAGGAATTACTTTAATAAGTGTATAAAAGTGTAAAAATGGTTTACATTCTTCAAGACAGAATTGAAATGATTGTAATTTATGGCGAAGTTGGAAAGTGCGCACGAAGGGCGGCATGTCTTTTTAACGAAAGACATCCAAATTGTAATGTAAGTCACCGGTATGTGCTTGATTTGGTGAATAAGTTTTACGAAACTGGTTCAGTGACAAATAAAAAAAGAAATAACCCCAGAGTACTAAATGAAGCAGCTCAAATTGAAGTTTTGGGAACATTTGCTGCAGAGCCCACGAGCTCCTTACGATCAGTATCAGAACAGACGGGAATGTCACGCGAGACTATAAGAAAAGCATTGAAAATGCATAAATTTCATCAATATAAAATGCAGATTCTTCAAGAGCTCCACGAGGATGATTATGATAGAAGTTTTGAGTTTTGTGAAATCATGTCTCATCGAGTCAATACCATCCCTAATCTTCTGTTAAACATCTGTTTCAGCGATGAGTGTTCATTTTTTCTGAATGGCAATGTTAATAGACAAAATTTTCGCTATTGGAGTGACGAAAACCCACATATTTTTCGGGAAGGGCATACACAACACCCACAAAAAGTTAATGTTTGGGCTGGTATTCTTGGAAATGCCATTCTTGGTCCATTATTTCTGGAAGAAAACTTGACTGGCAATCTGTACCTTGATATGCTTGAAGAGACTATCGATCCTCTTATAACTCACGAGCTAGAAACTCAAATTGATGCAGAAGGTAATGAACTTTTGCAGGAGGATCTGTTACATTTCCAGCAGGACGGTGCTCCACCTCATTATTTTCTTCCCGTCCGACAGTGGTTAAACGAGAGATTTCCGGGTAGATGGATTGGCAGAAGGGGAGCAGTTGAATAGCCTCCGAGATCACCGGATTTAACACCCTTAGATTTCTTTCTTTGGGGGCATCTTAAATCCGTTGTTTATAAAACACAACCTTCTGATATTGACGAACTTAAAAGACGAATTACAGCAGCATGCCGGTCAATTCCTAGTGAAGTTTTCCGTAATGTTAGAGGGGAGTTCGAAAACAGACTGTATTACTGTTTAGAGCAAAATGGACAACATTTCGAACAGCTAATAAGATAAGCGTAAGTAGATTTTATGTTGGAAATGTCTTTCTCGCAAATTAAATTTTATTGTGTAGAAGGAAAATAACCACCAAATAAAAAATCCCATGCGTAATAAATTTATTCCTGTCATTCAACGGTTGGAGCGGTGCCACCTACTCTTCTAACCATTTTTATTTAAGGGAGTCAATACAATAATGCATCTCAGTATAGGCGTTCTAATAATTACTTCTGTTAGTTTAGAACGCAATTTTTCGGAAAATGTTTATCACAAAATAATAAGTCAGGGTACCATTGGAACAAGAATTGAACGCCCATCAAAATGATGTGCCACTTGACCCCCCTTCCCATTTAAAATTCTAAGGGTAACATCTACCCCTCCTAGGGGGTTGAACCACGAGGGCTACAAATAGTCCGTGAAAGTGTCCCCCTTGACAATAAAATTGACCTGTTTTTTCGATTACTCATATTGTTTACTGGAAGGAAGATATTAAGGGTGGGAAGTTTTCAAATTGACACCCTGTATACATTTATTGCTATGAAAACTAAAGGATCTAGTGTATAATATGAAATTGATTTTAGCAGTTCTGCCTTAATTCCGTCTTTTCCTACCGCCTTTTTGTTTTTGAGATCACAGATCAAACTGTTTCATTTCTATCGGTCGGGCTTAAGAATTATTTTTTACAATATTATTTGCAAATTTCTTTCCAACACCCAAGAAATTTTCATTGAATTCATTGGCTATGTCTATGTTGCTTGTTAGGAGTTGTCTCTGATCATTTCCAATTGTATTTGATTTAGATTTAGACCGGTGATTTCTTTCACAATATTCCATAGTTGCTTGGTATAATTTTTTTTGCTTTCTATTTTATTCTTGTAGTAATTCTGATTGTTTATTTTTATCAAATTTGTGACTTTATTTTTCAATCTTTTGTACCAGTTTTTTAATAAATTATTTGTAACTATTTGATCATACGATTCTTCTCATTTTTCAAGGCTGGCCATCTAGAAATTGCGGCCCTGTTCCAACTAGAAATGCATTCATTCGAGAGAAGCGAATTTGAATATTATTATTATGATTATCAGCGGTTCGATCCGCGAAGTAATCCTGACTTTCAGTTCTGTGTGAGCACCTCCCAGTAATCGATTATCATTATGTTGATATTATCTCTCAATTCATCAGCTCCAATCAATTCCGATAGACAAGGCTTGTCCCGCTGTTCTTTTTTTCTATTTTCAAGTGGGTATAATGAAGCGATATGTATATCCGTGGGTTTTTTCAATTTGTATTTCCATATGAATTATGTTCAGATATAAAGGACACGGTTAAATGGTGTAACTCCATTCAAATAATTAAAAATCATTGATTCAGTAGCAATTAGACTTTTGAAATGATTGAAGGTTTCAGGGAGACTCTAAGATTTTAGAAACAAAAATCTACTTAGCGCATGATTGTATATTTCTTGCTAGTTGTTAAATAAATCTCAAGCGACTTCAATAGTATAGAGTATATCTCTCAGGTCTATTTCAATGTCTGTCGCAGTATTGGTCCGAGTATTAACAGATTGTAGCATGTAAATTTTCGCTACTTCATTTTGTTAATTTTTAGAAAGCTTTAGAGCAATGTAGACTTCACCCTGTGGTGATCTACTTTCAATGAGCATTAACATAACATACATATATGTTCATAGTTGATTGTCTAACGTCATTCATAGAAACCTTATCAACATCCCCATGCTAATTTCCATTCAAAAACCACATTTAATGATCAATTCACATTTTACAAGTTGTCACTACAAGGAGAATAATTGAATTCTGGATGCATCATCAGAATGAATCATAACCTTTCTATTTTCGACTTGTTCTCATTGAAACTGCATACGTTGTGGTCCTGTTTGGTTTTCAGAGTGTGATATGTTACGCTTTGCAAGTGTCCATCTAAAAATGATTGAAAGTGAATAAAAAATGACTTTGGAAGAAAATATATCCTACTCCTACTCCTCTGGTTATTGAGAAGGTTCATAAGAAGTGTCTTCGAATTATTAGCTGTTTTAATTTTTAGGGTTTAATGTGATTATAAACCAAATGTTTTGATTGCTTTCGTATTAACGTTTATTTTTATTTGTCAGCTGTCCGATGATATTTTAACTGTGAGCTGTCAACTGTTTCATTTTCCGCCGGGCTATCAGTGTAGCCAAATTAGCTTTTGCGGTGTCTGATCAGAGACAACCAAACACATTATTATTTTTTAGCGCCCCAGCTCGCCTAAGTTCACAAATGTCATAACTGTCAGTTGTCGGCAGTCATTGAATGGTAACCGTGACAAGCGGGTAGCGTGGGTACCATCACTGATATCTTTAAAATAATAAACGGTTATGCAAAATCACCTGTTATTAGCAATTCTCATAAAGTGCCTCCACTTACACCTTCAATCAAACATAACACATGCCTGTTACTTTTTTTCTTATTTTAAGCGTTTAAAATTCGTTTTGGCACCAGCCAATTAGGGAATACTATGATTAGTAATATTCAAATGTTTGAATTTCGCTACTTATTTGTAGTTTTTGAAGAGGAGTTTATCGTCAGATAGAAATTCGTTATTGAAAATGTCAACCGATTCAATATTAATTCCAAGATTTAACAAAATATTTTAAATCTTGCTTTGAATTGACTATAATTTCTTAGAGTGGAATTATCAAGTTATAATAATTGCTACCAGGGTTTCACCACTATATAATCTATTTAATTGGGTTTTTATTCAAGAATTCCAGCGATTCAATTGGCATGTATGTAGATAATTAAAGAATTGTTCTCTTTTTCTTGTCTGTGACTGGCCTCATCCATGACCAGTTTTTCGATAAGCTACAGACTTGCATCTGTCTGATTATCTCCATCTCAATAACTAGTATATGAGTGAAAATGCACAGGTTAATGTTCAGTTTCCCCAGAAGCAAGTTATTCTCTCACGTCAAAAAATTATGGAAGCATGAATTCTAATTAGTCTGGTGTTCGACGATAAAAATAGGCTCTCTGAATTGCAAAAAAATCATGCCCATTCGACACTAAAAATGACATATTCTTACAAATTTTCATGTAAATTAAATCGTTTATAAGCGAGCAAAAAATTAAATACTGAAAAATCGGGTTTTCGTGATTTTGAGGTTATGTCAAAAAGTGTTGATTAGAAAAGTTTTCGATTTTTTTATTATAGTCAAAATCGGTCTTAACGTGCGGGTGTGAGACTCAATCACTGACTAACTTTCTAGTTTTAACTTTTATAGTTTTTACCATTGTTTAAATCCTACACTTTCAAATAAAATCCCAACCATAAATGAGATAGACATACGATTTTCACATGCGAAAAGAAGATGTGTTGATATTTTTCTGCGGCTCTTAACGTTTAGACTCACCGGCTTTGTTTTGATTAAGATGTCTAAAAACTATGGTGTGTCGACTCATTCCTGCAAAACTGTGGGATAAAACGGGAGACAATTCGCCAGCTTGATTAAGAGAAAACAAATGAAATCGTGACCTGTTTCCCAAATATTCCGCATTTGCGTGTACCGCCACGGTCGGTTTTCCTGTTGGGGTAAATTTACAAGCACAGAAGTTTTCAAGTATTGTCGACGGATGAACTGAATAAAGAAACCTAATTATTAAAATTTACTGAATCACTATCACCATTATTTATATAGAAGATAGTCAACCTTATGGGATTATAATTGGATCAAAATGGATGCGACATGTAGATGGCGATAGTGAGCTCGCATCCAAGTCATGTCGTAACTTGATTGAATCAATGGGACAGCATTAAAATCAGGGTTTTTCGAAGGAACCTGCATTAAAATGACGTCAAATCTTCATGCTAGATGACACCCGCGTTTGCGTCCAACACCAATTAAACAGGCATTGGCTCTATCTTACTTCTATATAAACAATGCTATCACCAATCAGTTTTATTTGTTACATTTTCGACTTATTTTTATAATTTTTTACTGAAATGAAATTAACTACAATAATAATCACGCATTTCATTAGAAAGTATCGAAATTAAGCTTCATGAAAATTAACCATTAGAACCTGTCAATCTTGTGCTAATATGATCAGGAATGGCGGGATTCGTGCCATTATTTTGTTACGGGTTTATTTTGCACTAGAAAACCCTTTCTGTTTTAATACAATAACATCAGAAATTCTCTGTCATTGATATACACTTTCCACTCTGTACGCCACTGTATTCTTCTTCTTCTTCAGATTCCTCAAAATGACAACTTGATCGTTGTCATGTATAGCTTGTTCCGAATGTTAGTACTTACCTTTGCTGTACTAGTTCGAGCGGACATGAACCGGCCTTAAGCTAATGACAGTTATCAGTTGTTCTATTTTGCGGTATGACAGCGTTATTTTGTAAACATACTTTTGGTTAAGTCTATTGTTTTGTGCTTGGAACACAAAACCGTAACATTCCTACTCTATCTCTATCTTGTGTCATTGAGGTACATACTCCACATTCGAATACTTGACCTTTTGTTTGTTTGTTTGTGTTTGGTTCTGAGATTGAGAGGCTGGCGTTTTCGTCTTGGTTCAGTTGGCAACACTGAATCTTAAGGTGTTCTTTTTATAGCTCCTAGTAGCTCGAGTTAGTTCCTGGACTGTTCCCACCGAACACTAACGAACAAGAAACCGCCTTGTCAGATATTGACAGTTTTGACTTTGACGTCTGAGAGATATTCTCTTCTTCCTTATTTGATCTTGATGAGTGACTGACCTACTTTGAAGATTTCCAATTAAAGTTTGATCATCGTTGATGGATCTTTGGAAAATTCATATCAGGAGAGTTTCTCATATTGTTTGCGATTTTTGACGCTATATATTTTTTGAGAAATCTCCGTTCGCGTTGCGGATTTTTGAGGTTAGAAGTCACTTCATCATTGTGTGAAACCACTGGAACGAGAAACTCGCTATCAGACAGCAAACAGACCATCAAAGCTGTTATCAGATCCCTCCCACTTAATAGAGGTTAGTATTTGCATTTGGGCTCTACTTATGGCCCCATACAAGTGTAATCAGAAGTCAGACTGGTATTGTATATTCTAGGGTTCTCTGCTGCGGTTACCACTCTGCTACTGCTCCGCTGTGGCTACTACTTGGCTACTGTTACCTCTTCGCCGCTGGTAGTGCTCCACTACGGTCTATTGCTACTACTCTGCTACCGATTATTGGAGTTCCACTAATGAGATTGTTCCACTGTTTCTTTGCTATACGATTGTCTTTCCACTGTTCCACTACTGTGATTGTTCCTGCTCAACTGTGGTTGTCCCGCTGTATATCTGTTGTTCAACATTCCTTCGCTATTCGTCCCAGCTGTACATGTACGTTGATTGATTGTGTCGTACCCACTGTGCACCTGTATACACCAAGGCACTGATGAACTGCAACCACAATAATTGGTGAACTGGCATGCTTGAGAATATCTACGTAGTATCAGATAAGTTTAAAATAAGACTGCCCCTAAGGCGTAAGTATCCATAACTGTAAGCTATCATCGTGACGTCACAGGCATAGCCCTCACTGGAGGTTTCATATCGATATATTCAAACAATACCATACTCTCAATCACAGCATTCACTTGAATTCATCTTGGTGGTTGATATTTACATTAATTTCATTTTCTGTTGTATGGTGAGCTGAAATGTGCACATACAGGGTGTGTAACGATCAATATATTTTATTAGTAAGGGACATGACTATTTCTTTTATTCTGGTCCAAGTTATCTAAGCGTAAGACAAAACCTCTACATAGTTATATATTATTATTATATCATTTACAGGTATCTATTTTTTAATATTTTAGTAATATTAGTGCAGTGGGTTGTCCCATTCCATCAGGGTGGTTTCGGATTTTTCACTAGCGATAAATCCGTGGCGCTCCGGAAAATTAACCCCATATTTCAATCTTATCGAAATCAATTTTTATTGTCGAATCCACGCCTACTGAGCTGCTGGGTATGTTAGAGGCATGACACATCATTGCACATTCACTGCTCTCCTTTCCTAAATTTCGCCCCTAACAATTTTCATTAAAATGTTTTCTAATAATACAAGATACTATGTGATAATCTTCATAATATGGTGGTACTCACTTTCGGTACTGGATATAGATGAATTATTTTGTTCGTTTCTCTGGATTGCCCACAAATGATACAAAAACGGAACATGATCAAATTATTATTGTACAGACTACACAGAAAACGATTAGATATTCACAAATTTTATTCAATCAGACATGTTTCGCCAGCACAGCAGCTTCTTCACTGTCTGATTGAATAAAGTATTTTATACAATTACTATGGACCTTCATCAAGTAACGGCCGAGTCAATCAGACAAATTGAATTATCATTGAATGAATGATGAATTTCTAAGAAAATATGCAGCAAAATGGACAAACACATTAATAATAGTTATCAAAACATGGAAATTGCACTATGAAATTTAGATTCCGTCACAACTATTCATTTTTTGAACAGTTTTTGAAGTTTGTTAAAATTGCATGAAATTGACAACAGTCCTCAATCACCATATCCCTGGAATATTGACTAAAATTCTATAAAGACGCCATCTCTGGGACCGACTGAAGAAGCAGACCACTATTTCATTTGTTTATTTGTCTTCTGAAAAATCAAAACAAAATCGAATCACTCGACACACCAGGGTTTGTAGACATCTTAGTTTTGATTAATGGATGACAGTTCTGTATATTTGACAGTTTGAAGTTTGTGAAATGGAGAATGAAAATCAATTCTCCGGTTTCCTACATCCGCAAGTAAAAAAAATGATACTGAATCTTTTGAGTTATTTCGAAACTGAAAAACGAAATGAAGGTTCGTCTAATAATAATATAAAGGAAACAGTAGCAAGAGCACTAGGAGTAAGTTTGAGATCTGTGCATAAAATTGGGAAAAAGTAAAGAATATGGGTCCAGCTGGGATTTTGAAAATTTTTTTACAGATGCTCTAAAACACGATAAAATGAATAAAAATAAATAAATTTTGGCGCGGAAACACATTTTTCTATTTTATTTTTGAAAAAATAAATGTGGATACTCACTTTCAAGAAAAACAAATTCAATTTGTTGCATGGGTTATTTTACCTATTTTTTCAATGCTATTGAACTGTGTTGTATTGATAACACTTTCTACAAATACAGAAGTATCAATTCATTAGCAGAATAAGCTTCGAATAGTATGGAAAAGGTTAAAAAAGCTACTTTTAATTAATTTATAATTTGTTGACAAGTAAATAAATTGGAACTGCGACGTTGCCAATAGAGATTTCTGATAGTCTAAAGGCTTGTTCATACCCTCGCGAATTTCACAAGTTTTCTGGGAATAAAATGGCTGTCAGTCATGCCGGACCATTCATTGTTGTCAGCCATTTCATTGGTATAGAAATTGCGAAATTCGCGAGGATATGAACAAGACTCAGTACCGCAAAAATTCTAATCGACCAGACTGATCCGCATGGACCAATTAGAACATGCGTAAATTATTATCCAACTTTAACACAACCTAACCTAACCTTATGTATACAGAATAACCGTTCGAATTTGGATTAATATTCCAAATTAGACAAATCCAGTGTAACATCGTTCTGAATAGCCCATGCAAATTGCCATATGAAGTCTGGTCGATTGGAACTCTTGCTCTTAGGCTCCGATAAAAAAACACAAGTTTTTAATTTTTTCCACCCTTGTTGCTTGGGGATTCGCCTTGTGATTGGTCCCTATAATGGCGGGAGTTTTAAATGTCAAGACTCGTTATCATCAGGCGTGTTCCGTTTCATGCATTGAGGACATAATGCGCATATGACCGTTCCGTTTCCTACATTGGGAGCGCATTGACACGCCCACTTTTATATTCCCCTCTTTGGCCTTGAGACATCGGAAGTGCATGAGCTACTGCCCGTTCGTCTAGCAGCGATGAATGCGATCCAAGTTAGATCTGTCAAACTCAAAAGTCAAAACAAAGAGTTTTCAGAAACCGGATTAAAAGTTTACATTTGATATTTGATGAAGTGTCCAGTATCGTGCATTATCACATTTACCTGATTTACCGTACAATGGAAGCAAAAATCGATTCATTCAACATCATATCGTCGGTCTCATGCCAAAACCACGAATGTGCAATTTGTCATTTCGAATGAGAAGAGTTTTAAGAATATTCGTGCTTCTTGCTTTGAAAACCTAGGTGAGTTTTCGTATTGGCGAATTCACTCTTGTTCACAGAATACAACCTGATAGCACTTTCGTAAGTTTGTCATTGAACATTTTGGTAGAAAATTAGTATTTTACAAATTGAAGTCAGAACCCTGGAATTAGCATATTCGCGGTTTTGGCGAGGGACAGACGATATTATTATCCTCATAACTATCACTTGTATCAGAATCTGAGCTACTCTCATTTTCACAAAGCTCGCTTTTTATTTACTAGATTAACAGATTTCTTTTTGTTACATAAGAATTTGGTTAACTGATAAAGTGATAAATGTCAACATCTGCGGGAAACGGCATGCACCACGCAAGCAAAAATCGTTCCGATTCAACCCACCAACGTCAATGTTAGTTGAAACGGAACGCTTGATTATGTCTGCAACAGTGATGCGATGAATGCATGAAACGGAACACGCTTATCATAGTGAACAATGACAGAGCGCGTTCTCTGGCAACAGAGATGGAAAAATTTATAACTTTTCTCTATTTTCAATAAACGCACAACATTCATTGTCGATTCAAAGAAAGATATTGATAATGATTAGTTTTTGTTTGTTAGCAGGAATATGCGTTTTTGTTGGTAGCTAGGTAGGTATCTGGATTGTTATGAAAAATATTTTAGGGTGTGAAATTTCTTTAGATCAAATTATTTGTGGCGAATTTTTAAATTTCTCACAGAAAATGGCATTTAACGGGCGAATAAATATATAGGAAATCAATGTGTTGAGATGAAAATAAAAGGGTTTGGAATAGGGGAAGAATGCGCACATTTTCATTACAGGTTTACTTCATATATTCATATCTTACCCAATCTATAATCTGATTTGAAATAGGAGCTATTATATAAAATAAACCATATGCGAGCGAAGCGAGCTCGTTCGGCCGACATTTCGCAAATCCGCGCGCGCGGATTTGCGAAATGTCGGCCGAACGCGCGGCTTTTTCTAACTGGTCAACAATTCTGTCAATTCATCTTACACGAACCTATGATATAATTTTAAATGAGAACTATGACATAAAATAGACAATGCGAGCGAAGCGAGCGCGTTCGGCCGACATTCGGCAAATCCGCGCGCGCGGATTTGAGAGACAAAAGAATCATGCTTTTGGATTATTTTCTCTTCTAACAAAGAAATTGTCTTCGTCCCAAATATTTTGCTCTTGAATGAAAATCATTGTTGCTTTTGTAATAAATTTTCTATTCTTTTGGCTTCAAATGCTTTTGAAAGAACATTATTAACTTTGTCTCCAGTCCTGCTTGGTTGACTCTTGTCTCAAAACCATAACCACTTGATACAAGGTCCAAATGTGTTTGGTTGACATAATCTACCTCAGCTATCTTCGCCATGCATGAGCTCGGGTCTACCGATCTACCCGAAGTTTGCCGATACCCATTTGAATTTGAGCAAGTCGCAACGACCTGCGCCCGCGCAGGTGCATGGTGCAGGTGTCAGCGTATCAGTTCACTGGTCACTAGTTAGCGCCATTCTGCCATTGTATTTTCTTATGTCGAATGTCGATGAGTTGATGTTGATAAATGGTGTTTGCCGGCAAGATTTGTGTTGTGAATAGGTATGATGAGTGAAACCGGTTTAAAAAAAAGTGGTATTGGTGATACTATTCAAAACTGTTTTCGTCCCATGTGTGTACGTCGGACCGTTCAAAAGTTATCTGGTGGGGACTATTTACGTCCACACTGTATAATAATACAATGTTAAGCTATAATATGAAAATTCGTCAATGTGGGTAGAAATTTATTTGTTTTACTTCCTTTGCGAGTTTTATGATTTTGTTGGTACCACCTAGAGTTAGTTTTGTTTTGTTATTCACCAGCAATACCAATTTTTCCCTGATTTGTGTTCAGTAACCAAAGTAACGTGTTATGTGTTATTATTTAAATAAACACGTTTTTATTAATATTTGTTTTTCTTAATATCCCTATAAGTTTTTATGAATATTTAAATTTCAATGTTGATTTTGATTTTAACCAATGCAAGTTTGTTGCTTTAAAACTTTAAAAATTAATTAAAAAGATCCTCAGGAAATTTGGCCTAGACCATTTTGTCACAAGACCGTTTTGGATCTTGTTAAAAAAGAGTAAATTTTTCACTTGAGGACGCAAGGTTTCAAAACAAGAATTCAACATAAACCTAAGATTTTAAATGAAGCATTTGTTGGTTTTATATCAAAAGCCTTTTATTTCAAGACAATGACATCATGTCTATTATTTTAAAGCACGAAATTTTCAAACAATCTCCTAATGAATTTGATCGAGAACTTAGGCTCTTTTGCTTGACTTTGAGCTAGAAAAAAGATGGCATTTCCCTCAAAGCTTTTCACAATTTGGAAAAATAATGATTTTGAGACAAAACTAAGGTTTCTTGCCTGACATTTGTATAACTTTGTGCTAAAGAAAATGATGCGTTTGCCTCAAAGAAATTCAAATTTTGGTTCAAAATATCCATGCATTTCGCCCATATCAAATGCTGGGCGCCCTTGAGGAAAGTTCAAATTCTTTCAAATCAAGGAATCCTTTTTATCTGTGCATGTTTGGAATGGAACTAGTCAATTTTTCAATGGAAATTTTTATTTGAAAATAGAAATTTTTCTATCGTTTTTCCTTACGTTTGGCGCCCCTTTCTGGCCTGATGGTGTGCAGTGCACACCTCGCACACCCACTAGAGCCAGCCCTGGAGCTAAATCATACTATGAGAAACATGTGGGTAATGGCCTTAAATCTGATGAGGTGGATATGGTTTGGGAAGCTGCACTGGACCACATTACGGAGGAATATTGGAAGAAATCGGTAGAACACACCGAAAAATAATTAAGGGATTGGTGGGATCGAGAACGCTTACTCGATGTCGAAGTAGCACCTGTGATAATAGTTCCACTTGAAAACGATTCCGAAAGTGATGGTTTTATTAGTGACATTGAGTGTTTCTGAGTTTATTTTGTTAGAATGAATTCTATTAATATTTTTTTCTCTTCATTAAACAATTATTCTCATCCACATAGTTTCTTAGAAAGGTGCTATGGCAGTTCAAAAGCTATCGCTGCGAGTAAATGCTCTCGCAACTGTACTGTACTGTTTATTCCAATAATATTTATCTCATATCTTTTTTCAAAATCGACAAAGTAGTAATGGAAATGCGCGCGCTCGTGTCTCGCAGATATCTTCACCAAGAAGTAAGAGATAAGTTACATAAGTTACAAAGTAGTAATAGGAATGCGTGTGCTCGCTTTGCTTACGTATTTCTTGCTGAATATCTTCGCTAAGAATGGTTCACTCTTCGAGTGTTTATGAGGAACTATTATTATTATTATTATTATTTGTGAAAAAAGTGCCAGTCTCTAGGGCGCCAATACTTCTGAAAACTATCCACTACAAACACTTCATATTCATGAGTATTCAGTATTTAGGAATTTTAGGGAATCTGACAACGTCGCATTGTATTGTAAAGTTTTTAAGACTCGCTGTTGTTGATTCAATGAAAGACATTGTTACCATTGTTATGAAACAAGCCATTTCGTTGTGAGAACAGGATTTGGAAAAAGTCTTGGTATTAATATTTTGAATGCACAAAAGATATTTTTAAATAGACAGAGCTAGGAGGCATTTTTTGCGAACAAATAATTACTTGAATAAACGTGTTGGATCACAAACATTCATTTTTGGTGAGTGCGCATGCGCAAACAGATAGAAAAGTCGCAACCTACCTGTATTGTATAGTCGGGTAAGTTCGGTTGGGTTTGCATGATATCGGGTCTGTCGGGATAAGTTATAATCATTGAAGTAGGTTCATTTTATGTGAAAAGTGCTCAATATTTTTTGTGCGCATGTGTATTCATGTTATGTTTGCGCACATTTCCGTGATTTGTCTCGTTCATTGAATTTTGCTAGTCATTTAGAAACAGTATAAGTACCATTGTTTCAAAGGTGCAGTTAAAGTGTTGATGGGAAAATGTTGTGGTTATCAACTCACTTTTCTTACTCATTCACTAAAATATTCCATGTTAAGTCTTGTTCAAGCCCTCGTGAATTGCGCAATTTTTCTGCGAATAAAATGGCTGCCAGTCATGCCGAACCAATCATGCCGAAATTCGCGAGGGTATGAACAAGACTTTATACGTGAATTGAATATTTCTGGAATCACACTGGCAATGTCGCTTCGCCCTTACGTCAATTTCATTGTTACCAACCTGACAGATATTAACTAAACAAAAATGCATGAATTTGTTAATTTTGTTATTGCTAAAATAAAGTAGAATTTGTTGATAAAAAACTGTTTTCAATGAAAAAAAAGTGTGAAACTGGTGAATTAGGGTGTGTATATTGTGCTGGTGAAAATCAGGAGGTATTTGAGTGTGTTTTTCGAAGAAGAAACGGGTGCTAGAAAATGCCAGTTTTCATTAAAAAAAAGGCCCGTATTCCGAAATTACTTGAGACCGCCAAAATTTCCATTTGGTTTTTTTATTCAGGAGGTCAAACTACGTAAGTCCCAAAAAAATTTTTTTGATAGCTTGTAGCGCCCGGTTAACGGAATTTTACCGAGAATGTTATTCAGAAGTATCACTCACAGAAAATCGCTCATTTCATTGACGCGTGGATTGCATCACTTTCGCAAGGCCTCCAATACATTTTGGTCGACAAAAATCTATTTCACTCTTCTAAGATCATCAGGGAGGTCGGAAGAATTGGAAAACATACTCTTCAGAAGCAATTTCACACTGTAATGAGGAATTGTTGGACTATTTCTTGTGCGGTGAAACTTTGAAAATATTTTTCCCATGACATAAAACCTGTCATGGGTATGGCATGTTGATTTCATTGAAAATATGAACAGGATGTTCATAAAGTCAGTTGTGGAATCATCTGCGACTGAAAGTTGGAATTTAGTCGCTGTTTTCCATCGTACAAGATTACCCCTCAATTTTATCGTAGGGTTTTTCCATTTCCAGAGGAGTTATGTATTGATTCAATTTTCAGTTGAGAATGTTTCTCTTTTAAATATGCTGGACTATTATAGTCCAAAATTGGGAATGTTGACATATTGACTGCTTTCTGTCGAAACTTTGGTATGTTGCTGATATGGTAAGATTCTTCAGATGGGAGGTATAGTATTAGCTTGGATTTTCTGATGATTTCATCGATTTTGAATTTTTTTAATTGCACCACTTTTCTAAACAACTATGTTTTCATAACAATAGATACATTCCAGTAGTATTTCTTCATACTGAATAAACTATAGCGTATTAGAAAACACTCAACTATTCATGATAATTTCCGGTCTGACCGTTGTGTCGGAAGAATTCAAATAGATTTCCTGAAAATCTGATCTCCATAAAAGCCAACCCTTCGTCATCAGACAATTGCATTCAACAATTCACGCTAACTGTGAAAAAAAAACACGAATGGACTGAACAGCTGTGCACAACTCTTCTCACGTTTGTAGAATAGGAAATATCTACGTGTGTGATCTAGTATTTCAAGTCATAAAAAATGGAACAGTTGTTAACATGGTAGTGAAATTAATTCGACTACAAATGCCAGAATTGGATTTGAATGAGCGAGGCCGTTTTTTAAACCGTTTTTTAATCACGGAGACTCACCGGCACAAAACGTTGAAACGACAAAAAACCCAATAAAAAAATCCTACGAGGCAAGGGTGTCTCTCCCGAGGTTCTATTGTTTTACCACGGCCATTGTTAATAGAGTCGCGGGAAGCGTTGTTAAACTTTCAGTAGGCAATTCATAATGTTCTCCCATTAAAATTAATGCAGAACTAATACAATTCTTTGTTGCGGCAGCTGCTGTATGCATATAAGGCTTACGCCACTACTTCCTTTGAAATTTTCTTTGTGCGCGGTATTTTCATGTTATTCATGGACTTTTTTAAATACAACCTTCAAGTGTGAGTTGAGTTTTAACGAACGTGGATGGAAACTGTTGCACACCTGTAAGGTTTATTTATTTGTTGAAGAGGTGTTCGTAATATATTGCTTCGATGTACGAGGTGTCCGGCGGTTATCTTCCATCAAAATTATGCGTCCCAACTGCTAGACTAATAAATAATTTTATCTCGGATATAGCCACTATATCGCCGGTACACACAATAACCAGTAAAGAAAGAGATCGCGTCTATGAAAAGTCCACTGAAAGGACCACGCACGTTTCTTATGGAAAATGGTTTTCCGTGAATTTGTCCGAATTTTTGGTATGGTGTAGATCTTGATGCACTGATCAAAAGTGTCCATTGTCAAAAACTCCAAAAATGGACAGTTTTCGAGATATGGCTCTATCAATGTAATATTTTTGGCATTTTTTGGATTTTGAGACACAATCAGTTCACTCCCATACTTAGGAAAAACCTAGTTTCAATGATTTCACTGCAGGATTCGATTGAAAAATAATTCCTTCTTCGTTTCAGATACTGCCATTTGAAGAAATTAATATACACTGCTCGTCACTGGCGATGTAACTGGACTATTATTTTCAATTTCTATAGTCCAGTTTTTGTAGAAACAAAAACTTCTGAATTGCTCAAGGTAACACAGAGTCACATATATTCAACACTTTTCGATAGGGGCACTAGAAAAATAATATTCGATACACGCCATAGGAACTGAATCTGAGATAATTTTTTTTTTCAAATAGTTTCCTAGTCGTCAAAGAAATAGTGGTAAATGCAAAATGAGCATATAGAAAATCGTTCTTAATGTAGGCTGACGACATAAATACTCGTACCGAATGCAGTTTGTTTATACCGAGTGTTAAATATCAATGGAAACAAGGGAAAACATGCCCAATAATCATTTCTAATCGCTAATCGAACCGTTAAGGCAAACGGATCCGTGAAAATGTCTGAATATTTGATATGATGTGGATTTCAATGCACTGATCAAGTGTCTATTGCTACAGACTACAAAATTGGACAGTTTTCAAGATATGGCAGTATCAATATCTGTTTTTTTTTTTCGTTTTCTAGATTGTGGCCCATAATCGCTTAGCTCTTATACCCAACAAAAATGGAATTCTATCGATTTATGCTCAGGAATTGACTGAAAAACAGTTGTATTTCATTTCAGATACATTCATTTGGAGAAATTAGCATACACTGCTCGTCACTGGCGATGTAGCTGGGCTATTATTTTCAACTTTTGTATTTACGTGTTTGTAGAAACAAACACTCCTGAATTGTTCTAGTTCTAACAAACATACTTATATCCAACACAATTCAATTGTGGCATTTGAAAAAATAATATGCGATACAAAATCTGTCCATTAAAAAATTGAAAATTTTTCTTATGAAATGTCAACTATTGTTGACCTCCCACTCATAAATTGTTCAACTGAAAAAGCTATTGCCTATACCGAATGAAAATTTCAGACATTTTTACGAATCCGTTTGCCTTAACGGTTCAATTAACAATAACAGTAGTAATGATTTTTGGGTATGTATTTCCTTGGTGCTATTGTTATTTAACACTCGGTATATACAAACTGCATTCATCTCGTCTGCGTACATTATAAATACGATTTTCTAGTTTCTCATTTTGCATTTTCCACTATTTTCCTGATGGCCAGGAGAATATTTCAAAAAAAAATTCAAATCATATTTAGAGTGTGTATCGCATAATATTTTTTCAAATGCCACAATTAAATTGTGTTGGATATAAGTATGTTTGTTAGAACTAGAACAATTTGAAATTTTTTTTTCTACGAACACGGAAATACAAAAGTTGAAAATAATAGCCCAGCTACATCGCCAGTGACGAGCAGTGTATGCTAATTTCTCCAAATGAATGTATCTGAAATGAAATACAACTGTTTTTCAGTCAATTCCTGCGCAGAAATCGATAGAATTCCGTTTTTGTTGGGTATGAGAGCTAAGCGATTATGGGCCACAATCTAGAAAACAAAAAAAATCAGATATTGATACGGCCATATCTTGAAAACTGTCCATTTTTGTAGTCTGTAGAAATAGACACTTGATCAGTGCTTCGAAATCCACATCATATCAAATATTCAGACATTTTCACGGATCCGTTTGCCTTAACGGTTCGATTAGCGATTAGAAATGATTATTGGGTATGTATTCCCTTGTTTCTATTGATATTTAACACTCGGTATAAACAAACTGCATTCGATACGAGTATTTATGTCGTCAGCCTACATTATGAACGATTTTCTATATGCTCATTTTGCATTTACCATTATTTCTTTGACGACTCGGAAACCATTTAGTTCCTATAGTGTGTATCGAATATTATTTTTCTAATGCTCCTATCGAAACGTGTTGAATATATGTGACTCTGTGATACCTTGAGCAATTCAGAAGTTTTTATTTCTACAAAAAATGAACTATAAAAATTGAAAATAATAGTCCAGTTACAGTGACGAGCAGTGTATAATAATTTCTTTAAATGGCAGTATCTGAAACGAAGAAAGAATTATTTTTCAATCGATTCCTGCAGTGAAATCATTGAAACTCGGTTTTTCCTAAGTATGAGAGTGAACTGATTATGTGTCAAAATCCAAAAAATGCAAAAAAAATTACATTGATAGAGCCATATCTCGAAAACTGTCCATTTTTGGAGTTTTTGGCAATGGACTCTTTTGATCAGTGCATCCAGATCTACACCATACCAAAAATTCGGACAAATTCACGGAAAGCCATTTTCCATAAGAAACGTGCGTGGTCCTTTGTTGAACAAGATTAATTTGTGAAAAGTTATTCGGAAATTTTGAATAACTTGAGTGTGATCGGAGAATAGACGTTATTATAAATTGGAACATCTCAATAACATGTGATACCAACATGAAATAAACAAAATAAAAAGTAACCAAATGTTTTACATTTCGTTACAGAGGCCATACCACACCCATCAGTTTGTTTCTACTGAGTGCAAATGGTTAATAACAATGGCACGAACTCTATCAAAATGGAAACAACATCTGGGGTGTCGCAAGGGCCTGTTCTCGACCCAGTGTTGAAATCTGAATTTGTACCAAGCTTATTTACAACTTTCAGAAACAACAACTTCAAGTTTCAGACTTGAGACTCATCCTGTGACAGAGTTGGGTCGGATACAGGAAAAAAGGATCCGAATACCGGATACGGATACTTTTAATGTATCCGGATACTATTTAAAAAATTACGGATACTTTCACCTAAAAATGTACTCGGATACAAGTATTCGGTTACTTTTTTCGGATACTTTTACGGATACAAGTAAAAATACTAGGCATGAATATCAAAAACAAAAAGTGATAAAAAAAGATAGAAAATAAAAAAAAGAAACTTAATAAACTGTTTATATTTATTTTGTAAACAAAGAACATTTCAAGTTAAAAATATATATTTTTAGCTTTTACGCCATTGGTCGCTAGATATGACATTTATATCTATAAAAGTACCTTTGAGTTTGAATTTGCCTTCGTCAGTACCAATACCTCAAAGTGTTCATCACTTAAATTTTTTCTCTTTGGCGTATCAATCATAGTTGCAAAAGAGAAAAGTCTTTCTACTGGTGCTGACGAAGGTACGCATGTATTATACTTGAGTGACACTTTTTTCAATATTGGGTATTCATGTAATACTTGTAAATTCATTCTTTTATCTTCCAGATATCTTAATAATTCCAGCTGAATTTTTGTAGTTTTATTGCTACTTTCACTGGTACCCTCAGTACCCTGTTCGTTCATAGTACTACTACTGCCTACTTCTTGGTTATCTTGGGTATCCGTGAAATCAAAAAAGTCGTCCACATTTTCATCTGATTCGTTGTAAGATTCATATTCCATCTGTTTTTTTGCAACATTCATTATACATTGTTTAATATCTTCCACAGATTTTTTTGGATTTTTCACAATATTATACCACTTTAGTTTAAATTTGGGAAGCAGAACTGCTGCTATAATTGGATCTTCCTATTCCAAATTTAAAATTTTATCAAAACGAGTTTAAACTTTTTATGCACATTTTTGCTAAATGTTCTCCTCCATATTTCAATTTATTTTGGGTTTGGGCAATGAGTTTTTCATACTTGTTAATTAAAGAAATTAGACTGGGCAACAAGTATCCAAAAGATACATTGTCTTGTAACAAATCTAATGTTAAAGCCAAAGGTTTCATAACTAAGCAGTATTCTTCCAGATACAATAGTTCAGTTTCCTAAAAAGATTCTAAAGATAAACTTTGTAGCAGAATTGGAAGTTTCTCTTTTACTTGCAAAATCTGTGCAACTGCATCATAAACGGAGTTCCATCTGGTTGCCCCTGGGAAACTCAGTGTATGCCCTAAATTTTTCAACCCCGTAAATGGAGGAAAACAAGCCCCAATTGGGGTCTACTGCACATTTTTAATTTCGAGGTTGCAAAGTGCTAAAATTGTATTTCACCGTTTTCGATGATGCCCGACAAGATACGCCTGCATAAAATGGGGCTGTTTGGCCTGGTTCTCACCCATCGAATAATTTAAAAGTATCCGAAGATCGAAGAGAGTATTCGGTATTCGGATACTTACAAATTTGGCGACGGATACGGATACTGAATACAAAATTCGAAAAATATCCGAATAGAGCTCTCGAATACACATAAAGTATCCGGATACTGTATCCGAATACAGAAGTATCCGAATACAGAAGTATTCGGATACTATCCAACTCTGTACCTGTGATAATAAAAATGAAATCAAAAAAATTATTAAATCCTTTACGATCATGAAAATTATCAAGGAAACGTCAGACAGCAAATACATACATACGTACAGTTTGGATTTATACATAAAAAAATAACATTTCCACAAAACATAAAAATATAACATTTCCACAAAATAATAGAAATATAACAGTTACACAAAATAAATTTAAATATACTCATACCATTTATTCAAATACTCATTAATACTATAAAAACAACCGTTAATTAAAAATTATCTGAGCTTGGTTCTGAAAAGATTTACCCTGTCTATATTCTTTAAATCTTGAGGTAAGTGATGAAATCATAAAATGAGAGAGTTTTTAACAAACATGCTAGTAGGAAACCGACGATGCCATCACATAACGACAGTCCCTAGTTATATTCTGTTATGTTTTCGATTCGCAACTGTCATTTATAATTTGTTATAAACATTTAAATAACAAAAAACGTGTTTTTCTTATTGTTTTGCTTATAAAATAAAAACTAATGGAGCAATCTGGTAGCTCCAAACAAAAGATTTTAGATAATAGAAATACGAACAAAATGGGATGTTTTACGACTTGGTCGGATCATTAGTAACGGAGAAAAGCTGCAAAATTTGTGATTTTCTGAAAAATTCATGACTCCGCCATTTTTCAAAAAGTAGGATTGACCTTCCTCATGATAGTATTGAATCATGTTTACTTTATATGTGCACAAAACAGGCGCTGTCGGATCGTTAGTCTTTGCACAATTACAATTTTATTTTTTTGTTTTGCAGCATGCCTGGATGCTCTAGTGATAGCGCGATTTCAATTTCTCAAACAGATTATGAAACTAGAAGGATGGTACTGCAAAACGTATATTCTCATTTTGCGCTACACTGATGCGCAATGGGTGAAAAATGCATGTAAACATGATTGAAAACGGCCGCGGTAGCTGCCGAGTTGTAGGAGTGTCCGGGAGATGAGGGGAATTCTTGTAATGAACGGGTTACGTGATGATACGCTTCCCCTCATCTCCCACTCTCTCCTACCACTCGACAGCTTTCACCAGCTCAACAGTTTTCAATCGTGTTGTCAAGCAGTTTTAACCCATTCCGCAGCATTTCAGAGCAAAATGAAAATATACTAGAGCATCCAGGTACGCTGCAAGATAGTGTAAAAAAAATCCAAATCGTAATTGTGCCAAAACTAATGATCCGTTAGAGCCTGTTTTATGCACACATAAAGAACACATGATTCAGTAATTTCATTAGAAGGGCCAACCCAATTTCTTGAAAAATGGCGGAGTTATGCATTTTTTTGAAAACCGTAAAATTTTCCGATTTTTTCGGTTTTCTTCCGTTACTAATGATCCGATAAGGACGGAACACATCCCATTTTGTTCGTAGATCAATTATCTACAATTCCTTTTTTTTTTGAACAACCATATTGCTTTATTAGTTTTCATTTTATAAGCAAAACAATAAAAAAACACGTTTTTGACAGAATATAACTGTGATGTACTTTCATTTATTCAATCACAATAAAATTACTTATATTTGGTGAAAAGATTTTATTCTCGTTCTCGAAACAATATGCAGTTGATGTTATCAACAAACTCCCTGACAACTCTTTTACAGTATGGAAAGAACAAATATACAGAACGTTATATACATTACATCTCCCCCCTTGAAAAAAAAAATTAATAATAATAAAATAAAATTAATATGACAATCTTTGAGGAGGTTTAATGGTAAGTTTTGGCCTTGAGCTCACCATTTCTTCTGATATTACATTTGACTGTTCATTTGAAGATTTTACTGATGTTGAAGGTTGAGTATCATCTAATATCGCGGAAGAAACACTAAGACATCTTTGTATTTGATTTAAATGTCTTTTCCATTTTATGTTACCCAGTTCAGGAATTATCACTGTATAAACAAGTTTGCCTACCCTTTCAAAAATTACATTTTTCGGGAGATAACTTCAGTCCAGCTTCTTGCAAACGTTTCAGCACAGCTTCCAAACGCTCAATGTGCTCCTGCCTGTCCTTACCAAAATACCATCTAAACCTTGTAATAATGTTTCAATAATTCTTTGAAACTTGGCTGGAATAGAAGCTATCCCGAAAGGAGCACGATTGTACCTGAATAAACCTTTATGCGTGGAGATGGTGACAAGGTTTTTTGATTCTTCACACAAACATATCTGTTGATATGCATTCGATATATCTAGTTTACTAAAATGCACCCCTCCCTGTAATTTGACAAACAGATCTTCAATCCGCGGCAAAGAAAATTGATCAATTTCAATAAAAGGATTAACTGTTACTTTAAAATCCCCGCAAATTCTCACCGAACCATCCTTTTTCATTATTGGAACAATAGGTGTTCCCCACACTGAAAATTCAATGGGTTCGATTACTCCCATATTACATAATCGCTCCAGTTCCTTCTCCACTTTTTCTTTGATGGCGAATGGTAATGGCCTTGCCCTGAAAAATTTGGGAATTACAGAACTGGATTTCAATTTCAAGGAAATAGTGCCTTTCTTGAAAGTTCCCAAACCTGGGGAGAAAACGTAATCAAATTTTTTTATCAAATATTGTAAATCATCTGGCAAATCAACATAATTCAATTCAGAAATACTCAAATCGAACAAATTGAAAAAATCGCGCCCTAGCAATGGTGGACCACCATTTTCAATAACATAAAATTGCAATTCAAAAATTTTATCTCCATATTCAACCTTCATTATTATCATTCCTAATGGCTTCAGCTCATGGCCATTGAATTAAATCCTCGTCGCCACTTGTGATGTACTCTCCTTTATTCAATCACAATAAAATTACTTATATTTGGTGAAAAGATTTTATTCTCGTTCTCGAAACAATATGCAGTTGATGTTATCAACAAACTCCCTGACAACTCTTTTACAATATGGAAAGAACAAATATACAGAACGTTATATACATTACAATAACTACAGACTGTTTTCCATGTGATGGCACAGTCGATTTTCTACTAGTATTTTTGTTAGGAAAAAATGCTCTATTGATTGGCCTGAATATGATTCCTTCAAAAATATCCTTGCATTTCTGCATTGTTTTTCTGGTTACGATACAACCTATATTTGCCGGAAAAGGAAAGAAAACCATCGTAAATTAATTATTAGACAATAAAAATTTGTCAAATTTGGCCAATATTTTTTATAAAAAAGATGCAAACAAAGAAGATATTGCCAAAAATGTATTACAATTAATCAAATTTATTTTAAAATGTAAAAATGAAAATATAGCACTGAATCAATTGGAAAATATCAATTGGCAAGAATTAAATCATCTTTCATATTGGCAAATCTTCCACCAACAGAAAGCGCAGTAGAAAAACAATGTTACAGGTTACAGGACATATTATCAGCTTCAAACTTGTCTGGGTAACGAACTCACAGCAACAAATTGGTGCTGGAAGCAACATATGTACGTGGCATTATGCCCAAATTGATAGATAAAGAATTAATTCCGGAAACATGGCTCAAAACTATTTGCTGCAGCTGTGAAATGTACAAATATATGTCCAAATTGTCACGGTTATGAAAAATGCGGCTTTTTTGCATTTTCTGAGAAAATTTACCATAGTAATGTAAATATTTTTTTATATCATCAGAAATCAACGAACAAAAAGCAAACCAATTTTTTCCAAAAAGCAGGTATGTTGACGTGAGAATTTTTTTTTGAAAATTAGGATGCTTTTTCGATATTAAATCAATATAAAGAGAAACAATAAATATTTTGAATCAAATAAATTACAGTGTGTTTGGGACAAAAAAAGGAGAGTTTCCACCAAACTTGGTGGAAAAAAAATTGTAGGAGAAATGACCAAAAGTTGTTTTTTTGGATTTTTCGCATAAATTTTGAGGTTATGTGAAAAAAGTTATAAATCTTTTTATTGCCTACAACTTTGCCATTCAACCTTTTTCGATATTTTCTTACTTTTCCAATGGGTATCATCGTTTCCTAAATTTTTTTGGTCTAAAAAATTATCGATCTTGGCCAAAAAGTATTTCTCCTTACATAAATTGGTCGAACTCGCCACGAGTTATCGGGTAGATCTGGCGAATATCCCATTACGAAAACACAGGTACTTCATAATGGATCAACCTGATTTCGATCTGAGCACATGACTTAGTTTTTATCGCTATGTATCAGAGGAGAGATTAATTGGTTGTCGATGGATTGCAATCGCTTCCGCCGTTAAAGTTCGCGCTAGAATGATCAATCCACAGGAGGCGGTTTCTAACAATATTCTGGCCAATTTTGTCAGCCTATTTCAATGCAGCGAATTATAGTCCAGTCAAACGGGTTCGGTCGATAATATGGTTCATTCTAGGTACAATTTTTGAAGAATTGTATAATATAAAGAAGGCTGTTAATGAGAATTTTGAATTGTCTGACATCACAAGTTGTTGATATAGTCACCTTGCCCTTTCATTTGATGATTACCACATATTTCATACTTTGTGAGACGCCTGTCCTCGATTCAACCGCTCGTAAAACTCCGAAACATGGCGATTTCCCGGGGACATTTTTTTTATTAAGTTATTTGGAACGCTAGAGCAGTTTTCTTACAAATACAATAAAAATTTGGTATGATATTTGTCGACAGTGGCTACATCAGCTGAATTTTTTTTGGGAATTTTCGTCCGTTTAAAATCGGAGATAATTGTACTCAAAGTTGCTCCCCGATAGACTTTTAAATCATAGCACCATAGGCCAAATGCAATCATTGTTTCAAATAATACGCTGTACAAGAGAAACGCGTTTTACAAATTTTATGGAAAACTAACACATGTCAATAAACTCGATAACAATGCTAATAACCAAATCTGAAAATATTCGTCCGACTAATTATCGAAATACAAGCTCCCAAAGTCGGCAATGTTTTGATCGAAGAGAGCATAAAAATTACATCGTCAAAAGCAATGGCAACAACGCGTTGCAGCTCGTAATGAACACGAGAAATATATCCCAAAATAAATAGACCAAGGAAATATAGAAAATTCAAAGTCCAGAATTGAAGAATTGGGCAGCCTCTCTGCCCATATAGTCATCAGCACATAATAGGGAATATGCATTTTTAAAAATTTGTTTAATCAATTTTTTACTGTGTTACAATATAGTAAAAAATATAAATACGGTTGAAAGTCTTGAAATTAATTTTTAAAATAATATATAAAATACCGATTGAATTTGACCTATTTGAACGCCTCCATTTTCGCGCGCTGTGGATAACGTCACATGGCGCGATCAGTGTTGTTCTTCTTCAGTGTCGTTCGTTGAGACGTACTCTGATTGCTCTACTTGCTTGAAGTTGATATTTTATAAAAGAGTAAGACAAATGTTAGAGAGAGATGAACATATGTGAAAGTGATCTCGATCAAGCAGAGCAGTCTTCAATGAGCAAGCCTTTCTTTAGTTATGGCCATTGACACTATTGACAGTTATTAATTAGGTTAGGGATTTGCAGTTTTGATCGCTATTACGATAATGGAAAATGCTAAAAAAACATTTTATAGGTATTGTCTAGTATCGGAATGCCAAAACACAATTATAAGTACACCAAGTAAAGTATTTTTTTCTGTTCCAAGAGATGCGACAGTACGTAAACAATAATGGTGTGAGGTTATGAGAAGAGGCGAAGTATCTCCAATATCACATTTACATTGTTGTGAAGATCATTTCAATGTGAGTACATTGTATTTCGATAGTTAATATGAAGTGAATTGATCAGAAGTAAGTTTTGTATGCATCAATGTTTTGTGTATACCTGCCTCACCTAAATTACAAAAGGAAAACTATCATTTGATAAACTATTACTACTTATCAGTTCAGGTATTGTCGGATTGTGCTTTGACAAAACCGCTTTCAGTCATTGCTCTTGATAATTTACAATTGTCACTAGACCAAAATCGAACTGTGTAATGGAAAACACTAAAAATATATAAATAAAAACAAATTTTCTATGAAAGACGACTAGCACAGTATGAATATCAACTCAGATAAATTTCATAACGTGCCATGTGACGTCATTCTTTGTTTCGACCAATGGTGATGCATTTCGCAAATTTGAATTCCGCGCGCTTATTATGCACTTTTTGAATAAAGTTTTATGGAGTTAAATACAAACTGAATGATAAACTAATGGTTTCTTTAGGTGTAATTTCAAGACAATAAAGTATATGATGTAAAAAAATCAAGTAAATTTAAATCACTTGCATATTCCCTATTACATGGGAATTTTGGAAAAGATTACACGTGGAATCGGAATAGTTTTCCGAACAAAACGGTCAAAGAAAATTTGTGATTACTTTTTCTGTTTTTGTACACCCTAAAACATGCCAAAATACCGGGGTATTGAAAATCAATTACCACACTGCTCATTTTCATGGGATTGTTTAACAAAAATTAGTGAAATTGAAGGGTCATATTGTCCGACAAATTTTCAGCCCGACGACTGGAAGTCGAAATTCCGGCAGGATATTTTTTATTGATTACCACATGACGGACAAAAATGGGAAATGATGAAAAAACATTTTTTATAATAAAAAATCGAGTTGTCCGACAAAAATATATCCGCGTACCGCCAGTCCGACAAGAAGATAAGAAAAAAATTTCAGACAGAACAACAAAATTGGGATAATTGGTACGCAATGAACAAATGAATGGTGAAAGTATTATAACTTAGTATTAATTTCTGTTGCCTTAATTCCAACTACCCCTTATATCGCGGTTTTTAAGTCTTCGAATCTGTTACTGAATAAGTTGACACCACCAAAGAAATTATTTTTTCCTTTTCAGTTCATTTCTTTGAAAAGTTTCTTCATTTATATTTATTCATCTTTTTTGTGTGAAAAATTATTCAAATACGTTTCAAAATTGGTTCAAAGAAGAAATGACCACAAAAAGTACATATTTCTTTTTGCGGACTAGTAGAATTTTGGGAGGTATAATACCTTCACCATTCATTCGTTCATTGTGTACCAAATATTCCAATTTTGTAGAAACCGCACATTTCACAGAATTTTCTCTAATTTCTTCGAACAGGGCTTTCAAATGAAAAACATTTCATTCACCATGTATATAAGGTATTGCATTTTTGGAATATATACTAATCTAGCCGGAATATTTTTCAATAAGAATTGTTGGAAAATAGCCCATTTCGGTCTCCAACGGAGTATATCGGGTATCAATAAAATCCGTACATTCATAAGTATATAGCCGACAAACGAGTCCGGAGACCTATGCTGAGATAGATGACAATATCTCGCCGGACTCAAATCAAACATAATATCAAAAATTCAAGAAAATTAACCGATTCTTTTTCGAAAGGGTATTCATTGAAAAAAAAACGCATTTTTGCAAGAAATTTGGACTGTATCTTTTTACTCACCCTATATATATATATATATATATATATATATATATATATATATATATATATATATATATATATATATATATATATATATATATAAATATAAGTAGAAAAGTTATTGGGTAAAACCCTCAAAATGTTCTGCAACCGTTGACACATGTTTCGAGCTTAAGCTCTCATCAGTACGGTAAAATCAAGTGCGAAGAAACTCGTGTCTACGGTTGCAGAACATTTTGAGGGTTATACCCAATAACTTTTCTACTTATATTTTTATATATTGCCCCTCGCTAAATCCATCCTTATATATATATATATATATATATATATATATATATATATATATATATATGAAAATAGAGTATATTTCGTTTTAATTCCGAGAGTTCTAACCTTTGACAGCTGTTTCGTGCTGACGCACTCATCAGAAAGGATTTATGGAGCTCTCGAAATCAAAACGAATCCACTCAAGAATTAATAAGGTTAGAACTCTCGGAATTAAAACGAAATATACTCTATTTTCACTTAGATTCTGCTTGCGTTCCTCATAACGTATTAGAAACTTGATTGAACCTTGGGTTGGTCAGAACAACAAATTGTTGGCTGCCTGTCAATTGGTTCGTGTCAAATTAAGTTTCAACTAGTGACTGTAGATGTCATGAATAACTTCCTATATATATCCTATATATATATATATATATATATATATATATGAAATGACTATGCGACGTTCTCAACAGTAAAGAATGGTTTATATATATATATATATATATATATATATATATATATATATATATATATATATATGTATATATATATGACATGCTCTCCCCTATACGATTAAAAAAACTAGGGGTTGACGCGCCCCTATTTTCGAACCACCCTGTATACAAAAAAAATGTCAGTAAACTGCGATCGAGATTGAGGAAGTTCATCCAGGCTCAATTGGATCTTTAATTCTCATGAACGAACTTACACTGGTTGCTTTAAAATTAATCGAATTGGATTTTTCTTTGTTCACCCTGTTGTAGAGCACGAAACGTAAAAATATAACGGATAAATGGGCGTTTATTCCATTCTCGGAGTTTTTAAAAATTCTGAGCAGAAAGCTTCACTTTTCATTTTGACACCCTGTATCTCGAAAACTAGTAGGCCGATTTTTTTGTGCCTGTGGACACTTTTGCAGGGAATTTAACCGAAAGCCATTTTCCAGTAGGAATGTGCGGGGTCCTTTCTGTTCGATACCGTGATCCCCGTGTGAACAAAATGGTGTATCTTTTGAGGTAAATCATCTATATAGATGAAATAAACTTCATAATGATTGAAAGTATTTGGGCGTCCTCATAAAATAAAAATTGTGGAAAAAAATTAACCCCAATTGAAAATAAACATGTTTATGTTGCCAACATCTGTTTGTGTATCATCAATTTTTACAATATTAGCTACCGACTGGTGAAAATCTTATGTCGGTAACTCTATTACAACATTTTCTATCTATTGTTAAAAACTCACACTGTATTTTCACGACCCCGGGATATCGCCATGTTTAGGAGTTTTCCGAGCCAAAAAGCGGTCTCATCGAGAAAAATGGCAAAGGAAAAAGTTGTCACACTCGTCAAAGACAATCGCATAATATCAAATGAAAGGGTCTACCTGTTGACTATAATCGTTATGATCGACACCCAACAACTGATGTCTAACATGATTGTACTATTATTTTTGCTGTCATAAAATATATCCAAACATTTGTCGCACTGGCTAACAATTATTTATGCAACGGTTCTGGTCGCTGCTTCCAAATGGAGCTTGAAAGCGTCCACGGTGTATAATACTTTGCGACCATTCACTTGGATAAACGATTATTTATTCGATTAATAATGTGACATTCTGAGAGCATTTGCACATTCACTAGATGGTTTCCATCCATTCATTTGTACCGTTGGTTGAATGACAGCTTAAGGCAGGTACTTCAACTACTTCAAGTCACAGTTGTTACCTGATAAATAAATCGGTCTCGAAAAATTTATTTAATAAGTTATAGCTGAGGTGTGTTGTATGTTCAACTCAGTCTTAGCAGTTCGAGTAGAAATTTTCATACAAAATATTTTTGTAATTATGTTATTTCTACCATGAAAACTCTGAAAAATTCAAATTACTGGGGCAGCTGAATTTTATATCAGTTATCATTGTTTATTATTAAAGGACCCCGCACAAATCAAATATACCCTTCTGATCAAAAGTCTTCATGGGCCCGAGACCTAAAAATGGACAGTTTTTTAGTTATCGACGGTCAAAAGTTGCGACTAGTGCAAATCTCTCACGCGATCGAAAAAGAATTTACATCTACAAGAGTTCAAAAATACTCAAAAACATGTTTAGACCATATTTTCATTCATGTTAAAAACAATAAATTGGAATCAATTTTGCCTATGACTGTAGCTACATCAATAACAGATCATTATACAACTATACTACAAATAGTACTGGAGATAAAACAAAAAACTGAAAAATTAAAGACTTAAAACTCATTTGAAATAATCGATGATAACAAACTACTGGACTTAGTACAGGCGATCAAGTGGGATGAACTTTTCGATCAAGAGCTAGAGTTAGAAACTTTTGCTGAAGAATTCATTGACACTTTGAACGGATGTGTACAGAGATCTAAAAAAATAATTAAAATAAGAAATAGAGAACATAAAAGAAAGAAATGGATAACAAAATATCTAATCAAACTCGTTAATAAAAAAAATGATATGTACCGTAAGTGGAAATCTACGCCAACAAATATTTTACTAAAAAATGAGTATATGGAAATGAAATTAAAAGTTGAACGCACCATTAATCAGACAAAAATTGATTATTATAGAAAACGCGTTGAGAAAGAACAAAATGATTCCAAAAAATTATGGCAAACAGTAAATGAAATCCTCAAAACCACAGAAAAAAAAAGAAATATGTAGTATTAAAAAACAAAATGGTGATTTGACAAGCAATCCTAAAGAAATTGCAGAAATGTTTAACTCCTTTTTCGTTAATATTGGGAAAGACTTGGCACGAAAAATAAACAGGAAACCAAATTATAATCATAAAACAAATAAAACCGTAAATTCGTTATTTCTTGCACCAAAAAATGAACGGGAAGTCATTAATACTATTCTTCATTTAAAAAATAAAAAGACTCCTGGATATGATGGTTTAAAAGCAGAAATTCTGAAGAAAATATCGATTCATATTAGTATGCCTCTAACATATATTATTAATCAATCTTTTGAGCTAGGAGTTTTTCCCTCTGTATTCAAGTTATCGATAGTCTCCCCTATTTACAAGAGCGGGGATAAAAATAATGTTGGTAACTATAGACCAATCTCTCTCATGACTTCTCTGAGTAAAGTATTCGAAAAAATCATCAAAATAAGGTTAAATAATTTTTTAAATAAATATAGCATATTGTCAAAATCACAGTACGGTTTCCAAGAAGGAAAATCCACTCAAGACGCAATACATGTATTAACTAACATCATATATGAAAGTATTGATAAAAGTGTTCCATCAATAGGAGTTTTTTTAGACCTGTCAAAAGCTTTTGACACAGTTGATCATTCTATACTTCTTGATACACTAGACGACATTGGAATTAGAGGTACAGCCCACAATCTATACAAACATTATTTAACCGAAAGGAAACAAATAGTGAGAATATCAAATGAAATGAGTTCAGAAGAAACTGTTGAATGCGGGGTACCCCAAGGCACAGTGTTAGGGCCTGTTTTATTTACTATTTACTTAAATAATTTATTCGAACAACAAAGGGATGGTGAAATCATCAGTTTTGCTGATGATACGGTCATAGTATACAAAGATGAAAATTGGTACGATCTTAAAATAAATGCTGAAAACGATCTGGCCCACATCAAAGACTGGTTTGATAGTAGACTATTATCAATCAATTTTAGTAAAACCCACTATCTGCCATTCAGTTGCTTTGAGAACTCCCTTCCAAATTATAACCTGTCAATTGAAAACAACTTTTTTATAAAGCCTGTAGAAAAAATGAAATATCTAGGAATTATTTTGGATCCTCATCTCCGATGGAACCATCATGTTGATTCTTTGGTGAAAAAGTTACGATGTATCTTGTATAGGTTCAAGCAAGTGATTGGGCATCTTGATTTCAAACAAAAAGTGATGGTTTACCAGAGTTTAGTGGAGTCGCACTTGTCATATGGAATCATTGGATGGGGAGGAGTTTCACGAACTTACCTCAACGCCCTTGAAATCTCCCAAAGGAGATTTCTCAGGCTGATACTTCGAAAAGATGCTAGATATTCAAGTGACTTACTTTACACTGAAACCAACACCCTAGATATTAGACAATTATATATTATACAAATAGCCACTAGGCAATATTCAAGCAAAAAAGATCTAAGAACATTAACACATTCATATAGCACAAGAAGAAAACATGATTTTGTTACAACTTTAATGAATAAGGCAATAGGACAAAGATGTTATAATTATTTATCACCCAAAGTATACAACTTTCTTCCTCACGATTTGAGTGCCCAATCTTCCATTTTTATATTCAAAAAACAATTGAAAAATTTTATACAAGCTACACCAAGGAAAGATCTCCATAAGATTATTGAAGCATAGCATAAAAATTTTAATTTCTATATATTTATGTTAGCAAGTGTGATATGGTTCTTGTGTGATTTCGATCCTTAAAGTTAATTGAAAAAAAAAAAAAATTAAATCAAAGGAAACTCTAATTCACATGTATCCTTACTAGTATTTAAGATTTATATCTTTATACATGTTTTATCTGTGTACACAATAATTTTAACTTTAAATTTATTTATACATATAGTGACTTGTTTATTTTACCACACACAGGGTTTTACCCTCAGTGGAACTATGATTTATTCATCAGATTCTATTTTTTATATATAATTATAGACACTTTGTGTTTTGTGATTAAGATGTACTGTTTGTTGGCGATGAATAAATATTATTATTATTATTATATTATTATCTCTTCCTTTGCTCTCGTCTGTGTATGGCGATTTCTCATTTGTCGGCATTTTCTTCTGAAAGCCAAATTATTCAAAATAATGCGAATATAAGAATCTTCAAAACACTACCTTTTGTAGAAACTTGACATTCATTGACAATTCAGAAATAGTTATTATTCCTGTCAAAACTGTACAAAGTCATTTATACATGGTCGATTTGCACAAGTTGCAACTTTTGACTTTCGATACCTAAATAACTGTCCATTTTTAGGTATCGGGCCAATAGAGACTTTTGATCAGAAGGGTATAAACTACAACTTATCCAAATTTCAGCCAAATCAACAGGTATCCATTTCCCATTTGATTTGTGCGGGGTTCTTTCACGTGGTTTTGAAAAAAGCTTCATCAGAAAATTTGTAAAAACTTTTGTTCTTGAAAAAACAAATTAGTAAAACTACCAATTGAATTAATCAATTTCAAAGAAATTATCGCTTTTAATAGTATCAATAGTAATATAATTGGATCTAATCAATGGTTTCAAGTTACGAGGGTTGCTATTTATGTATTGAGAATGAAGAACTAAAACAATAATTGGGATGTAGAAACTTCTTTATTGTTTTTTAAAATACTCTCCTTTCAAATCTACACATTTTTGCATTCGATTAAACCCATTGGCAAAGCAGTTTTTCCACTCCGAAATAGGTATCTCCAAAACATGGTTTTTGAATGCATAAACAGCGTCTTGAGGCGTCGAAAAGCGTTGACCACGTAATTTGTTCTTCACTTGAGGGAACAAATAGAAATCATTGGGTGCTAAATCAGGGCTGTGCGGCGGATGATCCATCAATTCAACGTTTTGAGTGCTCAAATAGCGGGTTGTTTGAGCCGATGTGTGTGAGCTCGCATTGTCATGATGGAGAATTATCCTTCGTCGACGGTTCGTTTTCCTTATTTCATTGATGACTTCTGGCAAACAAATAGTAGTGTACCATTCAGAGTTTACCGTTCTACGTTGCTCTACAGGCACGGTTGCCACATGACCGTTTATACAGAAGAAACAAGCCACCATTTGCTTCGAAGTGCTGCGAGCACGAACAACTTTTGTTGGATTTGGTTCATTTTGAAAGACTCATACAGTCGACTGCTGTTTAGTTTCGGACTCACAACAATAAATCCAAGATTCGTCACCTGTGTATATGTTATAAACTGCCTTTGATGCATTTGTAATCATTTCCTTTCACACGAGTCTTTTTTTTATCCATTGTCAAATTGTGCGGAATCCAACAAGAACAAATCTTTCTGACTGCCAAATGTTCATGCAATATCTTATGTATACTTGTCATACTAATGCCCAGGGATGCCTCGTTCTCGCGATATGCCACATGACGATCATTATCAGTTCGGACACAGCATCAATGCTTTCTCGCACAACAACCGATTTTGTCCGCCAGCGAAGTACGGCTACGTTTGAATTCACTAAACCACCGATATACTGTGGCCTTGGATGGTGCTTCATCAGCGAACATCGCAGTAAGTTAATCGGCACACTGCTGTTGAGATAATCCACGTCGAAAATCGTAAAAAATCATGGCACGAACATGTTTACGATTTAGCTCCATTTTTTGACCAAGATAAAATTTTCAAATGTCTATTAACAGTACAAATAGCGTATGTATGGCAAACAGTTCTGATTAAGTATACTGTCAAAAATGTCAAACTTTACGATAGCGCAGTTGGATTGCGCCTAGCAACACCAGTGCTGCCAATTCTCAAAACATAAATAGCGACCCTCGTATATGCTGACAAAGTTGAAATTACTACTGCCGATGTATTTGAAGTGAAGGCCAATAAGCAAAGAATAGAGCAATATGGTAATTGCAGTTGCAACATGATCTATTAAACTGTTTTTAAACAACTCCCAATGTTAACAACAAAAAAGACCTATAGGTCATAGTAACATCATTCCTCTGGATACTCATCACTCCTCTGTCTGACAAGGAGCCAGAGGAATGACGATTCTCACTCAATGTTTCAGTGAAATAATTCACCACGACCAAATTCCATAATCTCACATTTTACATAAGGAAATACACGAGAGTAATATGAAAATCTCTTTAATGTTTGAACGGAATCTGTACAATTAATGTTCTTGAAATAACCATCGGAGGAATGATATTTTTGAGTGAGATTCACCACGATTTTCTTCTAAATCCGTCAGTAACAAATAACCATGATATTTACTTTTATCAACAACCTTATTTTTCAACTCGTGAAACTACAACTTGCGCTCTGTATCAGCCATAACTGAAAAGGCGCCATCTAATGTACAATTAGTGAATTTTGAAACTGTGACAGGAATGACGATAAAAGCTACGGACATTGATTCTCACCTAATTTACTAAAATTCTAAAAAAGAAAGACTGATATAATTTCTTAATTTACTAAAATTCTAAAAGAGAAAGACTGATATAATTTCCAAAGTATGTATGCTTTATATTCAAGTGTTTTAGTAGTTATTGACTTATGAAAGTTATTAGTGTCTGGACAGTAAACGCTAAATCACTCTATAGCTTTAGTACAGTACAGTGACAGTTCAGAGGAATGATTTTTGATCACTTTGCTTGGGCTAATAAAATATTAATAGTCGAAATGTGTCGAAAGTTGCTGAATGGGTACATCGAGAATGTATGTCTGAGTAGTATACCTCAAATACTCTGGTATAAAAGTGGCCGATAGTTTCGGAATTTTGACCCTTATGCAAAATGTCTACCTTTGAAATTTTCTGAATGTTTGGTATGCTGAACTACTCAACGTTCTAATCGAAAGTATTCAGCGGCACAACAAAAAATAAGGGACAAATTTCGGAAAAAAAACTAAACAGATTGCAAAATGTGATATTTGATGTGTGCGGAATTAAAACTCGTGCCTTCTATAAATAAGCGATCATCATCCTCATTCTTTCATTATACTCTATTCAATTATCCTTAGCAGCATAATGTATACGGCATAATCCCACAGTAGTTTTTAATCGAGATTAAATATATCCAGTCATCACACTGATATCTAGAGAATTATTTGGAGCAAATTAATTCATCTTATATTGAATTCCATCTACTGGTTGGAGACATAAACATACATATCAAAGAAGAAAACGACATTGCTTCAAACTATCTAAATTTATTATATGAATAAAATTTACAATCCATGATAAAACAAATATTTATACAAAAATATTTACGAAGTTGCTTAGATCACATATTCTTCGAAGCAGTGGCATACAGTCTTCTGTTGATGAAGCTTTTGCTGCAGTTTATGAAATAGTTATTAACGTTACAAGGCCTATATGTAGCAAATAACGGATGAGGTTGAATATTGTAATCCGAGGCGCATCTGAGGATTATAACCGAATCCGTTATTTGCGTATCGGTCGTGTGTCGTTCAAGTCTTTTCGTATTCTCGCTGAAACATTCATTTTGATTCCGAGGAAAGAACAAACCACGTACCTCGTAATTCTATAGGAAAATTCCAACATCGTGTTGTCATGGAACAGCTTAACAATATCACAACAATATTATAAACAACGTCAGTTTTTTGTGTTCGCGAGTTGGCTCTAACAACGACTATAGATGAGATTGAAGAAATTGAAGAACAAAATCAAATTTCTTTAGAAAAATTGGGAGAATCATGTGCAGCGAGAGTTGATTTACTGACGAAAATAATTCGAGAGCGATATCAAAAAGAATATGAAACATTTGAAGAGTGGCGTAAAAGCAAGAATGTTAAGGTGGTTAATGAAGATGTATTATTAGCCTATACGAAAGGAAAATCAGAGGTTTTTTCTCCTAACTTGCTGTGGATCAAGATTTCAATGTAGAAACTTGCTTTGAAAGTTTATGACAACATTGATATTTCAAAGTTAGTTATTTTAAATCGTACACCATATTAGTGTATTACCTAAAATTATTTTTGTTGTTGAGACGAAAGTCTGATGGATACACACCAAAGAAAGCAAAACTTTTTGTCTGAAGAAGAAGTAACTAAGTTTTTGTTGGAAGCAGATCATACATGGTTGCGTGAAAAGGTTGATTAATGTGTGGTATTTCTGGCGCCTGTAGACGTGACGAACTTGTTAAGCTGACTGTGGATGATTTTGAAAGCACCAGTGCCAGAGTTTTGGTTACATTGAGGTATAATAAAAACAAAATGAACAGGGTATTTGTCATTCCCACAGAAGGACTTCCTTTTGATGCCTATGGTTCATACCAAAAATACGTAGATTTGCGGCCTTCAAATTTGGATAATCGGCGATTCGTCATTGGTTATAGAAATGTGTGAAACAAAGTGTGGGTATTCATACTATTGGCAGATCCTAGGCTATCCTAGAAAATGATGGCCATCTATCGGTAAAAGAACTTGGAGGTTGGAACTCCTCTGCGGTGGCGGAGTCGTATATTGAAAATTCAGTTTCAAAGAGAATGAAGATAACCAGACAACTATTTCATAGTAATGAGGCCACACCGACAAGTTCAAATACTGTTGCTATAGATGGTAAATCTCTCTTCGATGGAATAGATATTTCAAATAATAGCAATTATTATCAAACTACTTTTCAAATTTATAAATAGTTAGTATCATTATAAATAATGTTATTGTAAGCAGCATAAAGTTTTGAAACATTTTTTGAACAAGTGATTTCTCAACGGCAGCCCGCCGTTGAGAAATTTTAACGGACGGAAGCTGTTAACATTAACTTTTCAATTGTTAAAACAAAATAACAGAATGGGATTACGAAAATAATATAAAAGATCATCCAGCAACACCAATGAGTTTTCAAGTGGAAAATATTACTAGTAACTCGAAAGTTGACAAGTATAAAACACAAAAATATTAAATAAATGCGTGAAGCTGAATACACTTGTTTAAATAAATGAAGCGAAGTTTTGTATAGAAGTGTATACATTCTCTTTATTGCAAAGCGCTTTCGACTTTCGTCATCTTCAGTGCTTCCTGAAAGTAAATACTCAGTTGAGAATATCGGTTCTCTCAATTATTGAGTATTTACTTTCAGGAAGCACTGAAGATGACGAAAGTCGAAAGCGCTTTGCAATAAAGAGAATTTATACACTTCTATACAAAACTTCGCTTCATTTACAAAAATATTATCCAGATTACAGTACAGGCAAGTCAGAATGAGACCGACAAAGTCGGTTTTGTTAATTCGTCATATTATTTGATCGAATCGATGTCGTAAATTCACTGATATGTGACCATAATTTCTCGCATAATGATTGTTTTGAGAGATCAACTGATAAACGCAGCCACAAAAAAAGTAAATATAAATCATAATATTTTTCGTGCTTTCGACACCCTGTATCTCAGAGGGCACCTTGATAGAAACTTCGGAATGAGGTGAGGAACCTGTATTCGGAGTTTGTCGATCTTATTTCGACTCACCCTGTATATTTTCAAATGAGATAAGGGAGAATGATATTCAGAAGTATCACTCACAGAAAATCGCTCATTTCATTGATGCGTGAATTGATGCATCTCTTTCGCTAGCCCTCCAATACATTTTGGTCGTCAAAAATCTATTTCACTCTTCTAAGATCATCAGGGAGGTCGGAAGATTTGGATACCATACTCTCAGAAGCAATTTCACACTGTAATGATGGAATTGTTGGACTATTTCTTAGGCGGTGACACTTTGAAAATATTTTATGGCATAAACCCTTTCATGGGTATGGCAACTTCATTGAACATCTGAACAAGGTGTTCATATTTTCAATAAAATCAACATTACCAACATAGTTTGTCCGCTTTATTCTTGCTCATCCTGTTTAGTATTTCTCACAACTGGCCCTAAATCCACCATTTCCTGATTTAATTCTGTAAAATTCTCAACTAGGATGGATCCATAATCGACAAGACTTTTTTCCTTGGACAATAAATAATTTTTCGTTTAATTGACTGATTGATTGATTGGCACACCTTCCACTTCCCATATATCTTCACGGAGCTAATAATTATCTAGCAATCAATTTAATTCAATAAAAAAATTAACGTGTCACAGAAAAACTCAGCCCATCATATTTTTCTTGTTGAGGCCTTGAAGCTTCATCAAGCAAGAAATTAATATGAAGTATCAGATGCAGCAGAAGTGGTTTGATGTTGTCTAAGTATGGGTTGTATTCCTCATCGAACCTAATGGGTGTAGCATGTATCGGTTTCCAAAGGTGCGTGTGTCGTATTTACCGCCATAATTGGCTCATTCGAACAGTTTTCTGCGCGAATTTACCATAACTTATTCAACAATCATTAGATGTTAGCTGTGTTATTATGTTGTTAGTCCAGATTACATGCAGTGGATGCATTAGGGAATACCATACAGCGAATCAAATGTTATGTGGGTATGCTCTCTCCTACTGGGGGCTTGTCATAACAATTAATGATAAGAATAAAATCCAAGTCTTCTCTCCAAATATTTCAACGAAGTGGAAAATATGAGGAAAAAATCGGACAGAAAACAATTACTTCCCTGGCTAATGTCACGACGGATATTGAACTACATCTGACAGATATTTGTGCAACATTCTTCCAAGAAGACTCAATTGCAAGTGCTTATTGTAGACAAACAAAATATTATCCTCAATTCGGCTGGGGATGACCACCTGCAGACATGTTTCGAGGTTATTGCCTCTCGTCAATGCAAGGGTAGGTCCGACAACTTTGAGTTGTCTTGTCCCTGCCAAATGAATTACAATCTTTTGTTTATCTAATTATTCCCTACCGATAAAGCAGTGACTTACGGTAAAGTCAGTCGCAGCGCCATCCGCCAGGAAAATCAATAAGCACTCCTCGAGAAAGCAAAGACTCCAGGTAGTGTAAAATGCGAAAATTCGAACAAGTTTTTTTCGATTTTTATCATTTATTTGTACTATCCGGCAAAAACCTTCGAATTTTCGTTTTCATAACAATTAATGTCAACTCTCTGCGGAAAAGTTTTGAAAAATATGGACTCGGGGAGAGCAATATTTCCCTGAATTCGATATTAGATAACTGTGAAACGAATATCTCAACATGCTGAACGAATTTGGATACATGTCAGCCATCAACAAATATAACAGGATCTACGAAAACAGCAAATCTTGCATTTGTAAACTGTTTGTAAAAACAATTAAACCTATAGGCAACTTTGTTTCTGTAATCCTCGAAACGGATGTGACTGAGATGAATTTGGTTTGCTACGAAAATGATTTCAAGAAATTTTGTAACAAAATTAAATAATACACTCGAGGTCAAATTGAGGAAAAATGTTGATAGTTGTCGAAAAAATTGGACTACGCCTGCGTTGTATGAATCCATGATGAAAAAGAGTGACTTGCACACAAAATTATTGAGAAACCCAGGAAATCATGTCTTGAGAGAAGAATACAATTTACACAGGAATAAGTTGAAAAAGCTCACGAAAGTAGCCAAAAAGAACTACTCAAAATAATCATGGATAAAACTTCAAACAGCTTTGAAGCAGTCTAGGAATGTGTCATTGATATTTATAATAAAACTAGAAATGAAATTTAAACAGAAAAAAACAAATAAGAAAATGGAATATTTTACAGGACAATGAACAAATCACTATAGTTTCAATCGCCATTACCTCTTGATTTCAATAAAAGTGAAAATTTTGCAAGACACTATGTACGAGGATGTATTAATATCTAGTTAGCCTAGACCAGTTCCCTGCATAAGCAAAATATTGGGTTACCATGGCAACGAACAATAACTTATTGGAAGTGTCAGTGTAAAGTTTGACGTCAAAAAAGTAAACCAGAGTTACGTAATAAATTAAAAGAAAAAATATGTCCACCGAAATTGTGAAAAACGAAAAATTGGAGTATCAAGCCATCTTCAAGTACCTGTATTTAAAAGGATTAAGAGGTAAGCAGATATCAATGTCCTTCATATGCGACCGTGAAAAATTGGACTGCAAGCTTCAAAAGAGGTAAATTTTCCATTGAAGATGATGACCGATCGGGAAGGCCAGTTTCTGTGTCAGTCCCCGAAAATATCGATGCAGTTCATGACATGATTTTAACAGACCGTCGAATTGGGCTAAAACGGATACCTGAAGCACTGAATATTTCATACGAACGCGTTCATCATATAATTCACGTCAATTTGGACATGAGAAAAATTGCTGCAAAATGTATCCCCAAATGTTTGAATGTTGACCAAAAGCGTGCAAGGGTAGTAGCATCGAGTTCGATCTGTGCTCGATTTGAAAACGATGTAGACTTCTTAAACCGAATTGGTACTATGGATGAGACTTGGGTACATTTCTACGATCGAGAAACAAAGCAACAATCGATGGAATGGCGACACTCCGGTTCTCCAAGACCTAAGAAGTTTCGTGTCCAAAAATCTTGCTTCAGTTTTTTGGGATTGCCATGGAGTAATCATGATTGATTTTTTGGATAGGGGTAGAACAATAACTGGAAATTACTATTCGACATTACTGACCACTCTACGGGAAAAAATTAAAGAGAAAAGACGCGGAAAGCTATCCAAAGGTGTTTTGTTTTTGCAGGACAACGCCCCTGCACACAAATCTCATGTTGCCATGCAAAAAATTCGTGATTTAGTGTTTGAATTACTTGTGTGAGCATGCACGATCATCATCATCATGGAATTAATAATAATAATAATAAATTCGTTTATTACATACCCACACAGGAATACAAAAAAAAAGATGATAGGTATAGGTAACTTGGCAATTTGTGGTAGGTATAGTTATATAAATGGCAGTATGGTTCAGAAACCAGAGGATAGAGCTGAGTCTGTTCTTCGACCAAAGCCAGCAGTTTTGAATAATAATTTTAATGATGGACGCCAGTGAATTCAATTCAAATAAAAATTTTGAAAATCACCTGGTCGCCATAACATTAGATCTGAAACACCGAATGCTATATATGATGAGATAAAAATACCTATGGCTCATTTATTAAATAAATGCTTTGACACAGGGTGCTTTCCAAAAATTTTCAAAATTGAAAATATCAAACCACTTCACAAAAGTGGAGATAAGTTGAACATAATCAACTACAGACTGATTTCGCTTATCTCGAATTTGTCGAAAATAATTGAAAAATTACTGGAAGTGAGACTTCTTGAAAAAACAAAAAATTATTTATTGTTCTCAGTTTGGATTCATAGACGAAAAGTCAACAGAAAATGCGATTTATCATCTTACGACGAACATCTATAATGCATTGGACAAGAAAAAAACAACTTTTTGTATCTATGTCGACCTTTCTGAGGCATACGATTCTGTATCTCATGAAAAGCTATTGAACAAACTTGAATCTTATGAAAAAAAGTAAATGTTCATAAAATCTTGAAAAATTACCTATCAGACCTTGAACAAAAAGTTGAAATTTTTTTTTTTAATTTGAATTGCCACTGGATTTATGTTAATTTCAATCCTGTTTAACAGAAAAGGAGATTGAATTTTTGAATGGGTTGGGGTTAGCTAAATATACGTTTTCTGGGTTGGATATTGGTTTCCACGATTTGTAGCGGAAATATGAATGCTATCGGAAAAAGTTCGATACAAAAGTTGTGGATAATTAAAAAATGTGAAACTTTTTTCACGATAATTTTCTACATAATCTCAAAATTAACTAGTAAAACGCCAAAAGCCATTTTTTTGTTTTAAACTTTCATATTCCGCAAAAAAATGTTTATGGAAACGTTGTTTGGTGTGTTTTCAATAGGCTGTAATTTTTTCAAAGCGAAATATTTATTTTTTGATGGTATACGAATTTGAATTCTGAAAAGTCCTTATTTTCATTCGAAAAAGTTGGTTTATAAATGTTCCTTACATTTTTGTCAAAATTTACTCCTGAATGAATTCTATGAAATTTAAAGGAATAATTGACACTTTTCAAAGGTTTTGCCAATCATTACACCGCTGAGGTCATCCTAAAAAACAAACGGAGTTTTTAAATCAATTTCTGATTTGAAATTTGTAATTGATCAAAAAAATTAGAATAATCGATTATTGTAGAATTTCACGAAAAATTCAAATTTTTCTCACCTTCACATTGTTTGATGAGCTCCAACAAAGAGCTCCTTGAAAATTTGTATCCAATGTTACTTATTTTCCGAAAAACATAACTTTTGAGATTTTGCTAATTTTGGAAAATGCCTTTTTTCAAGAAAATTAAAATTACTCAGTATATCCGATAGGGCTAAGTAGGTTTCAAATCGATCCTAAGTTGATGAATTTTTTTTTGAAGAATCACAAATAAAGGTTTTTTCCATTTTTGAGTACTTTTTGAATGTCACTGTACCTATATTCTATTATATTCATTAGATACATTGGAAAATAAGGTGAAATACAGGGTGTGCCATTAAAAATAACAAAGATTACATCACTTCAAATTCCACAAACGAATTCAGAACGTAAATAATTCATTAACGTTCATATAAAATCAAATATTTCGCGTTTCTGAACTGTGAGATGGCACTGACAATATATGTTTTTCATACCATGGTAACAGCGATCTTTTATATTTCCAAATAAATTACAGTTTTCTGCTGGAATATCAACCCTACTGCTAATGCATTGTTGCCAAATATCAACATTATTCGGAGTACTGCGAAATAGCTCACAGGATTATAAATTATTATCTGGTATTCATTGTGGTATTGTGGTTCAATGCATTATGTACTGATCGACGAGCGTAAGGATGCCTCCAAGAATTGGTTGCGCAGTAGACAAAACCCTGGAGTGGGGAAGGAGCTCAATCGCTCTGCCTTATTAAACAGTAGTCGATCTTTGTCGCACATCTACTCACGCTTTCTATCGTTTGCGCATCTCAGAGGCATCCTTACGCTTGTCGATCTGTAGCTATATTACGAATAGCCGGATCACATTATTATTATTATTATTACAGTTCTTGTTAGTTGTGGAGATGATTTTGTGATTTCTTTCTCTTCAATAATGAATTATTTATCTACTGTATTATATACATAAGAGATATAGAATATCTATAATATGTATAAGGCGAAGGGTAGTTTCGACTGACTAGTTAAGGAAAAATGCGGATGGATCTTGAGGATGCAGTCAAAATACTGGGCTGTTTAAAAGAATACTCTTTGTTACTTGGTCGAGCTTTCGGAAATGTTTATTTTCTTTTTCAAGACATTGAACATGAGGTTTATAGTAACAAGTCAACATTGATGAGACACATACATAGTCATGATTCATGATGGTGAATAATAATTATTATAATAATTTCGGTATTAACTTTCTCATTATATTTTTTGGAACTTGCAGACATAACTCAGTACTGGGTGTTGAGTTTGAACAATGAGGTCTCCATCCAAGACAAATCTGAGGGCGCGCGCAACAAATTTCCTGAAATTTGTCAACAGAACACAGCAAGGGACATTGAAACCAAATAATGAGGCCCCCGAAGTCTCCATCCAACCAAAATCGGAAGCACTGCACCTTTCACCAAATTCACGGACAATACTTTTTCAAGGTTCTTCCTTTCTTTTCTTTTCTTCTCTTTTCCAGCTCTTCGTATAGGCTTATTGTTCAGTGGTCTACAAAATATTTCAGTTTTTGTTAATGTAGGGCCTCTTGTTTTTGGTTGGGTGGAAACCTCGGGGAAATAATTTCTGTCTGTGAATTTGGTGGTATTCACAGTGCCTCCATGATTTTGTTGGGTGGAGACCTCGGAGACCTAGTTTTTCGAATACTGTGGGCCTCTGCTTAGTCCTGTCTACGAAGTTGGTTGGATTTGTAGTGTCTTCGCTCTTTTGTTGGATAGAGACCCCGGTGACCTCGTTATTCGAATTCAGTGGCCTCTGCTGAGTCCTGTCTGTGAATTTGGTGAAATTTACAGTGCCTCCATAATTTTGTTGGGTGGAGACCTCGGTAACCGCGTTATTCGAATTCAGTGGCCTCTGCTGAGTCCGTGAATTTGGTTTTTATTGGGTGGAGACCTCGGAAACTTCATTATTCAAATTCAGTGTTCCTTGCTGTGTCCTGTCTGAAAATTTCAGGAAATTTCCTAGTGTTTCGAACTCAACCCCCGTTCTGAATCATGACTACAAGTTTCGGTAAATTTGCGGAGTCTTCAGTTTTTTAATGGGTGTACACCACGTTTTTCAGAAACAGTGATGTGTTTTCCTTGTCTGTAAATTTCGGTTGATTTGCAGAACATCCCGGCTTACCATGGATAGAGACCTCCTTTTTTTCTAAAAGGGGTTATCTTTTCAATCGTTTTTAGTGTTTCCAAAGGTGGGGACCATTTTCTTTAAAGCTGGTTCAATCGTTTTGTTAGATTTTGATTTCTAAAACTGATATTTTAAATCGCAAAACATAAAAATTATTACTTACATACTTCTTCAATTGTGTCCAAGGGCTCCAAGGCTTCAGGCGGACCAATCCAACATCCAACTGATGAACTGACAAACCCCTTTCGACGTAACTTTCATTTTCGAAAAATTAAACAAATTACATCGGTTACTGCTGTCTAGAACTATTAGCAACGCGTACAGTAAATATGACAGTGACAATAATTCTGTGCAATACCTTGTGGACAGTAGCAGAACTATCTTTGTCTTTTCGTTCATGTATTAGAGAGGAATCACTCACTGTAGCGATTTACTGTTTTTGTCCGAGGTTTTGAAAATCATTTTAAAAATATAAATCGTTTGATTTTATGTCTAAAAAATAATAAGAATAGTTCCTCAATTTTCTTCTAAATGGTCTTCTAAATTTTATATAAATATCACTTGCAAAAGCGATTCTTCTCAACTGTCTTTGATTTTATAACAAGATTTTCAGAATTTTTTTAAATTGTGAGGGAACGTTGAAGTAGAAAATTCTGAAAAAAATCGTGATTATCTTTTACGGTAACATTGATATGTCATGATATATGAATAGGAATGGACTCTAAAAATGAGTATCCATAATAAAACTATGTTTAAAAGATTTTCACTATAAATAGGTTTACAAAACCCGCGACAATTGTTTCGCTGTACAACAGCTTCTTCAAGCGGAGAAGATATAATAATTTAGATGTTTGCTATGTTACCTTAAATATACATCGTAAATTAATTAGGGTGCGGTTGTATACCTGTCTCCTAATAAATTTTCAATGAGAACATTGCATTACTAATTACATTCCATCTAACCTTTCAAGAAAAACAAATTAAGTAATGGTGAGTTATTTAATCCAAGTTGGTCATTGAGGAGATTCTCAGAATTTTTCCACTTCATACCTTTGTTCTCTACATGAAGGACTTCGAAGTCATGGTCGAAAGTATGGTTTTCGGTCCATGATTTCGAAGCCCTTCATGTATGAAAGTATGAAGCTTAATCTTTTGGAAAGTATGGAGATCAATAAGTGTAAAAATTCTGAGAACCTCCTCAATGACCAACTTGAATTAAATAACTCACCATTACTTAATTTGTTTTTCTGAAAAGGTTAGATGGAATGTAATTAGTAATGCAATGTTCTCATTGAAAATTTATTAGGAGACAGGTATACAACCGCACCCTAATTAATTTACGATGTATATTTAAGGTAACACAGCAAACATGTAAATTATTATACCTTCTCCGCTTGAAGAAGCTGTTGTACAGCGAAACAATTGTCGCGGGTTTTGTAAACCTATTTATAGTGAAAATCTTTTAAACATAGTTTTATTATGGATATTAATATGGATTTTCATCAAGTATCGGCTACATCAATTCAAAATCTAAAAATTAGGTTTTAATTTTTTTCTTTGAAAACTGTTTATGAGATTTTCTTCTTCATCTCTCTAATTATTCAATTTTAATGCCAAAATAACAAGAATTTTTTTCAGAATTTTTAATCTTGCCGTTAATTTGTTCATAGGTTTATATGAACCTCAACCGATAGGTAAATCAATACTTGTTTCGTTATTCTAGATAGCAATATTCACACAAAATGAATGAACAGCTGATATAAATCTTTCATTTATTTTCTGTACCTATATGCAAATACTGTTGAAAACAGCTTCCGAAAGGGTTTTCAAAACTACTGTTTCTGCATAATATCTATGTAATTCCATGACATTCCCAGGATCTTTTCGGTCCACTCTCACCGATACTTCAAGCCTTCCTGTCGTTACTTTGCATACATCAATAAAAACTATTCAAATTCATAGATGACAACGGCCTTTCTTGTTTCCCACGAAACACGAACACCCAGAAACCTTCACCAATTCCGCCATCGACTTTCGTAAACAAAAAAATCGAGAAGGCTGTTCTCCTCCTCGGAATATTACCACACAATTTCAAGATGCATGCACAAGCCTACGATATGGAAATGAACGTACTTAGCATAAAAAGTCCGTGAAGAAGTACAGTTTTTTATCGAGAATAACGCTCAGATCGTTAAAGGGTACAAAAGACACCCCTGACTGCGACCCTTTCTCATCAAGAAAGGGGAACTCATTTGAATGTCAGCGACGCCGAGTATGCAAAATAATTTACTCCGTTTGAGAGAGAAGTAATGGAAAATATTCGAAATAACCCTTTCTGAACAATCGCGCTCAGACCGAGAGTCTGAAGCCCTTTGAGGGTCCGTGGGAAGACAAATAATGCGCTCGGTCGGTCGAAGAAAGGCCAGTTTTTCTGGTATTCAAAAAAATGTGATTCAGTTCACAGAAAATGAATAGTAAAATACCCACATAAAGGAGCTTTGAACGTCCCTTTTTGAGGAGAGTAAAGGATTTCATAAGCATTTTTGGCTTTGAATTATTCATTTCAAAAAAGAAAAACATGAAAGTTATCTTCTCGACATGGTCTTTTAAACGTTCTGACCTTCCACAGTATTCAAACTTTATAAGAAGATGTACTGAAAACTTCTTAGCCTACTATAGAACCATCAATATAAATACAACAAATACAAAGGACCCCGCAAACACCTTATGGGATTTGGGTCCCGGTGGATTTTTTTGAATTTTTGGTATGATGTAGTCCATGTTATTCTCAACTAATGTTATCATTGCGCCAACTCAAAAAAATGAACAGTTTTGCTACTAGGGGGCGTGGAAATCACCCCTAGCGCAGATTAGACTATTTATTTTTGAATCCGGTAACAATATGTTCACTTGTTTCATTGTTGCTAAAGTTGCACAATATTGTGCTGTTTTATAAAAAAAATGTTACCCCCCTCCTTCTTCCCCCCAACTCCTATTATGTAACGAAAAAGAAAATATTTCTTGGGTGCTTTTAAATGTATCGTCGAACGTTTAAATATGCCTTAATAAGGGAAATAGCAGTTTTGTATGATTATCCCCCCTCCCCCCGAAAGACACAAAATGAAAAAAATTCGGTGGATTTTTCTGAATTTTCAATATGATGTAGTTCAAGTTATTTTGAATCGAAAATAATTGGGTGACAAACCCCGAAAATGAATAGTTTTGATGCTAGGGGGCGTTGAAATCTCATTTTGCTCAGAATAGACTATTTATTAATATAGGCTGAAACAATTTCTCTACGTATTGTAGTTTAGATTATGCTGAACAATTGTGTGATTTCTTATAAAAAAAATCTGAAACCTCCCCCTTACCCCCAACCCCTATTTTAAAACACAAAAAAAAATTATTCTTGACTACTTGTAAATGCTTTATCAAAATAAATGTTTTATCAAAATAAATGTTTTAATCAGTTCAAATAATGAAGGAAATCGTACAGTTGTTTAATTTAATCTCTCCCCTCTTCCTTTGAATCCACCAATATTTTTTTGAATGGAGGAAAAGGTGAAATTGAACCACTGTACAGTTTCCCTAATTTTAGCTGATTTAAACATTTATTTTGATAAAGCATTTACAATAAATATTGTGTTTTAAAATAGGGGTTGGGGGTAAGGGGGAGGTTTCAGATTTTTTTTTCAATAAGAAATCACACAATTGTTCAGCATAATCTAAACTACAATACGTAGAGAAATTGTTTGAGCCTATATTAATAAATAGTCTATTCTGAGCAAAATGAGATTTCAACGCCCCCTAGCATCAAAACTATTCATTTTCGGGGTTTGTCACCCAATTATTTTCGATTCAAAATAACTTGAACTACATCATATTAAAAATTCAGAAAAATCCACCGAAATTTTTTCATTTTGTGTCTTTCTGGGGGAGGGGGGATAATCATACAAAACTGCTATTTCCCTTATTAAGGCATATTTAAACGTTCGACGATACATTTGAAGGCACCCAAGAAATATTTTCTTTTTCGTTATGTAATAGGAGTTGGGGGGAAGAAGGAGGGTGGTAACATTTTTTTTATAAAACAGCTCAATATTGTGCAAAACTGTTCATTTTTTTGAGTTGGCGCAATGGTAACATTGGTTGAGAAAAACATGAACTACATCATACCAAAAATTCAAAAAAATCCACCGGGACCAAAATCCCATAAGGTGTTTGCGGGGTCCTTTATTATTCATCACTGAAATTCTTGTACAGAACATAAATATACATTATATACAAAAGCTTATCGGACTAGTCAAAATCAGAAAATGGTGTATAATAGACAATACATAAAATAGATAAAAAAATATAAATAGAAAATAATAACAAATATGTCAAGTCACATTTTTAAAAATTCATCTGTGGAATAAAATGCGATGTTCAGAAGATATTCATCGACAAACAACATCGTGTTATTGATGAATCTGTCAGAGAAAAATAATTCAAATAATGTCATTTTCATTTTACAAAGGCAATAAATTAATATACAGTCCAGAAAAGTTGCTTATTTCACCTCAGTAGTAAGTATTGGAGCTGAAATATCAAGAAATATAGCAGATACCCAAGACAGATTTTCTACCAGTTCCTCTCCCTCTTCTATGTTCCTGAATCCTACCGAGTATCAGGAAATTCATGAAATAATTGACGAGCTAGACAACAAGAAAGAAGCAGGAATTGATGGAATAAATGTTAAAATTATCAAAAATTTGTTTTTTTTTACGAAACTCCCAGGTTTTCGGAGAAAACCCCTCAAAAGCAGAGCTTGTGCGAGCAAGGGAGATCCGGGACCTACAGTTTAAATAAAAGTGGAATCCGAACCACTTCAGCTCAGTGACACACGACCGGGGATCGAACCCCGTCTGGATGGTTAATACAATAGGTACATTGGTCGGCAAGTCGCCAACTGAAGACAGCTACTGTCAGAGAAAGCTTTATACTCAATATTTGGAATAGGTTTTTTTTGTTTCATTTGAATATTGGCGGTGTTATGTAGAGGTTTGTCAGTTGTCTTGTTATTCTTTGAAATAACAGGTTATTGTCTCAGGCTTATGACCAGAAAAAGAGGACGACATGGAAAAAACATTTCAAACAACATTTGGAACTATATTGAAACTAAAACTGAAATAATTTTTAATGAAGAGGTTTACAAAACCTGGATTTTTATCAAGTATCGGCTACATCAATCAGAAACATTAGGAACAACCATCTGAAGCCACCAGGGATTTTGCAAGTTAAAAATCTTTAGCAAGCCATTGATCCAGGATTCAGTAAAGATGAGTTGAAAGAAACTACGAACAAAAATAATGATCACTGTGCAAAATCTATATATCTGCTCAGAAATAACAATAGTTTTGATGATAATATAGCGGATTGTAAAACAGCAAAAGAAGTAGTCAAAGATGAAAAAGTACTATTATTAAACAAATTGATTAATACATCCTTTGACAAAGGTATATTCCCAGATGAATTGAAAACTGCTAAAAGTCAAACCAATATTCAAATGTGGAAAAAAATTAATTGGGAAATTACCGTCCAATTTCAATTCTTTCAAAATTTTAAAAAATTATTGAAAAAATAATATCTGAAAAAATCAAAATTTTTGTATGCAGAACAATCTAGTGATACTGAGATCTGCGGCAGTAGACGTGATTTCAAGAATAAAACTGGAATTAGATTCGACAAAAAAATGCGCGTTATTATCACTAGATTTGCAGAAAGCCTTCGATATGGTTAACCACAACATTCTTTTAAGAATATCATATATTGGAAAAAGGGGAAAAATTTAGATTTGATTAAAAAATTATTTGGCTGACAGAAAACAACTAGTATATGTCAAAAATACACTTAGTTCAATTAAAAATATAAACTGTGGAGTGCCACAGGGATCTATACTTGCTCCGATCCTTTTTTAATATACCTACAGTGAGTCTGCTTAATTTGGCTACATACTTTTTTATTATTTACATGGTGGTTCTTCGGGTAGTAAGGCCGACGTGTTTTCAGAGAAGAACTCGACGTTTCGCCAACACGAGTGGTTAGCATTTTCAAGAGTTATTTTAAAAATTTTCGCTTTCTGTAGTCGCTGTCAAATGCTAGACATTTGTTATACGTTGTCTCAATAAATACCTGTGATTTGACGTTCTTACATCTGATTGGTCCATAGCGTTAGCAGACATCATAGAATCGTTCGTACCGTTATTTCGTGGGTAGGGAGCTAATTGAGAATTTTTGAGAACTGGAAGCCAAACCTTGTTCAATTGTAGTCCTTCTTCGGTTCTGTTGAAGTTGCTGTGGTGTTTCTGGATTTCAATTGCTTCCGGAAGAGTCTTGGGTAATAGGCAGATGTTGAAGAGTTGACTTGAGTTTCTTCAAATTTCACTCTATGGTTATCGTTGTTGAGAGTATGTTCTGCGACAGAGGATTTCTGTGTGTGCCCTAACGATTCTATGATGTCTGCTAACGCTATGGACCAATCAGATGTAAGAACGTCAAATCACAGGTATTTATTGAGACAACGTATAACAAATGTCAAGCATTTGACAGCGACTACAGAAAGCGAAAATTTTTAAAATAACTCTTCAAAATGCTAACCACTCGTGTTGGCGAAACGTCGAGTTCTTCTCTGAAAACACGTCGGCCTTACTACCCGAAGAACCACCATGTAAGTGACGATGGCCGCGAAAGCCTTTCACAATTTTTTATTATTGATTTTGCGAAAAAAAGTTATTCCTCATAAAAAGTTCTGCATGGTCTGAAACCCATGATGCAACCGTCAGATATTGAATTTCATCAATCTTATACGAGATATGTCAAAAGATATGAATTTTACCTCATATATAAACTGAAATGTTTCTTGGGATCGATAAATAAATAAAAAGATTGACAATTCATATTTCAAAATATTCAAAACAATTCGAATAGTTTTTTAATGCATTCGATTACAGAAAATGATATCAAAAGTTTAATAAACGGTTTAAACAACTCCAAATCTGATTGTATTGATAATATAAAATATCGTTTATTACGCATATATGATCTCAGCCCCTTCAAATTATGTAACTATAAAATTTGTAGGCGTTCGATTATGAGAAAAATAATTGAGAAAAAAAATTACAGTCATCTTCATCTATCCTAATAATAATAATAATTAATATACCCTCAGGAAGTAACAGGAGAGGTGTTAGAAGTATATCATCATTTACAAACTAACAGTAGACATATTTATTTGCAGGTCTAAGTCAAGTTAAGCAGTTCTTTTGTCGATTTGGTTTAAAAACAGTAAGCTTAACAGATTTCAATGGCACCGACAGTTGGTTATTATAAGAAAAACATGGACGAAAAAATGTAGTTTTATGTGGTGGTAGTGAAATAAGACCCCTAAATCTCAAATTCAAATTATAAACATAGGTGCGATCCAGAAATTCATTTGTTGAATATGCAGGACATTTCTTAGTAATGATCTTATGATATAAGACCAAGAAGTGAAACTTGCGCTTACCTGAATGTTGAGTCATTTGGAAACTCATCTTATGTGAGACAGGATCAAACTTCCTGGTGCCATATATGAAACGTAAGCCTTTTTTCAATTCGGTTTATCTCAATTCTGTCCAGACACGGGCCATATAAGTACTACATCACAGTAACTGAAACGACTAAGAATTAGAGTCTTTGTCAGCTTCATTTTGAGATTTTTTTTAAGTAGAGAACGTTGAGAATATACAATTTTAAGTGACGCATAACCACTTCGAAGGCATTGACTACCATGGTTTTTAAAGCGGAGCTCGGAGGTCGGAATCAGATTATTTGTTAAATAAGGCGCAATCGTTGGACAGCATAAGAGAATCATTTCTAAGTTGAGCAAGTCTGAACCTACTGCCAAAGATATTTTTCTGAAATCGTTCAAGAATGCCCACTTTCTCGGAGCAACTTTAGGCCTCAAAATACGCTAATCTAGTATTTTAGTCCGTTGCTAAGCAACGAACTTTCCCGGACCGTTTTCGGACCTAAACGGTACGGGAAAGTACTTTTTCGGCAACCATCCGGGAAGTGTTCACTTCCCGGACACTTTTTCTTTGGGAAAGTAGCACTTCCCGGCCTAGTCCGGGAAGTACGTACTTCCCGGACTAGGCCGGGAAGTGTTCGAATTTTAATACAAATATTAATATAAATAAGAATTAGAATGTTTCTGTTGGTATCTATCTTCTGTTCGAATTTCAATATATAATACAAATAAAAACTGAAATGTTCGAAATATTCAAATTTGGAATCGTTTCGTCCGGTTAACAGATGGGTGAAAGTCGACCTCTTTTCGTATCTTAGACTGAATGCGTCTCATTGATTTGTTATTCTACATGGTTGCCGAAAAAATGGTGTACGCAACACGTCCGAAAACAGTTTTTTTTGGACTTGCAGACTTCCTGGACTCGCTAACGCTCGTCCTAGAATTTGGTCTACTCGTCCAAAAAAACAGTATTTTCCGGACTTGTCACGTAAATTACTATTCCCGTACAAAAAACGATACGGGAAAATTTTTGCCGGCTTATTTACATTTTAGACAGTTATTGAATTCACGCAAACAATATGTAGAATTTCTTAGTTTTTGATAATGCTGATTGCGATTTCAGAAAAAATATTATGTGTACCTCGTAGTAAAAGCATATTCCCAGACTTCAACGCTTGTTGGCCTCGGCCAACAATTTACATTGTCGTCCGGGAATGTATTGCTTTTACTACTAGATATACAATATACTATATTTTTAATATTTGTTCTTTTACCTCTTCAATATCAACTGTGGCAAAATGAAATAATTCAAAGAATCGTTCTTTGCGATTTTGATTATAGTAGTGTAATCAATTTCCATCCATTGGTAACTTATTTGGAGAGACCTGTTTATAAGAAGAACTTGTTAACTTCGGATGGTTTAAGAAAATCAGGCAGGGTTTTGCTTTTTCCTCTGTTCATAATATTTAATTAATTCAACCTTTTCCAGATTAGTTTAGTATCTTCATTAGCACAAAGCTTGATTTATCTTTTTTTTCATTATTAATAGAACTATTGGTTTCTAATTTATTTATAATAATTCCAATGGTCATCATTCTCAATTCTTTTAAACCTTTCGAATGCTTTTTCTTTCATCTTTATCATTATCTTAATCGTATCAATCAGCCATGGCGGCTTTAGGTCTTTGCTCAAAATTGTTTTGAGAGGGGCCAATGTATCAAAAATATTTACAATAAACTATTCATGTAAGTTATTTTTTCGTTAATATCTAGTATATAAACCACATTCTGAAATTTCTAGTAGAATACGAGGATATATTGAAAAATGCTTAGCCTACTATAGAACTAAACAAAACATCAATGTGAAAATATTTTATTGCTCTCAATTGGATACATTTATTACAGCGAACCTGCAACGTGTCTAGACCTTTCAAAACAAATATTTCTTCTTGCTCTGCAAACCAGACCTCCACAGCTTTTATTACCTCCTCGTTGGAAGAAAATTTACGACCTTTTAAACTATTTTTCAGTTGAGGAAAGAGATGATAGTCGGACGGAGCCAAATCTGGTGAATAAGGGGGGTGTTCTAGTAATCAAACCCTAAATCACGAATATTTTGCATGGTAACATGAGACTTATGTGCAGGGGCGTTGTCCTGCAAAAACAAAACAACTTTGGATAGCTTTCCGAGTCTTCTCTCTTCAATTTTTTTCCGTAAAGTGGTCAGTAATGTCGAATAGTAATCTCCAGTTATTGTTCTACCCTTATCCAAAAAATCAACCATGATTACTCCACGGCAATCCCAAAAAACTGAAGCAAGAACTTTTCCAGCAGATTTTTTGACACAAAACTTCTTAGGTTTTGGAGAACCGGAGTGTCGCCATTTCATCGATTGTTGCTTTGTTTCTGGATCATAGAAATGTACTCAACTCTCATCCATAGTAACAACTCGGTTTAAGAAGTCTACATCGTTTTCAAATCGAGCACAGAACGAACGCGATGCTACTACCCTTGCACGCTTTTGCAGCAATTTTTCTCATGTCCAAATTGACGTGAACTATTGGCGAAAGAAAATAAGATCGCAGCGCCACCTATAGCAAGACTTTGAATTACCCAGGTAGCACATCATATCGGCTGAATCTTGGTTCCATATTGAGCCAATATAGATATATTGTAAATGTAAAATCAATATTGGTCCAATATGGGTGAATATTCAAAAACAATATTATATTAATAATATTGGTGGGATATTGGTTGAACGTGTTTTGAATGTAGATTATCACACGATATATTGGGTCAATATTGGCTGAATAATTTCTACCAATATCGATAATACCATATTGGTTATATATTGTTTTCCACATCTAGAATGAATATTGCAATCCAAATATTCCAGTCATATCGATTATAGGGGAAAAAACAATATTGTATTACCAAGTTTGTTAGAATATTGGTTGAATATCATTTCCACTTTATTTTACAAAATGTAATAACTCATATTGAGTCAATATTGGTTGACTGATATTTACCAATATCGATAAACAATATTGTCTTCACATCGTTTTTAACATCTAGATTAAATATCGCAATCCCAATATTCCCCTAATATCGATTCTAGGAATAAAAACTATATTGTATCTCCCAGTGTGATTACACATTGGTTGAATATCATTTCGCCATTGGGTCAATATTGGTTCAATAATATTTATCGATATCGTTAAAACAATATTGTCTTCATATTGTTTCCTACATCTAGATTGAGATGAAATTTGAATATTGGCCTAATATTTAATAAAACATATTGAAATTATATCATGATCAAACCTAGATAAAAATCCGCTAGGTGGCTCTACATATGGAACGTCTTCCAAAACCTACAAAAGTATATTAAATACTTCTCACAACTTGTTTCAAGACAGCTCACTCAGTGGTTATGGCGATGAAAAGGCAGACTCTGGTGTCACCTTCATCAACTAAAAGACATTTAATAATTTACCAAGGTATATTGACATCCACCAATATATCCAAATGATATTGTACCAATATCGATAAATATTGTACCAATATCGACAAATATTTTGGGCCATTATAGCTTCAAGAATATTTCACCAAAACTATTTCCACATTTTACTTTTCGACAATATAACTTCTGAATATTGTGCCAATATTGTCAGAATATTGTATCAGCGATATTGTACCAATATCGTCGAACATTTTGAGGCCAATATCAGTTCAAGGATATTCCGCCAATATTATCCAAGTAATATTGGACCAATATCGCCGAATGTTCACATTTTTTTTATCGCCAATATTGCATTTCAAATATTTCGCCAATATGTTCACAATATTGTATCAATATTTTACCAATATAGGTGTGCTACTTGGGTACGAATCACGGACAAAGGTTTTTGACTTTACACGTGTTTATATGGCGTTTTGACGATCTGTACTCCTATTTTTAAACAATTTGTGAAAATTTGTGATTTCTATAACTAAAAAGTGATTGTGTTTCTATTGAAAGAATCTAAAGAACGTTTCAGTCAGGTGATTCAAAGGTATTTCATCTCCGATTAGTTTTGAATGCTTCTGCAATTCAAGGTTGCATGGCGTTTTGATGATCTGTTCTCCTATTTTCAAACAATTTGTGAAAAATTTGTGATTTCTTTAACTGAAAAGTTATTGTGTTTCTATTAGAAGACTTGAACAATAGTTTCAGTGTAGTTTACAAATATGTTACGTGTTTTTTGAAGTCATGATTTGTGAGTTATTGATCTGATTCATTCTGTTGATTAATGATATTTCCATACTCGATTTCTGTTTCTGTTCGTATTTTTTTGGTTTATACCGTTGATAGACTGCCAAATATGGGAAAATACAATCCTAGTTGTTCAGTCCCAGGATGCAGGACATATGGCAAGAAGGAAAATGTGGGATATCACAAATTTTCCCCAAAAATAAAAGCAAGGTTAAAAAATCACCAATTGGTCCGACCAGATTGAAGAAATTGACCAAAGGAAAGCATGGATTTTGAAACTGAAAATTGGCAAGCTAAGTAATATCGAAGTATATGCTTGTTTGACAAATAGACTGATGAATGAATCAGATCAATAATTGATCGCAAATCATGACCTCCAAAAACAAGTAAAATATTTGTAAACTACACTGAAACTATCGTTCAAGTCTTTTAATAGAAACACAATAACTTTTCAGTTAAAGAAATCACAAATTTTCACAAATTGTTTGAAAATAGTAGAACAGATCATCAAAACGCCATACAACCTTGAATTGCAGAAGCATTCAAAACTAATCGGGGATGAAATACCTTTGAATCACCTTACTGAAACGTTCTTTAGATTCTTTCAATAGAAACACAATCATTTTTTAGTTATAGAAATCACAAATTTTCACAAATTGTTTGAAAATAGGAGTACAGATCGTCAAAACGCCATATAAACACGTGTAAAGTCAAAAACCTTCGTAGTTCAAAGTCTTGCTATAGGTGGCGCTGCGATCTTATTTTCTTTCGCCAATATGATGAACGCGTTCGTATGAAATATTCAGTGCTTCATATATCCGTTTTAAATTCGACGGTCTGTTAAAATCATGTCATGAACTGCATTGATATTTTCGGGGACTGACACAGAAACTGGTATTCCCGATCGATCATCATCTTCAATGGAAAATTTACCTCTTTTGAAGTTTGCAGTCCAATTTTTCACGGTCGCATACGAAGGAAATTGATCACCAAGGGTATTAAGCATATCTTCGTAAATCTGCTTACCTCTTAACCCTTTTAAATACAGGTACTTGATGATGGCTCGATACTCCAATTTTTCGATTTTCACAATTTCGGTGAACATATTTTTTCTTTTAATTGATTGCGTAACTCTGGTTTACTTTTTTGACGTCAAACTTTACACTGACACTTCTAATAAGTTATTGTTCGTTGCTATAGTAACGCAATATTTTGTTTATGCAGGGAACTGGTCTAGGCTAACTAGATATCAATACATTCTCGTATTTTTATCTATACGTTTAAGATTTCTCATTGTAATGTTTTCCACAGGTTTCTTTGCCTTATTGCTTACTAAACCAATGTCAAATGGAATTCTCCTGCCAATTGACTTATCTTATCAACATTTCCTTAGAAAAAGTATTTTTTCCAAGAAACTTAAAAATAGCAAGAGTAACTAACGCCTATCTTTAAAAAAGGGTTGGGTGTATTTATTTCCACCAAATTCATTGACAAGTACGAGCATTCCCAAATAAATTCAGAGTATAGGTGGTTATTGGCAGATAAATGCAATGTTGTGGTATTAATAGTGATTGCGCATGTCAAAATAGATATTAATTTTAATTGCCCATCTTATATGCTAAGAACGTTTCTATTCATTATAGGAGTAGCTGATAGATGAATCAAATCAATTCTCAACGCTTACTAGGATTGATTGGATATAGACATCGCTTAATGAATGGTAATAATCGACAACTTCTGCGTAATATAATGCTACTTGATTAAATCTTATAATAACTTTAATTATAATAAAATTAATAGTTCACGGTGATTCAAATTAGGAAAATCCGCGAATAAGCCTCTTTGTTGTACTCTTTATCTATAACACCAGCTATATCTTTTTAATCTGAATATACAATATAGACCTATTTATAAGATACCCACCATAAAAATTATTCAATTAAAATGCATATTATAACAAATATTACAGACTTTAAACCAATGTCCTTTCGAAAGTTCAAAAAGTTCAAAATCATACATGTTAATATCAGAAGCATACAATAGTATTATGCTACAAGTTTTATAAGACACCATTTTGTGGCACACGTTGTTTGGAGTACGACGAGCGAAGCGAGGAGTGCTCCAAGAGAACAAGTGCGACAAGGTGGATGTGAATAAAACAAATTTTAAGTAAATGCGTATACTTTCTTGAGACAGACTTATTCATTTTATACATGAATGAAAGAGATGAATATATAGTATTAGCATTTGCTAGATTTTATTCACTACACCCACTGTGTCCTATGAAACGTGTTTCATATACTATTTATTCTATTTGGCATTTTTTTTTTGTTTTTTATTGGAAGAAATTGGATTTAATATTAATGAATAAAATCAGAAATAACGGGTTGGTAACATTGATAAAATATTTAAAATTTGAAGGATGCTGGCAGGTAATTCAATTGTTTACATGAATTATTTAAATTTTTAGTGCAAATATCAGGAAATTACCTTTTTTAAAATGAGTGATGAAGAAAATTCAAGTTGCACCCCTCCTGAATTGAGAATAATATATATATATATATATATATATATATATATATATATATATATATATATCCAGTGTGTCCCACTTTGAGCAGCCACACCCTCATATTTCGTTGAGCATGGGGAAAACATACTAGGCATTTTTTTATCGCAAAAATAATACCAGATTCTGTTTCAGAACACCTTAAAACCCCCAAATCTCAATGCTTGAATCATTTGAATATACAGGGTATCATCTGTAGCTGGTGGCATTATCAACTCTAATCCATAAATAATGCTTGGAAAATTTCCAAAATGTCTTCTCTTGTCACAGAATTCCCAAAAATATTTAATTAATACTTTGAAAAGTAGCCAAATATCACTTTTCCAAGGCTAACTCTGATCAGAATGAATGATACCCTGTATATTCAAATGATTCAAGCATTGAGATTTGGGGGTTTTAAGATGTTCTGAAACAGAATCTGGTGTTATTTTTGCGGAAAAAAAATGCCTAGTATGTTTTTCCCAATTTTTCACTTTTCATTTGGTCGTAGTTAGCCGTGGAAAATGGATATACAAAGGTTACGTAAACATAAAGGTAGGTATTTCCGAGTACTACAACTTGAGTCGAAGAAAATTTCGAATTATTTCATGCTCAACGAAATATGAGGGTGTGGCTGCTCAAAGTGGGACACACTATATATATATATATATATATATATATATATGTACATTACTAAGTTCATGGGTTGAACCGCGTTGAGAGTTATAAACTCTCAACGCGGTTCAACCCATGAACTTAGTAATGTACATATTTCTGACCGTGGAAACCTTTCCGAACATATATATATATATATATATATATATATATATATATATATATTCCGCTAAGAGGTTTCGTTTTGCCGCAAACGGCAAAAAACCGTTTTCAACCCCTAAACTGCATCCCCATTTCAACATTTTGAGTATATTCCTGTCTAATTTTTCCCCCTAAGTTGGAACCTCAGCAACATTCAACACCTGGTCCTTGCCTGGTACTTCCTTCTTTATTTCAAGCTTTGAGAAATCGTTTTGGCACCAGCCTAATGTATTTCATTTATCATAAAATTATGAACTTTTGTGAATAAACATTATTATTATTATTTCACAAAGGGAACCTAATTAGTGACATCAACTACTTATTCCATGATTGGTAGATAATTCACAGATGAAACAAACCACAATTAGCGCATAACACATCAATCCAAATAATAAAGACTGTCGGATGATATCACTGTACTCCTACTATGGAACGTGGCAAGAATTACATTTCATAAAAGCATGACTCATCCCAATTACATTATTGCAGTTTATTTCCGTTAAGTGTCAAGATATTTATCTCAGCCTCTGCAGCTTTTGTAGTGGATTTGCACACGGAACATTTGATACTTTCAAGGATTTTTTTCTCATTTTTCCAATTATCTGTCAATTCCAGCTCATGGTACCTTTCATTACGACCATGGATCTTTTAATTTGGACGATAATAATGTCATGGAAACTGGAGGAATACCGTATATTGTTCTCAATATGTAGGTGTAGTAATACATTTTTTTACAGTATTCAGGGTATCCAAGGTTTCAGGTTTCAGGTTTTATGTCAGAAAAATATTTTCAAAGTTTCACCGCACTAGAAATAGTCCAACAATTCCTCATTACACAGTGAAATTGATTCTGAAGAGTATGTTTTCCAATTCTTCCGACCTCCCTGATGATCTTAGAAGAGTGAAATAGATTTTTGTCGACCAAAATGTATTGGAGGCCTAGCGGAAGTGATGCAATCCACGCGTCAATGAAATGAGCGATTTTCTGTAAGTGATACTTCTGAATAACATTCTTCTTTATCTCATTCATAGATAAGAATCTCCAATGGAAACTGGACATTTAATTAATAATCAACTATCTGAATGAAAATGCAAATTTTCACTTTCAGATTTTTTCTTCAAGCTATACAGGGTCTTTCTCAATATCTATCAGATGTAGTTCAATGACCAGCGTGGCTTTAGCCGGGGAAGTAGTTGTTTTCTGTTAGATATTACAAAAAAGTAACTTCAATTTTATCGTAGGGTTTTTCCATTTCCAGAGGAGTCATGTATTGATTTAATTTTCAATTGAAAATGTTTCTCTTTAAAACTAAAATTTCTCTGTGTCACTTACCTAATTTTTCTTGAAATGTTCTTAATCTATTTTAGTCTATTCTATAATTTTTATCTCTAACGTCATATATTGTGTTATCATAAACATCATGCTGTGTGTGTATCTACATAATTGTTTTCCACAGTTTCAATTTTGTTGTTAATTACTAACATTGTTTTTATTCCCATTTTATTATTATTATTATGAATGACATAAACATTCAAATTGTATTATTATCTTCATCTTCTCCGCACAAATATTCTACTTTCTGGAGCTGCTTTGCTTATTGTAGATTATTTTTTATTTTGTACTTTCCAAACCTTCTCAATAAACTATTTTCTAATTTATTATTATTTATAATGTTAAGACCCAACATTTTTAAGTTCTCACATATATCGTCAGAATTATCATTGGCTCTGAAACTAATGATATCACACTTCCGTTGACGATGATGGAATCTCATTGAATCTGTTTTTTTGAATTCAAAAACAAATTGTTCGCAGAAAACCATTTATTAATATTTTCAAAAACTTGGTTACATTCTCCTGTATTTCCTTATGCAGAATGTGAGATTATGGAGTTAGGGCGTGGTAAATTATTTCACGGAATCATTGAGAATCGTCATTCCTCTGACTCCTTGTCAGACAGAGTATAATGATGTTACTGTGACCTAGGTCAGGAAACATTGGGAATTGTTTAAAGTTCAGGAAGACAGTTTAATAGATCATGTTGCAACTGTAATTACCATATTGCTCTATTTTTGCTTATTACTTTGACATAGTTTAGACAGTTGTTTTATCGTAACTTTTTTTTAGGTATCCGAATAGAAAAATTAGTGTTTGTTTGAACCAATACCAATGGATGTCTTAGCAACATGGCCTGTAATCGACAACTTTCAAAAAGCACTCCTTGATATAAAAAAAAATTATTTTTTTTGGTGTCAAAGTAGCCCCATGCTCGGGGTTACTTTGACAGGGCATTGTTTTGTACTGGAGGTCAAATTAGTTCCATTCGGGGGCTAGTTTGACACCAAACAAATTTTTTATTTCTTTATTTTACAATATTTCTAAGAGGATAAATATTAAAAATACAGGTTTTTATCAAGCTTAATTTATTGAATATAAGTTTTAATAATGTTAAGAAAATGACAGCTAACAATATAATGGTAACTCTAACAAAAACAAAAATAATATTCTTTAAAAAAAATGTTTCCATTAACACCTTTATTCATCATCCTCACATCTTGGACAATGGTAGCGAGGATTCTTGGTGCCCTTATTACAATGTCCGCAAACCCATCTCGTGCAATTGACGCAGCAAATCCAATCCTTTCCAACATAATGTCGAAAGTCACATAAGCAGATCGAACAAAGGTTTTTGTTATCTTCTATTTTTTCTCGCTTCCTGGTCTGCTTGGTGGATACATTTTGGAGTGGAAGGCCTTCATCTGAAGAGTCGAGCAGGCTTATCTGGTGAGGTGTACTAGAAGTTGCTTGATGAAAATCTTTCGCCTGAGTTTGAATATTGGAATTTTCTTGTGCTTTGGAGGATAAATTTGGGACCCGATTAATGAGTGGAAGGTCGTCATCTGAAGAGTAAAGCGGACTTGTAGGGCGAACTTTACTAGAAGTGCCTGGATGCAGATCCTGTGTCTGAGTTTCATTCTTGGAATTGTCTAATGAAATGCGAGTACCTGACTTTTTTTTACGACGCAATCTATTTTCATCAAAGCCTCTCAGAAATTCAAGTAAACTGACGTCTAATACTCTACCAGTATTGGTTTCTCCGGAAGGAAGCCCGTTTAGAACTATATTAGGGTCAAATGGATAGAGGCCAGTTCCTCGGAAAGCACCTTGAAGATTGGATTCCATAGTCTCAGCAGGAGCACGGGGAATTGTTCCTTGGGAATCGTTCCTCGACGCCTGGATTCTTGTCTCCATCTATCCTATATATTAAATTGGAAAAGAAATACTACGCCACTTTCAAGGACCTTCCTTTAGTGGTTGCAACAATTTATTTACCATTTCTATATATATATATATATACAGGGTGTCAATTTGAAAACTTCCCACCCTTAATATCTTCCTTCCAGTAAACAATATGAGTAATCGAAAAAACAGGTCAATTTTATTGTCAAGGGGGACACATTCACGGACTATTTGTAGCCCTCGTGGTTCAACCCCCTAGGAGGGGTAGATGTTACCCTTAGAATTTTAAATGGGAAGGGGGGTCAAGTGGCACATCATTTTGATGGGCGTTCAATTCTTGTTCCAATGGTACCCTGACTTATTATTTTGTGATGAGCATTTCCCGAAAAATTGCGTTCTAAACTAACAGAAGTAATTATTAGAACGCCTATACTGAGATGCATTATTGTATTGACTCCCTTTGATAAAAATGGTTAGAAGAGTAGGTGGCACCGCTCCAACCCTTGAATGACAGGAATAAATTTATTACGCATGGGATTTTTTATTTGGTGGTTATTTTCCTTCTACACAATAAAATTTAATTTGCGAGAAAGACATTTCCAACATAAAATCTACTTACGCTTATCTTATTAGCTGTTCGAAATGTTGTCCATTTTGCTCTAAACAGTAATACAGTCTGTTTTCGAACTCCCCTCTAACATTACGGAAAACTTCACTAGGAATTGACCGGCATGCTGCTGTAATTCGTCTTTTAAGTTCGTCAATATCAGAAGGTTGTGTTTTATAAACAACGGATTTAAGATGCCCCCAAAGAAAGAAATCTAAGGGTGTTAAATCCGGTGATCTCGGAGGCCATTCAACTGCCCCCCTTCTGCCAATCCATCTACCCGGAAATATCTCGTTTAACCACTGTCGGACGGGAAGAAAATAATGAGGTAGAGCACCGTCCTGCTGGAAATGTAACAGATCCTCCTGCAAAAGTTCATTACCTTCTGCATCAATTTGAGTTTCTAGCTCGTGAGTTATAAGAGGATCGATAGTCTCTTCAAGCATATCAAGGTACAGATTGCCAGTCAAGTTTTCTTCTAGAAATAATGGACCAAGAATGGCATTTCCAAGAATACCAGCCCAAACATTAACTTTTTGTGGGTGTTGTGTATGCCCTTCCCGAAAAATATGTGGGTTTTCGTCACTCCAATAGCGACAATTTTGTCTATTAACATTGCCATTCAGAAAAAATGAACACTCATCGCTGAGACAGATGTTTAACAGAAGATTAGGGATGGTATTGACTCGATGAGACATGATTTCACAAAACTCTATTCTTCTATCATAATCATCCTAGTGGAGCTCTTGGAGAATCTGCATTTTATATGGATGAAATTTATGCATTTTCAATGCTTTTCTTATAGTCTCGCGTGACATTCCCGTCTGTCTTGATACTGATCGTAAGGAGCTCGTGGGCTCTGCAGCAAATGTTCCCAAAACTTCAATTTGAGCTGCTTCATTTAGTACACTGGGGTTATTTCTTTTTTTATTTGTCACTGAACCAGTTTCGTAAAACTTATTCACCAAATCAAGCACATACCGGTGACTTACATTACAATTTGGATGTCTTTCGTTAAAAAGACATGCCGCCCTTCGTGCGCACTTTCCAACTTCGCCATAAATTACAATCATTACAATTCTGTCTTGAAGAATGTAAACCATTTTTACACTTTTATACACTTATTAAAGTAATTCCTAAACAGCCCAACAGGTACCACGGTATTCACAATACTACCACATAGTTCAAATTTGCTAACCAATTTTTTGCCGGAAAACAGAAACTTTTTACAGCAGAAGTAGCAAAAAAGGAAGGCTATCTGTACAATTTCTGCGATGACACTTAAAAATTCAGCATTTAATAAACACAACTTTACTACCATCTACGTTTTACTATTAGACTACTTTTTTATGTAAAGTGTTTGGAGCTAATGGCTAATGTTACCCCTAATAAAGGGTTGGAACCTAATATTCTAACCAGTTCTGGCCAAACCATGCATCTCAGTATAGGCGTTCTAATAATTACTTCTGTTAGTTTAGAACGCAATTTTTCGGAAAATGCTCATCAAAAAATAATAAGTCAGGGTACCATTGGAACAAGAATTGAACGCCCATCAAAATGATGTGCCACTTGACCCCCCTTCTCATTTAAAATTCTAAGGGTAACATCTACCCCTCCTAGGGGGTTGAACCACGAGGGCTACAAATAGTCCTTGAAAGTGTCCCTCTTGACAATAAAATTGACCTGTTTTTTCGATTACTCATATTGTTTACTGGAAGGAAGATATTAAGGGTGGGAAGTTTTCAAATTGACACCCTGTATATATATATACAATTTTTATTAACTTTTCAATATCAAAATGTAACTATTTTCTATATGGAAAATAAATTATAAAATTATATATTATTATTATCCAAAACCTTTCGCCATTGATTTTTAATAGGCCCAAAAACTCCAACGTCCAATGGCTGTGGCAGGTGTGTGGCATTAGGAGGAAAAGCACTGAAATAAATGTTGTTTTGTACTGATGCCCTCACAACCTCTGGTGAAAAGTGTGACGCCAGGTTGTCACCCAAAACAACGACTGTTTCATTTGCTTCCCGATTGGCATCAATATGCGGTAGCAACAATTTAAAAAACCACTGTTCAAATAACTTCATATCGAACCATCCCGATTCGCTGTGATTGTATATAGAACCCACTGGCCCTTCTTTGGTCAAATTTTCATATAAATTTTTGGACTTATATACCACCATAGGCGGCAATAAAACTCCTGACGCCGTTCCACAAAACATCACGATGATTGATGTTCCTGAATGCTCTATTACTCGCTCCACTCTTTTTCTTCCTCGTGGCACAAGAACTTTAAGTGATGATGTGGTGTCGCAGTGGTTAGAATATTACGAATATTTTCATAAAACTCGGTGAGTTCCGTTTTCCCTACCGATGCTCTCTGCTTCTTAATATTTGTAGCTAGACGAACGGAAAGTCCATTTCTGGCGGCAAAAGAATTCACAAAGTCAATACCCGGCACATTATTTTCCCACTGTGGTACAACCCTGCCTTGTTTATTAACAAATTTCTCGATCACACCTCGTACATCTGATTTAGTCATCGGGAATCCCCAATCACTAACAGTTCCCAGTGTTTCTGCTATCAATTCTTCTTCGACTTTAGATAAAACGGTTGTATGTCCGGGATTATTTTCATGAGACCCACGAACTTTGTACAATAACGTCGATCGGTTTATTTTATATTTTTCAGCAGCCGCCTTTTGTGATAGCCTACCGCTTTTAACTTAACACACGGCTTTTTTTAAGTCTTCTTCACTGTAGTTTTTGTATGCACGAGCTCCCAGTTTCTTTTTGTAGGCTCTCATCATTTTTACAAAATGATTTTGAATATTTAGGGCACAATAGAACACCTCAACACACCTCAATACGCAGCGGAATTCTCAAACAGGCGCCTACTAATAATAACAGTAACATAACCTCAACGTTTCTTGCATTTCTGCTTATACAATGGACTTTGTCAAAGTAGCCCCAAAAAGAGTCAAAGTAACCCTCGATGTTAAAGTAGCCCCGGTTTACGGTAGTAATTTCAACTTTGTCAGCATAACTTGAAACAATTAATTAGATCCAATTATTTTCACAACCTGACTGGTTTACAAACCTTGACCTGGAGAAAGTCGAAAACTACATCCAGGCGACTTAGGGCAACACCAAGAATGATATTACATGTCCAGCAGGCGGTTTCTTTGTCAGTAATCATGAAGCTCTCTAAATATAAATAATAAATATAACAACTCATTTGAAAAAAAAAGTTGTCACTACATTTCGTAGAGAAGTAAAATTTTGTTATTTCTAAAATTATTTGAAAATCCCTCTGATGGAATTATTTTTGGTGATTATGTGCGAATTCTAAATATTTTATCTCCTTTCCTTGTATCTGTACACAAAAACTACATACTATAACAGCATATTGTTTATCGAACAAAAAAAAAACTTACATTTATGGTGTTCGTAACGAAAGCATATTATTCAAAAATCCAAGGACTGAAAATCCTGTTCGTGAGCGTTTCTGGTTAATTTCAATAACAGCACATTAATAACTAGTCTGGTTGCATGTCAATAATTTGGACGTACATATAATTATGTGCAACATTGTATAGCTGATGTCTGTTTTCAAACCGATGAATAACAATAGACCGGCAGAAGAGTTATTTTAGGTCAAAAACCTGGGCTGCAGCGTGAAGATCATCAGATGGAAGTGTAAGGTAAAATTATTACTGATTTTTCTTTAATGTTGCCTCTTCCTCGTTATTTTCAATTTATCTTCAAATTATCTTGAGTTTAACGCAATGTTTTGATTGATTCGATTCCTAAGATGGGGTTTTAATAGTCTGTAAATGAGGAAATGATTTCATCGAGATTTTATAATGAAAACGGATATTGTTATACAGTGTATATCATGCCTAAAACTATCAAACTTCACTCGTCCTACACTGTGGTCTCTCCTGAAAGAGAAGACTGGGTCCGGAATGAAACTGACCTATGTAGGGCGTCGGTTTCTCAATATATGGGATGAACCCAGTAGTGAAACGCTCATTCAGTATGGGTAAACCAGCTACGATATTCCAGGCAGAGGTATATGCCATTGAAATGTGTGCAAGGGAGCTGGAACATCGACACCATACACGAAAAACAATAAAAATATTTTCAGATAGTCAAGCAGCACAGAAAGTACTTGAATCCAGCTGCTTTAAATCTAGAGCAGTATGGAACTGCACACAACAACGTTACCCTTGGATACCAGGTCACACGGGCCTAGAAGGAAATGAAATAGTAGACGCCCAAAACAACATTCACGGTAATCGGGGTAGCATATAGCACTGCCAAGAATGTCATAACAGCCTGGGCAGACAATAAAAGACTCGAGTATTGGCGTAGTCTAATGGGCCGCATATTCCTAAATAAATGACGAGTTATCAGCCCGAAGTAGCTTTGTATATACCAGACGTGTCAGACTACCGCGTCAGTTATTTACGAGGGTACAACATGCCAATGCACCATATTTATTATTTGCTTCTCTACATAATATCTGCGATAGGAATGCCCTGTAGTTTTAATGTTTTTATTAGTAGATTCACGGAAATAAAATAATAGAAATAATACATTAAATTGTAGGTACTCAATCAATAAATTATAGAGGTATAGTCTTTCCAATATCAATTGCAACAACTCGTATAGGTTCAAACAAAACGCCGTGGTCCACGTGACCTTAATTGAGGTGCGGCAAAATTCAAAATATTTGGCTGGAGAGCCATAAATCATCATGTAAATGAGGTGTCGGCATATCAAACGAGATTGTCGGTAAGGCTTTGAAACGAGTTTTTATGATCTGCAATTGATATTGGAAAGACTATATATATGTCTTGTACCCAAGTTAAGTAAAATAAGTAATGAGTGTATGTTGATATGCGTGATAAGGAATTTTGGTTCAGATACACTAAAAAAAGTGGTGATTTACCACAATTGTTTACATTTTACCAATATTTTGTTTCCAGAAGACGTTTTCAAAAAATTGTTTTGATAATATAACAGTTGATTTCATTGAAAATATGAACAGGATGTTCATAAAATCAGTTGTGGAATTATCTGCGACTGAAAGTTGGAATTTCGTCGCTATTTTCCATCGTACAAGATAACCTCTCTTGGAAGGTATTCATGTTTCAAAGAGAAACATTCTCAATTGAAAATTGAATCATTACATGACTCCTCTGGAAATGGAACAAAACCCTTCGATAAAATTGAAGTTACTTTTTTGTAATATCTAACAGAAAACAACTACTTCCCCGTTTAAAGCCACGCTGGACTACATCTGATAGATATTGAGAAAGGCCCTATATAACTTGAGAAAAAAAATTTGAAAGTGAAAATTTGCATTTTCTTTCAGATAGTTGATTATTTATTGTATGTCCAGTTTCCATTGGAGATTCTTATCTATAAATGAGATAAGGGAGGATGTTATTCAGAAGTATCACTCACAGAACACCTGTCAAATCTGAGATCCGAAGTCCGCTGGCTATTTAACAAAGCAAAGCGGGACGGAGATTGGCAGGGATACACCGAAAGGCTGACAAAATATAATAAAGAAATAAGGAAAGCCAAGAGGAACAGCTTCAGGAGCTTTTGTGAGACAATCACATCAAGCCCCGCAGCAGCCAGACTGCACAAAACTATGGCGAGGGGCAGAGAGCAAGGACCAATGTCCCTCAGAAGAACAGATGGCAGCTACACAGAGGATGAAGAGCAACGAGCTCTCCTCTTACTGGAGACGCACTTTCCAGGTAGCTTACCATTTGAACCCGGAAGATCACTGGAAGAACCAGGTAGAGCCAGACGAGAAGACTGGGAGGTAGCAAAAACCATATGCACTCCCCAAAGAGTGAAATGGGCAATTGACTCCTTCCAACCATTCAAGTCACCCGGAATTGATGGTATATTTCCGGCCCTTTTACAAAAAGGGCAAACGGAACTAATGCCATTCATTATCAAAGCAGCCAGATTCAGTCTGGCGCTCGGGTACATACCGAGCGACTGGAGGAAAGCACGGGTACCCTTCATTCCCAAAGTAGGAAAGAAGGACCCAACCCTCCCGAAGTCATTCAGACCAATCTGTCTCTCATCCTTCTTACTGAAGACAGTGGACAATACGGTAGATAACTACATCAGAACCGAGATACTGGAGAGGGTGATATTGCACCCCGGGCAGCATGCATCCTGGGCGGGCAGATCAACGGAAACCGCTCTGTACGTGCTTACCGAAAGCATCCAGAGATCTCTCGAGTATAAAGAAATGGCCATATGCGCTTTCTTAGACATAGAGGGGGCATTCGACAACACCTCTCACGAAGCAATAAATAGTGCCCTAACGAACAAGGGAGTAGACAGAACCACATCCAGATGGATGTGCCAAATGCTGGCTACAAGAACTGCTGAAACGAAAGTGGGCGATACCAGCTTTCGGATCAGCACAAGCAGGGGATGCCCACAAGGAGGGATACTATCACCTCTGATGTGGAGTCTCGTAGTAGACGAACTACTCGGAACACTTACCGGGAACGGAGTCACTTGCCTTGGATATGCTGACGACATAGTCATTATGGCCAAAGGCAAATTCGAAGGAACCCTCTGTGATCTAATAGAAAGGGAGCTAGAGACTACCAGAAGATGGTGCCTCTCTGTGGGATTGAGAATTAACTCATCAAAAACCACAATGGTAACATTTACTAGAAGAACAAAGATTCAGCACCTAAGGACTGTTCGCCTCGACGGATCAGATTTAGGATGGCAGCAAGAGGTGAAGTATCTAGGACTAACCCTAGACTCAAAACTACTCTGGAACAGACACGTAGAAAAGATCGCTAACAAGGCAAAATCATCACTGATGGTGTGCAGGAACATTGCAGGAAAAACATGGGGCTGTAGCCCATCGATACTGCGATGGATGTACACCATGATAGTGAGACCTATGATCACCTACGGAGCAGTAGTGTGGCACGGTAGAACCGAACTCGCCACAACAAAGAAAATCCTGGAGAAAGTACAAAGACTAGCATGTCTTTGCATAACAGGAGCAATGAGGTCAACTCCAACAGCAGCAATAGAGGTCATTCTGGACCTCACTCCTCTCCATCTCATGGTGAGGAGAACTGCTTGGGGAGCAGACCTGAGGTTGGCCAAAGTCGGACTCAAAGGGACAGCACACAGTGTAAGGGGCTCAACCCCCACCGGAAGTGCACACCTTGCCGATATCCCAACTGACGAAATTACCAGGAAATTTAGTTTCGAGAAATTTTTTCGAACGGAACTAAATACCAAGAAACAATGGAGCACAGAATCCATTCGAGCACTGGGTAAGAATACCATTACATGGTACACGAACGGGTCTAAAACTCCCGACGGAACTGGAGCAGGAGTATTTGGACCTCGTACCAAGTACTCCGAACCCATGGGACACTTCCCAAGCATTTTTCAAGCGGAAATTCACGCCATAGCAAGATGCATTCATTTCAACCTCGACAGTAACTACCGGAACAAGGAAATTGCAATCCTCTCCGATAGTCAAGCAGCCATCAAAGCGTTGAGCTCATATAACATCAACTCGAAGATGGTCTGGGAATGCCTAGAAAAACTTAATGATCTAGGCAGGAACAACAAGGTGATCCTCCTCTGGGTGCCTGGGCACGTCGGAGTAGAGGGCAATGAACAAGCAGACACCCTGGCACGAAAAGGGGCATCAACGCCACTGATCGGGCCAGAACCATTCTGCGGACTTGGAAAATCTCACTTCCAAGAAGAACTCAATAAAACTGAAGAAGAAATGACAGCAACATACTGGCAAAGACTTCCAGGGCTAAGGCAGGCCAAAGATCTCCTCGGCAATTTCAACCGAGCAAGATCGAAAACACTGATTAACCTCAGCGAAATTAGTCTAAAGACAATCACAGGATTTCTAACGGGGCATTGCAGACTCAAAGAACACCTAAGGAAGCTAGGCTTGGAGGAGGACAACACCTGCAGATTCTGTGGGAAACATCCAGAAACACCTCACCACATATTGATGGAGTGTTATGCCGTACACCACAAAAGATTAAATATACTGGGATCACACCAGCTGACTGTGGAAGAAATACCACAAATGGACCCCCTCAAAATCCTAAAATTCCTGAAGGAATTGAAGCTTGAGGGGCTGCTGTAAACGAGAACACCTCGAGATAGCAGAAGAAGATGGGGCACAATAGATCTAACTAGGTCGCAGCGCATCAGTCACCATCCATACCTACCAATATCGATACCAATCACTCACAGAAAATCGCTCATTCCATTGATGCGTGAATTGCATCTCTTTCGCTAGGCCTTCAATACATTTTGGTCTACCAAAATCTATTTCACTCTTGTAAGATCATCAGGTAGGTCGGAAGAATTGGAAAACATACTCTTCAGAAGCAATTTCACACTGTAATGAGGAATTGTTGGACTATTTCTTGTGCGGTGAAACTTTGAAAATATTTTTCTGACATAAAACCTGTCATGGGTATGGCATGTTGATAACAGTTATTGGACAATAATAGCAGAAAGTAAAATATTTGTTTTTATTGAAAGTATAATTATTAAAGTAAAACATTTTGTCATTATACATTGCACATCTTTGTCAATTATTGCTCTGTATTGATATTTTTCTGGTAGATCACTTAAATCAGGCATATTTACTTTTCAGATCAAAACTACGTGCACAACCATTGAACTCCTAAACCTAAATTATTAATGCATGCAAAGTTAAAGGAAATAAATACCAGACATATCATCGCATCAGCATCATGATACGTCAGGTATTAACCAAACGCTCGAGCGCAGTCGAAATATCCCGAACGGATAACGCGTCGGATATTTACGAATACACTACCGGGCCTAGTTCATTCCAAAGCATTTATCGCTTGTACAAGGAAAAAACAGGACTGAAAAACTGCTAGAACACAGTAGAGCACATCTCAGAGTTACAGTAGATTTGCTTACGGGCCACTGAAAACTCAAACATCACATGCATCGGATGAATCGGATAAACACATTCTGTGTACATGCCCTGCAGTGGCCAGAACCAGATTTTCAATATTTGGCCATACGACAGTAAGGCCAAAAAACCTTAATTGACATTTTTTCAAAATAATTCAACAATTTTTTCAAGGCGACAAATTCACTTCGAATATACGCTGCCTGTTCAAAAAATAAGGTGAATTTTCATTTTTTTCAAAAAATATTTATTTATTCGTCAATTTCTATTTTGTCCCCTTCAAAGTAGTCCCCCTCAGATATAACACATTTGCTAGCGTTTTTTCCAATCCTGGAAGCAGTTCTGATATGCACTTTTTGGTACGCTTTTGAGCTCTCTCAGCGATTTGGTTTGTGTCTCCTCGTCCTCGTCTCAAAACGCCGTCCTTTCAAGGGTTTCTTTAATCTTGGGAACAGAAAAAAGTCGCAAGGGGCCAAATCTGATGAATACGGTGGCTGAGGCATGATTACGGTGTTGTTTTTGGCCAAAAAATTACGAACAAGCAGTGACAAGTGAGGAGGTGAGGTGAGGTGAGCAGATGCAAAATTCCGGACGTTTTTTTCATATTGCTTCTCGCAAGCGGCGCATAACTTCAAGATAATACTCCTTATTGACCATACTACCATGTGGTAAGAATTCCTTATGCACTTCGCCACGGTAATCGAAAAAAACATTCAGTAAATCCTTCACATTTGATCGAACTTGGCGGGCTTTATTGGCCTTGGCTCTCCTGGGCTCTTCCATTGGGACTATTTGACTTTGGTTTCGATGTCATAACAATATACCCATGATTACTTATATTTCGGACGTCCATCATAAAATTTTTTCACAACGTTTCAATTGCTTGAATCCGCAATCGTCTTCTGGTGAATAGTGACAAAATCTACAGTACTCTGTCAAAGTACAAAACCTTTATTCCAGACAAAGAACGGACACATTTGACGCCACATTACAGTAAACCTCCTCATCTCTACGGTCTTCCGAAAATTCACAAACCCGACATGCCATTAAGACCAATCACCAGCTCCCGTAACTCACCGACCTATAACCTGGCGAAATACCTCCTACCGATACTACAACCCTTACAGGGTACTAGCAGTTCGTTCGTCAAGAATTCTAAACACTTCGTGGACATTATCAAAGATGTTGAACTAGGGCCTGAAGATCGTTTCATCAGCTTTGACGTGGAGAGCCTTTACACCAATGTCCCCATAGAAGAATCCCTTAACACCATCAAGAGGAAACTGGAAGAAGACATCCAGCTTCATGAAAGGACTGGCCATCCCGTACAAGCGATATTGGAACTACTGCAGTGCTGCCTACACAACTCATACTTTCAAGAAAAGAGCCGTTTCTTCTCCCAAGTTGATGGACTGGCGATGGGATCTTCTCTCTCTCCAGTAATCGCCAACATATACATGGAGTGGTTCAAGGAATTGGCTATCAGAGAGGCAAAATACAAACCAAAACTATGGCCAAGATACGTAGACGACACCTTTATCATTTGGAACCATGGAGATGAACACCTTGGGGAATTCTTCGCCAGAATGAATAACATGAGGGATTCAATCAAATTCACAATGGAAAAGGAAACTAACAGTACCCTATCGTTTCTCGATATGAAAGCTGAAAGAACAGACACTGGAATCCTCACCTCTGTTTACAGGAAGAAGACACACAGGACAGTACCTCAACTTCGGCTCTAATAACCCAAACTCCACAAAGAGGGGAATCGTAAGAACGTTGGTGGAGAGAGCAATGTGTATTTGCAACAACCAGGAGTCATTGGAGGCGGAAATTAACCACATCAAAAAGGACCTACGCCGAAACGGATACTCCGAGAAGCTCATAGGAGAAGTTCGGAAACAACTCGATAAGACCAAGACAACCGAAGAAAGACCACAAAACGCCGTTCTCATTCTTCCCTATATCAGGGTATCTCCGAGAAGATCAGAAGGATCGGAAATAAATACAACATCAAGAGTTGCTTTCAATCCGGCAGTACCTTACGAAGCTTCCTCACCAAGACGAAACTAGAGAACACAACAGAATCCAGTAAAAACTGTATTTACAAAGTCCCATGTGAATGTGGAGATTCCTATATCGGAGAGACCAAGAGGCCATTATCAGTAAGAATAGCCGAACAAAAAAAGTGGACTCAACGAGGGAAAACATCAAAATCGGGAATTGCTGACCACGCCTGGACAAAACACCAACGAATTCTCTGGGACGAAGCTAGTGTTCTTCATAGAGAGGAACATTGGTTCAAACGGAAATTTATGGAAACCACCTACATAGAAGCCAATGGTGCCTTCAGTCAACCAAGCGTGGAAATTAAAAACGTATGGAAACCGCTCATGGACCGTTTTGGAGGGAGAAAAAGCGCGAAACCACGCGCGCCACAAGACCGCGCGTAATTTCACTTTAATTATAGACCTATAAAAGGTCGCGTAGCATCTGATTTTGTCACTATTCACCAGAAGACGATTGCGGATTCAAGCAATTGAAACGTTGTGAAAAAATTTGAAAGAGATAGGAATCTTTCAACCATTAAGATGATGGACGTCCGAAATATAAGTAATCAAGTTACTACATCGTCTAAAACATTCAAACAATATACCCATGATTCGTCACCAGTTATGACCCTTTTAAGCAAACCTGGATCGCCATTGACGTCATTCAACAATTCCTGAGCGATGCTCATGCGACGATTTTTGGTCAAAATTCAACAATTTTGGAACAAACTTCGCTGCCACTTTCTTCATGCCCAAAATTTCCGAAAAAATTGTTTTGCATGAGCAAACCGATATGCCGACACCCTCAGCAACTTCTCTTAATAGTGATTCGACGATTCTCCATAACAATTTTCTTGTTGATGTGTTGGGGCGTCCAGGGCGAGCGTCGTCAATCACATCTTCTCGACCTTCTGTGAAAAGCTTGTAAATATTTTTTTGGCTTAAAGTAGACTCACCGTATGCCACTTTCAACATTTCAAGTGTTTTGGAGCACTCAATTCCAGTTTTCACACAAAATTTAATGCAAACTCTTTGATCCATGTTTTTCGACAGCAGAAAATCGTCGAACACGCAAAACACTTCTTAACTTTTATGCCCCTCACAAACAAACTGAGTGTGCTATATAGCTAAAACTGTGAACAAATGTTCGAGACGAGTGTACCAACACAGCAAAATAAAAAAATCGACAATCGAATGTACGTAGCCCGCAAAATTTGAAAATTCACCTTATTTTTTTAACAGACCTCTATACCAGTATATCCAAATGATATTGTACCAATATCTCTGAATGTCTCATCGAGTATTATTTTTTGAATTTCCAAGTAACATCGGACCAATATCACGAAATGTTCACATTTTTTTCCAGCCAATATTATGATTGAATATTTTGCTAATATTTTCATAATATTGTAACAGTAGTATCCCAATATAAGTGTGCTACATGGCTAGGTATGTACGAAGTTATAATAATTATTTCCATAAAAAATTGGAAAATGTGTTCTGTCCATTAAATACCTATAATGTACTACAGAATAATTATTTTTACTTTTAATTATGTTAAATGAAAGTTGAACGTTCAATTATCATTACAACGGAAAAGTGGTTCTGGCAATGCAAAGCCACGCCTTGTAGATTTTTCATTATAATTTTTTCTCACATTTGTCCTCGATATACTTTCTGTGCTAAAATTATCGTTATGAGAATAAGACCAATTTTGGAAGACTGTACCTAACTGCGAAAATACCTTGGAAAATTTTCTTTTTTATAAAATCATACCGGAAAGACATCTTAAAATTATTGAGTGAAAATTTCCAATACAATTTCAGGGAAGAAAGCCAATGACAACTTCCTGTGGAACCTGAAGTAGTAACTCTCTAGAATTTTTCAGATCGAACTAATCATTGGCGAACGATGGTGTACCACAGGGCTCAATTCTGGGTCCTATTCTGTTTTTGTTGTATACCAATGATATTTCAAACACAGCACATTTCACTGATATGCTGATGACACATCACTTATCATGTCTATCAAAAATTATTCAATACTGGAAAAGAATGCAATGAAATAGAGAATAATCTATTCACTTGGTGCTGTTCAAATATTCTATGTTTCAATGCAAATAAGACTAGCATGATAGAATTCCATATAAGAAAAGTAACTGTGAAACTTTTGAGATCAAAATTAACAATATGAAAATTAAAGAGACAATTTCCTTGGAAAACATTTAGATGAAAACCTGGAGTGGATGAAACTGTCATCAAAGGCTTACTTAATCTATAATATCGGAATTTTTTTAAACAATATACAACTCATCATGTACTTTGTCATCACAATGTGAACAGAAGGCAAACAAATTATCTACATACATATTATGTACCATTTGCCAGGCTTGAAGTTACTTAAATGTTCCTATTATTTCACTTTTCACTGTAAGAAAATTATTTTTGTGTTCCATTAATACTAAGACTGACCACAATTTTATGTGCTATTGTATTTGTTTGTGATCTACACTAAGACTGACAATTCTTATACAATGTGATTAGGAAAATAAACGAAAAATAAAAAGAAAAAAACTTCTAACACAGAAAAAAACGAATCGATGAAGCTTCAAAGAAATACCTTCTAAAGTATATTCTGATTTCATTCAATTCATCAATAGTAGAGACGAAATGAGCCGTCATTCTGAATTATAATAATTATTAACTCACAGTTCTTCTTTTGAAGCCATTCTGTATACTACACCGTTACAGAATAAAAGTAGGCTAAATGTCACAGCAGGTACAGGTTGCAGAATGATCCTATTGCCAATGATGGCAAGCCCTTTCAACCGTCTGAATGCGACACGCTCATTTGGAAGCATCGTCGAATTTTCTCTTTCTACAGGGTGATTGGTCTTTCGATCTATTCATTGGCAGAACAGGTACTTTGTAACAAATTTAACTATGGGGGAGTTGTCGAAACTGGAATGTCAACATTTTTGTTTGAGTTTGATTTGTCAGCTATTTTTGCGAAATGACACAACAGTTGTTGACTTTCACATGAAGGCATCTAGAGGATTTCCTAGGAGAATGCTGCCTTGTCTAGCTGGAATTTCTTAACAACTTTTATCCAACCCAGCTGTGAAATGTCAAATTTTAAACGAATTTTTGATTGTTTAAAACGTCACTGAGAAAATTTTTCATTACAATTTGAACTAATAACGTGCCTGGAAATACATAGTTACGGGTTTATCACATCAGTGATGCTAAAAAACAAAATATTTTATACAAGTTTATTTGAGAAAAATCTTTGAAACCAAGAAACAAAAAATTATTTATCAATTCATTAGTTAAAGTTTGTTTTAATGTACATTAGCAACAAAATTACTCCAAAAGAAATTCTCCGTAGAAAAAAATATCGCTGTTAAAATGTCCACAGGAAAAATATCTCCTGGAAAAAATAATTCTGGATAAATATTTTTTGGAAAAATTTATCTCTGCTGGATAAAAAGGCATAAGCCTTATAAAAACAAACAATGCCTAAAAAAATAAGGTTGTTTGTTGAAACGCACGCACTCAAATGTCCACGTAGGGTTATAGACAAGGAGATGGTGACAGATTTCAGGTGACGATTTTCTTGTTTATGCCTTCGAGACTAGTAAAAGATATGAAAATTCGATTTTCATTAAAAAATATTTGTGTTTTGGGACGATTTTATCGCCGCTGTCATGTACTCCAACGGCATGTTAAGATAGACAATAGCAGCGAAAAAATGATAGGCATAAGGGCTGCACGTGGCGTAAACTTGTGAAAATTAAATTTAAATTTTAGACGATTTTCTCGTTGATTGATTGAAATAATGGAAGTTTCCAACATGAATGTCCCATAAAAAAAGTGGCATAAGGTTTGCGGATGTCGAAGTGAGGTTAAGTGTCGAAATTGATTTTTTTGTATCAAGGCCATGCCGCGACCGCTCAAATTTTCCATCATTTTGGTCAGAATTTTCATATCTTTCACTGGTCTCAAACGCATAAACGAGAAAATCGTCACCTGAAATCTGTCACCATCTCCCAGTCTATTATTTCGTTCTGATTAGCTCAGATTAAAAAAGTAATCCTCATAAAATGTACCTATATATCCACACGTTTGTATGTGTTATGACATATAGAAAATAGATATTGTTAAATATAATAAACACCCAACATGGAGAATTGCTTCACCTACGAGGATGTATTGATATCTAGTTAGCCTAGACCAGTTACCTGCATAAACAAAATATTGCGTTACCATAGCAACTAACAATAACTTATTAGAAGTGTATCGAGCCATCATCAAGTACATGTATTTAAAAGGGTTAAGAGGTAAGCAGATTCACGCAGATATGCTTAATACCCTTGGTGATCAATGTCCTTCGCATGCGACCGTGAAAAATTGGACTGCAAGCTTCAAAAGAGGTAAATTTTCCATTGAAGATGATGACCGATCGGGAAGGCCAGTTTCTGTGTCAGTCCCCGAAAATATCGATGCAGTTCATGACATGATTTTAACAGACCGTCGAATATCTGAAGCACTGAATATTTCATACGAACGCGTTCATCATATAGTTCACGTCACTTTGGACATGAGAAAAATTGCTGCAAAATGGATCCCCAAATGTTTGAATGTTGACCAAAAGCGTGCAAGGGTAGTAGCATCGCGTTCGATCTGTGCTCGATTTGAAAACGATGTAGACTTCTTAAACCGAATTGTTACTATGGATGAGACTTGGGTACATTTCTACGATCCAGAAACAAAGCAACAATCGATGGAATGGCGACACTCCGGTTCTCCAAGACCTAAGAAGTTTCGTGTTCAGCGTTGACCCACGTCATATTTCATTGATCTTATTTTCACCATCAAAATGACGTATTATGCACAATGTCCAAAGAACATATCATAATATACGTCAAGTAAGTGATTCAAAAATCATGTTGCTAATACTACGGTCCTTTCTGAGGCGATAAAACCCAACTTTCAGCGTTGTATCAACCTCATACTTCATTGATCATATTTTCACCATCAAAATGACGACCAAATGTCCAAAGACTATAAATGGTTATCATGGTATATGGTAGGTACAGACTAAGCAGCCTATTAGGCCTTCTGTGCATGTTATCATGGTAACCCACGGGGTTCAATAACTAATGGACTATTCACAAAAGCTTTTGATAGTATTCATGTACTGTTACTGAGTTTGAGATGATGCTTCGTAACTTCAATAGCAACGACACCTATCGTGGGGTAGAATACTTCATATTGATTATATTGATCAATATCTGATCATATTTTTTTAGGTAAGTTTTTTGACGTCAGGCAAAGTAAACAAAAATACATACTTATATGGTCGTAAAATGTATAAATTTGAATGAAACATTTTCATTACTATATTATGAGGAATGAAAAATATGCAATTTCCGTCTGATCCTACCAGGAAAACTTTGAAAGGACAATATTTGTGAACGATTATAAATAATACGTTTTCATTTGATTTTCAAAACTATCACACCCAGTGACCCAGGAGATATATCAACAATATAATAGTTTATATTGATTATTTTGATCAATTAATGAACATATTTCTCTAGAAATTTAACTCACGTCAGGTAAAGTATGCAAAAAAGTACCCAAAATTACGTAGTTATTTGGTCATAAAATGGATCGATTCGAATATGATATTTTCATTGCTATATTAGGAAATATGTAAAACTTTGGAGAGACAATGTTTGAAAACATAAATAAATAATATTAGATTTTCAAAATTCCCATCGCTCAAGAGATATATTAATGATATAATAATTTGTATTGATTACTTACATCAATAAGTGAACATATTTGTTCTGGTATTCAACTTACGTTGGAAAAAGTATGCAAAAATACTTGTTATTTGGTCAGAAAATGTATTAATCTGAATGAAACGTTTAAAAAATATTTTGTCTGACACCAGGATAACTTTGGAGAGACAAAGTTTGGAAATATATATATAAATAATACGTCTACATTCGATTCTTAAAATTATCACCACTCAAGATATTATATTGATGATATGATGATTTTTATTGTTTATTTTGACCAATAATTACATATTTTTTTGCGGTATATGACCTACATCTGGCAAAATCTGCAATAATACTTAGTAATTTGGTCATAATATTGATTATATTGACGAAGATTTATTTACAATTATATTTAAAAATTTTTTCATATTTATCTTGATGTCTGCAAATTATTGAACTGACAATATTTGAAAAAGTATATAAAAAATATGTTTATATGCAATCTTCAAAGTTATTATCATTCAAATGATATATTCATGTTTATGCTGTATTGATCGTTTAATTTGATCAAAAATGCAACATAATTGAGATGTGTTAAGGCGAATGCTTGACGTAAAATGGTTTAATTTTGGTATATCATTTAGTCATGAGTATGACCGATTTCTGAAGTACGTATCGGTTAAGTTCATTCAACATAACGCATGAGACATCTGATGAAAACCATTATATGACTTATAATTGTAAAGTTGAATGTTTACCGGGAAGTAACTCATTGTAACGAGTAGGTCAAATGAACCATCACCCTCTATACCGACTACGACAGATGATATAAAGGAAGGTAAGGCTTATTATACACCATGAATGCGACATCCAGGTTATGATTACTCGTGTCGCGTATACACCCACTTTTCGTGGCCAGAAAAGGACGCGTTTATTGTCGAAGATACGCAACGTGTAATTTTCGAAGAGACTTAGAAATATACGGGGAAAGTTAGAAGCGAGGTCGCGGTCGAGCCAATGTGGGACGTCGAAGCATTCCGTGACTCCGTCACTCGACACCGCCTTAAAATACTTCTATCTTACTAATATTGACTCATGTTATGTTAGTCGGGAACTGCGGACAGGGGCGGCACGATCTTGACAGTTTTTCTACTGTTAATCACTATTGCAAGTTATGAAAAATGGATTCAAAATCCGACCGTAACGTTCTCTACATTAGGAAGTTAATCGGCAAGCAACCAACATTAAATAACCAATTCCTTTACGACTACTGAATAATATCTGTTATAAACGAAAAACTAATAAATCAATCTGGTTGTTCCGATGGAAGAAATTGTAGAGAATTGAAACACGAACAAAATGGGATGTTTCACGAGCCGATCGGATCATTAGTAACGGAGAAAAACCGGAAAATGTTGAGATTTTTTTTTTAATTCGTAAATCCGCGATTTCTCAAGAAATAGGGTTGGCCCTTCTCTTGAAAGTATTGAATCATGGGTACTTTATGTGTGCATAAAACAGGCTCTGACTGATCATTAGTTTTGAAAAATGTTTTCACTTGCAGCGTATTTGGATGCTCTAGTGACAGTTCGATTTCAATTTCTCAAATTTTGAAAGTAGAAGTACAGTACCAAAAAACACATATTCTCATTTTGCTCTAAAATGCTGCCAAATTGGTGAAAAATGCTTGCAAACACGACTGAAAACGGCCGTGCCCGCGTAAGCGATCTAGTAGAGTAGGAGAGACCGGGAGATGAGGGGAAGCGTATCATCACGTAACCCGTTCATTAGAAGAATTCCCCTCGTCTCCTGGTCTCTCCTAATAATAATAATAAGAATAATTTATTTCCTTAAGACAGTTACAAACCGTATGGAAAAAGTTAACTGCTTACATTTAAAATGTATACCTAAACACGTAATAAAATAAATGAAACAAAAAATTTCTGTTTTTACCGCAGATTCCTATGAAAGTATTCATCCAGTTTATAAAAACTCTGTGCCGTCCCGTTTGAATAATTCTTTAGTATAGCAGTTTTTCACATTTGAAGGCAGAGCATTATATATTCTGGAGGCCATATTACTGGGAGATTGGTGGGTTATTTGGAATTTTCCGAATGGAATTGAAAAATCATTCATCTGTCTTGTATTCAAGCTACGATATTGTTTGTTTCTCACATATATTTCATCATTATTTTTGAAAACTAGTATTCTCAAGTCTGAAATAACTAAACAAGGCAGTGTTGATATTTTCAGTCTTTTGAATCGTAAAATTCTTTTTTGTTCCACAAAAATATTTTTCGCTAGGGTAGATAAACCCCAAAAAATTAGCCTAGTCTCAACTTATGCATAGTAGAGCTGTATCAATTGATCAATATTGAGTACATGCCGCAAGTTTCTGAATTGAAAGGCAATCGAATTCAACTATGAGATTAGATAATTGGAGTGAGCCTTCCAGTTGAGATTTTTATCTATTCGTAATCCTAGAAAAACAGTTTGATCTAAATTAGTTGAAATCGATGAACTCGATTCTTTGGATTGGAATGATAGCTCATTACATTCCTTTTGGACGTGGTGAAACCTCAGGGAACGAGTTTTCGAAGTATTGGGAAACAATTAATTAGCTGAGAACCATTCGTTCAAGGAGATCGTCTCCTCATTGCATTTATCACGCAAGGAGAAGTCTATTATATCAGAGACGATTAACGACGAATCGTCAGCATACATTGTGAAAAATGCAGTTACCGAAAGTTTATCTAAATCATTAATATAGAATAAGAACAGAATTGGTCCCAGTATGGACCCTTGAGGAACACCAATGACTATTTCAGCACGCTGTGAAAAATGATTGTTGATGGCTACATGCTATATACGGTGTTCGTTTGCATAGAAATCCCACATGAGTTCTTATGGAAAATGCTATTAATATAAACTTTTCGAATAAGTGCGATACATCATTTGTTTTGGGACATTAGAAGATTTTGAAATCCATAATAAAAAATCCAAGGCCATATTTAAAAAAACAAAGTTGATGATGGCAGCTCAAATACGAAACGTCTGTTTGAAAATCTGATAACACCATCTTGTAGAACAGAAAAAGTAGCAATGAGAATGTGAAATTTGTTTTGTTATATCTATTCAAATAGAGTCACAAAAAAATAAAAATGAAATCGCGAATAATCGGTTTTTTCCAAAAATCTTCGGAAGTATTCGGAATTTTTCAAATATGAAAGCGGCGTTTCAATGAGCACCAAATTGCGCAACTTTGCCTCCATTTAACCGACCTCGTATCTCTTCTGGTTTCCGAGGTCCCAATGATGGGGCTCGAACTTGGGACACCCTGTACATGATTTAATCCTTTCGGATATATAGTCCCATATTCGACAGACAATGAAGATCTTCATCGCCGCTACATACCGTGTGAGTCACGAATTATCAGGCATTTTGGGCATTTGCTCCATTGTATAGCATTTACTCTTGTAGCAATGCTCGTCCCTATTCTGTTATCCCAAGCCTTTGAGCTGATGTAACAGTTTCAATATTATTATTTCAAATAGTAGTCTATACTCAAAGTGGAGTTTCAGTGTGAAGAAGCTACATAAAACTCAAAATCGCCCCCACAATAAATATTTCACCCCAATGGGAAAGGGGAAAACCTGTCAACGCAGCTTTGGCAGAAAACTTGTCAAAAGATTTATATTGCCAGTATATCAAAATAGTTATTTTTGTATCTAGTGCGCGAAATGCTACTTTGGTGATCGAGAACTGATTTTTTTTAACGAGGCGCAGCCGAGTTAAAAAAAATAGTCGAGATTACCAAAGTATTTCGCGCATGAGATGCAAACAAAATTTTTTCTACAAACGTCAAAAATATTGTTCTAAAATAAGTAATAACTATGAAAAATAGTATTGAACTGGCTTAAATAATTTTTCCAAATCAAGTAATTACTGTAACTATGGAAATAAAATGGCATTTGTTGACAATTATTTCAAAGTGACAGTTCTTGATAATTATTTTGGAGTGACTTTTTATTCGCGTCAATTTCGTGCGTGATATTTATTATTGTAAAAGAATGGAAATTTCGAGCGACGATGAACTAAGCAGTACCCCACCTAACTTGATAGATGCGGCCAATTCCGTAATTTCCAACCTTTTACCGGAGAAATCGAGGCGGCAGTATGAAAATGCATATCAGCAATTTAAAGAGTGGTGTGAAGCAAATAAAGCCAGAAAAATATCTCTCACAATTTGAAAGCCTTAATTATTGTTTTACATTAATAAATAAACGATTTCTTGTTTTTTGCTTGATTGAGGAGTTGAGGACCATATAGGTTAGAATATGAAAATCCCATATAGTTTACATGCAGTGTGCGAAATATATTTCGCACATTACTTCGCGAACGGTGTCATGGTAACGAATGAAAATGAAAAAAAGTGCCACTTCGCATACTGTTGTCAATGCGCGAACCTTGTCATTTTTTGACGTTTGTAGAAAAATGTGTTTTCGAGCATAGTAATGCTCATCTTCAGTTGAAATGAACAGGAGTTGAACTGAAACCAGTAATAAACATTAAATGCAATTTTGAAAAATGTATTGTTAAATTGTTGAAATATGACAGTACTGTTGATTTCATTGAAAATATGAACAGGATGTTCATAAAGTCAGTTGTGGAATCATCTGCGACTGAAAGTTGGAATTTATTCGCTATTTTCCAGTACTATTAGAATAGGTGAACCTAGAAACCAAAATGGCACTTATATGGCATGGAAACGTGTATTACTACGGAATGTGTGGACAGAACTCAGATCAATAAGTAAACATAGATGAGCCCGATGCTACGTAAACATCATATTCACTGAACCGAAGATAATTCTTGCGGAAACTGTTTTGTTTTAGGTTTTTGACATTCGAACCAAAACAAAACACCTCTAGCACAGTGCCGTGCTTTTTTAAGGGGGTCAAAATTACTTTGAGCTGCAACAAGTTATGTCGCGGTTTTGTCTTAAAATTCCTAGGGTCAATAAAAAGCCGGGGGTTGGCAGCAAATAACTTTTTATCAAAATTTGGGGATTAAAGTTAGCGGATTAGTTTTGTGATTTATTTTGATATTCTTTCCTTAGTTGGATTCTAGTTTTCAGCTATCAAAAATAAAGCATTATTTATGGTTTAAAGTAATTAATTCGAGAGAGGTAACAAGTTCCTTGACTATATTTCAAGTTTGGAGTCTTGGGGTTTATGTTGTGTAGATCAAGTTTCAACGAATCAATACGAATATTTGAAGAAATATGGACCAGTTGCATAAAGCCTTCTGTTAACGTAGGTAACATAACTGGTGAGCTTAGACATGCGTTGCCATAGTAATCATCAAATCAAATATTCATTTGTCTGTTAAATTCTTTATGCAACTGGCCCTATGAGTTAGTAAACCTTTTCCAACATCTATTTTTTCAGAACCCATTTCCTTTTTTAGTAAAAAATGTTTATTCTGTTGAGTCTGATCCTTCCTAAATTCTGGACCAGTTCATTCATATGGCAAGTACCTGTCAGAAAACAACTACTCTCCTGGCTAAGACCACGACGGGGATTGAATTAAATCTAACAGATACTTGTGCAACGTTCCTCAAAGCATCAGAGGACGCAATTACAAAGTGTTTTGTGTTGATGAAGTGTTGTTAAAATTTTCCTGTGTGTTTTCGTGGTTTTTGTCCTGCTTAAACAACTTAAAGTTACATTTGGAATATTTTTCAAAATAGTGCAGTGGTTTAGTGAAACACAATGTCAAAATACTGCTTTGTTTGCAAAATAAATGATAGTAAACCAACAGGCAAGGTTCCAGTGGCGTCAAATGCACGATGCAAATCATGCAATCAAGCGTATTCGTCAAATATAATATTGGAGGACAAAGAAACTCATTCAAAATTACAGATAAGAAAAGCCTATGGCAAAAAGCAGGGGGAAAAAACATTGAGGCTTATGAAAGGAAAATTGAATTTATTTTCCAATAATATTGATATTGTTAAAATTCTAACAGTAAGGACAATTAATGATATACCAAAGGTTACAATTTTTGGAAATTATTTCTTAGAAGAAGAGCCTTTATCAAACCATAGTTATGCCTTGGTAAAGGCAATACTTCAAATCTTTTTCAAAATCCGAATATACCATGAATTGTCAATAAGCGGAACTGACAAAGTAGAAAGGGTCAGGTCCCTTTTGACAAAGACATTTTTATTTAAAAATCAATAAACACGTTATTATTACAAATTGGCAAATATCACTATTATTTATTAAATTTTGAGCCTAATATACAATATTACAAATTTATAAATATAAAGTGTCAAAGTGTATGTTAAAGAATGATTCTAAAGAAAGCTCAGTACATGAGGATTTCAACACTTGCTGTTTATTGATTTTTAGATAAAATTGTCTTTGTCAAAAGAGACCTGACCCTTTCTACTTTGTCAGTTCCGCTTATTGACAATTCATGGTATATTCGGAACTTGAAAAAAATTTGAAGTATTGCCTTTACCAAGGCATAACTAAAGGCTCTTCCTAAAATAAATTATTTCCAAAAATTTTAAGCAAGTCCTTTGGTATATCATTAATTGTCCTTACTGTTAGAATTTTAACAATGTCAATATTGTTGGAAAATAAATTCAATTTTCCTTTCATAAGCCTCAATGTTTTTCCCCCTGCTTACAGATATTTATAACAAACATTGAGGAATTCACCATTTTGCCATAGGCTTTTCTTATCTGTAATTTTGAATGAGTTTCTTTGTCCTCCAATATTATATTTGACGAATACGTTTGATTGCATGATTTGTATCGTGCATTTGACGCCACTGGAACCTCACCTGTAGAATGTTTGTTTACTATCATTGTTTTGCAAACAAAGCAGTATTTCGACATTGTGCCTCACTAAACCACTGCACTATTTTGAAAAATAGTCCAAATGTAACTTTAAGTTGTTTAAGCAGGACAAAAACCACGAAAACACACAGGAAAATGTCTATCAACACTTCATCAACACAAAGCGACAAGGTACAATGGCCGCCACGGCCGGTGTCTCAAGCAGTGTTGCCAAGAGTAAAATAATTCTAGTAACCTCTCGAAATTTTCAGAGTGCCTAAAATTTCATCAGTTCAAAACGACATAATCTCCCGTTTTGATAATTTTTTCACACCTTTCTGGACATAAACATTTCTCTAGAATTTTTAGAATAATACTTCTGAGTGTAAAATATGATTGATTATGCATTTATTGGTAGGTTCCTACCAAAATCATATTTTTTACCAATTTGACAACAGGGCGTCAATGTTTGAAAACATTAGGGATGAGAGGTGTACGTAAATAAACAAAGTTGTCTTCGGTTCAGTGAATATGATGTTTACGTAGCATCGGGCCCATCTATGTTTACTTATTGATCAGAGGGACAGAACGGTAACTTCGTCGAAAATATTCGTTACATGAAGGGAATACTGTTGATTCATCCTGTAGATGGGGTATTCCAGTTGAAAAGTTTGCGTCCCTGTCATATCCATAATTCTGGATTGTAAAATATTTTCAAATTATAGCTTACAAGATCGCTATCAATTTTGCCACAAAACGGGTTTTTTTTTCTCAATCAACAAGGATAAATGAAATCTAGCATGTTGAAATAACTTTAGTATTTAAAAAAATCCAATATACTGAGAAAAAAAAATCAATACATTGGATTTATTTCGAATATATTGAAACTAAATCTAATTAATATATTGGATTTATTTTCAATACATTGAAAAGAAATCCAATATATTGTAAATTATTTTATTTTATTTGTGTGACCCCTAGACACTTTTTCCATAGTTCTTGCATAAAAATACTTCGATCGGCTAATGAATCAGCGAATACCGAACGTGTGTTTATCACAGAAACAAATTTCGTTGCTCAGAGACATGAACCTTCATCAGAAAGTTGTCCAAGCGGCCAACGACCGTAGTTTTCGAGTCGGCTCACAACAGATTTATGTGCCTTTACAATTTATAGTACATGAATACGTTTACGATAATGTGACATAATTTATGTATTACCTGAAATGCTTGAAGCATATTGAGTTATTCTGCCATCGGGGTAATAACCTACAATGGGATGTGATAACGTTGGATGGTGGCCAAAAAGCGCACTGGGGTGTGGAGTCTGTCCGACTCATTAGGAACTTGGTAAAATTCTGTTAACTCGGCGCTACAAGCTATCAAAAAAAACTATTAGGACTTACATAGTTTGGTATCCTGAAAAAAAATCCAAATGGAATTTTTGGCGGTCTCAAGTAACTACGGATTAAGGGACTTTTTTTGAATGATAACTGGCATTTCTAGCACACGTTTCTTCTTTGAAAAACACTCTCAAATGCCTCCTTATTTCCACCAGCACAATAAACACACCTTATTTCACCAGTTGTACACTTTTTTTATCGAAACCAATGCTTTTTATCAAAAAAATCCTTCCTTCTTTTAACAAACACAAAAACAACAAATTCATGCTGTTTTTTCTCAGTGTATATCATTCATGTCAGGTTGGTAACTTGGAAATCAGTAACCACCAACTTTTCAAAATCAAATGAAATAGCAGCATTATCTTGATGCCAGGATAAGAGTCATAAATAAATTTCTTTCCAATACTGGTCCTAACCAGAAATCTTTTTCACAAAATTTATATTTGAATATTTCAAATTCCAATAATAATAATAATTCTCTTCAGCCAGCTATTATATACAAATATGTCCAAGATTTAACTTCTAAACTCTCCAATATATTCAAATCCCAGGAATTGCGCATTGCAAAAAAGAATCTCAAAATAGTTAACAATCTCTATACCAAAACAAAATCACGCCATGTTGTCCTGTCAGCCCGCGTACCTCTTGGCTTTTAAGTAAACTGCAAGAGTGTGATTCCTTGTCTGTCATGGTCCATGTCAGTTGTCGTGTCATGCGCGTGAACCTGTTGTATCTGCATGATCAACGTACTTCCTCTTCAAGGGAGAACACGTGATAATGTACATTAATTGTTATTATATAGTAATGTTTATATGTGTAGTACACTACACGATTTTTAGTAATGAATTTTTATCTCCAGTCTCGTCCAATTTTCATGTATAATTTTAACATTAACGCCGCATAACCTCACTACACTGTAAGTTACAACCTGACTGTTTCTTCATTGGTATTTTACGTGTCTTTCTCATATTGTAGCATCCCTGATGATGATAATAAAGATTATCGAGAGTTTTGAATCTGTGTAATAGAGTACTCTTATTGGCCTGCTGCATATCCCAAATATTTAGTAAACTCAACCTTGGTTCGTGTCAAATTAAGTTTCAACTAGTGACTGTAGATGCCATAATTAACTTTCTGTTATATCTGTCTTGCCTTCACGGTATTAATTCTTGAGTGGATTCGTTTTGATTTCGAGAGCTCCCCTTTCTGATGAGAGCGGAGCACGAAACAGCTGTCAAAGGTTGGAACTCTCGGACTATATATATATATATATATATATATTATATATATATATGCCCAACTATGATTTCAGGGACAATTATTTCATGTATCTGTGGGTCTGAGGACAAACACGCTTTTTGAGGACGGTCCTCAAACTTTGTTTATATACCTTTCTATAAGTTCAGGTACATCACACTTTTGAGGACACTGAAAGATTATAGTACAAGTTTGAGGACATTCCATACCAGAAATGAATACGAGGACTAGTTCAATTCGGGGTCATTCGGTATCAGATCGACAATATTTGAAAATTGATTCAAATTCCTACAAAATATAAAATGTTCATAAATGCACATACATAATGGCAATTATTGTAGTCCTTTGATTAAATTTACAGAGGTTATGAAAAGTGAGGATAGAATCCGAAAATACAGTAAAATTTGATTAAATTACCTGTGGTAAGAATCGGAACATAAAGGAATATGAAGAGTGAAGCCTGAATCAAATCTGTTTTTTTTGGATTATTGGAATTGAAAAAATGATTGGCTCCATTGACAAAATCTTAACTATAACAGTAGTGACGTGAATTTTTCGTAAATTTTGTGATATTATTTAACGAGGGGAAACATCAAAATCGGGAATTGCTGACCACGCCTGGACAAAACACCACCGAATTCTTTGGGACGAAGCTAGAGAGGAACATTGGTTCAAACGGAAATTTATGGAAACCACCTATATAGAAGCCAATAGTGCCTTCAGTCAACCAAGCGTGGAAATTAAAAACGTATGGAAACCGCTCATGGACCGTTTTGGAGGGAGAAGAAGCGCGAAACCACGCGCGCCACAAGACCGCGCGTAATTACACCGTAATTACACTTTAATTATAGACCTTTAAAAGCTCGCGTAGCATCTGATTTTGTCATTATTCACCAGAAGACGATTGCGGATTCAAGCAATTGAAACGTTGTGAAAAATTCGAAAGAGATAGAAATCTTTCAACCATTAAAATGATGGACGTCCGAAATATAAGTAATCAAGTTACTACATCGTCTAAAACATTCAAACAAATTTAAATTAATGATATACGAGCATATATTGAAAAACTCTTAGCCTACTATAGAACCAAACAAAATTTCAATGTTAAAATATTTTATTACTCAACATATTCTCCTCTTAATTGGATACATTTATTACAGCGAACCTGCAACGTCTCTAGACCTTTAAAAAATAATGTTTTTTCTTGCTCTGCAAACCAGACCTCCACAGCTTTTATTACCTCCTCGTTGGAAGAAAATTTACGACCTTTTAGACTTTTTTTCAGTTGAGGAAAGAGATGATAGTCGGACGGAGCCAAATCTGGTGAATAAGGGGGGTGTTCTAGTAATTCAAACCCTAAAATCACGAATTTTTTGCATGGCAACATGAGATTTGTGTGCAGGGGCGTTGTCCTGCAAAAACAAAACACCTTTGGATAGCTTTCCGCGTCTTTTCTCTTTGATTTTTTCCCTTAGAGTCAGTAATGTCGAAGAGTAATCTCCAGTTATTTTTCTACCCTTATCCAAAAAATCAATCATGATTACTCCTTGGCAATCCCAAAAAACTGAAGCAAGAACTTTTCCAGCAGAGTTTTGGACACGACACTTCTTAGGTCTTGGAGAACCGGAGTGTCACCATTCCATCGATTGATGCTTTGTTTCTGGATCGTAGAGATGTACCCAAGTCTCATCCATAGTAACAATTCGGTTTAAGAGCTACCATCACCAAAAAGTCGAATTTCTTCCTCATCCCTTCCAGCCAAGGTTTGTTGGGATACTTATCAAGAATGGGGGTGAAGATAACACTGGCAACACAGCACCTGTCCATTCTCGATTACAGCGCCAATCAGATATAAATTTTTGATCATTTCTTGCAAAATTCATTGATTTCATTAAAGAGATAATTTTTGTATGGGATCGGTGGTCTCATAAGAATTCCTGAACCTATCAATTTTTTTAATTCTTCGTTTCATTTAATTTTTTTTCTTAAAAATTATCATAACCAAAAATCACTGAAGTTCCGGAATTAACAAAAAAACATTGGTACCTAATGCAAAAAAATTTAAAAATTCTCAAACAAAACCTGTGGTCTCAAAACGGATTCCCGTTTTACCAAGGTAGTGTTTGCTCTTAAGAAGTCTACATCGTTTTCAAATCGAGCACAGATCGAACGCGATGCTACTACCCTTGCACGCTTTTGGTCAACATTCAAACATTTTGGAATCCATTTTGCAGCAATTTTTCTCATGTCCAAATTGACGTAAACTATATGATGAACGCGTTTGTATGAAATATTCAGTGCTTCAGATATCCGTTTTAGCCCAATTCGACGGTCTGTTAAAATCATGTCATGAACTGCATCGATATTTTCGGGGACTGACACAGAAACTGGCCTTCCCGATCGGTCATCATCTTCAATGGAAAATTTACCTCTTTCGATGCTTGCAGTCCAATTTTTCAGAGTAGCATACGAAGGACATTGATCACCAAGGGAATTAAGCATATCTTCGTAAATCTGCTTACCTCTTAACCCTTTTAAATACAGGTACTTGATGATGGCTCGATACTCCAATTTTTCGATTTTCACAATTTCGGTGGAAATATTTTTTCTCTTAATTTATTGCGTAACTCTGGTTTACTTTTTTGACGTCAAACTTTGCACTGAGACTTCTAATAAGTTATTGTTCGTTGCTATGGTAACGCAATGATTTGTTTATACAGGGAACTGGTCTAGGCTAACTAGATATCAATACATCCTCGTAATTGCTACAATTTGGAAATATAATAACTTTCGTCCTCCGATATTTTGAGGAACGTTGCACAAGTATTTGTTAGATTTGATTCAATACCCTTCGTGATCTTAGCCAGGGGAGTAGTTGTTTTCTGTCAGGTACTTGCCATAATAAGCCTACTCAGTAGGTGTATATGGGAGTAAAGGGTTCATCATCGGTCGGCAACGACTGTTCGTTATTAATCGATCTCCCAAAGAATTCTGTTTTCTTCACATAAATCTCTCAACCCGGAGATTCGGAGTGTTCTTCCTCTGCTCGCTAGGTGGAGTGGCCTAGAAACCGCTTTATCGCGTCAACCAGAGTTGACCAAGCAACGAAGTGTCGTCTTGGGGCGGCGTTGCTTTGGAACGAATCAGAAAAAATATTTCTGATTCTACCCTGACTAGCTCGGCGAGGGTTGGGTTCTTCCGCAAGACGCAAAAAATTCGGATTCATTTTTCCGTGTCAGGAGAAATTTCAAAAAAAAAATGAAGAAAAATTATTTGTTTAAATACCTGGTGAAAGCCCTTGAAGAGGAAAAATAATAATATATTTTACAAGGTGGATAATCGCTACGATGCTTGAAAGAGAACCGGGACGTTAGCCCGGGTATTAGTAAAATAAATAACAACAGTCAATCAAAATATCGTTCCTGTTACATCCGAACGTTAGTCGGAAACGGAATTAAGAAAAATTCAACAAATAAAACAAGATAATTCTAGCGCCTCAGGACGTTAGCCTTTTTGGCACTAGAAGTTCTCCAAAACCGCCACTTAAACACGAATATAATTGTTTGTAAACAACTCAAAACAACTAAGATTGTTTGTTTATTCTAGAAAGTCAAAAGCACTAATGTTTGAATAATGAAGAAATGTTAATAGTTAGCACTAGCTTTTGCAAAAGTAAGGAGCAGTAGCTTAGCGTATAAGCTACTGTTCTTCAGAATGAAATTTTATGATTTCGGAAAGTTTCACTGTATAGTCGAGTTTTAAAAAATTTCGAAGATTTCTCAATGGTTTTTGTCTTACCGACAGTCAGCTTTTCAGCTGTGGTCTTCTCTGCAGTGGGGCCCAATGCCCGCAGTCTCGAAGCGGGTGTAGACTAGATGTTGAAATAATACAAACGATCGTTTGGTACTACTCCCTCGCCTTCTCAGGTGCTGATGTTGCCACTTTGCCGGCCGCAGATTTCTCTGATATAACCAGTTGGTCAGGATTCTCCCAGAAACAGTAAATGCTCGGAGTATATCGTCAGCCAGATAGCCGAAACTCTTCGTATTGGATACACTCGGAGTGAATTCTAATACTCAATTAGGATTCGAAACAGGTCCCTAAGTTGTAATCAACTATAGGGAAAACGAACACACGATCAGAAGCTCTTCTGATTATCACTTCAAATATTCGGTACTCTATTTGCAAACTACAGCGAAACGTTCCATAAGCAGAACAGAAATCAACTGATTTCGCTTCGCAAAATTTCTTCCTTTATAGAAAGACGTCCCGCGGTCGCGGGGCGTGGCCTAACGGAAAATTCCGCGGAGATATACTCTCCGACATGAATTTGTTGAGCACTTCAGTTCTGTATTTCCTGACCATTTAGGTTTGTATATCAACTGCAATAACATCCGTTATTGCGGAAGGACAACAGAAGTGTGTAATGGTTTGGACGGGGAACAGATGGCTTCAGTGCTGTCTGTGTTGACCTACCCTTTGCACTGATGAGAGGCAACAACCTCGAAACTAGTCTGCAGGTGGTCACCCTGTCCAAATCAAAACATAATTCTGCTGTTTGGTAACAGAGGGCACTTGCAATTGCGTCCTCTGATATTTTGAGGAATGTTGCACAAGTATCTGTTAGATTTAATTCAATACCCGTCGTGGTCTTAGCCAGGGGAGTAGTTGTTTTCTGTCAGGTACTTGCCTTAATAAGCCTGCCTAGTAGGTATATATGGGAGTAAAGGGTTCATCATCGGTCGGCAAAGACTGTTCGTTATTAAACGATCTCCCAAAGAATTCTGTTTTCTTCAATATAATAACTGTCGAAGAAAAAACTAAAGGGCTCTTTTGTACTCGCGTGTTTGTTGAACTCGGCTGCGCCTCATTCAACAAACTTCACGATCATACAAAAAAGTCATACTTTACGAACTTGTATCATAAATAGCTATTTTATCATATTATTATGGTAAAAAGATTATCTACTTGACGGTTTACTTACGGGTGTTAGAATCGTATTGCGCGACATTAACTGCCGGGAGTTGTACTTTCCTCGGTACTTACCGATGTTAATAAACTAGTCCTAAAATCCATTAAATTTATATTTATATGGCTATATTATTATTATGGCTGATTGCTACTCACTGGTAATCCTTACTGATTTTCTATTTATTTTATTCAGCGAGTGGGTAGTTTGTGAAATTATAAGCAGGGGCAGATACGGATTGTGAAGATACTGTAGTCCTCAACAACGTGTCTGGTTGGTATTGTAGGCTGGTGCAAAAACGAATTCTAAACGCTTAAAATAAGAAAAAAAAACAGGCAAGGAACAGGCGGAGAATGTTGTTGAGGTTGCAACTATAAGGAAAAAAATATTTAAACACGAAAACACTAAAAATGGTGAAATGGGGATGCAGTTTAGAAGTTGAAATAGTTATTAACGCTACAAGGCTGATATGTAGCAAATAACGGATAAGGTTGAATATTGTAATCCGAAGCGCAGTCGAGGACTATAACAACCGAATCCGCTATTTGGGTATCGTAATCCCGCTGAAAGATTACATTGACAGCGAATAAGTGTTCCTGACAATATAAAACACACTGTATAATATTGATCGTCGTCTAAAGTTGCAGTAACTAGCTGAAAGGGATAAGAGTGACCGGTAAAAATTTCGTACACATGCAGTGGATAATTGCAATGATATTGAATTTTTTTGACAACTTTACATTTTGAGAAAAAGTTGAATATCTCATAAATGAAGAGAGTTAGGTATAGGGAAACTTTAGCAAAGTTAGCTTATTTTTTCTCAAAGAATTAAAAAATGTAAGAAAATACATAAAAAACATAACTTTGATTTGTTACGCTTATTTCAAACACCTTGTATAAAATCATTATTTTTAAAATGTGCTTCAGATCGACATACATGTACTTCCCCCAGGCAGTTTACTGAAAAAAAAATACCATATGGCCACGAGAGTCCGAGGCGTTCAGCCTGACTCACCCTGTATAATCTTCTTTATAAAAATTGACTGAGTTGCTTTGGTTACATTCATTCCATTACTTCTAGATTTATTCTGTTTCTGATATGATATGAATATACATCCTCTCGGCAGCCTTGATGTATTTTTATCATGTTCTAGATATAAAGAGGTATACAGGGTGTCCGGTAAACATTGTACAATATTGAAACTGGTGATAGACCAGGTCATGACTTGCTAACGAACAGTCGTTACCGACCGATGATGAACCCTCTACTCCCATAAACACCTAACTATGTAGGCTTATTATGGCAAGAACCTGTCAGAAAACAACTACTCCCCTGGCTAAGACCACGACGGGTATTGAATTAAATCTAACAGCTACTTGTGCAACGTTCCTCAAAACATCAGAGGACGCAATTGCAAGTGCCCTCTATGACCAACCAGCAGAATTATGTTTTGATTTGGACGGGGTGACCACCTGCAGACTAGTTTCGAGGTTGTTGCCTCTCATCAGTGCAAGGGCAGGTCAACACAGACGGCACTGAAGCCATCTGTTCCCCGTCCAAACCAATACACACTCCGCTGATTAGTCAATTCTGGTTCACGAGATGAAAGCAGTTTCTAGGCTGCTCCATCTAGCGAGCAAAGGAAGACACTCCGAATCTCCGGGTTGAGAGATTTAATCGAAGAAGACAGAAATCTTTGGGAGATCGTTTGCTAACGAACAGTCGTTACCGACCGATGATGAAACCTTTACTCCCATAAACACCTAACTATGTAGGCTTATTATGGCAAGAACCTGTCAGAAAACAACTACTCCCCTGGCTAAGACCACGACGGGTATTGAATTAAATCTAACAGCTACTTGTGCAACGTTCCTCAAAACATCAGAGGACGCAATTGCAAGTGCCCTCTATGACCAACCAGCAGAATTATGTTTTGATTTGGACGGGGTGACCACCTGCAGACTAGTTTCGAGGTTGTTGCCTCTCATCAGTGCAAGGGCAGGTCAACACAGACGGCACTGAAGCCATCTGTTCCCCGTCCAAACCAATACACACTCCGCTGATTAGTCAATTCTGGTTCACGAGATGAAAGCAGTTTCTAGGCCGCTCCATCTAGCGAGCAGAGGAAGACACTCCGAATCTCCGGGTTGAGAGATTTAATCGAAGAAGACAGAAATCTTTGGGAGATCGTTTTCTAACGAACAGTCGTTACCGACCGATGATGAACCCTTTACTCCCATAAACACCTAACTATGTAGGCTTATTATGGCAAGAACCTGTCAGAAAACAACTACTCCCCTGGCTAAGACCACGACGGGTATTGAATTAAATCTAACAGCTACTTGTGCAACGTTCCTCAAAACATCAGAGGACGCAATTGCAAGTGCCCTCTATGACCAACCAGCAGAATTATGTTTTGAGGAACGTTGCACAAGTAGCTGTTAGAAATAATTTTTATACATAAATAATTATAAACTAACTTTGTATAAAAAATCCCCTATTTGTGCGGGCAGTGATCTCATGATGTAAAAAAGATAAATGACGTAAAGCATTTTAAATCTAAATTATTTAAACTATTATGCAGTAACTGCTTTTACTCCCTGGATGAATATCTCAATACCACATTATAAACTAATTATAATCTCACATTAGATAATTCATGTTATTATTAACGATACAGGTTATTGGTACCTTGTACCATGTATGTCGTACAATACTTACTATAAATAAATCTAATTAATTATACTCTCATACGTTGTAACTGTATGTAACTGTATGTATGTAACTGTATGTTATACATGTTTTACATGAATCACGGTCGACATTTTTATTTTTATATTCATTTATTTTATATCATTACCATCTGACGCAAAAGTACTATATATGTGTGCATATACACTATTAGGTTTAAGTATCTATCTTACTGATATTGTGTTGTGACTGACTGATGTTGTTTAATATTTTTAGCTTGTAACTTTTTGATGACCTATTCTATCCAATCTATGTTATTGGCTCAAATAATTAATAAAGTCTATCTATCTATCTATCTAGAATGAGATGTGCTATGACGGTCCCCACGGACCAACAAGGTCCAATTTCAGAAATCATTGACGGTCCGTAGGGACCGCCATGGCGCTTAACGTGTTAATACGTTGAAATATTTTTTTTTTGTGTCAGAGTGACGCAACGCGCGCGGAAGCCATACTACCCTTTTTTGGCTCTATTTTCAGGGCTCTATAAAAATTATAAACATTTGATGTACAGTTTTGTTTTCAGATCTCTTTTAATATTTTTCACCTAATCGTTTATAACTTTCGCAATTTTTTTCGGCCCTTTTTGGGACCTTTCCTTAAACTTTCTGCATGATATAAGAAATCGAATGACACCATGATCATAATTTTCGGTGACTGCACATTTTTTTTTTAAAAGTACATGTTGACTGGACTACGATTCTCGAACATTAAACACCAGGCCATAAATCAGCCGTATGTATATGATAAATTATTTCAGTGAGCCGCCATTAAATGAAATCTTCTGTTTATATGGTGTATGAACTCTGTGTCACACAATGTTTCTCTGTAGTATAAAGTATTTCGTTTTATTTGCTTCACCAAAACGAATGTGGTTTGCATACCATGTGTTTTCTCGGAACAGATGCGTTTTTGTTTATTTTCTCAAGATCGAATAGTGCGCGTACTTCATGGCTAGAACATTCATTAAATTCGAATTGAGCTTCTAATTTTTCTTTCTACCAGGAAATGTTGTAGCTTATCCCTGCACCGCGTGAAGTATAATGAGGCATATTGTAATGATATTCTGAGGACTGTGGATAACTGGAATATACTCTGTACCATTTACTGTAGAAGTACTTCAAGAGTTCTAGAGTTCAGAAAAATGAAGGATACTAGCTTCCTGCAGAATAATTTGTACCTATGAATGTTTTTGATGGACTCTGGGATGAAATTATATATTTTAGGGCCAACGTATGCTACTGAATTTTTATAGAGGATAGAATTAGAAGAAAATTTGAATTATTGAGTCCTCTTCAAATCTCATGTACTAATGGCTTTGTTGAAAAATCCCACTGTGGAGATATTATGCTTGCGTGTTTCGATTAATCAGATGTTTCTCACCCTTTCTTCGAAACGCCACTGTTGTCAGAGAGGGAAATATATTTTGTACTGTCCATACTATCGTTCGACCGTTGTCACTTCTACGGTATAGATATATTTTCTGTTCTTGTTTGACAGATAGAATTCGCCTTTTAAAAAATATTTGGTTTTACCCTGGGTTCCTTGATAAGTGGGTTATGAAATGTCATCGATTTTGTCGGGCATCTTGTTTCGTCATTGGAGGGAAATTAAGGTGGCTATCCTGAAATTGGAGGCGCCAAATTTGAATTACAATAAAATATCCTTTTTTGTTGGATTGAATTCGAAACCAATCGGTTAGCGTAAAATTGAAAAACGTGCGAGTGATTGATACATATTTGTTATTTATATTCCCTAGTTCGCACAAGTATCTCGAAAACTTCTGAGAGTTTCAAAGTTTACGAAAATAACAAGTTTTTAACATTTTTTATTGATTCTGAATGTTGGTCGTAGTTGATAATAATTATCAAATTGAATGAACTGATGAGAAAGTAAATTTTACACAAAGTAATGAGGCGTTTCAAAAAAAGAAAAGGTGGAAGAATCACATAATCTGAGATTTGAAATATGTTCAAAAGATTCAAAGACTAATCTCAAATATCTATTGTAACAATAGTTGAATAAATTGCACCCTTCAAAGAGAAATTCTTTTCAAGTCGAATGAAAGAAATCAAAACAACTCTTTCTGATGTTGACATTATTCCAGAATCTCAGGTGCAAGAAAAAAGTGTGATTTGTAGTATGCTTGATTTTATTCTAAAATGTGAGAATGTGAAATGGGGTAAATGATTAAAATGATAGATAGATAAATATTTATTCGTCCTTGAAGTTATGTCAAATACATATAAAAAGTTCAGACTAGTCACTGACATTCACTCTGCTTTGTTCACAAAACTAACTCATATTTCATCGACAACATTTCTAATACTTTCAGAAATAATTTATGAGTAGTCAAATACTGTTATTTATGATAAGTCAATGTTTTATTTTATGAATTTCAGTCATTTATGCATTGTTTCATAAGTAGTAATTTGCAATTTCTTTATGTAGAAAAAATTTAACATTTCTAAATATGTAAGCGATACGAACCGATGTAACAGCAAGGGTTCTGACAAATTCCCATTTTTTCAATTTAGTGCCCTCTGGTGTGGAGAAAATGAGAAAGTTTTGTCATTATCATTAAAATGCAAATATTTCAGTATACTCAAGCTATTCATAAGAAAAAAAAATAATATTTTTAAATAGATGGGAAAATATTTTTAAAAAATTGCTATTTTCAATTTTTTTTTAATTATCTCTTGAAACTTTGTTTATGTGTATAAAATTGAATTCTAAGTGACTTTTTCAAATAACTTTTTTTGATATCTTGCCATCTTACCCCTTTTTTGCCTTTGCATTACAATTTTTTTCATTTTGCCGCCATTCTAGCGATCACGTGACATATGTCAAAATCGATTTTAAGGTTATCCGACATGCACAAACTTCTCCCCAGAATATTTTTTCCAATACTCCAATAATAAAAATTTTTCCCATATGGTACATACTTTTTGGTGGTCACTATATATATATATATATATATATATATATACATATATATATATATATATTGTTATGATTTGTAAAAGTATTGTGGTATAATATATATATTTCTTTTATAGAAAAATTATAGTATTGAAAAAATATTTCCTGGCTATTTATACCTTCCTTTGTTACCTTTTATTTCTTTTCAGCTCAGTCGGTCTATTGTTCCTGGAGCAGAAACATCTCTCTCTCATAAGCGGGTTCCAATGGGCAATGAAATTACCGATTTGTAAAATTGGGCAATGAAATTACCAATTTGTAAAATTGGGCAATGAAATTACCAATTTATGAAATTGAACAATAAAAAATTTTTTTTTTTTTTTATAGAATAACTTTAATGTGAAGTTAAAACCAATAAATCATAACTGATTTTTCAAAACATGAAAATATTTCAAAACTTCCTATTATTATCCTAACCTGGGAGATAACTACCTTAAAATATAAATTTGTTATCACAATATAACAGTTCTTCAAAATTTCAAATGATAATATTCCCACAATTCGAAATTAACAAGTCTACTGCATTGCGCAAATGAACGCTCCTGTGTACTAACGAATCGAACCAAAGAAACGCACTGAGTTCTATGGTTACAGGTCACAGAACGTAAACACGGATGACAGGGGATAATGTTCTGACGTAAATAATTGTCTATGGCGATAGAATGTAAAAACTAACCACAATGAAGGGATCATGCAGCAAAATAAAGTTCTGGAGGGTATTTGGTATTTGCGATCAGTGCTTGCCTGCTTGGAAAATATTGATTGTGCACAACACACACAGTGAAAGTTAATAAAAAACGGGTACTACCTTATGTGGTGGGTAGACGGAACTCAGCTCCCTTTGCTTCTCAAATCGGCTACCTTATTTACCTTGACGTAAGTGTATTTTTAAGAACTCATCTGGTTTGGCTTTTCAAATCAGCTACCGAATCTATTTTCATGTAGGTGAATGGCAACCTATCAATCTTGAAAATATTTTCTTGTACAATATTTACTCTGCAACCTTTGTTTTTAACTCAGTATTTGCTTATTCCATATTAATATGTTTTTTAAAAAGAAACTGATTTTCTTTCATCAAAATTTCAAAAAACATTTTCCTCTTCAAATCAAAAAAATCTCCTTCCTTTATTCATCACCTGGGAAACTCTCCTCATTTTATTATTTCTATTTTTCGCCAATCCCTTTCTTGATTTCATACAAATATAACTGTCCACACAAATTACTTCTATTTTACTATAAAACAGCCTATTATCTATCATTTTCTTATTTAAATATCACATATTTTTTTTCTTTTCATGTTTCAAAATGTCTCTAAAAAATTATCCCCTTTTGTCATCGCATAAATTGATATTTCATGTATCCAAAGTACAACGTGTTTCATAAACAATTCTGTAAATTTTTTAGATGAATGAAGTTTAATATCACTTATGATTTTTGACTTCCAACTTCTGAAAGTAATACAGCATTGGACGAAACTAACCGAAACCCATCAAAGATTTATCAAACCACATATGAGACACTTCCGATCATCTGAGCTGAGTTGAAATAGTAAAAGTTGTAAAAATGAAAATATTTAAAAAATAAATACTTTATAGCAGTTTTTTTTAAGTATCAAGTTTCCAAAGTTTCACCAATTTACTACTGTAAAATTCAATATCATAACAATATATATATATATATATATATATATATATATATATATATATATATATATATATAAAATATATATAAAAGAAATAATTATTGAAGAAAAATATTAGAATTCTTCCTCAAAAAACTCCTTTGCACTGTAGTATGGTCTGGAGGAGAACAATTCTTTTAGGGCAAGTCTGAAGTGATCATATAGAATAATCTCCCTTATATGTTTTGGTGAATGATTGAACATTTTTCGTCCATTATAGAATATTGAATCTTTTAACAGATTCGATTTTGGAATTGGAAGATTTAGTTGGTTATTACTGGTTTGACGTGTAACATGATGAATCGGATTACTAGGGAACTTACTCTTATGTTTGTGTTACACGGGCGTAGCCAGGTTTTAGTATTGGGGGGGTTCAAGATAAGTATGAAAAAAAAACAGAAGGTTAATTCATTTATTATTGCTAATATCTTAACTTTTCGGGGGGGGGTTGAACCCCCAAAACCCTTCCCCTGGCTACGCCCGTGTTGTGTATGAGAGACGCAGTTTCCATTATAAAAATTGAAACAACTGTGAGTATTTTGTGTGTTCTAAAAATCTCTCTTGATAATTAAAAAGCTACAGCTCCGATCAAAAAAAGTTGAATTAGGAAATTGTAGGCAATAAAAAGATCTATCAATTGAATAACTCATAGATTTTTGATATCATTGATACTTATCGAGTTATATCGGGAAAACCGTAAAAAAACGTGTTTTCTATAACTCGTTTATTGTAAGGTATTGAAAATTGTTATTTACAGTGTTGTGTAGCCTATGGCAAGCCAAAAAAGTCATTTTCAAAAAAATTGATGAATATTGATTATTTTTCAAAATATATGAAGTTTTCTCAAAAAAGATGCTCTCTCAATATGGCTACTCTTGCTCGGGGAATGATGCTACAGTAACGATTCAGGGCCTATTTTTTTCTGTGAGAGTTGTACTTTCATATTATAGAATAAGTATATTGATTTTATTTATTTTAAGTGTCAAAAAATTACTTTAAAAAATTGCATAATGTTTTTACATGTTTTTTTTTAAATAAATTTCTTAATTTTGATTTTATAGAAATGACTTTCATGAAAATAGATTTCTAGCATGACTTCACGAATTAAAAAAATTGAATTCCCACTTTCACTAGGAGCCGAGATATTTTTTTTATTTCAAAAGGATCTGGAAGACGCAATAATCATCGTACAGCAGTCACCTTCATGGATATTGAGGTTAAATACCTATATTTTCGATAACAAAATACTAGGTTATGTCTAGTTCATTTGCAGTATTATTAATTGATGAACAAAGTGAGGCGTGCAGGCGCGGAGCGATGCAATTTTAAGAGGTGCGTTTCAATTTAACGTCTGTCGTCCGATAACGGACGATGTATGACGTCATAGTTGTTTCGTCGGGCGATATCTGTCGGATTGAATTTTGAAACGCTCTCCTAAATCGTGGGGTAATAGTTGACGGTCGGACGTTCCACTCAAGAATTTTGAAACGATGGAATGAAGTTTTCGGACAAGACGTTCTAATATCGAAACGCTTCATAAGAAAAGTTAAACGTCTGACGCACGTCGGACGTAATATTGAAACGCACCTTAGCAGGTGGCGCAGTGGGGATAGAAATACTGTTGACATTAAAGACACTTTCGTCCTGACAGTGTTATTGAAAAAGAAAAGTTATTGGTTCAATTTCAATTTCAGGTACTAGTGTACATTGCAAAAGAAAACGTACGTGAACAACAAGCCGAGATAATCAATATATTTCAAGCACAAGCCACTTTGAACGCACGAAATAAGTTTTCAGTGCTATCCCCACTCCGCCACCCGCTACAGCTATCGCGATCCGCGCCTGCGCGCCTCACTTTATTCATCAATTAATAATACTGCAAATGAACTAAACATATCCTAGTATTTTTTTATTGAAAATATAGGTATTCGACCTTAATATCCATGAAGGTGACTGCTGTACGATGATAATTGCGTCTTCCAGATTCTTTTGAAATAAAAAATTTATCTCGGCTCCTAGTGATCGTAGGAATTCATTTTTTTTCTGAATGCTTGAAATCATGCTAGGAATCCATTTTCATGAAAGTCATTCATATGAAAACAAAATTGAGCAATGTATTTAAAAAAAAAAACATTTTAAAAGATTGTGCAATTTTTTTAAAGTCATTTTTTGACCCTTAAAATTCAAAAAATCAACATACTCATTCGATAATATGAAAGTACAACTCTTACAGGAAAAAATAAGCCATGAATCGTTACTGTAGCATCATTCCTACAGCAAGAGTAGCCATATTGAGAGAGCATCTTTTTTGAGAAAACTTCATGTATTTTGAAAAATAATCAATATCTATCAATTTTTCAAAGAAAGTCTTCTTTGGCTTGGCATAGGCTTGGTAAGTAACTTGAATACCTTACAGTTAACGAGTTATAGAGAACCCGATTTTTCACGGTTTTTCCGATATAACTCGAAAAGTATCAATAATATCGGAAAATTATAAGTAATACAATTGATAGATCTTTTTGATACCTACAATTTCCTAATTTGACTTTTTTCGGTCAGAGCTGTAGTTTTTTAGTTATCAACAAAAAAACGCTTTTCGCAACTTTGCCAATTTTTTAGGTTATGTTCGGTAATCACGAACGAGTCGCATGAAATAGAAACTCATGCTGAATTTCAATTTTGTATACGCTCATATTTTTTGTTTTCGGATATTAATTTTTGCACGCACGTTTTCCTATTGCTTGGACTACTAATGTCAAATTGCATACAGGGACTCTAGACTAGACTACACTGAAACAAATTTTTGGTTAGAGTAGCAAAAAATAATGTTACGGTAACCATATACTTCTGTCAGTATAGGCACAACCAGATATATAATTACACTAACCATCTCAAAATTGTTAAGTGAATATGGTTGAAGTAACGAAACAAAAGATGATCAAAACGCCGTTAAATAAAAAAAAGATTTCAGAGTTGTGGGTTTGAACCGTCCATGTATTCAATTTATTGTTTGGTAGCGAACAACACTAACCATGGGGCAACGGGGGCTTCGTAGAAGGTAATGTAAAAATGTGTTATATATACAATTGAATTATAAGAGCGCGTAAATCATAATATGGAAAAACAATAATTATTGTGGATGAAATATTCGCATTGTCTTCACTTGATGGAAATCCATTGTATATAACACTAAGGTAATACACGATTAAATATTCACGAAATTTATTATACTCGCGACATGTTTCGCTACACTGTAGCTTTATCAAGCGATTTTGGCATCATAACTAAACGAGGATTGTCTTCTACTTTTTCAATTAATTTTTCATCCTCGCTAACAATAATAGGTATCGTATCTATAACTGAATTTCTCAGTTTTGGATAGTGATAACAATTATTGCTGAAATAAATTCTTGTTTTGTCGAAACTATTGAATAACATTGTTCAGTCAATTGAATTGTATTATCAAAATAACAATATTTCTATAACAATTTGCATATTGTTCTTGTAACGATGAAGTTTTGTTCTTTCAACTGAAATGTATTGTCACACTAACAATCTTTCGATAACAATTTCCATATTGTTCCTGTAGCAATGCAACAATCAGTAGTTTGGTATATTTCATTGAAAATTATTGCTACCCTAACAAGAAAATTGTTAACCAAGTCGTTTTGTTATAACTTATAACAATATTATTTCTTTCAGTGTACTGACTTCAATCCATCTACGACATACAAATTGCCTCCTGAGGTACAAAATCGTATGTGTGTTCATGCTCACCTCCCTCCCTCTTTGTTCTCATGTAGTTCTATCTTACCCAGTTTATTTTTTTCTTTTGACAATTATTATCAAGTTATTTGTTAAATAGGCTATGTATCTGTAGCTAATGGATTAGTTTAGTGCTGTTGAAAATACTATATTTGACGCGATGAAATTAAAATATAAATCAGAACTAGTAAATCAGTGTTTTTTTAATCCATCGATAAATGACAGATATAGATTATTTAAATTTAGCGCGGAACGTCTTTAGTCTCCGGCTCCTCTGTGACGTCACTCCACATGTCTGAGATCGCCACACCACAAATAATTACGTGTTAGATCCTTAGCCGCGCCAAGGCACACAAATGTAGTACTTTTAGGTCCAACTAAGTCACGCCTCATTAGTTTGCACCACTTCTTCCTTTTATTCATGTCGTTTGGTACATGAAAAAACAATTTATTGGGGTTTTTAATTGTAGCGCTTTTACACATAGGCACGATACAATATTTGTAGGTTATTTTTTTAATTTCAGTCATGAACTCGAACGGCGCAAGTGATTGTAAACCGATAAATTTGTAAGCACTCTGCGAATGTGCGAATACCAGTCGCCTCATTCATGTGGCGTGACGTCACACAATGGCGTAGGTTCTATCAATCAATCAATCAATCAATCAATTTATTTCATGAACGGCAGCGGTTACATAAATTTGTACATGTAAAATTGTAAATTAGGTACAAGAAATTAACAAAAACCCTACAAAAGATAATCTTGTCCGTAGGGATTGATGTTAATTTTATTTTCTAAGCCTGAAGGTGTTGTTCGTGCTTTCTCGATAGACTGAGATTAACAGGATTGCACTGCTTACATAAAAAGTGATAAATACTAGTACACAGTAAAAAGTGGGTGGAAAAATACATGACAAAATGTAATAAATACCATGATCAATCTAGTATTATAACTTGATTGTACAGGTAATTCAAAATTTTAATGTAAAATTAAGTAAATGTCCTCCATTTCTCCCGTGTTTTACAGTGAGCATGTAATTCAATGCTTTATTACATGTAATTTCCGCTGGTTTACATGATGACTGTAAACTAATGTGATAATCAGTAAAACGACGTATTGTTACAGCGAAATGACGCCAATTTACAGAAAATTACAGGTAAAGTGTAAATTCTACTTCGTTAAAAAGTAATTCTCCATAACGCTATTGCCATGCGCCCTACCGGCATTCGGCCCAATCCTCCTCATTCACAGTTCATATTGGTAGGATGAACATAGGCATCTGGCGAAGGTAGTTTTTAAAAACAAACAAGCCGTCTTTTGTGTTTTATGTAAGTGAGTGCCAAATTGTCATCGGATTATGTATCAGGTGAGTAAATAGGTACTGAGAAAAAAATATGAAACATTCATCATGAAATTATAGTCATTTTTTCATTTTGTAGAAAATCGAATTGAAACTTTCGTTGTCGCAGACCCAACTGTGAGATAATTTTGAGAATTTATTCGACATTCAAATCTCAAGTGGATAGATATCATCTCAATTCGACCATGAAATCGGAGAGTGTGCAATCTTATTAAGTCAGCTGAACTATTTAGTTAATTTCCAAGTTGAAGTATAGAGAAGGATATTTTGTTAAATAATTGTTTTTGTTACAACATTCAAATGATTTGACAGTTTGAGTTATTTTCCTTCAATATATGACAATATATTATAATGTTATGATGAATAAAGTATCATTAATACTGATTTTATGTCTTTTTTGCAGATTCCCCCCCCGCTTTGATATTAAGGAATTATAACCCTATACGTAAAGTTGATTGAAACTACTTGAGAACATTGGTGAAGACACCTGAACAGACATAAAGTATAACAATTTCCGTCAGATCTGTAATTAGGGGAAAAATCACATTAAAATAAAAGTGATTATCGGGGAATATATGGAAAAGCACATTTGATGTATGTAAAAATTTATATTGATCCAAGTTTAATTAACAACAAAAATTGTATTTTTCCGCACAAATACTTGTATATATATCTAATAATACATATTAAAGCATGTATGTCAATTGGCACTACAGACTTGAATATAATGGTAAAAACACCTAATCAAACATGTAGAAATCGCCATTAAATCTGGAATAATGGAGAAAATTACATAAGTATACAAGTGATAATCCATGGAATATATTGGAAATTCACATTTGAAGTCAAGTTATGACTTCACATTATATTACATGAGGTATGTAACTTTACATGTATATGCATGGCAACGCATTACCCATATGGGATCATGTAATCTGATGGAAACAATATTTACAGTGTAAGAATTCTACATACAGGGTGGGCCAATGGAAACTTTCCACCCTAATTTGTTGGATTTCAAATCAAAATTTTGAAAAACGCTCGAACACGTCGATATTTGTTTTGAGGGGGAACTAATTTTCAGTTTTTTTCACCCTCGTAACTTGAACCCTGTAGCGGGGGGGTGAACAACCCTCTAAATTTGAATGGGGAAAAGGGGTCGTGCCATACCTCTTTTTGAAGGTCTCATTGAGTTCTTCATGACCCTATAATTTTGCCTTATTATTGTCATCGATAACGAAATGACAGGTTGTCAAACTCTTGGAAATAGACTACTTATTTTCTGAATAAAAATACCAAATAATTAGAGGTGGACACGTCAAATTTAAATTCCAAGCTGTTCAAAATGTCAGCCATGAACATTCGTGCTATAATAAAATCACCCCGGTTTTCTTAGGCGTGACATTAGGGAACAGACAATAATTAAAAATAAACTCAGCCGCAGGAATTTTAGTATTCGCCTATTGACATAAAAACTAACAGAAACATCCGATTTTTTGGCCGTTGAAGAAAAAAGTATGTTTGTACAAACTTTATTTCTACTAGACATGGTCGCACCATCATTTACATAGCGTTAGTTCGAGAGTTTATAGCGAAATTTGAAGTATGGTTTACACTGTAGCTGAGCGGGTCGAATTGGTGTCTATTTATTTCAAAAACAATGACTGTGCAAGACAAACAGCACGACTATTTAATGAAAGGCATCGGGATAAAAATGTTTCACATACTTACATTAGACAACTGATGGAGAAGTTTTTGGAAACTGGAACAGTGCAGAACCAAAAGGGTAATCCGGTTCGTGTCGTTAGGAATGAAGCCGTGCAAATCGCAGTTTTAGGGCACATTACAATGGATCACACATTGAGTACGAGGCAATTGGCCGAAGTTTCTGGTGTTTCACGAACAAGCGTTAGAAGAATTTTGAAGGCCCACAAATTTTACCCCTACAAGATAAAACTGCTTCACGAACTTAATGAGGATGATTATGATCGACGGTTACAATTTGTAGAAGAAATGAGTGAACACTGTATTGGCGATCCAAATTTCCTGTATAATATCTGCTTTTCAGATGAATGTTCCTTTTTTCTAAATGGATTGGTCAATCGACACAATTGTCGATACTGGAGCGATTCAAACCCACATTTATTTAGAGAGAGCCATACTCAACATCCTGAAAAGTTGAATGTCTGGGCAGGTATTTTAGGAAAGCACATCATTGGGCCATTCTTTTTGCAAGGCAATCTGACGGGGCAGCTGTATCTTACTTTGCTTCAAGAAAGTATTTTTCCTAGAATAAGGGAGGTCATTGCCGAAGATAACAACTTGACACACAATAATTTTTTTTCCAACACATTTTGCAGCACCCGTTCGGAACTTTCTAGGCGAAAATTTTCGAGGACATTGGATAGGCCGTAGAGGATCTATTGAGTGGCCTGCAAGGTCTCCTGATCTTTCTCCTCTTGACTTCTTTCTCTGGGGCCATTTGAAGTCTACTATTTATAACAGCCGGCTTCTCTTCAAGTTCTGCAAGAACGCATAACTGTAGAGTGTCAAAGAATAACTGCTGATATGTTGCAGAATGTTGGAGACGCGATAGAGGCTCGATTTTATTATTGCATGAATGTTAATGGCCGACATTTCGAACAGTTTGTACGATAACTTTGACGTGTACACCTGATTATTAAACTTGAAACTTTAATTATTTGGTATTTTTATTACGAAAACAATAGTCTCATACCAAGATTTTAACAACCTGTCATTTTGTTATCGATGAAAATAATAAGGCAAAATTATAGGGTCATGAAGAACTCAATGAGACCTTCAAAAAGAGGTATGGCACGACCCCTTTTCCCTATTCAAATTTTGAGGGTTGTTCACCCCCCAGCAACAGGGTTATATCTACGGGGGTGACAACCACTGAAAATCAGTTCCCCCTTAAATCAAATATCAACGTGTTCGAGCGTTTTCTACAATTGTGATTTTCAATCCTACAAATTAGGGTGGAAAGTTTCCATTGGCCCACCCTGTATATAAAATATGGTTAGTATGAAAAATAAATCTAAACAGTAATAACACCTTTCACATGATAAATATTGAAGAAAATTATGCATATTTATATAAGTAGTATAGTAATAAAAAGTAATAACACAATTAACATCATATATATTAACGACAAATTTACAAATATACGTTTATTTTTTTTATGATTTATAGGCGTTTTTCATATCAATAAGGTCATGTAGTTTCATTCGATCTATACTCGTGATATATTTCTTTAATTTTTTTTAAATATGAAAACGGAAGATGATTGTCTAAGTTCTGAACTCAAGGTGTTGAAGAGTCTGGGTCCAAGGTAAGAGTAGCATCGTTGCCCAATAACTTTATAGGATAGAGGTATAGCTGAATATTTGTTGGTGTATGAATTTATTCTTCCAAGCGCAACTTCAAAGTCCCATAACTTTTTCGTTTCTAGAGATATTTCAATGATTCTTTCATATTTTTGCTTCATTTTACTTAAATTTTTAGATTTATCCATTATAAAAAAATGAAAACTAGTCCATTCAACAATCTTTCCCAAGCTGATGACTACTACTCAATCCTAGATTAGGTAGCTCAGCCAGAGTCCGCACAGTTTTGTTTTTTCCAATTCAAGTCACTGCAGAATATGAGCATTAAACTTGAATAAATTATTCGTTTGACAATGTTACAAGTATGACGTGGGCAAAATATTTTGAAAATACGGTATTGAATAAAAAGTAATGTCACGGAAGCTAAACTTACCCCCTTTGTGTGAATTCTCATGATGTTCTCCTAACATTATAGGATTTTCCCATAGGTATAAGAACTAGAAAAGAAAGAAAGCTTTCATCAGAGAGCTAAATATATTGTAAATTCAAGATAATAATAATGAGACTGCCAAAACGATATAGTAATAGTAATATAGTAATAGTAATAGTAATATTTATTTATCAATATATGTATCAGCATAACATTTTCATACAGGTAATTTTACATTTACAAATATTAATAAATAAATGATTGAAACCGCATGGATATAGAATCCGCTCGCGGTCGACATACATGTAGATATCTACTTACATTCACACACATTCACACACACAGACATATTTATTTACTGACATATATAGATGTAGATGTTATATCAGAATATTGGTATGAATATAAATAACAATATAAACAAAGGAGAGTTAATTAATAATTTCTAGAAGTCGATGAATATCTGTTCTTGACTTTTGAAACATATGCTTTTTTATTTTTGAGATGAACACCTTGTGGGAATTTATCGACTTGATATCAGATGGCAACATATTATAAAGTTTTGTACCCATGTAAATGAAGCTTCTTTGGATTAATGTTTTATTCACTACAGGTAATGTTATTGAGGAGTGTTTGTACATTACTAAGTTCATGGGTTGAACCGCGTTGAGAGTTTATAACTCGACGTTTCGGCTCCTGCTTTGGAGCCATTTTCAAGAGTCGTGGTCTTGAGAGATATCAAGGTCTCAACCTGCCTACTCCTTGATCTCAAAAGACGATCCGATGTTGGTTGCACTGTAGTATTTATAGGTGGTTGGCTACCTGGAGGTGGGCGGGTCTTACGGGTTTTCTCGTTTGTCTTGTCTGCTGGTGCCTGCTGTGTAGTTGGAGTTAATGGGATAATAATTGATTGCGGATAAGTTTCACGTGGCCTGGTGATTACGGTTGGAAGAAGGGGCTTCCAAATGGGGTTCAATTTACGGCTATCATCTTTAATGTTCAGGCAATCAGGCCGTTTTTCGATTTCGATGGCTTCTCTGATAAAACGAGAAGTTCTTGAACGTACTGGGGCGATGGTTTTCGTTTTCTCGAAATCTATGGGGTGACCCGTTTGGATGAAATGAAGAGCTAATGCGGAGCTGGTGTCTCGATTTCTAACTGAAAGGGAGTGTTGATAGGATCGAAAATGGATCTGTTTCGAAGTTTCTCCTATATAAGAGTGGGGGCAGATAGAACAGGGAATTTCGTAAATACCATGGTCTTCGTTGGGAATTTTGTCTTTTGTTGGTCTGATGAGGTGTGATAGTTTTTGTTCTGTGGTAAAGATGGTTTTGATATTTGCTTTTCTGAAAAGTCGACTGATTTTGTCCGTCACCCCTTTGATGTAAGGGAAGAAGACTTTGGATGGACGGTCTTCAACTTCTGGTTCGTTTTTGGTTACTAATGGTTTCTGAAGCTGTTTTTGGATGTTTCTGTCTATGTGGTCTGGTCTGTATCCGTTTTGTAGGAGAGCTTGTTTTACGTTGTGAAGTTCGGATTGTTCGAAACAGATCCATTTTCGATCCTATCAACACTCCCTTTCAGTTAGAAATCGAGATACCAGCTCCGCATTAGCTCTTCATTTCATCCAAACGGGTCACCCCATAGATTTCGAGAAAACGAAAACCATCGCCCCAGTACGTTCAAGAACTTCTCGTTTTATCAGAGAAGCCATCGAAATCGAAAAACGGCCTGATTGCCTGAACATTAAAGATGATAGCCGTAAATTGAACCCCATTTGGAAGCCCCTTCTTCCAACCGTAATTACCAGGCCACGTGAAACTTATCCGCAATCAATTATTATCCCATTAGCTCCAACTACACAGCAGGCACCAGCAGACAAGACAAACGAGAAAACCCGTAAGACCCGCCCACCTCCAGGTAGCCAACCACCTATAAATACTACAGTGCAACCAACATCGGATCGTCTTTTGAGATCAAGGAGTAGGCAGGTTGAGACCTTGATATCTCTCAAGACCACGACTCGAGGAGTAGGCAGATAGAGGCCTCGCAGTCACACTCTTGAAAATGGCTCCAAAGCAGGAGCCGAAACGTCGAGTTATAAACTCTCAACGCGGTTCAACCCATGAACTTAGTAATGTACATATATATATATATATATATATATATGTGTTCAATTGTTTGGCTCTTATTTCGATACTGCTGAGTTATCAGTGTTTTGTAATATATTTGCCTCAAGTCATGCATGCCACTCAAATTATATAATGATTCGGTTGAATACCGATAAGGTTTATCAAATATAATTTTGAGAATCCACTTCTGAGTCACTTCAATTGTATTCCGCAGATAATTTGATGAACCACCCCACGCAATGATTCCATAATTTAAATGAGGCAGTACCAGTGCATAATACAGACACTTGAGTAGTGTGATATTACAAAATGTTTTGCATAACTTAAATTTGGGGATTAGGCATCTTAATTTTTTGTTTACGTTATTTGTTTGGATGTCCGTCCCACCTCAAGTGGCAATCCAAATAAATTCCGAGGTATTTTATATCTTTTCTACATTGGGGAGTTCACAGAAGAGATTTCTAATTGATTGTATGTTGGGAGTCCGTTTGAGTTGCTACAGAAGGGAACGAAAAAAGTTTTGTCTCCATTTACCGTCAATAGCTTATGACCAAAAAAATCAGTGACCATTCCAAAATCTCCTTCAATTTTCTTTCTCAAATTATCCCAATTTGTGTCTTCATAGAATACAGCTGTATCATCAGCAAAACTAATGATATCTCCTTTGATCGGTAGGAGGAATAAGTCATTGATATATATAGTAAACAACATAGGTCCCAATACAGTACCTTGAGGCACTCCATAATTGACTTTTTTGAAATTACTGTAAGTTTCACCATTCTTAACGCATTGGTGTCTATTTTCTAGATAACTTTGATTGAGACTTAAGCTACTGCATCTGAAACCAATGTTATTCAGAGCGATAAGTAATTTTTCATGGCTGACAGTATCGAAGGCCTTTGCCAAATCAACAAAAATGCAAATTGCAGGTTTAGCTTCATCTACGGCTCTATAAATTTTAGTTGTGAGGTATGCAATTGCATCTTGGGTTGATCTGGCTTCTCGAAACCCAAACTGTCTACTAGATGATATCTCGTACTTATTGAGATATCCCAATACTCTTGATTTTATTATTTATGTATCTTCTATCAACTTTTCCTGTGTAGTAGTGTAACAAGTCCGGAAAATACTGTTTTTTTGGACGAGTAGACCAAATTCTAGGACGAGCCTTTGGTGAGTCCTGGAAGTCTGCGAGTCCAAAAAACTGTTTCCGGGCAACTATTTTTTCGGCAACCATGTAGAATAACAAACCAATGAGATGCATTTAGTCTAAGAAACGAAGGGAGGTCGAGCTCCACCCATCTGTTAACCGGATGACACATACTTTTTATGAAGTTATATAAATATACGTATACAGTGAGTTTCAAAAATTTGCACCATATAGAAACTTTTTTATTATCGATTTGTCAGAAAATTTTATTCCTCATAAAAATTGGTGCATTACAGAAAACTTGTATTCAAGTTATCAAAATTCTAAATTTCCAAACAGTTTACAGGGGGGAACAAAAAATAGAATTTTGATCAAGAGTAAACTACCCTGGCTGTGATCCCAAATTTAAATATTTCGAACATTTTAGTTCTTATTTGTATTATATATTGAAATTCGAACAGAAGATAGGTACCAAGAGAAACCCTAATTCTTATTAATATTAATATTTATGTTAAAATTCGACCCAGGTAGCACATCATATCGGCTGAATGTTGGTTCCATATTGGGCCAATATAGATATATTGTAAATGAAAAATCAATATTGGTACAATATGGGTGAATATTCAAAAAACCATAATATGTTAATAATATTGGTGGAATATTGGTTGAACTAGTTTTGAATGTAGATCATCACACGAAATATTGGGTCAATATTGGTTGAATAATTTCTACCAATATCGATAATACAATATTGGTTATATATTGTTTTCCACATCTAGAATTAATATTGCAATCTAAATATTCCAGTCATTTCGATTATAGGGGAAAAAAACTATATTGTATTTCCAAGTTTGTTAGAATATTGGTTGAATATCATTTCTACATTATTAGACAAATTGTAATAACTCATATTGAGTCAATATTGGTTGAATGATATTTACCAATATCGATAAAACAATATTGTCTTCACATCGTTTTTAACATCTAGAATAAATATCGCAATCTCAATATTCCCCTAATATCGATTCTAGGAATAAAACCTATATTGTATCTTCAAGTGTAATTACACATTGGTTGAATATCATTTCGCCAATATTCAACTAATCTTATTAATTAATATTGGGTCAATATTGGTTTAATAATATTTATCGATATCGTTAAAACAATATTGTCTTGATATTGTTTCCTACATCTAGATTGAGATGAAATTTCAATACTGGCCGAATATTCAATGAAATATATTGAAATTATATCATGATCAATCCTGGATAAAAATCCGCTAGGTGGTTCTACATATAGAACGTCTTCTAAAACCTACGAAAGTATATTAAATCAACTAAAAGACATTCTATATTTTACCAAGGTATATTGACATCCATCAATATATCCAAATGATATTGTAGCAATATCGATAAATATTGTACCAATATCGATAAATATTTTGAGGCCATTATTGCTTCAAGAATATTTCACCAAAACTATTTTCAAAATATTTTTTCTCTCAAGTTATATAGGGTCTTTCTCAATATCTATCAGATGTAGTTCAATGTCCAGCGTGGCTTTTGCCGGGGAAGTAGTTGTTTTCTGTTAGATATTACAAAAAAGTAACTTCAATTTTATCGTAGGGTTTTTCCATTTCCAGAGGAGTCATGTATTGATTCAATTTTCGATTGAGAATATTTCTCTTTAAAAAATTCAAACAATATTCGACCAATATCGCAAAATGTTCACATTTTACTTCTCAACAATATAACTATTGAATATCGTGCCAATATTGTCAGAATATTGTATCAGCGATATTACCAATATCGCCGAACATTTTGAGGCCAATATTAGTTCAAGAATATTTCGCCAATATTATTCAAGTAATATTGGACCAATATCGCCAAATGTTCACATTGTTTTTTTCTCGCCAATATTGCATTTCAAATATTTCGCCAATATGTTCACAATATTGTACCAATATTTTACCAATATAGCTGTGCTACTTGGGAAGTGCTACTTTCCCAAAGAAAAAGTGTCCGGGTAGTGAACACTTCTACTATATTCCCTTCGCCTCACACGTCACATATTTAAGGATGTTCATTAAATGATTGATTAATTACTGACAATAAACCGATTAAAAATTTCGCTTGTGACGTAGAATTCATAAAAGTGTCGAATAGAGGGAAATGCCTGTTTGTGTGGAGAAAGCTAGCTCTTGTCTTAGCTGGAGAAAATTGAAATTCATAAGTTTTAAATATCAACCTATTTATAATAATAATAATAAATATGTGGGTGGGATAATTCCCCACGTATTAATCGAATTTCAAAACAATATCCACGTACTTCATTGTATAGAACACAAATAATATACCATTCTGCAAATATCGAACGACTTATCATTGAAAGTTGTTCTTTCAGTATGTCAACGAGCGATTCAATTCTATGCATTCAATATCCCACAAGCGGAATTGAAAGGATTACATGCACGAAAAGACAACTGAGCTCTTATTTCTCACAGAATTCTTCCGGTGCATTGAATCTGACGTTGATTAAAAGAGACCTACTATTATTCCCCGTATAAAAACACCTACCCGAGGCAGAATTTCATATCTTTTCAAGACAAGCAAGAGAGCATGTAAATAAACACAATAATATATTTGACTGCCTGGTGAGATATAAGGCGACCAAATGCTGTTATAGTCCGTGCGTGGCTGGGTATTTAACGTTTTGTAAAAGTAAGACATAGTTGGCGGGATTGGATTACAAGTGGCATTGTAAATTTTTCTCAAAAGCGTTTAATTTATTACTTCACTGAGTTGTGTCACAGTTATCTCCCCATCACGTTGCTTTGTGTGGTAGCAGTCGACAAGGACGTAACTATAAGACTGTCAGGGGGCAGAGAGTTCATAACTACAGGATGTCTCGTCAAAGGCAATCCACAATTTGTTGCTGACTTTTTCTTATTTCGGGTGGATAAAATTTTCATTGCGGAAAATACACTCACCGGCAAAAAACCAGCCACTAAAAACTGGCCGCAAATTCAAAGCTGGCTTCCTCTCGAACCGCTACTTTGATTCTTATGTTTCTTTTTTTAAATTGTAGAATAATTCCTTAGTAACAATTCCATGTCAGAAATTTTTATTGAGATTTGAATTTGAGCGTATACGGGGTCACAGCATAAGTAACAATCAGCACTGACACTCTGACTGGCGGGAAAAGTTCGCGCACACCCTTTGCGTCGATGAGTCCGCCATTTTGCGAGGTGTCGGTCCGGATTATTGTGTTTGAATTTGTTGAATTCAGGAAGTGAATATTGTGAGGGAGATACAGATAATGTATTGCTGAAAATTTCAGATTTTCCCAAGAACAATGAAGTGTCAGACTCAGAACCCAAAGAAGTTGTTCATAATCATAAATTTGCTGTAATGGACACTGATTATCAAACTAATGATGTGCTTCAGCAAAATATTATGAAATATATTTGCGGATATTAGATTAAAAAATCATTGGGAACTTACGGATGCCCAAGAATGATTTTATTCATTTCATTTCCTCCTTGGAATAAGTATGCTTTCAAAGCAATTTTGAGAAATTCATATTAGGAAAAAATGTAATTGCAGGATTTGTATCTGTATTCCAACAATTTATGTATACCCACCCATGTAAAAACTTCCCAATGTCACACCTCTTGAGGTTATATGCTAGAGTAATATTATTTTATACATTGAAGTATATTAATAGGAATGTCAAATGTCAGAAAAATATTGAGAAAAAAAGAAGAAAGAACAAAATTATAATATGGAGACGTGAATAAATATCTGAAAAAGGAATATTGGTATTCATATTTTATTTTCCTTTGACAGTTGCTATCAGCTGGCTTCTTTCGAAAACCTGAAAGCACCCCTACTACTGAAATATTTCATTCGGGGGTCGATCAGATTCTATGAATATTAAAAAAGCACCCCACAAAGAATGTGTAAAAGCTACTTAGATTCATTACAGTTCAGTGTTGTTTCGATAATTTATGTTTCTGAAATAAAAATGGGAATCTATCAAATGAAAAAAACCTTATATACAAATACATCACACGAATTATTACATCAAACGAAATTCCTTTTAATATTCCATGATTAGAAATGAATACATTTCATCAGTTATATCGATGCACTTTTATTGTTTTTGCCGCCTAATATAAATTTCCGGAAAAATAGGTGGTTCCATTGCTGCTGACGTGCAGTGTATATCATGTAGGATAACCCCTTTGGTACAGTGAGTTCATTTCTAGTGAATCTATCGATCCTGAAAATTTCATGATTCTTCGTCAAAAATTACGGAACATGAGAAGTGAAACACAGTGTATATTTCAAAAGACTTTGGTGAACTCAAAGTGAAGTCACAATCATACGTAAATTTTATTTCAAAGAATACTTCAAGCTGATTATGAAATTGTCCCTGAATACCATTGCAAAATAAAACAACCTGTTTTTAAATACAAAACATTATTGGCCCAGAAAAATTATCGACAAAAGAATTACTTTCATTGATTTTGGAGCCATTCATATATTTAGTGATCGATTTTTTTTCAAATCGGATCTGGAAAATTTCGAATGCGGATCTGTCCGAAATCATTGCGCGAGTCCTGCCCTCACAACAGCACTTCCCAACATGGCGTCTAGATACTTTTCAACATCAAAGGCGGCATGGCCGAGTGTAATTGCTGATTGTTTCTTATGCTGTGACGGGGTGCAACAATGAGACGAAATTTCTTTTCCAAAATTTGAAACACCCTGTGAAGTGCAACAACTATAGCAGCTGTTGTCAACTGAAATCTCATTGAATCCTGATATTTTCTGAATATTTTATTTTTTTAATGACGACATTATCTCTGTTTTTGCTGGAGATACACTGTTTAAAAGCGAACACTTTGGACGAAGCTGTGAAAACACAACAAATAAACATCGAAACGTAAGTTTAATTTGGAAACTAACAAAAACATAAAAATTTAAAGAACAATAAACACATTTGAAGGGGCTAATATCTAGTATAACCTCCCCGCGCCAAAATGACTTCATTCAGTCGATGTTGCTTCGAATCAATAAGGTTTGTAAGAAATTCTTGTGGAATGGCATCAAATTCTTCCCGAAGTGCAATTCACAGATTATGAAGGCTGTCTGGTAAAGCAGGTCGGCGACGAATGCGCCTTTAAAGTTGGTCCTGGAGATGCTCAATTGGATTGAGATCAGGACTGCAAGATGGCCAAACCGTTCGTTCAATACCCTCTTCGTCCAAACATTCGTTAACTACTCGTGCCACGTGCGGTCGCGCATTATCCTGCATTAATACGAAGCCGTCTCCGACAAAATAAGAGTAGGGAACAACAGCGTTTTGGAGAATATCTTCGATATATCGATGCGCATTTGATAATAATACAGGGTAGTATCATCCGCGAATAATTTCAAATGGCATTTCAAATTCAGACAAGATATCGAATGTATATAAATCAGGAACAAAGCCGGCCCAAGGATAGACCCTTGAGGTACCCCACAAGAAATATCTCTCTTGGAGGAGGTTGAGCCCTACATATAAATAAATTGCTCTCTTCCACTGAGGTTATTTTCAAATAAATCATAAACGTTGCCTCTGATGCCAATTTGTCTCAGTTTCACTAATAAAATATCATGATTAACAGTATCGAATGCTTTACGCAAATCCAGTGATAAGATACCGCACAAAAAACCAGAATCTAATTTCATCTGGATGTTAGCGATCAGATCCACAGTGGCACACTCTGTATCACAAGATTCACGAAAGCCATACTGATAATCATACAGGTAGTTCATTTTTGTCAAATAATTAAGTAATCTTTTATGCATAAAGAAGAGAAATAGGTCGATAATTATTCATAAAACATTTCTTGCCACTTTTGAAAATTGGTAGAACTTTTGCAACTTTGCAATTTTTTGGAAATTTTCCAGGTTCAAAACATAAGTTGATCGTTTTACTCAATAAAGGAGCCAATTCTGATTCAACTAATTTTACAAAATTGACGTTAATGTTATCAAAGCCTGGTTCTTTTTTACCATCCAATCCATTGATAAGTTCTTCAATCTCTTGAGAATTTGATGGCTCCAAAAACGTTGAATCAATAGGGGCATCTTCAGGAACATCAGGATACTGCATATTGTTATCAGAAACTATATTTAATGGGCTATCTCCAATATTGATAATATATTCATTTATGTTTTCACAGATATCCTTTGTATTTGTTATCTTAGTATCATCAATACTAACGTAATTTATTATGTTTCCATCTTTTTCTGTTTTATTGTAAAGTAGAGAGTTTATTGTTTTATAGAATTCTTGCACTGAAGATATTTGATTCATTCCCATCGTGCAATTTTTGTACCAGGTAGTATATTCGGGGTTAAGAATAACATATCCATTTTAATATTATTGCCTCTGTTGCTGAGAAGCTTTTTAAATAATCTTACAGGGCACATTTCTGTTTCTGTACTATTCTGATCCAACCATTTGCTGTCCGTAAGCTTTTTATCGCCTTCTTGTGCAGTTTTAGTGAATATGGGGTTGTATTCTATTCTACCTACAACAAGAAAAAAATTATACTTCTAGACAGAAATGCTTTTCAACACTTCACCTGTAGAATTTCCATTATGGTCGACTTCTTCTTTAAAGTAACTTATTAGACAGAAAGTCGCTTCGCCACCTCTCCACACTATTTCAACGGCTATTATATGGTAGAGTTTTTTTCGCAATCCCTCGGGAGTATTCTCGTGCCATAACTCTCATCACTTATTCATCACTTAAAGCAGAAGAGCTTTCCTTTCTTTTAATTGGGTTTTGTTGAAGAATTCTGCGTTTCGCATTTCTTGCATTTCTGGCAGTTTTGAAAACTATATCTTTAAATGGATCGAAACTTACATTATATTGAACGTGGTATATTTCTTGCAGTATTTTTGCTACGATATTCCACATTGTCTTCACCACACCTTCTTTATATTCCGTTCCGTCTTTCTTCCGCATATTAAACCCCAAGTCTTTCAATATCACAGCCAATTCATCAATTCTGGTATCTTCATTGAAAGAGTAACCTTTTGTCTCACAAAAGTCGGAAAACTGTAGCTATACAGAAGCATGGGTTTTTATAGTGTTGACTGGTGTACTATTATGAATTGCCATATCGATATTTTTACACGAAATATTACTGAAACGTGAATTCCCTTTTGCTTAAGCTTTGAATACGAGACGTTTCAGAATCAAACGCTTCGTTGATGATGATTGTTTATATATTACTTTGGTTACGTTAGTCAACTTTATAAAAATGTTAGTACCTAAAGTTAATTTAAGTATAAACAACAAAAAATAATTTTTATACAAACCATTTAGATTGTTCTCCTATGAACGAAATGGCACGGCAATGTAATATACTTACAGAAAAGTGCAATATTGAGTTTCTCAACTACAAAAAAAATTAAATCAGCAGTATTTAATATTAAATATTATAGTATCTCTGCCTAGTATTTAAGTTTAGTTTTTGAGTTAGCTCTAAGTCTATGTGGTTTGAAGCACTATCTCTCATATGCAAATAATCCTGGCTGTGTTTCCTTGGCTTTTCGAACTTATTCTCAAATAATTCACAGACCTATCAAACACTTGGAAAACAAAACCCATTCCTTTGAGAATGCGGAACTTATTATTTCATTTATCCCCTATTATCTGCATCGTTCGAAATCAGCTATTGAGGAAATTTAATAACAAACGCCCATTCAACGTTCTAAAAGTACCTACGTCAGATTCCTATCCTTACATCATCAAACCCACAATTCACTCTCAAGTATCGATGATGCTTCCATCCAGTTTTGTTACGCTGATCTCCGATAAGGCATATATTGCAAGAAAATCGAACAAGCACCATGTTAATAAATTTAATATTGTAACTGGTAACATTTGCCTTGCATCATGGTACCGTAACCATACCGATCACAACGATGATGCGATAGATAGATGGTTCTGAACATAGATCTGATAGTGTCCACAATGTTGTAACTTTTGACGGTGAACTATCATCTACAAGTGATTTAAATATTGTTGCGAAGCTAAACTGACAGGAATGCACGTGAATTGATTTCATCAGATTGTGTTGAGGAACTGTATTATTATTAATTTACGACACTTTCGTCAAAGGCTTTCTAGATTTGAATAGATTAATGGATTTATTTGACTTCATTATTTATGACGTGTGGTGCTGGAGGACGTCAAACATTTGAACGAGTGAAATTATATTTGACCATTCATAGTTTAATTTTTGAGAAAATAATGCTACTTGGCGAAAGACCATTAATCTGATAATGAAAATGGATTTGCATTTCAGGGCCGGAAATAATAATTTAGATGAAACTAATCTCAAAGTTGAAATATCCTCTCAGGTCATGTAACTGTCAGTATAATATATATATATATATATATATATATATATATATATATATATATATATATATATATATTTGTTACGACATATTTTCTTAAAAATGAACTAGTGTATCATAATACTTTTGAGGGTCAATATGTATAGTATATTGTACAATGAGCATGAAATAACATACATTTCCCACGAGTAGGTATATGAAATTTTGTAGTACGAGCGTAGCGAGTACTACAAAATTTCATATACCTACGAGTAGGAAATGGGTCATTTCATGCTCATTGTACACTATACTTTTTTTACGACCATCTGAATCATTAACAAATCTGTAATTTTTTTAATAATCCTTTTGATCATAAACTTTCCTGCCGTCATTCTTACATGGTTAAGATAATTTTTTCTTTCTTCACCCGTTGAATGAAACATCTATTTTTTCTTTTTGTACACGTACATACCTACGTCGTGAAACAAATAACATTCAAAACTTTCAAATTTTGACAACTTGAAATAAAAAAACTTTATGCAGAAAAAATCAAACACTAATCAATTTTATAAGATGAAAAAAAAATGTGGCTGCGTGGATTTGAACCCTCGCTCCCACCATCCAAAGTCCATGTGTCATCTGAATCAACACTCGTCGTTACTAGAGCACATATTAATTTGTTCAAATTAACTGCTATATAGAAAGTATCTGTCAACTATTCAAAAATATAGAATCCGATTGTAATCAATCTTTTTATTGAAATTATTCTGGTTTTATGAAAAGAAAATCATACCTTTGTCAGAAGATACGCATTATCAGGAGCTTCTGATATAAATTTATTAATTAGATTGTTAAATCATCCTCACTATCGCTAATCATTTTTAATAACTTATTTTTTTCAATCGAATTTTGTAAATATCTACTGATGTGAAATGTCAAATTATTAGACAGACGTAGGTAAACAAACTTGATTCGATATTAATTGTGAAAGGCTTTCGCGGCCATCGTCACTTACATGGTGGTTCTTCGGGTTGTAAGGCCTACGTATGTTTATAGAAGATCTCGACGTTTCGCAAACACGAGTGGTTAGCATTTTCAAGAGAAAGTTTCTGGTTTTTTATGTCGCTGTCAAATGCTTGACATTTGTTATACGTTGTCTCAATAAATACCTGTGATTTGACGTTCTTACATCTGATTAGTCCATAGCGTTAGCTGACATCATAGTACCGTTATTTTGTGGGTAGGGAGCTAATTGAGAACTGGAAGCCAAACCTTGTTCAATTGTAGTCCTTCTTCGGTTCTGTTGAAGTTGTTCTGGTGTTTCTGAATTTCAATTGCTTCCCGGAAGAGTCTTGGGTAATAGGCAGATGTTGAAGAGATGACTTGGGTTTCTTCAAATTGGTGATCAATGTCCTTCGTATATGACCGTGAAAAATTGGACTGCAAGCTTCACAAAAGGTAAATTTTCCACTGAAGATGATGACCAATCAGAAAGGCCAGTTTCTGTGTCAGTCCCCGAAAATATCGATGCAGTTCATGACATGATTTTAACAGACCGTGGAATTGGGCTAAAACGGATATCTGAAGCACTGAATATTTCATACGAACGCGTTCATCATATAGTTCTCGTCAATTTGGACATGAGAAAAATTGCTGCAAAATGGATCCCCAAATGTTTGAATGTTGACCAAAAGCGTGCAAGGGTAGTAGCATTGCGTTCGATCTGTGCTCGATTTGAAAACGATGTAGACTTCTTAAACCGAATTGTTACTATGGATGAGACTTGGGTACATTTCTACGATCCAGAAACAAAGCAACAATCGATGGAATGGCGACACTCCGGTTCTCCAACACCTAATAAGTTTCGTGTCCAAAAATCTCTTCAGTTCTTGCTTCAGTTTTTTGGGATTAGGGTTGAACAATAACTGGAGATTACCATTCGACATTACTGACCACTCTACGGGAAAAAATTAAAGAGAAAAGACGCGGAAAGCTATCCAAAGGTGTTTTGTTTTTGCAGGACAACGCCCCTGCACACAAATCTCATGTTGCCATGCAAAAAATTCATGATTGAGGGTTTGAATTACTAAAACACCCCCCTTATTCACCAGATTTGGCTCCGCCCGACTATCATCTCTTTCCTCAACTGAAAAAAGTTTAAAAGGTCGTAAATTTTCTTCCAACGAGGAGGTGATAAAAGCTGTAGAGGTCTGGTTTGAAGAGCAAGAAGAAACATTTTTTTTGAAAGGTCTAGAGACGTTGCAGTTTCGCTGTAATAAATTTATCCAATTAAGAGGAGAATATGTTGAGTAATAAAATATTTTGACATTGAAATTTTGTTTGGTTCTATAGGCTAAGAATTTTTCAATATATCCTCATATATAAAGAAAAAATAAATGGCCCCAAAATGGAACCCTGTGATACTCCTTGGATTACAAGCACCTGGTCTTCCAAAATGACTCTATGGCTGTGATTGCTAAGGTAGTTATCAACTATCATTGAAAATTCAGAAACACCCAGGGGGCGGTTTCAACAAGGCCACGCCTCTATTCATTTTGTTTACAATGTACGTAATCCTCGGTGATACATAAAATGAAAATTAGTATAGAATTTTGATAATACAGGTTGAAAGATGTCTTGTTTTCTAAAATTCAATAAGAATCCGTCTTTGACCAACGACTAGGTTTCAGAATTGAATATTTCATTTTGTAACGGAAACATAAAACACTCCGTCGAAGTTGCTGCTTCAGTTGAATATTATTAATTATTTGTTTTTATCTATACCACCATGTAACAAACTTGTTTCAGTTCTCTCACATAAGCAGCATTTGTATGTAAATTTTTATTTAATTGTATCAAATTACAAACTTTCATTATTTCTAGCCGAAGTAATTACGCATGTGAAAAGGTGGGGCAAAATATGCATTTTCTCGTAAATGGGCATTACTTGCAGAGTTATTTAATAAATATGGAAACAAACAAGATGGCTTCTAAGGCCGTTCAGGTCATTTGACCAGTAATTTACGTGAATGGTGTGATAAATATCATGCAACACGTCTAAGAATAGACTGATATTTCTGATTTATAGATAATGGATTTTCTTATCTGGTTGCAAACAAACTGGTACATGGTGGTTTATGCAAATTGTTTGTTGCAACGTGAAAGAATGGAAGCCATGCCTTATTTTATTTGTTGGCTCCACCCTTTGCTATTCTCCAGAATACATCATCGGTGCTGAAGGTGACTTGCAAAGTCAAGTGAAAATAGATTCGCATTTGTTTCAGGTACCACAATTTTATTTCCACTACACTGAATAAAAAAGTTTTAGTTTTGGACAGCAACTTGCCAACGGCCAGTTCAATTGGCACATACTGAGAGTGTGGTAACTTTACTTTTTAATACTGTACTGGCGCCCGCATTCTTATATTTTATCACAATTTATTTTGTTATGACCCACTCCCGTCTCCACTTGCGTTAGTAGCGAGCCACCCTGTCAGTTTGACAGCTTAGTTGCCATCATACAAGCATAAAGCTGATTAAAAGTCGAGGCAAGACAAAAACACGTGGTCTGTTGTTCACGAGTTACAACGGTCATTTCCATTGCAATGAAAGAAGTTTTTTTCCACATGTTTAATTACATTTCAGTTTTGTAGAGCCAACTTGCCAAAAGCCAATTCAATAGGCACATACTGAAAAAAAAATCAAGAATGTAGAAATAAAATTTTTCTCCACATGTTTGAATACGTTTCAATTTTGGACAGCCAACTTGCCAACAGCAAATTCCCTCGGCACATACTAAGAAAGAAAAATCAATAACGTACAAATAAAATTTACTCCTCAGAAAATTTAAACAAATACACGTGATCTGTTGTTCATGAGTTATCATGGTTTCATTTCCAATGCACTGAAAGAAGAAGTTTTCCCCTACATTTTCAAATACGTTTCAATTTTGGACAGCCAACTTGCCCAAATACTAAGAAAAAAAATCAACAATAAAAAAATAAAATTTATTCCTCAGGAAATATAAACAAAAACACGTGGTCTGTTGTTCACGAGTTTTCACGGTTTCATTTCTAAATGCACTGAAAGATGAATTGTTTTCCGACATGTTTAAATACGTTTCAATTTTGGACAGCCAACTTGCCAACAGCCAATTCAATCGGCACATACAAAGAAAAAAAATCAACTACATAGAAATGAAATTTACTCATCAGGAAATGTAAACCAAAACACGTGGTCTGTTGTTCACGAGTTAACACGGTTTTAATTCCAAATACACTGAAAGATGAAGCGTTTCCCAAAATGTTTAAATACGTTTAAATTTTGGACAGCCAACTTGCCAACAGCCATTTCAGTCGGCACATACTAAGAAAAACAATCAATAGCATGGAAATAAAATTTACTCCCCGGGAAATGTAAACAAAAACACGTGGTCTGTTGTTCACGAGTTATCACGGTTTCATTTCCAATGCACTGAAAGAAGAAGTTTTTCCCCACATTTTTGAATACGTTTCAATTTTGGACAGCCAACTTGCCAACGGCCAATTCTATCGGCAAATACTAAAAAAAATCAACAATAAGGAAATAAAGTTTATTCCTCAGGTAATGTTAACAAAAACACGTAGTCTGTTGATCACGAGTTATCGCGGTTTTATTTCCAAATGCACAGAAAGAAAAAGTGTTCAATTTTGGGCAGACAACTTGCCAACAGCCAATTCAATCGATACATATTAAGAAAAAAAGAAATAAAAAAAATATCATCTTCATCAATATAAAATTTACTCATTAGGAAATTTAATCAAAAACACGTAGTCTGCTGCTCACGATTTATCGCGGATTTATTTCCAAAGCACTAATAAAATTATATTTCACCACATGTATAAAATAATACGTTTCAATTTTGAACAGCCAACTTTCAAACAGCCAATTCAATTGACAAAAATTGAGAAAGAACAAAAAAGTCAACATTGTCAAAATAAAATTCACTCCTCAGGAGATGTAAACAAAAACACGTGATCTATTGTCAACGAGCTATCACGGTTTCATTTCCAATGCACTGAAAGAAAAAGTTTTTCCCCATATGTATACGTTTCAATTTTGGACAGCCAACTTGCCAACAGCCATTTCAATAGGCTCATACTAAGAAAAAAAAATCAACAACATGGAAATAAAATTTACTCCTCGGGAAATGTGAACAGAACACGTGGTCTATTGTCCACGAATTATCACGGTATCATTTCCAACGCACTGAAAAAAGAAGTTTTTCCCCACATGAATTTGTTTCAAATTTGGACAGCCAACTGGCCAATAGCCAATCCAATCGGCACATACAAAGAAACAAAATCAACTACATGGAAATAAATTTTACTCCTGGGGAAATGTAAACAAAAACACGTGGTCTGTTGTTCACGAGTTATCACGGTTTCATTTCCAATGCACTGAAAGAAGAAGTTTTACCTCACATTTTTAAATACGTTTCAATTTTGGACAGCAAACTTGCAACGACCGATTCTATCGGCAAATACTAGGAACAAAAAATCAACAATAAAAAATAAAATTCATTCCTAAGGAAATGTAAATAATAACACGTGGTCTCTTGTTCACGAGTTATCACGGTTTCATTTCCAAATGCACTGGAAGCAGAAGTGTTTCACGACATGTTGAATTACGTTTCCATTTTAGACAGCCAACTTGCCAATAGCCAATTCAATCGATACATATCGAGAAAAAGGGAAAGAAAGAAACATCAGCATTATCAAAATGAAAATTACTCATCAGAAAAATTGATCAAAAACACGTAGTCATATACAAACCAAATGACAATCAGTACAAGACACAGAAATGAACTTAGGATAGTAGGATACCACACCACAACTCATTATTTTTTGAAAAAGGGACAGAGTATAGAGCAATCAAAGTCTATCATTCCTTTCCTATCGAAATTCGAAATATCTCAAACTCGGGAAGATTTAAAGTTTCAGTAACTGGCTACTTGAAACAATAAATATTTTACAATTTTAATAGCTGGCAAGATATAATTTACCTATGTGTAGATGTGCATGAGTGTTTGTATACAGGGTGTTTCTTAAGTACGTGTAGAAACTTTAGGAGCATGTTGCTGACGTCGAAATAAGAAAAAAAGTTCCTGTAAACACATGTCCGCAAGTTATTCGTTTCGAAGATACAGAGTGTAAAAGTTTAATTCTTATATTTGTTTTTTGTGAATAAATTCCAAAACATTTGTGATATTCGAGTAAAGTTTGGTATCTGGGATGATTTTTCAATGATAAAATCAAATTTAATGTTAATTGTGAAAAAACTAATTTCTAATTGAATTTATTTCAATTTTAAAAATCTTTTCATTCAGAATAACTTGCATCGATTATTTCAAATCTCAATAACTCGAAAACAGTTGCTCGCAGTGACCTCTACAAAGAATCTATTATTTACACAAACCAAATAATAAATATTCCCAGATACCAAACTTTACCCAAATATCAAAATTATTTAGAAATTATTCACAAAAAATAAAAATAAGAATTCAACTGACACTCTGCATCTCAGAAACGAATAACTTGCGGACATATGTTTAAAGGAACTTTTCTTCTTATTTTGATGTCAGCAACACGCTCCTGAATTTTCTACACGTACTTAAGAAACACCCTGTATATGTTTAAGCGAACAGTAGATTTTATATTTATATTCAAATTGTGCTCAATTGCTTCTACCACTCTACTTTATTTTATTTATACACAATCTTCATATTGACAAGTTATTTGACAGTTGACAAGTGACAATTTCCTTCTCTCAATTTCAGTTATTTTTCAACTGTTTTTCAAATATTGTTAATTTAAGTGAATCCTTAGTAATAATTCACTTTTTCAATCTTTCACTGCAGTTGTCTCTGCCGAGATAACATGCTTTTTATTTTTTTCCTCATCTTTTAAAAAAACTTTTATTCACATGATGACCAAGGGAAAAGCATTGGCTATTTTCTTCCTCACATTAGTAAGTTGTTTTTTGTCATTTAATAGTGTTATTGTACATCATTGATAATTTTCCAGATGTCTTGAGAATGAAAATAAATTTTTTCGAAAGCTTGACAATTTAGGAAAGAGATTTCCTACCAAGGCCTTTTTTTCTGACTGCTTGCCCAAGGATATTCTTCTACTTAGGTTGAGTTCTAATCTGGCTTTTTTCAACTAGTCCAGTCAAGAGACTACCATTCTCGACATATTATACAGAGTGGGTCACGGTCGATGGTACCTTAGACGTTTACGAAGAACGGGACATAGGATCATTCTGAAAATTTGGTTTCTCAAGTAGTTGCTCTTGGTCTATCGATCTAAAATATTTTCAGCAACGCAGCGTTGCCGCTTATACCAGAAAGTAGCAGCCTCTTTGTTATTTCAAATGTGTCACCCTGTATATTACCGCATTTTTGAACTTGTCATTCCTTTCTGATTATTTCTGACTCATACTCCCCTATACCTATCTCTAGCGGTTTTTGAGATATTGGTTATTTTCCATATTTTTTATCCAAAACATAGCTCGAATTGAATGTTTATCTCTGCGGTATTTGGATTCTTAAGAAGTTGAAATTTTGTGTTTAGTTCATCAAGATCATGTACATTAATTCTGTATGGAGAAGTTTGTTCTGCGTTATACAGGGTCGTTCAAAATTCATGATCTTACTGCTAGATACGAAAAGGGTTGAAAGTGCGTTTTTTAAATGGAACATCCTGTATATTATGAAATATCCCGAAAGATGACTAAATTTCCTTCGAATTGATATATCATGTTAAATACCTAAATAGCCAGAATTCTGAGATAATAGCAATTTTCACGAAGGGAATTCGGCAAGAAAATGTCACACCGAGAAATGAAAATCATCCAACAATTCATAAGAAATAACTAACGATGGTTTCACCTGAACTATTTATAACCACTGAAATATTGATATGTAAAATACTTAACAAAATTTTCATGAATAAATGTGTTTAAATTTGGAACAAAAAAAAATAAAAAAGTTATGTTCTTATCGTGGATTGAACTATCGACCAAGCGACTCATAGGCCGCAACACTACCGCTGAGCTCAAACTTAAACTCATAAACATGTATATTCAGATATTCAACTATTTACATTGCATTTCGGTGAAATGTATGTACAGCACAACTCTGCTTGATATTTTCCGCCCACCTCCGTGGGCTGAAAGGGATCCCGCAGGTTGTGAGGGGGTGCTGGGGTGGGGGGGGGGGGGGGGGCTCCGTCGACCCCTGTTGCCAGGGGTCGGCGTTGTCCCGAATGTAGTGTCTCCTCGGCTCCTCAAGAGGAACAGGTGAGGCACCCCCGCTGGTGTTGACGGGTGTAACTCAGATTTTACCTTCCTACATAATGGTATTAGTATACCCTGTCTCCCGCTATGCTAATACAGGGGTTGATTGTCAGATTGATCAGATTTTAGAAGTGTGATTTGTGAGGGGTGTTGTGGATTGTCGGAAAAAGTTTTCGGCAAAAAACCGGTCCTCTATAGAGGTGACTTGGTGCTTAGTCTTGGCGTTCATGGAACAAGTCCAGTTTTTGGTAAATGAGCCCGCCGTGTTTGCGGTGCTCATTGTGGTGTGCCCTTACTCTTGTTATTTCCCTGGTGAGTGAACTCTTGGGAATGTGATATTTGTAAAATTTATATGAAAGATTCATTATGTGGTCTTGGATAGTGGTGACTTTAGCTAGGTCACGCACGTTTCAAAGAAAATTCATGGACTCGAAAGATTTCCGGCAATAATTCAAGCACTTGGGAGATTACAAGTGAAAATTGCTATTATCTCGGAATTCTGGCTATTTAGGTATAGGAACATGATATATCAATTCGAAGGGAATTTAGTCATCTTTCAGGAAATTTCATAATATACAGGATGTTCCATTTGAAAAAACGCACTTTCAACCATTTTCGTATCTAGCAGTAAGATCATGAATTTTGAACGACCCTGTATAACGCAGAACAAACTTCTCTATACAGAATCAATGTACATGATCTTGATGAAATAAACACAAAATTGCAACTTCCTAAAAATCCAAATACCGCAGAAATAAACATTCAATTCGAGCTATGTTTTGGATACAAAATATGGAAAATAACCAATATCTCAAAAACCGTTAGAGATAGGTATAGGGGAGTATGAGGCAGAAATAATCAACATGGAATGACAAGTTCAAAAATGCGGTAATATACAGGGTGACCCATTTGAAATAACAAAGATGCTGCTACTTTCTGGTATAAGCGGCAACGCTGTATTGCTGAAAATATTTTAGATCGATAGACCAAGAGCAACTACTTGAGAAACCAAATTTTCAGAATGATCCTATGTCCCGTTCTCCGTAAACGTCTAAGGTACCATCGACCGTGACCCACCCTGTATAAAATATTTTATTTATACCAATAGTTTATAATTCATTTTATTCATCACTATTTAACACTTCATTTTTAAAAATTACCATACTTGTGACCCAAACCTTTTGACCTATTGATTTTATGGACATAAAGGATATTATTATTATTATTATTATTATAAACTGCCTGGCTATTACTCAACTATACTCGTTTAACTGGCAGCAGGTGCAACTCCTTTTGTTTTTGTTGTACCCACATACTTCAAATTTATCAAAAGCCATCTGTGTGGGCGTCTGGTGGGTCGACGCTGAAAAGTCAGAGTCAGAGGTCAAATGATATCATTCACGGTGTAATAGTAAGATCTGAGGGAAAATTAAAATGAAAAGAGCCTGATTACTGTTGATTAACGCAGTCTGCGGCAAGCAGTCTGTAATTAGTGATACCTAGGTTAAGTAGCGTGGTCAACTTGCTAATGGTGGTGCCCGTAAGTGGCTTACTGATTCGAGTAGAGAGCAAATAGACGATGTTTGAGACGAAAAAATGGAAATGAGGTGGAGTGGGCACAGTCTGCCTCTCCCAGAACTTAGCTAATCATATTAATATTATTATTCGCCTAAGAGGATTGAAGTATGTAGGAAATGATTAGCATCATACACTGTCTTTCGAAGTCCAAGGTTCTGCTGAAAGATTGAATTGAATTTTTGGCTTTGACATTTCGTCATTCGGCCAGACACAAGTATAGAATTTGTGGTATTGGTAGTATAGATGATAGAAGTATTTCTAATTAAATAGGTCCCTACAAAAACAACAAGAAATATGAGCTAGAAATTGGAGATCGTACAAAAGGAATAGACAGGTACACACGCTTCACGTCCAGGGGTTCTTCGGGACGAATTTTTCTGAGACACACAACAAATAGACCACGGATTGATAGGTACATGTCACATAAGGAAAGGTCTACAAATGGATACCAACTGTAAGACCAACTACAGCTTAATATTTGTCTTGTGAAGGAATTCCATAAAACATTTATACAATTGAATGCTATTTGAGGCTAAGATCGACATGACATTGAAAGTATTCGGCATATTTAAACTACAAAGTTTGTCATAAAGTTCATTCGACTCATCGGAATATTTGGAGCATGCAAAAGATTTATGGTTTAAGTCTCCCTCTGGATCACAATGATCACAATTTTTACTGGAAATTATATTTATCCGAAAAAGATGTTGTGGGTAATAGGCATGACAAAACTTGAGTCGTATAAGAGTTGTGATGAATCTGCGGGGTATATTGAGATTCGAAAACCAATGATGTTTGGGAATACATGGAGAATTTAAACACTACTACATTAAGAACGAAAAGAGACGTAGTAAACTTTTTATGCTTTGATTGAAAGTATTCGGTGTTAGAAATAAATAAAAAACGGAACAAACTGAAACAGTTTTATTCCTTCGAATCGTCAATTGCCACGTTCATAGTTACAAACAAGAGTGAAACGGCCATACTTTGGTCGGTCACATGAATCATACCTATTGTGTCATTGAATCTTATGTTCATATTTGTAACTTTCATAATTGAAATTTCCAAAAATATTTTTGATTTTCAAGTTATTTTGGAAACACTGAATTTTTCGATTTCTCATTTCATTTTTCTCTGATATTATCGTCACAGTTGGAACAGAATAAAAATACATCACAGAAAATTTTAAAGCTTTCTTGGGACGTTATCAGTTTAACTGTTAGAAGTTCCTTTAACGAACAATCACACTTAAATTCTTTGTTTTAAATACGGCCCTGTTTCGACAAATGCAGTTTTTAAATGATTTTTTTCTGAATTCAATGATGATGACATTATGTTTCAGTTCTTTTTCGGCCATCATCACGAATTTTTCAATGAACTTTTGAGGACGAACCTGAATTGAAGAAAATTCACGAAAATTGAGTACAGTAGAACAAGAAAGTTAAAAGTTCAGGTTGACTTTTTGTAATAATTGCAATACACACACCTAGAGCAACAATAAATTAATTACTTTCCAACTAGCTACAATGAAGTAAACAAATGCACTATTGAGAAATTTTAAAATCAGTTTCAACAAATGTTCATCAACTATGAATTGGTATCTTCTAATTTAATTTTACAGTTATAATAATAACTTGTGAAGTATGTGTTGTCTAAATCGAAAATAGCAAGCTTTGACGAAAGTCAAATGCCATTAAAAAATTGTTAGTTCTCCCAAATATAATTCAGTACACAATACCACTTCAGATTGTCAAGTGCCAGCTTTTTTCGTGTTATAAATTGGATAGAAGTTTTTCACCAGAGGAAAAGTTTGATATGATGAAGTGTTTTATTTTGTGCCACAGTAATGCTGTGGAACTTGAGTATTTGTATCAGAGATACTACAACCAAGTAGATACAGTTTTGGACTAAATTGGTTACAAACCTTGATCAATATAGGTCGTTTATAAAACCAGTATTTGCTAGAAATAAACACTGTAATGAAGAAAACGAAGAAAATGTAATGTTATCTCTAATTGAAAATCCAGAAATATCACTTCGGGAAATTGTTGTCCAAAATCGACTGCTCATTTCATTTCAAGGAAACATAAATTCCAATCATACAAATTTAAAATTTGACAAGGTCAAGATGATGAAAACTTTTTCCACAAAATCATTTGGTTGGCGAGAGTATGGTAACCAATAATGGTATTTGCAACCGGCGAAATACTCATTATTGGTCAAGAGGTAACTCCAGGGTACACCGAATGGGCACTGGAATTTTTGGCACACGACTTATTTTTACCAAAATTAATTACCAAGGAGCGTCATCGCACATTGCTTTAGCGCGATTTGAAAGAAGCTATAGATGAGTTGCCACTAGCAAATATTAGTAACTGTTGGTTCCAACAAGTTGGTCTGTCTGCACATAATGCCACAATGGTAGAGGAATACTTATAGAGTAGATTTCCGGAGAAATGGAAAGGTACATATTCAGCAGTTTCCTGGCCACCCCGTTTGCCGGACATCACTCCGCTAGACTTCTTCCTCTGTAGATACTGCAAGAATAACGTTTACCAGCATATTTTAGAAACGGAAGAGGAGCTAAAAAGACTATTTCTACAAGCAGACGATATGATGAATAAAGTTTAAAATTCAATAAATAAGAGATATTATACGTTTGGAGAATAATGGACATTTGTTTCAACTTTTATAATTCCTGATGATTGAAGGTATTTTTTATTCAAGAAATTGTAGAAGTGTGTGACTAATGTTATTCCATGTTTTTGTTTTGTTTTAGCAATAACTAAAACAAGTCAACTTGAACTTTTGATTTTCTTGGTTCTCAACGATTCACAATTTCAGTAAGTTTTCTTCAATTCAGGCCAGTACTCGAGCATTTTTTACAAAAACTTTTCGAAAATAATATTCAAGGTGTTCACCATTATTGACAAAACAAAACTGAAACTTGTTTGAAGACAATGCTGAGACGATTGTTTGAATGTTTTAGACGATGTAGTAACTTGATTACTTATATTATTATTATTCACCAGAAGACGATTGCGGATTCAAGCAATTGAAACGTTGTGAAAAATTTGAAAGAGATAGAAATCTTTCAACGTCCGAAATATAAGTAATCTACGAAGGCGTAGAAGGGCCACGGTTTTTTCCTATTTTTAATCCCGACTTCTATTTCGGGATCTCGAGATCCCGACATCTAAGTCGGCATCCCGACTTCTATCTCGGGATCTCGAGATCCCGACATCTAAGTCGGGATCCCGACTTCTATCTCGGGATCTCGAGATCCAGACATCTAAGTCCGGATTCCGACTTCTATCTCGGGATCTCGAGATCCCGACCTGCTCTGAATCAGCCATGGGTTTTCTACGAAGGCGTAGAAGGGCCACGGTTTTTTCCTATTTTTAATCCCGACTTCTATCTCGGGATCTCGAGATCCCGACATCTAAGTCGGGATCCCGACTTCTATCTCGGGATCTCGAGTTCCCGACATCTAAGTCGGGATCCCGACTTCTATCTCGGGATCTCGATATCCCGACCTGCTCTGAATCAGCCATAGGTTTTCTATCCTTCCTGACGAAACGAATTATATTTAGAGTTCACAACCTCGCACGCGTAAAGAGTGTAAAGACTGACGAGTGACGACTGAAGTTGACTACAAAGAGTAGATATAGGCGATATAGCTCGAGATCCCGAGATAGAAGTCGGGATCCCGAGATAGAAGTCGGGATCCCGAGATAGAAGTCGGGTTCCCGACTTAGATGTCGGGATCTCGATATCCCGAGATAAAAGTCGGGATCCCGACTTAGATGTCGGGATCTCGAGATCCCGAGATAGAATCCCGACTTAGATGTCGGGATCTCGAGATCCCGAGATAGAATCCCGACTTAGATGTCGGGATCTCGAGATCCCGAGATAGAAGTCGGGATTAAAAATAGGAAAAAACCGTGGCCCTTCTACGCCTTCGTAGTAATCAATGCTGAGTCATTCAACCAAAAGCTCACGAAGAACAGGAATTGATTATTGATGACAAATTGCTTGTGACATTCATGAATTTTAATAAAAGTGATACATCGCCTATATCGCACCTAGATGAAATTTGGCAGTTCATTAGGAAATAAATCATAATTTCATATTTTTTGAAGAAAAAATATTTACTTAAATCGAAAAAACGAAATCGACTAATTTGGAATTTCTTAAAATGAAAATTGTTTTAAGCCAAAAATGTTCACTCGAATCGAAGAAGAAACAAAAAATTTTCAAAAAATGAAATGGTTTTTAATTTTTTTTCTTCGAAATTTACCTATTTTTCTTCCAAATTATATCTAGGTGCGACAGAGACGATGAGTCACTTAAAATCTTCATGAATGTCACAAGCAATTTGTCATCAACAACCAAATCCTGTTCCTCGTGAGCTTCTGATTGAATGACTCAGCTTATCTTCGTTCACAAGGGCCTGAAATGCCATTTCAATTATTGCAAAACTAATTTGTGCTACCATTGAACGTGCTCTCCTTTTATGTATATCTCGGTACGATGATACCAATAAGTATGAGAATTGTCTCGTTTACAAGTATCCATTTATGATAACTGTAATTGGATATGTAACAAGTTATTTCATTATAGTAACAAATATTCCAGTATTGAACTCACCCATTTCATATATGGATTGATTGATATACTCGAATTCCAACGACAGTTGTTCTACCTATAGGGTCACTGTTATAATAATAGATAATAATAATGACAAAAATAGCAGTACTATTTCTATTTTTTCTTGTATAGTTTTGGAGCTATTTCTAATGATAAATTGAAAAACACAAAAACTGATGAAGAACGGCAACTCCAACAAATTTGTCAAAAAGTTATTGTGACATTTATTATTGTTTTCAAAGCCGCCTTAGCTGAGTTTATGGAAAACCGGTTTCGATGAAAATCGCTAATATTTCAATATGATATATTTGGACTATTTTTCGAAAAATCCAGATTTCATTTTCATTGTACCGATTCGAATTTTTATAATGGAATATTCCAGATGGAATTCCAGCCAAAACTGTTAAATCATTAATAAATTGCATTTCGGTGCTGCTAGAGATTATAACTCCATCATAAAGTTTCGCCATTTCCTTAAAATATGGAAATTGTCAAAATTATGCACTGTATTCAAGTCTGGAAAGGTAACAAATGTTGAAAATTACAGGACAATTACTTTAAATCTTTTCCAAAATTATGGAAATTATATCATCAAACATTATTAATAACCATGTCTATTCTTCACTGTCCAATTTTCCATGGCTTTATCAAGGCACGTAATACTGCAACTAATCTTTGTGTATTTCCTCAATTTGTTTCTGATATACTTGATAATGACCATCAAGTTGACGTCATCTACACAGGACTTCAGCTGCTAAAGAAACTGTGAAATTTTGACATATATATATTCAGTTGCTACTGAAATCATATTCATCCAACCGATATAGTTATGTTGAATGTGATGGTATAAAATCCTCCTGCTTTGTAGCGAGTTTGGGTGTCCCACATGGGTCTAATTTTGGACCGTTATTATTCATACTATTTATAAATGACATAGACAATGACATACATCACTATTCATAAATTGCTATTTACAGATGACATGAAGATATACCAAGAAATTCAAAATGAATGCAATGTTTCTCATTGCAGGAGGACTTAAATTATCTGACTAATTGGTGTATTCGTAATAAATAATTGTACTCAAATACAAATAAATGTAGAATAATGACATTCGCACACGTAAAATCCTACGAGTAGAATAGAATAGAATAGAATTTAATTCATGCAGTACATACATAAGTAATATTTGCATACGTCAAAAATGGTAATACATGAGTTTAAATCTATATAACATTAAAAAAATACATGTATTATGAAAAAGGATCAGTAAAACGACTAGAAAGAAACATGGACAGAGACAAACAACTTAAAATACAGAAATGTAACAGTTCATAATATAGCTATTATTGGGCAGGCGACAACTTAGTCAATGTGTCAAAATAAGCAAAATATTCTTTAAATGTGTAAAAGGCATTTTGTAAAAGAATATTCTTAATTTTTACTTCAAAAGTATTTATACTGGTGTCGAGAGTCTGAAACTCATTTGGTAACGCATTAAAAAATTTTGAAGATAGATATAGATAAGGTTTTGCGATTTGCTTAATCTATATTTGGGTAGCCTTAAACTTGTTTTGGTCCTAGTGTCATGGTGATGTATGTCCTTCAGCGTAGTCACTTTATTTTCACCTTTCAATTTTTTGACATAACACAAACATTCGTATATGAAGCAAGATCGCAAAGTTAATATATTGTCGTATATTTAAACTCTAATTCATTCTAAAATAATTTATTTAACGAAATACAATGATTCACAATACTCTAATTTATATAACAATCACTCTACTATTTATATTCGACTTTCACTTCACTGACTGTCCGTCTGTCTGCTGATGCGTCGTTCTTTTTATATTCATTGTTGACTTCTCCGAATGCTCTGGAATTTTCCATCGAATCGTCCGGATCCATCGAATCGTCCAGATTCTTCTCGGTGCATAGTGCAACAACAGTCACCCGCGGCCGAGTGCCGGCTACGTAAGAGTTCAAGTCCGGCATCGCCCGCAGCTTCGCCACAATATGGAGATTTTTAATAAGTGGTTTGCAATGATCGTCGTATTTAGCCTGTGCCATGATTCTAAAGACTTTTTTTGTAATTTGAATATTACATCTATGAGATGAACCCCATACTATTAGTCCGTATGTCATTATGCTGTGAAAATGGTAAAATAAGCTACTCTCAAAGAATATGTTGTAGTTATGTTGCTAAGTTATCTTATGTATATACACGTTGATAGGCGCTTTGATAATTTGTGAATATGCGGTAAGAAATTTAAAGACGAGTCCAAATAAACTCCAAGAAGATTAATTGGTTCATTATTTTCTTTATTGTTTTGAGTTGAGAAATCTGAAGTTTTTGTTTTATCGTCGTTTATAGTGAGATAATTGCTTCTAGACCACATTGTTATAAAGCTTTCAGATTCATTAGCTAAAAGGCTTGTCATTAATGGATATGATAAATAATACTGGACCAAGGACTGAGCCCTGTGGTACCCCATAATTGACTTTTAGATTTTAAATTTAACACGTTGCTGGCGTAACATTCAACTATGTACTAGACGGTGAAAGTTTAACGCGAATCACGGAATCAAAGGATCTGCGGGTTTTGTTTGATCAAAAACTCACATTTTCCAATCATTTTCAGAATACGATATCAACTTCAATGAAAAGTTTGGGTTTCCTGATTCGCAACTGCAGAAATTAGGACCTTTGATTCTTTCATACGATATTCAGTGCACCTCGTATTTCATCTAGATTCTGCAGCTCATTTCATATCCCTGTTTCCAATACTGCATCATCTTCATCCACAACTGCTATATGTAGAAGTGTTAATAACGTTCAACCAATTCAAAAAAGACATCTTCCGTTTCATTCAGAATTTATCTTATTATATGTATAATTAATTCTAATTCTAATCGAATTGATTCCATCTGTAAATGGGCTTTTGGGACTGCTAGATATATTGTATCAATAAATAAATAAATAAACGAAAACAAAATCTCGTATTCAAGACAAAAATTATGATTAGAATAAACAACAACCTCAAATTTAGTGTTAATGCTTAACAAGAACGTGTGACATTTTGTTAACCGTTTTTTTTTCATTGCAACAAATGTTAAAACACATTGCCTTCAACATTTTCACATCTCCGTATGACGTGTAATACAGCTTTATGATGAGAGTTGTTGGTATCTGGATTCCTGAACTAAGTGTGCCTTTGTTCAATAATAAGAAAACTATATAATTTCGATTTTTTTTATTTAATTGATCGGATAAAATCTAATATATTGATCACTCGTCTTTTTATCCAAGAACATTCTTCATCCAAAATGTAATGTTTGAATGGAATTCGGAAAAAAATCAACCTGAGCTAAGGTAATTGAATAATTCCTGTGAATAGACTTTTGAACTTTTCTTAAGCACTCATCATTCCAGAAAACATCAAGAGAAATAAATGTAGAAAAAAAAGATACATGGCTTGGTATTATTTTGGAGTTTTGGGGGTTGTAAACTTTAGAGATAAAGAGAGTTGTTATTCAGTAATAAAATGACCCTAATAGAGGAAATTCAGCAAATATCCACACTGACAAAAATGGATTGAGGGGTCTGAACTCTTGGGTCCATTCCAGTGAAAATGTTGGAGGGAAGATTGGATTATACTTCAGAAGAGCACCATAAAAAAATCTATAGAAGAGAAGCAGGTCTCCAAATAAACTGGGGTGTTTCAGTGAAATACTCGAGCATGTGATTGAGTCATTACCGACGAGACGAGTTGCTTTCCTACGTATATCTCGCTGAAGAGTTTGATTCGTAAAAGTGAACAGAAAAAATAATGGGAATAATACATTTCCTGAGCGGGATAATAGCGACACAGGCTTTCAATTAAAGGGATATTGAGTCATTCATACGACTATTGTTTTGTAACAACTTGCATTAATGAACTTCATGAATCAGCGAAGTGTATTACAATATAGATGTTTAAATTCTAGTACAATTACTGATCTACTATTCAGTTCCAGAATGGGCATTGCAGTCGTGCTCTGTTTATAATCCGTAGATGGCTTTTATTGGATAAACTCTCCTTATTTATCCATCGATGTCATAGCAATAAATTTCAATTAATTCTTGCATAGATTGGGTAAGTCTGTTGGGATTTAAAAAATTTGCATTGTGATTTTGCAAAATGATGTCGGTTGTAAGTCACTTATTATCAACTCTAGGTACTGCATCTATTTTTTTAACTTCCGTAATTCCCTAGCCTTTGATATAAGAATAAAAATTTTAAATGTACGAGTACCCAAATAGTTATTTATGCATCAAAAATCAAAATAAAAATCAATTTATTCATCTCAGAAATATTCAATTCAATTCAATTCATTTTATTTTCCAATTTGACATTTTACAATGTATAGGAATAGTCAAGTTGTAAATATGTACACACACACACTCACCCACACACATCGAAGTCTTGACTCTACTTGTGCATAGTACAGACTACGAATCTGATGTTTTTCTAGTACGAGTTTTTGACAATGGTCTTTCCAGCTGAGGTTTTCATCGAGATGAATTCCCAAAAATCTTACGCTATTGTGCGTTTTGGTTGCCATTTCATTGTTTATTTATATGTAGATCTTCAGCATTCTTTTGTATACTATGAACTCTTAGTATTTCAGATTTGGCTGTGTTAAATAGTAAACACTGATCATTAAAATAACTAGCTACCCTACTCATCACCTCAGAGCATTTATTGTCAAGGTCATTTGTTCCGCGTTCTGATATGATGAAGGAAAAGTCATCAGCATATGCAGTGAAGTGATTATCACCGACTATAGATTTCACTTGATTCGTATACAAGGTGAACAACACTGGGCCTAAAATCGAGCCCTGAGGCACACCCATATTGACAGCTATAGAATCCGAATTGAATTTAAGTATTTCGCTGTTCATTCGAGCCTCAATTGATACAAACTGCTTACGATTTTTGAGAAAGGACGATATCCAAGATGACACGTTCCACGTAGGCCATACATTTCAAGATTTGATAATAATGTTTCGTGATTGACGCAGTCGAATGCCCAGCTCAAATCACAAAAAATTGCAGCAGGATACTCGCCTGCATCAACGAATCTAATGATTTGCTTACAAAACGAAAATATGGCCGTTGATGTTGACTTCCTTGAACGAAATCCATGCTGATTTTCATTCAGTATTTCAAATTTCTCCAAAAAGTTTAGAAGCTCAAGAAAGCATATTCAAATATCCTAGAGAGACTAGAAGGAGCCGTAACTGGTCTGTAGTTCTTCATTAGAGTGGGATCGTCTTTTTTGAACAGAGGCATTACCTTTCCTACTTTAAGAATTTGAGGGAATTTTCCAGATTCAAATGATTTATTAACTAAATAAGTAATTGGTGTCAAAATTATATCAATAACTTTTTTTACGTGTGTATTTGATCTACACCAAATACAAACGCATACTTATTGAACTAGTCAAAAAAATAGAGTAAAATTCAAATATAAATATAATTAAAATTTGAATCACATTAGAATCTATACATTCATAACACACATGACTTTGCAAACACAAACAGATTAAAATGTAGGAGGTATAGTACAGATTAAAAAGATTATTTAATTTTTTTTTCCAAAATTGTAAAAACTGTTCAATTGTATAAAATGCATTTTTTGTTAGAAATTTTTTTAATTTAGTCTCATATGACTTATTATACTGTTTATCGTTCTTGTACATTAGTTTGACTTTATTATACCATTTGGTTCCGATATAGTTAGGTGAATTTTGGCATATTTTTAATCGGGAAAATATAATTTTTTCGGCTGATGTTGTGAAAGTGCACGTTCTCATTCTTCTCAAACGTATGTTCGTTGGATTAAATGTATAGGATTAGTCGATAGATATATGCCAAGTGTGTTATATAGATCCTAACTCTTTGAGGTTAACATGATTAAGCCCGAAGGATGAATTTTGCTTTGTTTTTGAGAAAAAACATGATAATCACTTTATTTCATGTCGCTGGTTCGAATAATTAAAATTTGTTTTTCACAGGGTGTTGAAATAATATTAGAATGAAATCCTAAGTAACAAGACACAAACTAATTTGATGTTGAAACTTGATGACAGTTCTTAATGAATATAAATGAATCTGCAGAGCTAAGAAATTGTTTGACTCATTTTTCCAGTGCTAAAGCCTGAAATTTGAAAAAAACATCAAACAAAAAAACTATTATTAAAACCACATAAACAATTTTTTTAGTGAGGAAACCTTCGACAATAATAACCCACAATTTACAATAGTTGCTCAAAATGTCCACTGAGTTTTTTGCAATTTTTGTATTTTACCAAAGCAGCAACTCTTTTATTTCCAGCAGTTTTTTCGTATTTTTTGAGAAAAAACATAAAATCACTTTTTGCATTTTCCATAATTAAAATATTTAACTACCAAACCATCAAAAACTGGGGTAATTTTTTCCAAATAAATATTCTCTAGTCTAAGAAATTGTTTTCAAAATGCAATAATAAAAACTTGTGTTTTATAAATAATTTCCTTGTGGTGCCATTGTTTGTTCATTTGTTTGTTGTGAATGTTTTTTTAAATTTTAGTTTCAATTCATTATTAGCGATACAGCAATGTTTAAAGTTTGACATGAATGAACATATTATTTTCATTATTATTATTATTATACTTCTTCTTCGTTCCATTATCAGCATAACCGATTCACCTCAATTAGAAGAAAATGTCAACAATATCCTATGGTTAGTGCTTGATCTCTTCCACAGCCGTTTTTGATTACACTTTTCGATTGAACGACTTACTACAAATCCCAGCAAAAATCTCCGCACAACGCATCGAGCATAAAATCAGTTTCAAGCAGCTCTCACTACATCGAGAAAAAATCGCAATAAGCAATATTTCACAACGCCAACCGCTCACAATCCACGATTACGACACAAATATGTATTAATGAATGTACGATTCAAATCACCAGCTGGATGTGATGAAGGACTATCAAGAATAATGAAGGTATCTGTCGTCACATATGCATGCATTTGACGCAGAGACAATAGCTGCATTATGCAGTTGCTGCAATAGCGGCCATCCGCAATGTGGTAATACGCGGGCAACACCTTGATCAACTCTGGGAATAATGGAGTGCATGGTGCGAGGAGTAAAAGGAAAATAACCAGTCGTTCATTCAAATCGAAAAAATTTAATATCTTCTGCGATTTGTTTTCAAAAGCCAGTATAGCGACTGGTGTTGTTGCTGTTGCATTTTCTCATTACTGTTATCAGCTGCTTGGGTGGTTATCCACTATTGGATGAAACAATGATGAAAGGAATATTGCTGCTGATCCTTTGAAAGCCGTAAACTCTTCAACAGAAACTATAGTTCGTTAGTTTAGACCTTGATCACAATTTTCGATCTTACATCTGTGCAATTTTCTACGCTAGAACGAACCATAGCTCTTCCATGTTCATAACCGATTCACCTCGATATGCAAAAAATCTGAAAATAGTCTGGACAAATACTTTCATCCTCAGCTGGCTTGTGTCTGAGGTACGCAAGGAACCGGTAGGTTCTGTTATATGATTCACTATACAGGCCGTTTCTTTTATCATGTGGTAACATTGCTATATTCTAAACCGTAACAGATACGAAGACGATTAAATGGGAGAAAAGGTAACTATTGTGGAGAACAGTACAATGGTCAAAAAATATTTACAGGGAGTCTCGCCCTTCCCGAGTTATACAGGGAAAACTAAAAATGCTGTTATTTGTTTTTTACGAATAGAATTGTTATTTCTGAAAATATAAAAAAATGGAAAAGGAGAGTTTTAATGTATTCTAAATGTACTATAAAAATGTAACAATGAATCTTTGATTAAACGTATCGTGTCAACACGGCCACCATCAACATTTCTTTTCAAATACGGACCTGTCTGTTTTAGTACAAATATTGATAAAGCGATAAAATCACAATTCAGTGGTACATCACAGTTGATATTTTCATAACGTTTCATTTAAAATAACTAACATCATCAGTGACAACAATTTTTAATTACGGTCCTGTCGTTAGGTCGTTTATGGTCGTTTTCAAAATATTTCTGGTAGATTTTACTTTTTCCTAGTTCGTGGGCAATTTCTCGTAAAGAACAATCTTGATTAGAAATATTTTTGTAACTGACCAATCCTAAATTGAAAAAAAATATTTTCGTCACTTTGTTAATCTTTATGAAGTAATATTTGCTTACCTAAAACATTTATTTGGTTCCGCATACTTCCAGTAACAACACATTTTCTAGTTTTATTTCTATCAAATGCACCACAGTCTCTCAAATTTCTTTCTAATCGTCTAAACATTTGAATGTTTGGAATACGACGATTTGGGTATAGCTCACCATACATATTTTTTGCCAAAAGAGGATTTCTATTTGATTTTGCATAAGCAAATAGCAAATCAGTCCTTTCGTCATTTGAATACATCTTTGATATGACTGAGTGTATAAACGACTGACAGTTCTTAACACGTATCAACAACTCATTTATTTGTCCTGCCATAGAAACCAAGCAAAGCCTACTTGTTTAAAAATGGTAAATGAAGTGAGATGCTATTTAATTGTACCATATCACACAATAGTCGTATTTTGACCAAAAACTAATATTTTCGTTACTTCCAGGATTGAGAATTATAGAAATATTCAGTATGATAATTGATTCAGAAGAAATCAGCCTTGAAACAAGGATTTCTGTAATACAAAAATGCCCAAGAAGGAAAAATACGAATGTTCGTTGTGTTGGGGTATCTTCTTATCGAAATTATTGGGTGAAGTCTGAAGTATGCCAATAGTTGACTAGGTTTTGAAGAAATCAAAATAATTTACAAAAGAACTAACGACAGGACCGTAATTAAAAATTGTTGTCACTGAGGATGCTAGTTATTTTAAATGAAACGTTATAAAAATATCAAGTGTGATATACCACTGAATTGTGATTTTATCGCTTTATCAATATTTGTACTAAAATAGACAGGTCCGTATTTGAAAAAAAATGTTGATGGTGGCCGTGTTGACACGAAACGTTTAATCAAAGATTCATTGTAACATTTTTATAGTACATTTTAAATAGATTAAAACTTTCCTTATAAATTTTTTTATATTTTCAGAAATAACAGTTCTATTCGTAAAAAACAAATAACAGCATTTTTGGTTTTCCCTGTATAACTTGGGAAGGGCGAGACTCCCTGTAAATTTTCTTTGACCATTGTACTGTTCTCCACAATAGTTATCTTTTCTCCCATTTAATCGTCTTCGTATCTGTTACGGTTTAGAATATAGCAATGTTACCACATGATAAAAGAAACGTCCTGTATATCATCAAATGAATTTACCACTATATAAAATTTTCAATCAAAAATCAACAATTCACATTTATCAGAAATCGAAATCCTACTTAGGCCGACACTGTTCAGGCAAGGAGCTCTCTGCGAAGCGTGACGTCACACATGGCAACGATGTTGGAAGTTTATCAATTAATTTAAAAATATTGGTAATCGTTTAAGGGGTTTGAATGTCAGTAGGAAGTACAGAAAGATTCAGAGAATCTAACCATTACAATCAGTTTTATAAAAAGGTCTTGAATCACCAAATAACACTATCATGACACCTATAGAAATTTTATGAAATTTCAATATGAAAATGTTCATTGTGAAAAATCCTATGGTAGTATGCCGAATTTAGAATGTTTGGACTTTAGTTTAGTATAGAATTTAGATTTCATAATGTAGTATTGAGCTAGTAATTCATTGGTGAAGTTCATATATGCAAGAAAATGAACCCGTTGCTAAGGCAATTTGGCTTCCAATTGTTGACAACAATGAAAAGGGATTCAGAAAATGTCCATCGAAGGGGAGAGATGTTTATGATGTGCTCCCTGAATAATTAAACTTTTCTTCGAAAAAACATAAAGAAATCCCATGTTTCCAATGTCAAAATAAACTTAAAGTGAATGTGAACAAACTCCAGAACTTACCAAATGCTAGCTGTTCTCGCTCTTGAGAAATTCGACTTCTAAGTCGAAGATGCCGGTCTCCAGGTCTCCTAGCATCTAGAACCCATAGAAGCTTTTCGAAGAACAAAACCAGAAATAGATCCGAGGTATTTATAAAACGGTTTGCAAACCTTTTCTTCGAACAAAACACATTTGACTACATAGACTGGGAGATGATGACAGATTTTAGTTGATGATTTTCTCGTTCATGCCTCTTAGAGGACTGAAACATATAAAAACGAAAAACGAATTTGAAGAAAAACATATGAAAATTTATACCATTTTGTTTTTTATGCCATTTTCCCTGTGCATCGAAAAAGTAATTTCAAGTCCCTATAATAAAAGGCATAAGTATCGATTTTACCGAACGTATGATAAAACATAAAAAATTATCGCAAACATCATAGACCAACAGTTAGCAGCGTATTTCAAGTTATATAATTATTACTTAATTTGATTTCAATTATTTTCACCATCACCTCTTAAACGATTTACAGAAATCTGATAGATTTTAACATTTTTATGTTATACTAATTATTTTATACCTACAAAATCTGTTTGTTGATTGTTGGTTTGTGTTATTGTATTGTATTTTCTTGTTCATCTATTTATTCATTTATTTCACTCGTACTTTTGTTTTGATTATTGACAAGTATGTATTAGAAATAACCTATAATTAATATCAAGTATAATGGAACTTTGTGAACAATAATTCAATTTCTCATTTAGAGAGAAAAGTGATAGATTGCCGCTCGACAAAGAGAGCGGCAATGACACTTTGTGCTCGAAATGCACACATATTTTTTTCTACAAACCAAGATCTTAACAAAAAACGATCGACACCTCATTCAACATAGGCACATAATATTACCTATGAGAAAATTAACGCTCAATAGCTATGCCAAATGTATAAGCGATTCAAATATAAAATAACTCACATCTCTAACAAGAGAAAAATGGAAAATAACGAGGTATTGTGTAAGAAAAAAAAGTTGATGAATCGAACCCGGGTCCTTTAGTACCACCATAGAAACTTAGAGTGCTTCAAATTTTTTGTCTATACTTTTCATCATGCAAGATTAGGTTCGTTTTAAACAAGAGCAGTAGAGATCGAGCGTTTTCGCCCTAGATCGAGAAAGCTGTCACAAAATGACATTTCACGGAAAACGTCAACTTTGCTTGGAGAACTGAAAGCGTCAAAGGCTACTTGCGGTTGTACAAAAAGTATATTCTCCCTTTTTAATATCTAGTGTTCTTGTGATGTAACTCGTTTTTGGAGTAAGACGTAGGTAACAGGTTCAGTACTGGCCAGACAATACTATTTTAGACCCAAGTGTGTTTCGATCTGTCATTTCAGAAGTTTAAGAATGATTACTTAGGGTAATCAATCTACACTCTATCGTTCCACAAAATTTGAAACTATCCTATATTCAATATAAATTTATTCAACTTGTAGATTATGTCACTGGTAGCATCAAAAATGCATGAAATAGTAATAAAAATCTTCATATGTTTCTAGAAAAGAAAAAAATTCTCTTCGATATCGAACCTATACTATCTCTTGCTTACCCCACTAGACTATTAGAGATTACTACACGAAAAATTTACATTCAAATCTAATCCTTTTAATAATGTTTTTGAGAATAACCCTGCCGCCGGGGGCTGCCGATTCGTCTTTCATTATTAAACCGATAGGTATAAAAGATTCGTAGTAACTACCTAAATTGTCAAAACTTATGAAATGGCAATTTGAAATACGCTGCTGACTCTTCCTCCCACTGTTCAAATACTGTTCGATTTCATTCAGCATGCAACTTGACAAGATTATTTTGATCTCCTATTACAAATGAAAATGATCGATAAGGCCAAACATGTTAATAAACTGAAGGATTATTGCCAATAATGAGCGATTTAGTCCAATGTTTACAAAAAAATTACCTGTTACTTACCTATAATGTTATATGCAATTTATCATGTAACTTAAGAATGTCTTGAACAAATACATAAACAATTAACAACGTCCATTGAAATCAGTTCAAAAAATGTAGTGTTGGGGGCTTGACTTTTCATCGTATTGCCTTTGTACTTTTCTGACACTAGATTGGAACAGTTGAATGTTGGTCTAATCGTAATTTTGGTGGAATGCGGAACGCGTCAGTTTTCCCGATTATTATTATATTTGTGACAGAGTTTTGTGAGAATTTGATGGAACATTTATAATATTTTGGACCAGTACAAAATCGGTGAGTACCTACATACATACTTTTTAAATCATCCTGAATTCGGAACCCTTTATGAAATTCATCTTGATTCGGTAAAGGTAAGCTTATCGGGCTTCCGCTCAAAAAACAAAAAAAATATATGTTACTTGCGTAGTTTTGTCTCTTGAACACGAATCTGAAAAAAAATTGCGGCGGTCTCTACTACTTTCCGAGATATGGCTCTCCAAACATTGAAAATTGACCGTTTTGAAGCGCGAATTTTTCAGTAAAAAATCACTCAAAGTTTTCCCTTCTTTTGATAGGCCCTTTTTTACACACTAATCAACCCATATTTCACAATTACAAGCACTACTTATTGAAAATAATGAAAAAGGGTACCTAGGTATTCAATTCAGTAAAATATATTTCAAACAAGAATTTCAAGATTCATATCGTTATTTTTTTCATATTTTCCTGAATAGTGGTAATTTTCATAGTTTTGCATCATCGTTATAGAGGCATGACAACATTTTTTAAGTTGTATGCTGAAAAGCACCAAGATTAAAATCACCGAAAATTATTTGGGCAATTTGCACAATATTTGCTATCATTTTTTAATATTTTTACAAGTTCGGCATTATCGACAGTTATGCCTTTTGTTTTAGGGGCTTAAAATTACTTTTTCTAGGCACCTGCAAAATGGCATGAAAAACAAAATGGTGAAAGTTTTCACACAATTATCTGCAACTTCATAGCTTATGCCTTCATTTTAAACACTTTCAACCGCCATGCCAATTTTACATAATAAACAATTCATCATAAACTTCATATATTTTCAAAGGCATAAGAGATGATGTCATCAAAACTCCCTTTGAAATTTCCACAAAATGTTCCGGTACTTAACCTCACTTCGGCATCCGTAGACCTTATGCCAATTTTTGTATGGCATATTCATGATGTAAACTTCCATTCTTTCAATTGGCAGCAACGAGAAAAACGCCTAAAATTTTAATTATTTTTCACAAGTTTACGTCATCATTTCTATCCTTTGGTCACGTGCAACCCTTATGCCTATCATTTTCACTTCTAATGTCTATCTTAACATTCTGTTGATGTACATGGCAGCGGCGATAAAATCATCTCAAAACAAATATTTTTTGTGCAAATGGAAATTGAATTTTCCATATGAAAGCCACGCGGGACCGGCTAAATTTTTCCATTAATTTTGTCAGCACTTTTATATGTTTCAGTCCTCTAAGAGGCATGAACGGGAAAATCATCAACTAAAATCTGTCATCATCTCCCAGTCTAACAGTATTCCGGATAATTTCAAGAACTTTTCACATTTTCACAAATTTTCAAACCACTAGACTTTCCCGTGGAAAGATCCAAAAGTGCTTTCTCACGAGTGTGGATAAACTTCAATTCCTTCCGAACTTTTCGTCCATTGTTCATTTTCATTGCCCAAGTGTTTAGATTTTAATTCGAATGAAAGATTACTTGTAGTGGAGATTTTTTTTTTAGATTAAGATTCTTAGATTAAGACAGGAATGCTAGTCTGCGCATAACATGCTACAATAAAGTTGAAATAGTTTGCACAAGGGGGCGAAAGGCTACTCTATGAAGTCAACACACAGATGATTGAGCGTGCACTAAATATTTTAAACGGGTTGAATTTAAAATTTCTTGGAGTTTTAAGTGTTCAGGTATCATTTAATTAGGGATGTGTTTCTTGTTCATAGTTTTTGTTTGTTCATTGTTTATTGTTGTTTACTTATATATTCGTTTACATCTTTATTAAAATTTTTATATACATTTTACTCTGGCGTTCACATTTTTCTTGAAATTTGACATTCTATCGCAAACGCATTTTTATTCAAACAACATCAAGCTGCCAAGTTTCCGAAGGACCCTCCTGAGAGCAGAGAAAGGCACTACGGATTTAAGAAGGTAATGTATACACTCTGCACAAGAGTATTTGAGCAACGAAAAGCTAAATGTATTGTAATGAAATTTTTTTTTGAAAACCTGAGAGAATTTTATTTTAAAGCATAAATATTTTAAATCTTAAATTAAAAACTAATAATAATAATAATCAAAAAGAGCAAATAATTATAGTACATAAGTATTTAACGTATGGTCCGAAAGTTTTGGGAAAAAATCAGATACTAACAACTCTTATAAATATATTATTAAAATGTCAACAAATAATCTTACAATATCTCTTAACTATTCTTATCAATACCTAAAGTTCAAATAATCGACAAGGGACCGTTATCTTCGATCTGCCTGAATTTTCCCCTGACGCGTTGCATCATCCTTTGGACCCCATCAGCGTTGATTTCTATAATTTTTCTCGATATACGACGTTGGAGTTGTTCTTGATTTTGTGCTTCCCATCCGTTATTGTACACTTTCCGGCTCAATATTGCCCAGAAGTCTTCAGTTGGGCGTGCCTGAGATAGGGTGGGGGGATTGTCAACTTTCGGTACAAAGTTGATGTTGTCGGCCCCATACCAATCCCTTGTGATTGTCGCATAATGGCCCGAAGCAAGATCTGGTCAAAACATAATTTCGTCATTCGCATGATTTGTGTTCAAAAACTGAAGCAATTTAGAAATACATCTATATATCGCTTTGCATTTAAGGCCTCACCACGAACGATGCCAATGTAGGACTGTGAAATGAAACCAGCTGTATATTTTTGCGTGAGGCGCTGGTTTTTTAATGATTGGAAGGACCAGAGAGCTGTGCTCTCAAACTAAATGACCCAATAAAGAAATGCGACGAACAGTTGAGTCACTCACCTGCGATTGTTCCTTCTACAGCCCTTGCCCAACGTCTTGACTTTGCACAACACCTTTTGTCCTAATGCGAGCAATAATTCGAATTGATTCGAATTTAACATTAATTCTACGACACCACAATTCTATATATATATATATATATATATATATATATATATATATATATATATATATATATATATATATATATATATAAATCAGAATAGATCTATCGAGGGGCGATATATAAAAATATAAATAGAAAAGTTATTGGGTATAGCCCTCAGATTGTTGAGCAACCGTAGACACGTGTTTCGAGCTTAAGCTCTCATCAGTACGGTAAAATCAAGTGTATTTTCCTGGGTAGGATTGTCACGCTGGTAGCTATATCTACCTCCGTGGCGACGTTAGTTGTTGCATTGAATGCTCAAGGTCTTCTAATCGAAGCCACAAATGTGTGGTTGGCTTCCTGTTGTTGACTTCCTTTGTTCCTATTTTTACATCAAAGTGTTGTACATCTTCGCACTTGATTTTACCGTACTGATGAGAGCTTAAGCTCGAAACACGTGTCTACGGTTGCACAACAATCTGAGGACTATACCCAATAACTTTTCTATTTATATTTTTATATATATATATATATATATATATATATATATATATATATATGTCAGAGCCAGTCACTTTTCTGGTTCAACCTGCTTCTCTCCTCGCTCACCAGGTGCCAACTCCTTACGCGCATGTCAGAGCTACTCAACTGTATACTTAGCGCGATAAATATTTTTATTTAAACACGTATTTACTAATCTAAAAACCCCCAAATTTGATAGAAAAAATAAAGAAAAATAATAATTGTAGTAAAATAGAATAAACTTAACTATAAGTTTGAATGAGCCTTTAACATCAGCCTCAGAAATTGCACACCATACCAAAATTTTGTCCTCAAACTTCTTTCTGCTCTCGAATCTCACGTCGTCAGAAACATTTGCGTAATCGTCCTTGTAGAAACCATCATTGCCCTTCATCTCAGAGTTGGCCCAAGTGAAATATTTTTCGTCGTCCATCACGATCAACTTGTTGGCAAAATGCACTCGCCTCAACGCGCGGCAACATCTTTGTAACTTAGCCTCTGTTTATTTTGGAGCTTTTCTCCTTTTCCAGAACAAAACACAGTCTTTCCAATATGGATTCTTCTGGCCAGTTTTCGCTGTGAGATCCCAATTCTGTGTTTAGCTGCTTGAATGTGTCTCCCATCTCTTAATTGGTTCAAAACCCGCGGACGACCGTTTTTTGGCAAGTTTTTACATGGTATCCCTCCTTCACAATCTTTGATTGTACGATATATTGTCGATTTACTTATGTTCTGATCTTGAAAAATATCATATTCCCAGTGATTTCACAGCTTCTGTTTCGTTTTGTTCGATTTCAAAATTCAATGTTTTGGTTTTATTTTCATTTATTTGCATTGAATCAATCTGATGTGTCCCTTATAATGTCATTTACAAGACATGTCACATCAGTACCTGTATTGAAGCGTTCAGCAAAAGTTGTGTCGTCTGCGAATCAACAAGAGAAAAGTGGTGAACTTTTCGGAAGGTCGTTAATATATACAGGGTGTTTCTTAAGTACGTGTAAAAAAATTCAGGAGCGTGTTGCTGACATCAAAATAAGAAGAAAAGTTCCCATAAACATATGTACGCAAGTTATTCGTTTCTGATATACAGAGTGTCAAAGTTGAATTCTTATTTTCATTTTTGGGAACAATTTTAAAATAATTTTGATATTTGGGTAATGTTTGGTGTCTGGGAATATTCGTTATTTAGTTTGTGTGAAAAATATATTCTTTGTAGAGGTCACTGCCAGCAACAGTTTTCGAGTTATTGAGATTCGAAAAAACAGATTTTGAATGAAAAATTTTTTAAATTAAAAATAAATTCAATTAGAAATTAGTTTTTTCACAATCACCATAAAATTTGCTTTTGTCATTGAAAAATCATTCCAGATATCACAGATACCAAACTTTACTCGAATATCACAAATATTTTGGAATTTATTCATAAAAAACAGATATAAGAATTAAACTTCGACATTCTGTATCTTAGAAACGAATAACTTGCGGACATGTGTTTATGGGTACTTTTTTTTCTTATATCGACGTCAGCAATATGCTCTTAAAGTTTCTACACGTACTTAAGAAACACCCTGTATAAGGAATAATAGGGGGCCTAGGACACTTTCTAGTGGTACAGCATTAATAATTGGGCGACTCGCTCAAACTGTCATTGACGAATACACACTGCATTCTTTCAGATAGATCTGACGATAATAATAGTGCTAGTGTTGTTCCTCTCAGCCCATAGTGTTCCAATTTATTCAAAATAATATCTTTGGAAACACAGTCGAAAGCTTTACTAAGATCTAAAAAAATTCCTATCGTTGCCTGTTTGTTTTCAAAACCCTCTTGGATGTAGGAGGCTTTTAACAATGCTTTCGACGTACAGTTGTGTGCATAAAAAAGTCGCACAAGGGTCGACACTAATTGAGGTATTGCACTGATTGCACTAGAAAAATTATAAAGCGCGTTACTGGCAAAAATTGTTTGAATATTGACACAACTCGTCCAAGTCGATAAGAAGTTTAATAATTGAAATTAACAAGTCTGGCTCGCAATAGACTATAACTCTTGTACGACTTTTTTTTGCACACAACTGTACTTCTGTAAATAGCTGTAAATAGCTTGTGTGATTCTAGAAAAGTCGCTATTCTGGTGGCAATAACTTTTTCTATGATTTTTGATAAAATAGGAATCAAGGCAATTGGGCGATAGTTGGATATTTCTTTTTAATTTCCTGATTTGTAGACTGGTATTATTTTAGCTATTTTCAATTAACTTGGAAATTCGCCGTGCAAGAGAATCAAATTCATTAGATGAGTAATTGGAGATAATAGTGATACTATTTTTTTTTAACATTACCGTAGAGTGGTCAAATATATGTCAGTCGCATTGGAATTCTTGAAGGATGCAATGATATTTTGTACTGCGGCTTCTGTGGTTGGATATATGAAAAGTGTAATCTGCTGTTTTTTGCTCACGTAAGTAGCTTTCGTAAGATCGGCTTGATTCAGGATTTTTTTTATTATTTCACTTGCTATGTTTACGAAAAACTCATTATATTCGTCACTACAGTTTGTATTATTTAATTGTGTACGTTAAATAATCCGCAGGTCCCGCAGTCCCTATATAACAACAAATTACAAAACGCACTCAATTTACTCCGCCATAATTGTCAATTTCGCTGGATGAAATCATTCGTGGCTATATTTAGTATAAACACGCTGTAGATTATGAATATTCCTGACTTTTAGAGCCAACGCGCAGATGATGAGCAAGAGCAACACGCTTCGCTTGAATAAAAAAAACGAACAAAAAATCGATGCAATAGTGTACGCATCTCGCCATCTACTGGCGCTACTCTGAAGTTTCTAATTTGCCCAATCGATCGACTTCTTCGATACAGAAACACTTAGTTCTACTTTCGTTCATAGATGGAAGGTTTCAACCAACACTTGGAACTCCTCCCAAAGCAATCATATGCTACAAAGTAATAATGTAGAATAAATATAGAAGTTGTAGTATGAAAAATATCAGGAAAACAATTATCATTGTTTTCCTATTATACAGGGCAATTCAAATTCGACCACCACCATTGGGATCTCCTAAACTACAGGAGATCCGTCGAAGCTTAAATTGGGGCAAAGTTGCGTATTCTGGTGCTTAACAAAATACTGTTTTGAAACTTGGAAAATTCCGAGTATTTCCGGAAATATCGGGAAAAAACTGAAAATCGGAATATTAGTTTTTATTTTTTTCTATTGTTATTTGACAGCATAGCTCAAAACCAAAAGTACATTTTCATTGACACCTTTTTTTAGCTACACGTGTTCATGTGCAGATTTAATATCCGACGTGTCGTCTTCTGGCATTCATCATCAACTTTTTTTCCAGTTATGGGCGCCATATTGTTTTTTTATACAGAAAAATAGTGATTCTCATTCTGATTTCATCGATGTATAATTTGTTATGATTTGCACTTCTGAAACCACAGATATTATAAAAAACAACTTCATCTGAGATGGTCATGACTCCATCGAAAATTTTTGTTTAATAAACACTAGTTGTCAGAACTGATTAAACATCATAAGTTTGCACAAATACTTCAGTCGAAATGTCCTTATTCTCAAATGAAGAAAAACGAGATATGTTGAAACTTTATTATAAATTTGATAGGAATAGTACGAAAACAACACAAATTTATTTTGAATTATATCCGGAAAGACAACAGCCGGATAGAACATTATTCGGAATTTTGGTCAAACAGTTGGCTGAGTACGGTGCGTTTCAAAAACCAAGAATGAAATATGGAAGCAGAATGGAACAAAATATTAGACGTAACTTATTAGCCGAAGTAAAATAATTGTTCATTCCATATTCGAAGAAGTACAATTATTTATGGTACTTTTTTAGATAAATGCAGATCCTTCCAAATCAACACATCAAGTCTCGGCAGAAATGAAAGTGCCACAGACGAGCGTTTTGAGGGAATTAAAAAAAAGTGGTTTGAAATGTTATAAGATACATATTTCACAAAAATTACATCCAGGTGATCCTGAGAGAAGGATGTAATTTTGTAGCTGGCTCTCGAATAGGGTAGACCCTACAAACTTCTTGAAAAACATTATTTGGACCGACGAAAGTACTTTTCGAACTGTGGTGTTTTTAATAAAAATAATGAGCACGTGTGGAGTGAAAATAATCCACGACACTTCAGAGAAGTCCGACCACAAGTTTGGTTTCGTTTGAATGTGTGGGCTGGAATTTATGACGACCGAATACTTGGACCTCATTTCTTCTCTAATACTTTGAACGGGGAAACCTATCTTCGGTTCTTAAGAAACGAATTCGAAGAATATATGATGGATACGTTTCCCCTTGATAATTATAACAGCTGCTGATTTCAGCATGACGGGGTTCCTCCACACAATAAAAGAGCAGTTTGCGAATATTTACACCAAAGATTTCCTATTAGGTGGTTAGGAAATTCTGGATCAGTGAGGTGGCCGGCAAGGTCACCTGAACTTACAGTTTTGGATACTTTCTTGTGGGGCACTTTAAAGAACAGAATCTATGGAGAGCAAGAATATGACACAGTAGATGAACTTAGAGACAATATCATCACGCAATTCAGGTCTATCAGAAGAAGGGATATTGTTAGGGCTGTTCTTAATTTGACACAACGAGCTCGGTTAAGTATTTAAGAGGAATGCCATCATTTCGAACACTTGTTGTAATACCTTTTGCGCATTTTTCTCAAGCTCATGATTTCATTCTTGTTTTTTGAAACGCACCATACTCAGCCAAGTGTTTGTCCAAAATTCCGAATAATGTTCTATCTGGCTGTTGCCTTTCCGGATATAATTCAAAATAAATTTGTGTTGTTTTCGTACTATTCCTATTAAATTTGTAATAAAGTTTCAACATATCTCGTTTTTCTTCTATTGAGAATGAGGACATTTCGACTGAAGTATTTGTGCAAACTTATGATGTTTAATAAGTTCTGACAACTAGTGTTTATTAAACAAAATTTTTCGATGGAGTCATGACCATCTCAGATGAAGTTGTTTGTTTTTAATATCTGTGGTTTCAGAAGTGCAAATCATAACAAATTATACAACAATGAAATCAGAATGAGAATCACTATTTTTCTGTATAAAAAAACAATATGGCGCCCGTAACAGAAAAAAAAGTTGATGATGAATGTCAAAAGACGAAACGTCGGATAGTAAATCTGAACATGAACACGTGTAGCTGAAAAAAAAGTATCAATAAAAATATACTTTTCGTTTTGATCTATGTTGACAAATAACGATAGAAAAAAATAAAAACGAAAATTCCGATTTTCAGTTTTCTCCCGATATTTCCGGAAATACTCGGAATTTTGCAAGTTTCAAAACTATTTTGTTAAGCACCAGAATATGCAATTTTGTCCCAATTTAAGCTTCGACGTATCTCCTGTAGTTTAGGAGATCCCAATGGTGGGGGTCGAATTTGAATTGCCCTGTAAGACTTTACTCACTATTCTGATTGGCTACGGTATAATAAACTTAGTATAAATGTCAAAAAAACCGTATACATGTGTATTAAACAAAAAAATAAGCCATTTCATGATCTACAAATTAGATTTGATAATAATCTACTGGACTGTGTTGATTATCACAAATATTTAGGATTATATATTGATGAAAAATTGAGTTGGCACAAACACATAAATTATATCACTAGTAAAATAGTTCCAATAGTAGGCACATTGAAAAGATGTGCTTACATGATGAGTGACAAACATAAAAACACAATTTATTATTGCTTAGTTGGATCCAGGTTGAGATATCTTATTAACTGTTGGGGAAATGCTTCAGATACATTAATTTCAAAATTACAAATTATGCAAAATAAAACCATAAAGGTACTGTATAACTATGACTCACGAAAATCTACTGCAGAACTTTATTCAGAAACGAAATAACTCAATATCAGAAATTTGAAGAAACTTGAACAAGTTAAACTAGTTCATGGCATGCAAGTTGGCTATATTAAATCAAATCACACATTCATGTTAGCACAAGACGTGCACAATCATAACACTCGAAATAAAGATTTTTAAGAAACGAATTGAGACTTTCCAAAAACCCAAGATTCACCGATTTATAGGGCAATTGAAGCATATAACACAATTCCAGCACAAATAAAAGAGATAGAAAACAAAAATTCATTTAATATCAAATTAAAACTACATCTGAAATGTATTATGTTAGATGTATGACTATTTAATAATATGATTCATGTGATATCTGTGAATACCCTGTGATATATCTATTTAAATGAATTAATGCCAAAAAAGTTATTTGTATATGTGTGTATATAACAAACATTGTACTATCCAGCTATTCTGTATACTATTTCATTATGTTTTATATTTTATATTTGATTATGTATTAGATTTTATGTATAGGCCTTGTTATCAGTATCCTTTTTGTACTGTATTTAGATCATAAATAAATAAATAAATAAATAAAATATCTCACACGGAATCCCGCCATTCCCGCGTATATTAGCACAAGGTTGACAGTTTCTAATGGTGAATTTTCATGAAACTTACTTTCAATACTTGTAAATTGTGGTTATTATTGTAGTTATAATTGCATTTCAGTAAAAAAATATATAAATAAGTCGAAAATGTAACAAATAAAACTGATTGGTGATAGTGATTCAGTAAATTCCAAAAACTACGTTTCTTTATTCATTTCATTCGTCGGCAATACTTGAAAACTTCTGTGCTTGTAAATTAACCCTAATAGAAAAACCGACCGTGGCGGTACACGCGGAATATTTGGGAAACAGGTCACGATTTCATTTGTTTTCTCTTAATCCAGCTGGCGAATTGTCTCCCGATTTATCCCACAGTTTTACAGGTATGAGTCGACACAGCAGGGTTTTTATACACCTTACTGTGGTGTAATTGTAAATTAATTCGTTGCAGGAGAGAATATTCAACAGAGCTTCAACCTCGTTGGATATGATTTATTATCAGTAGCAATTTCATTGGTTTTTTGACAGTTGTGTGAAATTCTCATTAGAATAATTATAAATCAATTTTACCACATAATGGTCAAATTTTCTTCATTTGCCGATCTTCATTTCAAATTGCTTCATTAACATCAACATGATGGTTTTCGAGCAAATCATAACGGAATGCCTCCTTTCTACAAATGACTTAATGACAGCCTCAATCAAGCAGTCATTAACCATGATCAAATCGAGGAAGAGCAATTTAAATGGATCTTCCTCCCCGCACTCGTCCATTACAATGTGCCAGTGCTCCAGGTCATAACACGCCGGTGTATTATAATGCATTAGTATTTGAAAGTAGAAAATTTATATGTATATGTATAGTCTCTACGAACTCCAGAATGACGTCACTGACATTTGCTGGAGGGCACATATTCTATTTAGTTTTCAATGTTTAATGGTAAACAACTGTCAATAGTTAGACTTTAATTAGTAATTAGTTCTTGAATGTATTAATATGCCATCGTTTCGTAGTGTTGTTACCTAAGTGTGGAATGCGGGGAGAAAGGGATAAGGTATAATTTTTTCCATTTCCGGCAGTTTTAACGAAGCATGGTGACTATTTAAATGATATATTTGCACAACCCTGCGACTCAAAGGTTTATTTATTTCTTGTTGGACAACATACATTGTATAAGAAAAGGTCAGTGTAAAAGTGTAAACAAAAACGAATAAAGTATATGCTCTAAAATTCAATAGAATATACATATAAATAAAATCATATAATAAAAACAGTTCACAAGGTTGAAGCATGCTCCAAAATTGAACGAAGAGTTTACTGCATTCCATTGAAAAATGTATTCATGTTGTACGGACATAAGTTTGTTAGATATGTGGTGAGAACTGACACGCTGTCAGATACTGGTTTTATCAAACACGGTGTACCTCAAGGTTCGGTACTAGGACCAGTACTGTTTCTGTTGTATTTCAATGATCTGGCCTATATCAAATCAAATGGAGTGTTCACTATTTTTGCAGATGATACAACCATACTGTGGCAGGACACTAATGAAATTAATCTGCATAACAAAATATCTCAAGATATTGTTAGTGTGAGAGAATGGTGCAACTCCAATCTGCTAACATTCAACATAGACAAAACCAATCTTATTTTATTTAATTGCAATTTGGCAGGCATTCCCTTGGGTAATGATATTATTTCACATACCGATTCCAATAAATTTCTTGGAATAAAGTTGGACACTCACCTCAATTTTAATAACCACATAAAAATACTGAGCAATAAACTTGCTTCGGGATGTTATGCTTTACGAACGGTGTCGAAAGAATTGGGTATTGTAACAGCAAAAATTGTGTACCACGCTGTAGTTGAATCACATTTAAGGTATGGCATAGCCTTCTGGGGCACCTGCAATCAACAGCAATTCAATACAGTTTTTATTCTTCAAAAGCGCGCCGTACGATATCTGTGCAAAGTTGAGCCCAGAGTGTCTTGTAAACCCCTGTTCATGGAGCAAAAATTACTTACTCTTCCTTCATTATTTATTCTAGAAACTGTGTGCCTAGTACATAAGAACAGGTCATCTTACGATGTTGTTGCTGGTTTCACTCGCCAAAATGTCAAGCTAAGACTGCCCATTCCATCATCAAATTTGCAGCCAAAATATATAACCACCTTCCGACATGTTTCAAAGATATCCAATCACATGATAAGTTCAGAAAGTCTGTAAAGCAAGTACTCATTGAACAGGTATTTTATAGTGTTCAAGACTACTTCGATAAAGATTTGGTTACTATAATGACTCGAAGTTGATTCTTGCTATATGTTCATATATTAGTTCCTAGCAATGGCTATGGTTTTCAAATAATAGAGTTTTAATTTATGTTTTAATCATTTATTCTTTTAATCTCTCATTTTTCTGTTAACGTGTGACGTTCCCTCACCTTGGATATGCATATGTATATATGCTTTATTTTATTTAAAATTATTTTACTACTGTTGAATGTTGAACGATAGAGATATTTTTATTTGTATTTGATGATGTGTTTGTTCGTCGGTAATACCTATGTTTGTGTTTTTATATTTATTTACTATGACTTTGTCTACAAGATACTCATCTTTCGACAATGAAGTATAATTTGATTTGATTAGATACTCATATAGGAATATCAGCATAAAATTTTAAAGTGTGACTATTTATAATATATTTTATATGTATGATATGTCTTATATATTTTGTTTTTAGTGTTAATTAACCTTTGATTTGTTTTATTTACCTTTATAAGTACTCGCTTTGTCAACAAAAAATTATCTTTTTCCGACAATAAAGCATATTTTGATTTGATTTGATCTTTTCAGTTGATATTTGAACGTCTTTTCACGTTCTATATTTTTTATAGAGGATGGTATGTGATTAAACATTTTTGTTCCGATTCTTCCTGGAGCGTTATATGTGGCGTTTACCCTGCTCAAAGGCAAATGTAGATCATTTCTATTACGGGTATTGTAATGGTGTAAATCCTTATTTTTATAGAACATATTTTCATTTTTCCCGACGAACACACATACCTCAAATATATAAACTGCAGTCAAGCTGAGAATTCCCAAATTTTTAAAAGAATCTTGACATGACTGATCTTTTTTCAGGCTAGCTATAATTCTTAGATTTTTTTTTGTTTGACATAAACGTTTTGAGAAAATTATGAGTCTCCCCAAAGGCATACTCCATACCTTAACCTACTTTCGACTTATGCGTAATACAATTGAATCAGTTGATTCTTTTCCAATATGGATTTTATATTCATGACTATATAGTGCAGAGATGCAAGTTTGGCACCTAGCAGAGTGCAATGCTTCTTCCAGTTCAAACAGGAATCAATAGTGAGACTCAAAAACCTTTCATTTTCATGGAAGTCAATAACTGCATCGTTGTGAAATACTTCAACACGTTCCATTGACTTTTGGGCTGTATGAAAATGTAGTAATTTGGTTTTATCTGTATTGAAATATAGATAGTGATCTTGAAACCATTGACTCAGTTTATGTAGAGTACTTTGACAGTTTTCCTTTAGGCTGAAGTTATCTCTACCAGAGAGTAAAAGAGTTGTGTCATCCGCATAGCTTGTGACTTTTATATCTGGTAGGATATTACCTATCTCATTGACATATAAAATGAAAAGGGTTGGGCCCAGTACCGAGCCCTGTGGGACACCTAGATCAATTTGAATTCGTGATGAGAGGACAGATCGGACTGAATCTTCTTTCTGGTGATTAACTGACACATATTGAAGCCTTGCTTTAACAAATGATTCTATCCAGTCCAAACACCCCTAATACCATAATTAAAAAGTTGGGTAAGTAATATAGTGTGGTCCACACAGTCAAAAGCGCGGCTCAGACACTTCTTATTATCTATAAAGGTGACTAAATCACTATAAAACTGATAAAGTGCAGTACTTGTTGACTTTCCGGATCTGAAACCATCTTGGCTATTCGACAATATATTGAGATTATTCAAATACTTGAGTAACCTATCCAAGAAGCAGTACTCAAATACCTTAGAGAAGCTAGGACTTAAAGTAATGGGTCTATAGTTTTCCATTGCTTCAGTACAGCTTTTTTTATGAACTGGAATAACTCTTCCAACTTTCAGAATACTTGGGAACCTGCCATTAGCTAATGAAAGATTTACCAAGAAAGTCAATGGTTCGGAAATTATGGTGATAATTTTTTTTAACATGAACATTGGTACCTCGTCTGGCTTTTATTTTTAAGTCTCGTTTTGAGTAAATCACTCAGCTCATTTGTCGTGAATGGCAATAAAAACATTGAGTGGTTGAAATCTTCCGGAAACTAGAATGATTCCCAGAGTGAACACTCATTTTATTTTGTAATTTAATTGGAGCATCCTGGAAAAACGTATTGAAAAGATCACAGACAGTTTTTGGATCTTCGATGTTCATATTATCGTGCTTCAAGTTGATATTACGTAGACTTTTGCTCTTTTTATCATTGAGTTCAGAGATTACATTCCAAGTGGATTTACCTGGATTGTCAGAATTTGCCATGATGTTTAGATAAAAAGATTTTTTTTACTTTCTAAAAGACGGAAATGTTTTTCTTCGACTCTCTATAAAACTCAGTCATTGAGTTTTCCAAATGAAAAGGTCTTTCAAGTTTTCGCTAGATTCTTTTATTTCCTGATCGATCCATTTTTTTTTATTTCATTTAATCGGGACGTTTCGTATTGGAAATTGGTTTTCAAAATGCCTCATATAAATTTGATTAAATGAGTTAAAAGCATCGTCAACATTTTTTATACCATAAAGTTCATTCCAGGTTTCAGATTCAAGTGATATACCTCAAAACAGTCTATTGCATCATTTCTTAAAATTCTTTTTTGGATATATTTGGTTTTAACACTATCGTTCCGGTCATACAATTCATAAAGAACGTATCTATGATCGGATATGTGATTGTCAATTACAGCAGTGACTCCTTCTGATTCGAAATTGACGAATATGTTATCAATAGTTGAAATACAAGTGCCCTGTATTCAAGTGGGCCATTCCACTAAGTGATGCATATTGAACATGAAAAGACGTTATTCAACTTCTGAAAATTAGAAGAGTTATTATAGGAATCACAATTGAAATCCCCCAAGACAGTTATGATGCTTGGAATAATGCTTTAAAACGGGCCCCCACAGTAAATCACAACTTAAAATTTGACGTGTGTGTTCTCGACATTTTATCGAAGGTTAGTTAGTGTATATCAGTTAATTTTTGTACATAAATGAGTTTCAAAATTAATTTTAGGAAAACCCAGTGCCTTAAAGGAAAATATGCATCCTGATAGGATTCCTACCCAAAATATGGGCTACACCACAAGTGGGAAACCAGATGAGCCTGCAGCTTCTTGTTCTTGACATTTTATAGAAAGTTAGTGTATACCAGTTAGTTTTGGTACGGATCGCGATATTGTCTGTAATTCGAATTTTTTCATCGTACCGGCACTTGATATCACCTCTAAGAGATAAGTAATAAGTACTTCGAGGCATATTTGTTACTATTTTATCAAAATAACACCAGAAAAAAAAACTTTCAAACTAAATGCACAAAGTTAAACACCAACTAATCGATATGTGTGCCCTCCAGCAAATATGGCCGACCTATCAAAGTCACTGTATGGTCTGGAATAGTCTATTGAGACAGCTCACAACCAAGCGATCATACGAGGTTATATCAATATACAAATTGCCGCTGCTAATTTGCATAGGCATAAATAACACGTTATTATCTAACGCTCCTCGTCTAAACTCGATTGGCAGTCCACGTGGAGATGCCGACAAATGCGACAAAAGATAGTTATCGTTATCGATAGTTATCGAGGCATAATGACGGCTAACGCAGTGAGCAACTATATTTTTATTTACGTTCTCAACGCTTAAAAGTGATCGGATCGTAAGATACTTCTGTAACAAAAGTGTCAAAGTTGGGTTAGGTGGTTTTCCCTTTATTTACGTCAGAAAATTGAACATGTGTTCAGTTGTCGGGGCGGAATAGGGGCGAGCGAAGCGAGCATGAAATGACGGCGAGCGCAGCGAGCAACTATTTTTGTTAACGTTTTCAACGCTAAAAAGTGATCGGCTCGTAATCAACTTCTGTAACAAAAATGCAAAAGTTGGGTTAGGTGGTTTTTCCTTCTTTTACGTAAAAAGATTGAATCCGTTTGCAGCTGTCGGGGCGGAATAGGGGCGAGCGAAGCGAGCGTAATGACGGCGAGCGCAGCGAGCAACTATTTCAACGGTTTCAAATCTAAAGAGTGAACGGATCCAAAGCAACGTCTGTAACAAAAGTGCCAAAGTTAGGTTAGGTTGTTTTCCCTTCTTTTACGTTAGAAGTTTAGATCTGTCTACAGTAAGGTCGGGACGTAATAGGGGCGAGCGAAGCGAGCATTATGACGATGAGCGTAGTGACGTTTTAAATGCTTAAAAGTGATGGAATCGTGAGTAACTTTCTCCAACACCACCTTCTTTCAATTCAAAAGATTAGATCTGAGAGCAAAGAAAATAAAAACTGATGTTTCCGCATACGTTCTCACGCCGACCGCTCAAGATTCCTCCTTCATTTCATCAACACAAAATACAGTCTCAAATTCAACAATTTTTCAGATATTTTCAACATATTTCCAAAAAAGAATCACATTTAAATTGATCCCGGTATGCAGGAATTAAAAGAAAACTGGCAACATCGCTTGGTTTTAGTCTCTTCGCTTCTTTGACATTGGACACTTGCATCAGTATTACTGAAATGAATTTCAAATGAATTGAAACTAATGATAATTTAAAACCGTTCCCTATATGAATGGTTTCTTGTATGGCTTGGAATGACCATTTTGAAGTTATTGGCATTTGTTGGAAGTGAATAAACAGCACAGAATCAGTCAGTTGCTTCAATTTAAACTGGTTATAATTTATATATTTGCAGGGTATGTACCGCCACACATTTTATCGGATAAATCCAAAAAAACATGATTTTCGCAAAAAAAAAGATCTCGGTATTAATTATTCGCTGTTTTGAGGCATCTGTGAAAATTTCGTTAAAATCGGCCAAATGTCCATATTCGCAAGTTTTTCCCATAGTGTTTACTGGTGTACTATTATGAATTGACAGATCCATATTTTCACAAGAAGTTTTACTGACGTGAATTCATTTTTGTTTAAGCTTTTAATACGAGACTTTTCAGAATCAAACGCTTCGTTGATGATGTTTGTTTATACAGTGTGACAATTTAAAAACTTACAATGGGCTATATCTCACGAACGAAAGAAGATATCAAAAAATGCTCAAAACTGTTCCTAGGATAGGAAGGAGGAACTAAAATGACATAAAAAAGAACTCGCCCCCATCAACCTCCTAGGCCCCACCTTACCACAACTAAAAAAGTTTAAATGGCAGACCCCTACTTGTGATACATCATTGAAAAGCCTATAAAAAATGCTATCCAATGGTATACATAATAATTGTACAGGGTGTATCAATAACCGCCAAATTATTATCCAACAATTTTAAAAACAAACGTAGGAACCCTACTTGTGACACAATGTTAAAAATCTTTAAAGGCCAATAAAACCTTATTTTCAATGATAAGTGTCCGAGGGGACTTTTTGTTGTTGAATAAAAACTTTAATTTTCCGTCTTTGTAAAAACAAGTTGTAAACATCTGTTTTCTGGTTTCAGTCGCAGTCAATAATTTTTTGTTTATTTGAGACATTTAAATGTCATTAGTGTCATCATTGTGTACGATTAGTACTGTCATATTTAATGAGAGGCATTCGGACAAACATGTAAGTCACGTGTACATCCGCGATTTAGTTGAAAAATTTAGAGAAACGGGATCAGTGCAAAATTAAAAAAGGGATGCCCCAAGATTACTGAATGATGCAAGCCAAGTTGAGGTGAAATAGAGCCTACTGCATCAACACGTGAGGTATCTACAATGACAGGACTATCACGTGAGTCGGTCAGGAAGGTGTTGAAATTACATAAGTTTCACCCGTACAAAACGCAAATTCTTCAAGAACTAGGCGATGATGACCCAGACCGACGAATTGAGTTTTGTGAACTAATGACTGAAAGAATTCGCGTTGAACCTAGACTATTGAAAAATATTTGTTTCAGTGATGAATGTACTTTTATGCTGAATGGCAATGTGAATAAACAAAACTGTCGGTACTGGAGTGATACGAACCCGCATCGATTTAGAGAAGGTCACACTCAATATCCTGAAAAACTTAATGTCTGGGCAGGGATATTAGGGTATTCTTTAATTGGCCCCTTGTTTATACCAGGCAATTTAAGTGGCGACATTTATCTGGATATGCTGGAAAACACCATCCAACCTTTAATTGTGCATGAATTAGAGAATCAAAGGGATGACCAAGGCGATCTAGCTCTAGAAGAAGATTTGCTGCACTCCCAACAAGATGGAGCACCTCCTCACTCTGCCGCTGCAGTTAGGCACTGGTTGGATACTAATTATCCGAACAAATGGATTGGAAGGAGAGGTTCTATTGAGTGGCCACCGAGGTCACCAGACTTAACGCCACCTGATTTTTTTGTATAGGGTTACCTCAAGTCAGTTGTGTATAAAACTCAACCTGCGTCACTTGGGGACTTGCAGGAAAAAATTACTCAAGCATGTCGCGCTATTACTAGAACAACATTCAAATTCTGACGTATTTTCGTTGCCTTATGTCAAAATATTTGTCTAGAAATCGTATCGAAAATGGAGTTTTCACTGATAAAACTCAATATTAGGTCATTCAGACATTAAGAAATTATTGTTTTTTTATAAACTGTTGCCAAGAATAGTAAGAATCCCTGAACGAAAACCAATATGGAGGACGAAAATTTAATCGCGATTAAACAGCTCGTGTGAAATAATCACTGATTTAAACAAAATATATTCGAAAAATGGTGGTGTCTGATTGGTCTATTTCATCATAATAATAATAATAATAATAATAATAATAATAATGGGTCTTTATTTTTTCTTTACAAATACAATATTTAACAAGACGATTACTCTTGGGAGGCGATGTTCAACATAGTTGTTCTTCCACATGAATGAAATAATCATTAGAATGATTATAAAGCAATTTCACAACCTAATGGACAAATTTTCTTTTTTCGAATTCTTTCATATTTTACAACACACTGCTTTACGAGCGAATCGTAACGGAACGGCTCCTTTCTACAGACCATCAGAAGACTTAATGACAGCCTCAATCAAGCAGTCATTAACCATGATCAAATCGAGTAAGAGCAATTTAAATAGATCCTACTCGTCCATTACAATGTAACAGCGCTCCGGGTCATGACGCGCCGGTGTAGCATCCTAATGCATTATTATTATTTAAAAATAGGAAATTTATATGTACGACTATTACCACACCTAAAATTATACACCTAGCCGGAATGCCCGCACGTTCACTCACAACATGTGGAATTCTACAAATTACTTAACACTTCCTTACGATGGATAGATACGTAAGGGTCTGCATGGTCCATTGCATGCACGTTCGCACAGTGTCGGATCCAGGAAGTTATAAAGGGGGACCGTACCAATGGACAATTCCAGTACCCTTTTTCAGTATTGCCACAAATGATTTTCTAGCTGAATTCTCTGAAATGGTTCAGGGTCGAAACGGATACAATTTTCAATTATAAAGAGTTACGAGTGTAAGAAGACAGAAAAATTCAAATGTTTATGCAGCGAAAGAAAATTTTGAAAAATCGAAAATATTGAATCATTTTATTGTAGGTCATGACATAAAGCTCTTATCCTTGAACTTAAAATTATCCAATGAGAATGAATTTCATTGCTAGAAAAGAGAAGTCGAAAAAGATGAGAAAAGTCAATTTATTAATATTCAGTTATTTTATTAATAAACATATACAGGGTGATTCTAAAGTATTTTGACAAACTTCAGGAGGTGATACCTCACAATATTCTAATATGAATTGCCCAAATAAATATATGTCCGGAAACGCTTCGTTTCCAAGATACAGGGTGTTGAAGTTTTATTTCTATTTTGGTTTTTTTCAAATAACTCTTGAAATACTGAACTTAATTGAACGAAACTTGGTAATAAGAGGTTTTTGAGGTGTCGAATTCGAACCTGATGTTATTATTTCTCTTACTCGTAGGGGGCGCCAACTACACGTCCTTTTCTTTTTTGAAGATTCATAACTTTTTTGAGCGTACTTCTAGCACATTTTTCAGTGAAAAAATCGATTCCTCTAACATATCTACGAAAAAAAGCTACCCTTGTTAAAAGTCGCTGTAAGCAATCGTTTTCTAAATATTTGGACTTGAAAATTTCAAGTCAATTATTTGATAATCGATGCATGTTGAAGTTATTACCAATATTTTGCATTTTTCACAAGAATGCTTTGGAAAAGAATTTGACGTTTAAGTAAGTAGTTTTGGTAATTACATATTTTGTGACAGTTAAACGATTAATTAAGTTCAGTATTTCAAAAGTTATTTGAAACAAACGAAAATAAAAATAATACTACAACACCCTATATCTTGGAAACGAAGCGTTTCCGGACATATATTTATTTGGACAATTCATATTATAATTTTGTGAGGAATCACCTCTTGACGTTTGTCAAAGTACTTATATATGTTCACAAAAATTGCCCCTTCAAAATTTTTCTGTTATCAGACGAAATATGCATATTTTCTATTTCTCATAATATAGTTATGAAAATGATTTATTCAAATTGATACATTTTACGATCAAATAATTATGTATTTTTGCATACTTTGACTGACATACGTTAAAAAAAAGCTTTTGTGAATTGTCCATTAGTTATTGGACCCCGTGGGTTACTATGATAACATGCACAAAAGACCTAATAGGCTGCTTTGCTTGTACCTACAATATATCATGATGACTATTTTTAGTCTTTGGACATTATGCATAATACGTCATTTTGATAATGAAAATATGATCAATGAAGTATGACGTCGATACAACGCTGAAAGTTAGGACATATCGCCTCAGAAAGAACCGTAGTATTGGGAACGTGACTTTTGAATAACTTACTTGACATATATTCTGATATGTTCTTTGGACATTGTGCATAATACGTCATTTTGATGATGAAAATAAGATCAATGAAATATGACGTTGATACAACGCTGAAAGTTGGGACTTATCGCCTCAGAAAAAACCGTCGTATTGGAAACATAAGTTTTGAATCAGTTACTTGACATATGTTACAATATGCTATTTGGACATTGTGCATAATACGTCATTTTGATGATGAAAATAAGATCAATGAAATATGACGTTGATACAACGCTGAAAGTTGGGACTTATCGCCTCAGAAAAGACCGTCGTATTGGAAACATAAGTTTTGAATCAGTTACTTGACATATGTTACAATATGCTATTTGGACATTGTGCATAATACGTCATTTTGATGATGAAAATAAGATCAATGAAATATGACGTTGATACAACGCTGAAAGTTGGGACTTATCGCCTCAGAAAAGACCGTCGTATTGGAAACATAAGTTTTGAATAAGTTACTCGACATATGTTATAATACGCTATTTGGACATTGAGCATCATCGTCATGTTGATAATAAAAATATGATCATTGAAACATGACGTTGACACAACGCTGAAAATTGGGACTTATCGCCTCAGAAAATACGTATAATGGATACATATTGATGATGTTGACCATCATTCATAAGACGTTAAGTTTATGTTCCACATATGTAACAATTTTTAAAATGTTCACCGGGTTGTTATTGTTGTTCCCTAACATTAGGTATTTCTTGACTATTCCTATACAAATATGCCATTCGTCATTTGAAGGAAATAAACTGAATTGAATTGAATGTTGTTCGTTTTATTTATTATTGATGAAGACTGACATTTTTAATTTTTTCAATTATTTTTATGTTGAGTTTACTGTGAAAATGTCACCTTCTCATTTTTGTGACACATTGTTTGTATTCATTATTTCATATGTCCATCTGAAATATATTCGTATTTTTCTTATATGAGAATTTTTATAATAATTGCCCTCCCTTAACTAGATACGCCACTGCCTTCGCGTCCGAGGACTTTTTCGATCGCGGCTCGGGTCACGACTCAAAATAAGTCACTATTATTTAGTTATTTAGCTACAGGTGGTTGTTAGCATCGATAATGAGGATGTCTCGGCCAATTACACGGCGAATTAATTTCGCGAAATAATCATTACTAGACAATCGTTAGTGTCTTGGTTGGATTTTATTTATATGTCACGTTGGCAACGCGAAATATTGGCTGCGAATCAATGACGGCTTGAAGGATTCGAAGGAATTCACTCAGAGAATAACTTATTAGTCCGGTGGCAGGGAGGGTTTTTGTGGCCAATGAAGTGCAAGGGGATCACCAAAGTTTTTCTCATGTATTTGTACCCGCTGAATCCGAATTTCCAGGGTGATAAGCCGGGAAAGCATCCGGAAAATTGCTATGTACGATTTTCCGAGGAAAATCGAAAAATCCATTTTTTCCAAGAACAAATGACGCAATAATATTCTGCATAGAATTCTCTACAATAAAGGTCCCAAAAATTTTTCTCCAATGCACCGTTTTCGAGTAAAACGTGCTCGAAATTCTAAGAAATGCCATCTCATTCAGTCAAATATTGATATTTTCAAGATCACCTTGACCCAAATTATTATTATATGTCTGGACTATGAACTACGAAAGAGACATTCCTGGAAAAATTATTCGTGTGGATTTCTCGGCACGGAATGGACCTTTCCAAGAGATATGGGGTAACACTGAAATTAGAAAGTAAATACGCTAATATCACTCGGGATTTTTTATTTTTTTTTTTCTGACCGCTAGTTTATCTATAATCAGAAGAAAAGTGGTTTCGTGACGTCACGTTCATCAAAATTAAACTTGGCAACGTTGTTAAAGTTGTGCACCAAATTCTCGTTCAAATATAATGTGTCGTATGACAGTTGTCATTTGATACCAGATGGTCTTTCGTCTGTTTCACGGTGCGATCAATAAGAATAGTTTGTCTCTGTCTAACTCACTTGCCTACCCATTTGATAAAAGTGAAGCAGTTCTATCAGATCTAAATTTCAACGAACACTACCTTGATTTATTTTTTGAGGTTAATGCGGTTTTCTAGTTTTGAGAGCTTTTGTTGTTTGTGTTCTAAAATTTGTTATTAATTCCTGTATCTCCAGTACCTGTATCCCTGCAATAACTGAACATGTCGAAAAGGTGCTTTGTACTTCGGTAAATTATCCCAATTTCCCTTCACGAAGCCTTGTTCCATATTTTTAATACAGAATTACACAAATAAATTCACACCAAATCGTTTATGATAACACGTCACTACACTATTATCGAATTTATCAGTTGAATGTTGATTGTTGAATGTAAATAAAATAAACATTAACCTCACATCTCCATATAACTTTTGACAGTTGAGAACTGTCATTACGATTTGCTGTGTTGTCAATGCTCGTTCTTCATCAAAAGGATGGTCTGTTCAGAAAATTTGAAAGTTACAAATACAATAAAAAATAGCTAATATGGGGATTTTTATCTATGAGTTGATCAAGTGACAATGTATTGATTATTTCACAACGGCTTATATCATGCTAGAAGTTATATTTTTAAGGAGAACGGTATTGCCTGTTTCGGAACGTGGATTATGGTGGGAGATATTTCCGATGAACGTGACGTCAGCGGCACACTTTCAAATGTGATAAATTGCAAAATTTAATAACACATTAATAATTAACATTACAATTAAAAAAAATCAGTTGGTTTTTCGACGATTACTCCTTAATTTTTTGAGAAAACAACTGAAAAAAAGCAATTTCTATAGAATTTTAGATTAGTGCATGAATGCAAACTTTGAACCGCCATATCTCCTTTAATTTTTATGATACAAAAATAAAAAAAGAACAGCATTTTCACTGAAAAAAAATCTACAATTGATATTTGGAACATTTTTTCATATTATGCATACTTTTTGGTTTAATTACGAAAAATTCACTTTCTCTCCAAATGACATTAAAAGCGGCCTTTTAATGACACTTGGCAGGCTTAGAAGTTGTACTTTTAATGCCTAGGCAGAAAAAGTCAACTTTCACTGCCTAGGCAGAAAAAGTTCGTTCAATTTCTTTGAAAGATAGGAAAAATAGACAATCAGCACGTTTTCAGAGAAAGATCCTATATTTTTCTTCTGTCTATATTTCATGAATCTGCTGTATGTGAGTTCATATACAGTTCTTGATTTTTCCGGTAAAAGGTTAAATTCCACATCTCGCGCCTGGTCTCTTATCTCAGGTGGTGTTAATTGCATCAATTCATCCTCACTTTGCAGTAAATCCATTTCTAATATGACAACTTTTCAAAATTGACAATGACAAAGTAAACAGTAAACAAACATATTCAACAAACGTCATCAGCGGTAAACATAGTAACGCAGGGCCCAGTTACCTTTGATAAAATAATTTAGTTATTTGGATATTGATAATGAAACGCAATTTAAATATGAAAAAGTCGATTTTGCGTGGAATTGGAACAAATTTGAAGAAAAAATTATATGTTCCACACGGCAGAAAAGCAGATTTAATGCCTTGGCTGGTTTCATAGCCTCACTACGCTCGGCTATGAAACACCAGCCGCGGCATTAAATCTTGTGCTTTTATGCCTAGTAAACCAAATAACTATTTTTCAAAATTATAAAAATGTCGTTTTCAATTTAATCGATTATTTTCTCTAAACTAAGCATTCCAAACCGGTCAAATCACATGGATCATATCAATTATACCCAAATGAAGTTAATTGCAAGTGGGGAGCCGTCAATTTCTATTAGGGTTGTAATAACGAGTGTTTGATGGTTACATTAAAAAAAACGGACTGACTTTATTTTTTAAATCAATTCTTACGCAAATGACTTTTATGACTTGAATGAGTTCATTTGGAAGGTTTTTTAATGTACTTCAAAAAATGTCTCTTGACTTTTCGTAACAAAAGCATTCGTAATCTCATGAACACAAAGGCCACTATACCCAAATTACTCAAATATTCATGAAAACCAACTTCAATACTCAGAATTTCGAAAATCAAAAATATGCCTAACTTTTCTTCATCGAAAAATCAAGATTTTTGTAAGGAAGAATGGAAATGAAAAACTATTCATTTATTCACTCCCCACTCCACCTTCGAAATAGCCGAAGAATATATGCAAAGTCACTATTTTTCTAAAGTTGAATACAACAAACGAAGGTAATGACTTTTTTCCGTGGTTTCTAAACATGTTTAACAATAAAAGAACCATATAATTCACAGTATCATCAATTACGAATAATGGCTATTATAAGTGACGCTTATCTGAAGAAAAGACATTAACGATTCCATTTTATAGCTATAATTATTGTAGGTTTTTAATTGAATCGACTCTTATTGGGAGACCATTATTTTTACCCATGCACATTCAACAATGACAGATGCATTAATTTTTTCTTCATCTCACCACGTCGACTGGGAAGACGGATATGTCTTAAGAACAAGGCCTGCCTCTGCGTTTCTTCATTGGTGGATTCTGGTCAGTTTGAAGACAATTGGTTTGATACAAAAATACAAGATACAAAGTGGAATTCAATCAATACTTATGGATACTGGCAGACCACTCTTGAGACATCTTCTGTTAATGAAGCCTTTGAAAATTTTTATAATTCATATCTCTTTTATTTCAATCAATTCTTTCCGCTGAAGAAATGTCGTGTTTTAGTCCAAAAAACGAGGAAGCGGCCCAATGTCAAATGTGCAAAAATTAATATCCGAAATATAAAAATATGAACGTATAGGAAATTGAATTTCAGGATGGGTTTCTATTTCATGCGACTCGCCTGATTATCGAACATAATCTAAAAAATTGGCAAAGTTGCAAAAATCGGTTTTTTGTTGATAACTAAAAAACTACAGCTCCGATCACAAAATGTTAAATTAGGAAATTGTAGGTATTAAAAAGATCTATCAATTGAATGACTAATAATTTTTTGCTATCATTGATACTTATCGAGTTATATCGGAAAAACCGTAAAAAATCGGGTTTTCTATAACTCGTTTATTGTAAGGTATTGAAAATTGCTACTTACAGTTTTGTGTAGCCTATGGCAAGCCAAAAAAGTCTTTTCAAAAAAATTGATGAATATTGATTATTTTTCAAAATATATGAAGTTTTCTCAAAAAAGATGCTCTCTCAATATGGCTACCCTTGATCGGGGAATGATGCTACAGTAACGATTCATGGCTTATTTTTTTCTGTAAGAGTTGTACTTTCATATTATAAGTGGTATGATTATTGCCGATAATTTTTTGGAATATTAATGAATTGCAATCCCAAAGCTGAAAATACAACTCGTCCTGCGGACTCGTTGTATTTTCTTGCATTGGGATTGCCAATGAATTGATATTCCAAAAAGTAATAGGTTATTAATCATACCACAAATTATATTTAGGACGACAATATATCGATTTGAAAATTGTTGAATTGCCTGGTAATTGATTCTTTATTTCTGGCCGTATTCAACGGAATACTCTTTTCCACTGCTTCATCTATGATACCAACAGCCATTTGTCCCCAACGATCGCTCATATTGATTAAGAAATATAACTAGTCAAAACACAAAGATTTGACGTTTATAATTTAAATCATTATTTTCACTTGACAGCTAGTAAAACAAAAACTAAGCAGGTTTATTGTTACGGTTCAAAATCAAATTTTACAATCGGTTTGCAGATGAGACTATTCTCTTACCTTATGTTGTGTAAGATCCTGAAACCTTGCTATCGATTCTACATTTTATTTTGTTGAACATTCCCCTATAGTATGGTATAAATTTGACCACTGAATCTCTTTCTGTTTATTGTTATTGGTACCTTCGATTGTGTATGTGTTCTGGGCATTTTCCATTTTAATCATTTCATCATATTGGTTTCCATCTTATTATTGTTTAATTGAAATCTTTTCGTCACTTTATAATGTTTTCATCTTGAAATAACGTTCAAAATGTAATTATTTGCTACGAGATTTGTGAGGTTATCATTTTCTGACAGTAGTTTGATTGAACATTTCAGCGAGTTGTTTCTGTCAGTAGTTCAGTTCAATACTTAAGATTTTGTTCGTGAAGTAGGCGTTTAGTTGAGTTGATTTCTCTTGCGCTTTAGTGACGTCATTCATTGGTTTGTTGGTTGCAAAACATTATTCGCACGGAGAGTCTTATAGTTGATTCGATTTTGATCCTACTATATCTTCTGACTTTTACTAACCATTACATTACTATGTTGTTAAATATTCGTTACCAATAATATTAGTTAAAAATCAGTTCTGCACGAACAGATCACATTTGACAGTCTCAGTGAATTTAAGACAGACGAACATACTTTTCATGTTTTGACTTTTGACTATCTGGAAAAGGAAATAGTTTTTTTTTGGAAAATAGCGTCGTTTTTGGCTTCTTGGAGAGAACCTTGAGATCAAACTTCCTCTTCCGTGTGCTACGTTGTTGAAGCAGTTGTGTGACCAGACACATGTAATCAATTTTGAGTATTTTATCACGTTATCGTGGATTTTATTGATTTTATATGTCTAATAATCTCCGGTGATATTTGTGGACTTGTATAGTCGTTTTGGTATTTGATATATCACCGAGAGTACCTGTAATGGGGATTCATCGTTAATGTCACACACCGCCATTTTGGAAGCCACGAGTCCAAGTTATTAGAATTTTGTTGCTGCCTTTAATTGTTATCTCTGGAGAATACCACGATTAGTTAGAATCCACCCACGAAGACGAAAGTGTTGGATCTTCAAGTTGTACTAAGCTCTTGGCTGGCCCTGTATTATCGATCTAACAGTCTATTCTATCCACCTCAGGACATTAGGAGTCTTGGAGGGACAAGAGGAACCATCTATCGGTAGTCTGAGCAGGTGAAGTTGGTGGACCTTCCAGTTAAACCAAGCTTCTGGTATTTGTACCTTCTGTACGGGTATAACAACCAGTTCCATCCACCTCAGGACATTGGGGGTCTTGGAGGGATAAGAGGGACCATCCATCAGTAGTCTGAGCAGACGAGGGTGTTGGATTTTCAAGTTGAACCAAGCTACCTGTATTCTGCCATCTATACTTGTCAAGCATTCTTTTTCATCCACCTCAGGACACTGAAAGTCTTGGAGGGACAGGAGGGACCGTTCACAAGTAGTCTACAGTGGTGAACGAACCGAAAGACTGGAGTCTTCGAGTTACCCATCCATAGGTTGTTGACAAGAGGACGAAGTGTTGGACTTTCCAGTTGTACCAAGACCACAGGTACCCTGAGCCACTTCGCTGAAGGAGTACAGATATAACCATCTTCCAGTTCATCTTTTTAACATATATTATTCAAAATTTACGGAACCTCTGTTGGCATAAATTATTTTCTACATCAAAATTTATTCACACTCATTTTATTGTATTGGGTTTGGACAGCAGTGGGGAAGCACACGGATAGAGCACATTTTTATATTATTTTCCAAATTTACAAAACCTTTCTTGGCCTAAATTAATTCATTATTAATTTTTATTTGATTTTATTATCAATCCAGATTTCTTATTGGATATTATCATTCATTGTTTTACAAGGGTACTTCATGAAGTTATTTACCCTATTATAAGTGTTATTATCAATAAGAAGGGTTTCATTGTGTTTGTTTTTAATAGTGTTGTCAGGGAAATATTTCACTATTGTTTATAATTATCATTGGTTTTGATTGGTATTTGTTGCACACCATCAGTGTGCAGATTTATTCATTTGAGTTAAATGGTTTACTTGAGAAATATTTAATTATATATTATATTTGATTATTGTGGCCCACTATCAAAGTGGAGGATATTTGTACTAATTTTGTGGTACAAACCTAATAATTTTTGATAATCTTTCTCCATAGATATTTGTTGTTCTCGACATTGGACTTTGAGTCCCAATTAACTAGTACTTTCTAGGTGGTCACCTTCTCACTTGTCAGCCCTTTGTGATCACAACGGGAGCTTGGAAGGCATCGAACCAACACTGTACCAGGTACTCCATTATTGGAGAGATTTTTCTGTTTCCATCTTACGGATTATTAGAGGTTTGTAAACTGAGCGTTTGGCATTTCATTCCAACCCCAATACTCAAACAAGGTAGTCGTCATACTACGTACCACCAGTGCTTATATTATTTAATATTATTATAAATTCCATTTAGAAATCTCCTTAGAGATCTGGAGCAGTCTGTGTTTTGGGCTGGCTTCATCAACTCACTGGCGCGGTATAAATTTTAGAAAGAACCCATGGCACCCGAATTGAGTTAGTCGGTGACTGCTATGTTTCCATTTGCTTTTTGATGGTTTTTAATTATTAATATTATACTTCTTTTTTTTATAAAGAAGCGTAGCATTATCACCGTGAAAATACAGCGACAAGCTATATTTTCACTGTAATTTCGATTCTATTGGCTGAATTTCAGAATTTGAAATAGACTGATTGGTTGTTAAGCAAGGAGATATATTGTCGAATAAATATATTGATTTTATTCATTTTAAGTGTCAAATAATTACTTAAAAAAATTGCACAATTTTTTTACATGTTATTTCTAAATAAATTTCTCAATTTTATTTTTATAGAAATGACTTTTATAAAAATAGATTTCTAGCATGACTTCACGCATTAAAAAAATTGAATTTCTACGATCACTAGGATCCGAGATAATTTTTTTATTTAAAAAAAATATGGAAGGCGCAATAATCATCGTACAGCAGTCACCTTCATGAATATTGAGGTTAAATGCCTGTATTTTCAATGGAAAATTTACCTCTTTTGAAGCTTGCAGTCTAATTTTTCACAGTCGCATACGAAGAACATTTATCACCAAGGGTATTAAGCATATCTTCGTAAATCTGCTTACCTCTTTTAAATACAGGTACTTGATGATGGCTCGATACAATTTCGGTGGACATATTTTTTCTTTTAATTTATACTCTGGTTTACTTTTTTGACGTCAAACTTTACACTGACACTTCTAATAAGTTATTGTTCGTTGCTATGGTTACGCAATATTTTGTTTATGCAGGGAACTGGTCTAGGCTAACTATATATATATCAATACATCCTCAAAACTATCAGAGAAATGATATTTTGAGTGTGACTCGCCACGATTTCCTTCTAAATCCACCAGTAACAAACAACCACGACAATTCCTTTTATCAACAATCCTATTTTTCAACTCATGAAACTTCAACTTGCCTTCTGTAACAGCCACAACTGAAAAGGCGTAATTTCATGTACAATTAGTGAATTTTTAAATTGTGGCAGAGGATGCATGGCATCACACGTTAAAAGGTAAGGGCTGCGTCTTCCCTAGCTCACACAAGTCTCTCGAAGACTTCCGAGGGTTGCGCGTAGGGGTGCAATCGGGTGACGGAAATAACAATTTTAACAATTTTAACAATGACGATAAAAGCTAGGGACATTGATTCTCACCCAATTTACTGAAAATCTAAAAAAGAAAGAGTGAAATAATTTCCAAAGTTTGTTTGCTCTATATTTAAGTGCTTCAGTAGTTATTGACGCTACATTATACTATAGCTTTCAATACAGTGTCAGTCCAGAGGAATTATTTTTGATCACTTTGCTTGAACAAATAAAATATTTGTAGTAGAAAGGACCCCGCACTTTTTATAGGTGAAATGGTTCTAGGTGAAATTGTCTGAATTTTTAGTATATTGTACTATTCGATTTACTGAATGAACATGCAGAATCGCAAACGAAAAAAATGCAGTTGGCACTTTCAAATACCGAGAAAATAATTAAATAAAAATTACTGATTTTTAACTTGAACAAAATATATCCATGCGATTCTGCACGTTCAATCAGTACATCGAATAATACAATATAAAATATAAAATTAAAAACTGAAATATCGGTTTTTGTGATTTTACCGGAAAATTTGAGGATATGTGGAAAAATTTTTGACGAAAAAGTTGTGGATCTTTTTATTATCAACAACTTTGCCATTCAACTTTTTTCGATAGGAGGTCAAACCGTGAAATACCACTATCAACCCCTAATAGTCCAGGAGCTCGGTAAAAATTTGGTCAGTCATTTCCTCTCAAGCGATATTCAGTGGAATGCATCAGAGAGTCGTAGTATAAAGATTCGTGAACGTCAGTTGCGATTCCGTTGGTGGGGGGGGGGGGGAGATCAGCACAGTAGCTTCCTACGCACGAAGAAAAAAAATATATTCAATTACGTGCTCCTTCCCGGAAACATGTTAAATTGACGCAATCCGAATATAAGGTAAAATTTTATTTGAGACGAAATCATAGAAGGTACAATTTTTTTGTGTTCGACCAACTAGCTGTCGTATAATAAATACACCATGCTATAGTCAGCTGATTTTTTCTTTCTTCAAGATATTGCTTTAGCGATAATTTAACATGTTTTCAGGTAGGAAAACAAAATTGAATACATTTCTTTTTCTTTGTGCGTGGGAGGCTACCACCGCTCATCCCCCCACGGAACCGCAGCTGACGTTCACGAAGCTTTATAATATAACTCTCTAATGCATTCCACTCATTTTCGCTTGAGAGGAACTTGGTCATGGAAATCTGTCACTGGCTCCCGGACTATAAAAGTTCACCCCGTTCCACCCTTCTCCATTTTGTCTACTCCAAATTAGTTTTCCCGTCATTCAAACAATATTTTGTTTCTCTTCGAGTAGGTCTCATGATGCTAACTTTCTTTATCTCAAAAATGCATCAGCCCTGGTTAATAATGATAACAGTCAGCACAAATTCTTCATAAATGTCAACTCGTTACACAAATATCAGAAATACTAGTGCGATGTATAACACAGGAAATAGACGTAATTAATTCAGCTCATAATGACAGATGACGTCAGGATTATTCAATTAGCAGTATATGCATATGAACGTCTGACACATCTAATAATTGTGATGAATTACAATAATAGAGGATAATTGACTAATTTAACCACGCCAGTGTGTCATTTGGATAAACATTTCAACATCGAATTAATTTATTGTTGGATATTACACAATTAAGCGATGGACATTCACTTTTACTTTCTTCAATCTACGATAATGAACACTATTTCTGGATTTAATTAGCCATCCGTGTGAATTGATATTGGTGATTTTCATGAATTTCAGACAATAAATCCTGCTCGTTATCGTCTGAATGTAGACACTTGAACCATTTGTTGCAGACATTTGTTATTGTCTGCAGAGACCCACCCTATACTGATGAGGGGCAAAACCCCGAAATCGATCTATAGGTAGTCCAAATGTTTCAATCAACATTTCCATGCAACTAGCAATTGCAGAGATAGACTTGTAGGAACTCAGCACGGAAGTTCATTGGATGTAAGTAATTCAACGTTCGTCGTGGTGTTTGCAGGAAAGTAGTTGTTTTCTGATGGATTTTCGACCCAATTTTGTATAGGAAAAAATGCAATGATACTTCTTTGGTTCAATTGTATTGTTTGATAATGTCCATATAGGACGAAACTGCAGTAACGTTGGTTACAAATAGAAGTGGTATAAAAACATAGAAAGTTTTATTTCTCATTTTTTGTAAAAAATATATAATGAATATTGTTCAAATATGTTCCACAAAAGTTAAGAATTTCGATTCAATCAATCTTATTCTACTACTATTTTCTTAACCTTAACGTAAAATCTGTTTTGTTTTTTTTTCACGCCAGGCGACAATCGGCTACAAATATAGCATCGTAGATGTAATATTTGTCAAACAGACCACAATGTGTGAGAATAATTAATGTCCAAAGCAAACAACAGATGATAAAACAAGGAGTACCGCAGGGATCAATATTAGGGCCTCTTTATTTCCTCATTTATGCCAATGACCTGATTTTAATGCTACATAACTTACATTTTGCCCATGTAGTATCATATGCAGATGATACGAATATTCTTATAAAGGTCCCTGAATCGCGTGAACAACTTTTAGAAATGACGGAAATGGTATACACTAAAGTAGGTGAGTGGTCTAAAAAGAACAGCCTAAAACTGAATACGCAAAAAACAACTGTAATGAAATTTAATCTCCGTGGAAAACTAGACAATTTCATTATTTTTAGTGAAGATGAAAGGAGAGTAGATCCATCTGAGACAACTAAGTTGCTAGGAATAATCTTGGACTATAAAGTCACTTGGGAACCCCATATTGTTTCACTTTGTAGTAAACTACGGAAAAATTGTTATGCTTTGAAATTTCTTTCGAGTCACTGTCACTCTGGAGTACTGTTAACTCTTTACTATGCAAATATACACTGTCACCTGAGATATGGCATACTGAACTGGGTTTTATCTACTGGTTTCAATAGATTATTTGTTCTTCAAAAATTCGCAGTGAGGACTATTGCTGGTTTGAGGTGGAAAGATTCATGTAGAAATGCTTTCAAAGAGTTTCATATACTAACACTCATAAGTGTATATATCTATGAATTGTGCATATATGTTTACAAAAATCATGATAAATTTAAGAGTAATCCACAATCTACCTATAACACAAGAAATGTGAGTATTCTTGTACCAGATGCACATCGTACAACATCATATCAGAAGTCGCATCTTTTTATGGGTTGTAAGGTGTATAATAAGATTGACAAGTATATTAAGGAAGCCTCCAATATACACATTTTCAAGTCTCGGTTGAAGAAACACCTTATTGATAAAACGTTTTACACTCTTGATGAGTTTTTTATATAATATTCTATATGTTGAATGTATTTTATTTTTATTGGAAATTACTGTATTTTTTGTATTTTCCTTCGTGTACGTTTCAGGATTATCTTTTTTGGAAAGTAGTGTATTGTGCATTTCTGTTTTTTTTTTATCTATACTTTATGATGACGTTTTCTTTGTTACATTTCCATTGTGTAATGTCCTTATACTCTGTGTATGTTGAACAAAGAAATAAATTTATTATTATTATTATTATTATTATTATTATTATTATTATTATTATTATTATTATTATTATTATTATTATTATATAATGGTGTGCTCCGTCGTCGTCAAATGGCTGTAGCCAATTTATTATTGAGATAAGATCTACATATAATAGACATGAAATGAGGCTTGAGAAATTGAGAATTATGAGTAACTTTCAGCGTGTTGAAAAAATAACATTTTATTGAAAATTGAATCTTAGCACAAAATTATGCTTATTTTCGGAAGAAGTTTTTTTTTGTAATTTTTGATAACTCATTCTAAAGTTCGCGATTATGCCTTTCGAACAGTGCAAGAATTTTACCATTATCTAGAAGTTATAGCGATTATGAAGGATAATCCATCGCTCCCACCGGACTACTAGATGCATAAAAACGGGTATTATGTTGGTGTATCATTATTAGCGGTAACGTACTGAAGAGCCATGCGGTACTTGTATCTGTCGCGTTCAAATTGTTGTAGCCAATTTATTATCAATGATAGATCTATAAATAATGGACATGAAATGTTGCTGGGAAAATTGCGCAGTTTTTGGTATAAAAAGAATTTCAGTTGGATGAATGAAGAGTGACTTTTAGCGAGTTGAAACTTAAACATTTTATTGAAAATTTAGTCTCAACACAAAAAAAAATGCTAATTTTCAGAAAATTGTTCTCTTCATAGGAAATTTTTGATAACCCATTCTAAAGTACGGGAATAGGCCTTTCGAACAGTGAAATAATTTTCCTACTATCTCTTTTATACTAGGAGTTATAGCACTGGCGGATCTAGGGAGATTTTCGGGGGGGGGGGGGCATGAGCCATGAGTTAATGGAATTTTGTAACCAAAGTAATAAACTCCAACATGAATGATGAATGATATAATATACAGTGAATCTGCTTCGAACATATATCTATTAACTACGAATATGGATAATAAGAATAGCCTATGTGATGCCAAAAAAAATGAGCATCGACTTCGAATTGGACGCTGTTGAATTAATGCGCTTGCGCCAGAAATTCCTATTCAAAGACACGATTTTGTTTTTTCATCTCTTTCTAGCGTGCATGATTCGGCAGCAACACTCATCGAAGATATGAGAAGCATATCTTTCCAACATGAGCTAATAATATGGATAAGTTTACAGTTTACAGAGAGCAAGTGTAGATTGTGCTCTAATTATAAAAGGGCGGCACTATATGGGTTTTATTCCTGAGGATATGACACATTTTATAAATTTCTACATTTCTAGATTCATGCCTGAAGGAATTTAAGGTCGCCGCGTTTTACTTGGAGTTCGTGTTCAGTAGGCAAAAAATTCATCACTACCAGCGAACTATTTAGCTTTTCAAACAACTGTCTGTCACATACCCAAATACCCAATCCATATTTCTTCAAGTTTATTGAGTTTTTATCCGCTTTTGGCAGAAAATTGATTGATGAAACTCAGGTAGCAGGTAACAAACAGACATTTTGTTACAAATAGATCAATGAATCTGTTTTTAAATGACACGAAGTTTAATTCTCATTCTTCATTTATCCACATTATAAAAATGTTAGCCCATTTTCATTATGGTACGGTTGAAAATGTGGAAAGAATCATAACCTTAAAAATGTATGACATTTCTCGTGATTCAGAATTCGGCCTTCGAGGCATGCACAATAGTTTCCCAGCCCCCGTTTGAGAAAAGGTAAGATAGATATTTTTGGCTTCAATTTGATTACATTGCGTCTTATGGCGTGTTATCAATATTTGTAGTTAATAGATATATGGCTTCGAATTATTGGTACTAACCTTTTTCTATTTTCTTCTACTTGTCTTTTCCTGCCTTCCGATAATACATTCCATATATCAGAAGTTGGATTTTCATAACAATTAACAAACATATTTGAACTCAAAATAGCTTCTTTATGATATTTATTGGAATCGTGAATATCCAAGATACCATCTCTACCAAAAAGTTTGGCAAATTTTGTCGTAGGCGTTTGAACCAGACTAATGAAGAGTGTCTCATTTCTGCCTCCAACTTGGTATTTACACAGTATTTACACAGTATTTACAATATATTCCTTTATGGATAAGTGAATACGATAACCATTCATATTTTGTTAAATGATCATGATTTAAATAACGTTTAACTATTCGGTTAATTTTATTGTGTTCCGAAAACGGCCACACCTCCGAGCAATAAAATATATAGAGGTGCCATTTCTATATAAACAACACATATTGATGTGAGAGCTGCATACCGCTATCCTTTGTTATGATTTGTGGATGAGGGGGAGATTTGTTATTGTTGTGAAAACTGGAGCTAAGCTTAGAACCAGTGGCGTGCTAATACATTTTCTTATATATTATTAATTAGATACGGTCGCTGCAGACAAATTTGTTATCACATGTATCGGCATCGATAGACGACCACATGCCTGGTTGGAAAGCAAGTTTGTTATTTAGCTGCAACCCTGACGTCTAATGTTCGGAATGCACACCAACCACCAGCAGTAGTGCTGTAGGTCTCCCTATACTGATGAAAAGTGAATGCGCTTCCAATGAAAACAAAGTCGCCCTGGAGCGCCACAGTAAATATAAGCTGCCATGTACCCGCACAGGCTATGCCTTTGGGTACACTCCACGAGTGTTGTCAAAAAATAGTAACATGTTCTTGCGTTAATACAATGAATTTTTGGATTAAACTCTTCCTATCATACCGAGGGGGAAGTAACTAGCCATTTTTTGTACACCTAATGAAAATAATGCAGTAATTAACTCTAATGAAAAATAATTACCATTAATAATGTTATACTATTCATCGGAAAATCACTGATTAAAATCCGCGTCTGCTCAGCGATCACCGAGGCGATCACTTACCGATTGTCAGACGGCATAAATTTGCCAACTTGGAACCGAAAAAAATCATATCAGGATCCCCAGAAATATAGATTTCGATTTTAAGTTAATATGAAATGATTAATGAAGTAATGAAAATGTTATGATGTACACCTAATGAAAGAGTTACTTCCCCCTCGTATCATACTAATGGCAACATTTCCTAAATGGTTGCCTAAATAACTCATTCATAAATAAAATTCATAATGAATAAGTAGTGGATAAATAGTTATTTATGTACCAGGTGCAAAAATAAGTGACTGTTTATTGTACATTATTGTACATGTGATAATTGTCAACACTAACACAGCATACACTAATTCTTTTACGATCATTAAAAAATAGACTTTCAACTGTCAATCTTGAATATGAAAATGTAGTGCTTATTCCTGTGGGGCAATAGAAATCAAATTGCAAGTCGTTATCAAGTTATCAATTATCATACACTTGATAACGACTGTAGATTTTAACAGTTGAAATGTCGTGAATAAAATTGCAGAGAATTGAATTTTTCTTTGTTTTTTTTTGGACAATGTAGGTCCAGAATAGCCTTACTCAAAGTAAAACATTGTCAATCACTTTCAAAAAAACGATAGCAATGTTGTTGCCAATTCTTGCGCGTTCACGTGGCAAAGTCTTGTTCATACTCTCACAAATTTCGCAATTTTTCTGCGAATAAAATGGCTGCATCAACAATTGGTCTGGCATGACTGGCAGCCATTTTATTCGCAGAAAAATTGCGAAATTCGTGAGGATATAAACAAGACTTCACGTGAACGCGTGAGAACTGGCAACAACTTTGCTGTCCTTCGTTGTTCACCTGTTGTCGCTGTCTACGATAATTTTGTTCTACGATAATTTTGTATTTCGAGTAATGATTCTGGTGCTGTCATCGTAAAAGACGAAGATGCTTCAAACTTTAGGGACAATGCCAGTTGCAGAGCTATCATCCTTAATATCTTTCAACGCTGGAAGGAGTTGGAATCCACTAAATGAACGAATTTGTTAGAAAACTTCATGTTTGCTGTAGTTTTACGAAAAAATACTTTATATTGGTCAATGAACATGAAATATTGAATAAATATGATTGATCAGATACGTGCTGGAAGCATTTGATTTGATAATCAGTACGAATTTTGCACTCCGGAAACCCTTAAACTGCGCTCAAATTCTTACTGGTAAGAAAAATATTTTGAAAAAAACTGAAAAATATTACCTACCTCATCATCGAATCAGATGAAGATTCATCATAAAATGCCAAGACTGGTAATGCTCCTTTACTGATTATAGTTCTACAACCTGACCGAAAAATATGGTGAGGCCAAAAGTGGTTAGAACAGATAACTGAGGATTTCTAAGAGAGTGATGCACACCACAACTGGGCAATAGCTCTATTACTTGGTAACCTGAAAATATAATCTGAACCAATGTCAAAGTATCATAAAGAATATGAGAGAATGGAATCATTGTCTTGACAATCATTACACCTACACGTAACCCGTTCATTAGATTTTAAACTTGTGATGATATACAGTGATTCGTTTACAATCAAGAAGTTCATGACCACGTACGGTTTAACCGGAAGCAACATTTTTATTCAAATGGAAACATCGAAAACTTCTAATGAACGGCTTTTGTGATAATCCCTGTATATGAACAAAACATTCCAGTACCCAGCAGATTGGGTCTATAGCTAGTGACTTATTATTTGAATTCGGTTTTGAAGAGATGAGTTTGCTTACTTACTTATTTTTCAGTATACCTACTGCAACAAGTATTTTCCTATTTATGAATAGGTAAATCATTTTTTCAAAGTACAAAGTTTCTTTAAAGCTATTTCAACAAAAAGTGTATTTTTGTCTCACAATCGAGAATCAATAAAAATCAACTCTAATAATACTACTAAAACTAAGTAGGGTATGCCCATCAGACATGGTATATACCATGCTGCGACGCCCATGGTTTGATTTGATACTTACATGTGGAATGTTTGTTTAGTGCTTGATAACTTTTTCAGCCCACAAACTTCACACGTTTTCGCCATTTCGCAGAGCTGGTCTCTAATATAACAATTCAATCCAACACAACACTTCTACCACTTATTAAAATTAAAACAATTATACAAATAGGCTCAAATCCAAACTGAACTGACAAGACGGTAAATAAGTTGTCAACGCATGTAAACAAACTAGATCGCCAAGTTAAGAGTGAATAACAATACGGAATTCCAACCTGACTAATGAGTTGAAACGGAAATATCCGATAATGTACTTTTTTAACATGATCCGAGCATAGATATTTATAAACAACGTCGGATATGTTGCTCTCAAGAAAGAGACAGGACAGCCCTCTCTATATCTTTTATTGCTCGGAGGGCCACACATGGTTACGAGGCGGATGCCAAGTATTTTTTATAAAATTGTATTTCTCATAGTCATTCATTGTTCGCCCAACTGCTTTACCTATATCGAAAATATTTTCATTTTATATATTTTCCTCTGATATAAAAGGGTTTTGAGATGACGATGATAGTTTCTCCTCACTTTGGATGCTTTGAGATAGTTTTTTAATATTTTCCTCTGATATGTAAGGGTTTTCTAAAGCTGAAGATGGCGGTCCTGCCTCGCTTTGAATATTTTGAATTGATTGTTCAATTTTCGGCCTTTTTTGTACTGGCTAAAAGTATGAATTAATCTTCCTTCTATCCATCTGAAAAATTAAACAGCTCAGTTAAGTTCTTCAGATCGAATAGGAGGTTGAAATATTTTTTTCACAATAACACCATGATCATTAAAATAACTTTTTTAGTTGGAATAAATTCAGGAATGTAGACATTAAATGATTTTCAAAAATGTATTAAAGATTTATCTGGAGCTCTAAATAGTTTTGTTCATCCAAGTGAGTATAATTTTGTACACTGATTATCGGTTTTCGAAAATATATAAAAATCAATCACGTTAATAATCTCACTGTTGCATAGATAGGTATATACCTTCTTACCATTTAATTTTTACAATAATTTCAATTTCACTTATCACTTATTTCTTTTTCAATGAAAGAATCTGTAATCTGAATCTTACTGATCTGAAGAACTAATTTGAAATGACCCTTTTCACCTTTTTCTTTCAAAGCTAATTGGTGTTTGTGTGGTTTCCGATAAAAAATCAACTACTTATTTCAGTTATTCCCTTTGTTTTTGATTCTTACCGCTCACCGCCGCCGGTCACCGCTTACCGCTAATTTGCATTTTATGGAATACGGTCCCAGAAAATTATTATTTTTCCTCTATGGTAATCTGTTTTGCCGCCCTTTGATCTGGCCGCCTGTGTCGTTTTCACATATTCGCACTGCATAGAAGAATATTTCTGTTTCATATTTGTATTGGATGATGAATGAAATTCAAAAACGTGTTGATTTGGGGTGTACGAGTGTTTGAGGAAATATTCAATACGAAAACTACGAATACGAATAATGTTCGTTTGTATAACGTAGGTTTGGTTGCATATCCAGACTGATTGTTGAACCAATATCAACTACTTATTCAGATCCGCCAGTGAGTTGTAGCGCCTTCATTTTGATTTTTGGAATATTCCAATTTTTTTTCGTTTTTCCCTTTAACTTTAGTCACGACCACGCTGGCGTGTCGAAGATTTTCATTCCATGTGTGGAAAGACATAAGAAATCGACCTACGCAGGTCCCATTTGGATATACCGAAAAAATGGGCCAGACTTTAAAACGAGCGATTTCGCCGCTGTTTCTACCGGACTAGGAGTGTTTCCCCATACTATAATTCCATATGAAATTCTGGAGTGGATTTCGGCATGGTAATATTTGAGGAGATGGTTCACACTTAAGGTTTCTTAATTGATAGCACTTAGAGTTCAAATTTTTACTTAATTTAGCGCGATGAGTCCTAAAAGACAAGGTGGAATCGAAGTATGCTCCTAGAAATTTAATGTCTGCAATTGTATCAATTTTACTATTATTCGAGTTGATGATCAGAGTCGGTATGTTTAAATTTTGATGGGTATGAAATACTGTGTAATTAGTTTTACTGGAATTCAACAATAAGGATCTATCAGAGGACCAAGCAGATAACTGCTTGACTGAATTTGTGTTTTTTGCTTGTCATACTTCATAATCTCTATCTTTCAGTAGTAAAGTGGAGTCATCTGCATATAAAGTGGTAAAAATATCTCATGCTGTTATTTTTGTTCCCGCTTTTATAATTTTTGCGTTCATATTATGTCCTAGAACGGGACAAAATCGCTACAATTCCACTATCATCTTCATCGCGATAACCGAACACGATATCGCGAGTGGAGACGATATTTCAGTACACATCCCACGGGATCCGCATAATACAAAAGCTGATCTGTAATTCAGACAATCAATAAAACATGCTATTAATAATTCCTCGCCAGCGTATATGGTTATCCAAGAGATGACTGGAATCGCAAGTGTATTAAAATGATAAAAAGTACGTGCATAATACATCCGTTTCGTATATACACAACTTGGAATCAATATGAATATTCATACCGTCCACCTTTCACAATGAATGCAGATGGCATGTCCACTTGTCACATGATCCGATGAATATAATATGCGAGTATTATTAATAGTCCAATAACGTTTCATGACAAGAATAGAAATGCGGAATTTGCATAGGTGCTGCATGCAATGGATACGACCGACCAAATGCGTTTTGGTGGAATGAACAGGGGAGCAGAAATTCTGCACTACCTCATGTTTGGAATAATTTTTTTCGCATTGTTTCAAATACGTTTGGTGGGTATGCAAATTTCCAGTTGGAGGTGAGCTGTTTGTTTATAATTATCCTCCAAGTCAGCTAATCTTGGCTGATTTTCTGTATGTTTTGAATTGATATAGCGGACACTTGATGAAAATCCATGATAATATCTATTTCGCAATCCCATACTGTTATTTTGATTTTACGGTATTCAGATGACAATTGAAAGGTTAATGTTAACAGTCCGTTAAGATTTTATAACGGTCGGCGGCCGTTGAGATATCACTTGTTCAAATATTTTTTTCAAAACTTTATTCTGCTTAAAATAACAATATACAGGGTGTCCCCGGACTTCATCTTTTCCTCTTGAGAATGTATGGATGGGGTCAAAATATCACCAGTACTTCATATAACATTTTTTCCTAAAGGCCTTCGTTACCAAGTTGCGGGCCCTCAAAGTTACAAAATGAAAAATGTTTTTCTTTGATAACTTTCAAAGTGAATATGAAAAATAATCTAAATTTTGGTGATTGACTATACAAATTAATTCCATCGATGAGCTTTCATGCAGGAGTCAGTTGTTTTGCTACAAAGTCAGGAACGGACTACCCCCGATGGTCCACACCCCAAAACTTTGATATGACAGATATTTTTCAATAATTTTCAACAACATAAGGTTGCGTAGACAATTTTCTGCATAAAACTACTCGTATGGAAAGTCGATCGGAGCAACGATTCTTGATAAAAATGCAGTTTTACTCGACGATATCAAACCCGAACGTCCACCATTATTTGAAATTGAAAATTTTCACGACAGAAATAATAATGCTAACGTTAATCAACAACATTTTACAACAGGAATAATACAAAAATGCTAAAATAAAGTCCTAAACAAAAAGTACAGTACCTAGTTGAAAGTTTCATTCACAATGCAGATATTTTTTCAAATGAAATATCAAGTTCTGTAGATTCGTGATGTTTTTGAACTAACAAACTACTCCACTATGAAATATCGAATTCAGTCCGTATTTTATGTACGAGTGGAAGAAGATGTTTATTAAACAAAATTTTTCTATGGAGTCATGACCATCTCAGATGAAGTTGTTTTTTTTTTTTATATCTGTGGTTTCAGAAGTGCAAATCATAACATATTATACATCAATGAAATCAGAATGAGAATCACTATTATAAAAAAACAATATGGCGCCCATAACAGAAAAAAAAATTGATGATGAATGCCAGAAGACGAAACGTCTGATAGTAAATCTGAACATGAAAACGTGTAGCTGAAGAAAAGTATCAATGAAAATGTACTTTTGGTTTTGAGCTATGTTGTCAAATAACGATAGAAAAAATAAAAACGAAAATTTCGATTTTCAGTTTTTCCCGATATTTCCGGAAATACTCGGAATTTTCCAAGTATCAAAACAGTATTTTGTTAAGCACCAGAATACTTTGCCCCAATTTAAGCTTTGACGTATCTCCTATAGTTTAGGAGATCCCAATGGTGGGGGTCGAATTTGAATAGCCCTGTATATAGATTGGTAACTATTAGAGCGTCATCGTGACAACATTGAGAACGTAATGTAACGAAGTAGTCTTTGCAACCAAACAATGGCTAGGGCGTAATTTTGGCAAAACGTGATCAAGTTACCTGCGTGTAAAAGCCGGCGCTGCCCGGTCTCTCTAGAGAATCCGCTAATATAAAATACGATGACATGCCATGCTTTGACACAACGTATCAGTGAGGCAAAATTTCCCTGATGATTTTCTTCTGCGCCACACCCATCTGACGTGACTAAATATAATTTAGGAACACCTCTGTTCATCATATCAACATGCGATGCCGAGAATTTGCATCAGATGGATATCCTAGCCATTACTCTTTGTCATTTGTTTTTCATATCTCTATTATTTCGAATGGTTTTAGTTTAATGTGTTGAGATATGTATTGTTGGAGTAAAGCGAATGACCGTCTTCATTTTGGCACCCAGTGTAAGAGTACGTAAAAATTGTTATTTGCGTCAACCGATTGCACCCCTACGCGCAACCCGTGGAAGTCTCCGAGAGACTTGTGTGAGCTAGGAAAGACGCAGCCCTTACCTTTCAACGTGTGATGCCATGCACGAGACCGATGACAATGCGAGGCCTTCGACCCTCGACCCTTCGTTCCAAAGGCAAACGCTCTACCACCACGGCCCATGCTATATATCAACTTCCGAAAAAAAATACTACAAATAATAATGGTGAACGTTTGGGGGGCGAATCGTGTGCGTTGAACCCTTCAATATTAAGGAAAGGTTGGAAGGGTAGAAGGTAAAAAGAGCTGAAGGCTAAAAGTCTTGACTTATATTGGGTGTTTCATAATAAATGCGCAGGACTTCAGGATGTGATAGCTCGTCCAAAAATATGAAAAAAAGTTTCTATTAACTTACCCTCTAAAATACACCATTTTCGAGATACAGGGCGTTGAAATTTTAAAAAAATAATCGTTATTTGCGAATATCTCTGGAACCGTTCATCGCACAGAAAACAGATTGAGTGGCATTTTCTACTCATAATAAGCTATGTTTTGTGCGTATTTTTAATTTTTTCAAATTCATAATTGATCAAAATTTTGAAGGGGTAGTGGGTGTTTTTTTCTACAACTTCTACGCCACTGGAAAAAGTACAGTTTTGAGCCTCCTATATGAACCGCCAAAGTTTTCTACACAAAAAAGATATTTTTGGCCATATGCTCTAAAATTGACCGTTTTCAAGAAAAATCAACTTTCATGTTGTTTAAATAATGTTTTTTCCTCGAAAAATTGCTGCGTGCATTGAAGCTAACGGCGGACAATTCCAACAATTCAACTTAGTATGATTGTTATTGATTTTTTTTTATTTTGCAATTAAGAAGTCAACGTTTGGTTTTGATACTTGTTTTAACGTTTAAATAAATTTTGTATAATTAGGAAAAAAATTATTTAAAAAAATTGACCATGTTTTTCAACATGAAAGTTGATTTTTCTTGAAAACGGTCAACTTTAGAGCCAAGAGTACCTTTTTTGTGAAGAAAACATTGGCGGTTCAAGTAGGGGTCTCAAAATCGTACTTTTTCCAGTGGCGTAGAAGTTGGAGAAAAAACACCCACTACCCCTTCAAAATTTTCACCAATTATGAATTTGAAAAAATAAAAAATCCGCACAAAACATAGCTTATTATGAGTAGAAAATGCATTCAAAATCTATTTTTTTTGCGATAAACGGTTCCAGAGATATTTGCAAAAATCTATAATTTTTTTTAAATTTCAAATCTCGAAAATGTTGAATTTAAGAGGGTAAGTTAATAGAAACTTTTTTTCATATTTTTGAACGAGCTATCACATCCGGAAGTCCTGCGCATTTATTATGAAACACCCTGTATACTTTCTAATTCACCAAGTTTATCAGGTCTTTAGGGTGAACTGTTCTTTACTCTATACTCGCTCTTAGTCAATTTTGTTCAATGGGACAGTCGGATTTAACTGAATAGTTTTGAGTACTCACCATAAATTGCATCTATATTTTTTGTGATATACAGTGCGTTCATAAAGTGTGGAAACGCTCTATTACCTTACGAGTTGATTATTTTCGGAGGAAAAGCTCGGACAGGTCGATTTTGTATTTTAGTTTTTCACCTTTTTTTAGAAAAAAATAATTTTTTCAAGATATGACGTCATCGATATTTTTTTTAAATTGAAAGGGTATATTTTTATGTCAAAAATTGAATGCCCATATTTTTCTGAGTTCAACCATACCACATACGTCATATCTTACACCTCGAATTACAGTATTCTGAGTATAAAGGAAACCAGTGTTCATATTTCTCAACATTCATTTCATTATTCATTTTGCAACGTAACCCTAAGAACTACCCAGTAGTTAGTACGAGTATATTGCTACACTTGAATAGTAGGCTAAGCAAACTATGAAAGCCCTTAGCAACCAGACAATAATTTCTTAGTTACCATTGCATATGTCATACTGGTTTTCTTTATACTCAGTATACTGTGATTCGAACTGTGAGATATGACGTATGTGGTATGGTTGAACTCAGAAAAATATGGGCATTCAATTTTTGACATAAAAATATACCCTTTCAATTTGAAAAAAAAAATATCGATGACGTCATATCTTGAAAGGTGGTAGGGAAAAAAAAAATTTTTTTCTAAAAAAAGGTGGAAAACTAAAATACAAAATCGACCTGTCCGAGTTTTTCCTCCGAAAATAATCAACTCGTAAGATAATAGTTTCCACACTTTATGAACGCACTGTATAAGAGAGGAACTTGCACAGTGCAATGTATCGGAATAAATACCTTTGGAAAATTCCATCAGAGATTGCATAAGTTATCTGAAGCTTCCAAATCCTGAATTATATTCGGGCCACAGTTTCCGTCGTTCCGCCGCCACATGCTTGCAGATTCCGGAGAAGAAATAGCAAATATCAAACACCTCGGAGGTTAAGAATCTTCCAGCGTCGCAGAAGGTTACGTAGAAAGCTCACCAAGTTTTTAGAAGGAGCCATCAAATAAAATACCAAACTTTAGCCAAGTTACTCCCATAGCAACGGTTACAACAATTAGTACTTGAAACAAAGCAGTGGAAAACCGAAACCCAAACTTCAAGACCCCGAGTTGATACTGATAACCCTGCAAATCTCAGACCTATTTCAATGCTACCCACTCTCTCAAAACTAATTGAGAAACTTGTGAAAAAAAGAATAATGGCTTTTCTAAATAATCACAGTATTAGTAATCCCACTCAATTTGGATTTCTAAGGGAAAAAGGGACAAATGATGCAATTTTCAACTTTCTTCAGAATGTTTATCTGAAACTCAACGATAGAGAAATAGCAGCAGCGGTTTTTTGTGACCTGACAAAAGCCTTTGATTGTGTCAACCACGAAGTTTTGTTGCAAAAATTGGAAATATACGGTTTTAGAGATGTTGTTCTAAAATGGTTTAAATCGTACCTAACTGGGAGAACACAAAGCGTGTCTCTTCGAGGTAACTTATCGGACAAGTTGGAAATTAAATGTGGAGTACCTCAGGGATCAGTTCTGGGCCCGACCCTGTTCTTAATCTATATAAATGATCTAGCCTCAATTAATATTACGGGAAAGTTCACCCAATTTGCAGACGACACCACAATACTTTGGCATGGTGAAAACGGCTCGAAACTGCATAAAATGATAAAAAATGATATTGACAAGGTGAAAGGTTGGTGTGACGCTAATATGTTATCCTTTAATATTTCAAAAACAAACATCCTTGCTTTCAAATGTGACCTGCAACAGCTTCATCTAGGAAATCAAGTCATCAGCTCCAAGTCAGAAACTAAATTCCTAGGATTGCATATTGATGATAAACTGAAATTTGAAAAACTGAGGAAAAAAATAGCATCTGGATGTTATGCAGTAAGGACAACTTCATGGGAACTGGGTGAAAATATGGCAAAAAGCGTGTATTATGCTCTAGTCGACTCCCACTTAAGATATGGCATTTGTTTCTGGGGGACGTGTAGTCAGTATTTATTCAATATGGTGTTTGCCTTGCAAAAAAGAGCAATAAGATATATGTGCAAAGCTAAGTGTCGCGATTCTTGTAAACCCCTATTCGTCAGAAATAAAATTTTACCACTTCCTTGCATTTTGATCTTAGAAACAGTTTGTCTAATCCATAGTAAATTCAATCATGAAATTCATAAGGTTGCACAATATAGCACTAGACAGACGTTCAATATGGCCTTACCCATTCCAAAATCGACTCTGATCAAAAACTCCATAATTTATAATGGGAAAAAATTATATAATCATTTGCCCAAGGAAATTAAAATCATAGAAAATAAAACAAAATTCAAAAATTCCGTAAGAAAGCTATTACTGGAAAAAGCTTTTTATTCATTAGAAGAGTTCTATGCTGAAAGCCTTTAATCAAATTCAGATTTCAAACTAAACAAGTTTGTGTAGAACTAGTTTTCACTGTGATAAAGGTGGCGATAAAGGTGGTGTTTATAAGAGCTATATTTTCGTTTTAGTTGCTGACCAGCACAGTAATTGTGTATGTAATTGTGATCCTTCCTTGTATGTATACACCGAATTTTATTTTATGACTTGTGTGCCTTAAATGTAACATTTTTTATACTTATTTATTTTTGTACCCTTATTTATACATAGAGTTATATATATATTTACAAAGACTTTGTCAATAAGATCTAGTATTCTTCAGACAATAAAGCATATTTTGATTTGATTTGAGTTCATTTAGCATCTGTAATTAATTTACAGAATGCTACAAATTGCACGTTTGAGATTAATGTTGATAATAATTAATTTGTTGATATGTAATTAATAATAAATGTTTCTTTTATGTTAACTTTCGGTTTTTTTCCGTGACTTTTCCGCGATACGGAAAAGTATCACCACTTTCCGCACTTGTTAGGTAAACTACTACCCAGACAGCACAGTATATCCATTAGACATCCACAGGATATCATTTATGGATATCCAGTATAACCACTGGATATAGATGGATATCCTATAGACATCCAATAGATATCCATATGTCCGCCTATATCCAGGATATAGGAGATATCTTATGGATGTCTGTGAACAGGCCCGGATTACCCATAAGGCCAATCTAGGCCAAGGCCTAGGGCGCAGGCTAGAGGGGGCGCAGATAACGGAGGAAAATTGAAAAGTTTTTTCAATAATTCAATGGTAAAACCGAAAAGACAACGCGCTTATGACAGATCAATGACTCACATCACTCACCTAAAAGAAACATCCACGTCCACGCCGTCCCCTCTCTTCTAGCGCCTTTAGTATTGTTACATGTTAGTCTCACGAGTCATTTAATAGTATATTTTTCAACAAGAGATAAAAATACTGTTTTCTTCGTGAGGTGAGAGTTTGTCTACGAGAGAAGCGGACCGGAGCGAGTGTGGCAATCTCATAAACGGGAAAAACGTATTTCATCTCGAGTACGAAATGCAATTTTTTCTACGATAGATGTTGTTCATGAAATACTGGATAACAATTTTCAGAACTTTATTTATTTATAAAATAGCCTTGATAATAATACTAGTTACTATAATATAATGACTATTCAGGAGTGACAAATTGTCTTTCATGATGAAATTTTTTTTTTAAATATTGAAAGTACAATTCTTGAAGTTGTTAATAGTTGGATGTTGGAATTGTGTGCAGACTTTTTAACCGTGAAAATGTTTATAAACTGTCAAATGAAGTGACGTTCGTTTGCTGATTCAAGTGCCAAGTAGTAATAAAATTGCACTAAATTTTCAAGTAACAATTAGCAATAGAAATATCTCTGCCAATTGATATTTCAGTAGAGTTCTGTAAATTAATCAGAATATTCCACATACAGACATTTCGCACGTGTGTAAATGAGTATCAGACGCGCATGAACACGTGAATCTAATGTCTGCCATCGATATTTTTCAAAATTGTTATAAAAATAAACAAACTATCTAATGGCAGTCTTTTATAATTTACAAGTATAAATTATCAATTAATAAAATTGCTGTACATTTTCAAGTAACAATTAAAGTATGAATTATTTTTGTTTTATTTTAATTTAAGTAATTTTTTCTGTTTGAAAAAGATGAAACATCCCATAGATCAAACATGCATCAAACGAAATTCGACGTTCTTGCTCTTCTGATCATTGAAACTGATATTACTAGATCTCTGGATTTTGATAATACGATACAGTTATTTGCTTGGGCCAAGGCCAGAAAGAAAAAGTTTTGAAAGTGATTTTGTACATATTACACATTTCGATTGTAATATTTATAAATATATAACTACTTTTAACAAGTAGGCAGCAGAGGCCTTCTCAATTTATTGCTTAACATCATTTCTTTATTATCATCTATTCATCATTAAGAAATGCAATTATTTGATCTTTCCATGTTACATTACAAGTATATGATAGTTGAATAGCCCTGCTTTTACCATAGTTGGGAATTACCTTCCACACTCCCCAGACCTTTCTCCGTAGGGCGTACTTTTGAAGTTTGACCTAGGGCGTGAATAGGTGGTGATCCGGCCCTGTCTGTGAACATATCCATTGGATATCTTGTTGATATCCCATAGATATCAATAGGATATCTTATATTCATAATTGGGATATCCATTGGATATACAGTGAGTCCAAGATAAGGTTGTCCACCACGAGGATATCTGAAAAGGAAATAGATACAGTTTTGGTTAAATACGGGTAAAAAGTTGCGCAACAGAAGGGCCATTTACATATGGAGGTATGAAAATTCCAAATATAATTTTAGTTTTCACATTATTCTGTAAAAACTGAATTTTACACTTTATTTTTTTCTGGCTTAATCGTCAGTACTTTGCTCCAGCTCTGCCGATTAGACCAAAAAAAAATCAAACTAGAAATTGAAAGATTTCGTTTTTACAAAATAATTTGAAAACGTACTTCCATATACATGTCCCTTCTTTTGCGCAACATTTTTCCCATGTAACTAAAACTTATCTATTACCTTTTTAGATATCCTCATAGTGGACATTCTCATTTTGGAGTCAGACTTTGTTGAGTCAGAAGAAACAAATGAAATGAAATTTTTCATAACACTGGTATTATTTTGACATGAAGAAATAATACTATGGAATATAATGATAAAAAATACTTTATTTGAAATAATGTCAAACCAAGCGAATAAATTGCAAGTACAGTACGTAATATTTACAAGAATTTTTCTTTTGTTTTAACTTTGTAATGAAATCACTATAACAACTATAACAACTTTATATCACCCAGCTCATCTATTCTAGATTCTTCTTTCTGTAAAAAATATATTGTTAATTATCAAGGTTAGAGCTTGGTGCACAAAACAATTCATTCCTAATACAGTTTCACCGAAACTGTAGCTATAATGGCCAATGAGCAAATGAAATTCATATATTTTTATCAATTCCAAAGAAAAGTAACACGATTTGGGAGTGATTATGTATTTCAAATAAAAAAGCTTGTACAGTTCGTTTGGAAGGTACAAAATTGTTTTTCAAATTTAAAAATTTAGTTGAGTGGAACAATTCATTGATAAAGTGATTTTATTTTATTTATATCCAAAATATACCCTTGAAGACCGAGAAACAAAAATTGAAATGCACTTACCTACTGGTTGTGGTTACTATGATTCATCGTTCTTGCCAAGGCATTTTTCATCGCTGTGATATCTTGTTCTGTTCCTTCTGCATTTGGACTCAGGATAACTGCTTCTGAAATATTCAATGACACAATATACCCATCATTGGAACAATAAAAAATAACTTACTTCTGATATAATGTGACAGTATTGACGAGGAGAACATTTTCTTTACTATTAAGCAAGCGACGAAGGTGTCTCGTAGACACGTCCAGAAGACATTTTCGTTTGCATGAAGACATTCCTGTACTTAATGAAAAAATATCTTATCAGTTCAACACCATTATCATTGAGGACAAAAGCAAAAGGTTTGGTGTATTTATTGATAAATAACTTCATCTTTATTTTCAAGTAAAGCAAACTAAAACGAAACAACAAGATATCTATGTATTTCACATTTTGACACCACAAAGTCCACAATGCTACTAGGTAGATGTAATGCAATCAGTCATAAAATATTCGGAACGAAAAAATATTTAGATTTAGCAAAGAAGCATACCTTGTCCAATCTACCAAAATAGCGAAAACAATAAAAAACCACACTGCTTTGCTCAACTTTCACTATTACCAGTCATAATAGAATAAACACAACACAACAAAACAATATGGCGTTGGCTTGTCTATCGCGGTCATCCGGACTCGACTTCGTTCGCTTCAATTCGTGTTGTGTTCGACTTCGACAACTCTCCAGATTTACGTACGGTTTGGCATCTCTCTCACATGGATATCCATAGTCACACTTTTTTTTATCTAATTTTTTATATTTGCTTCTTTTCATAATACATTTTTAATATATCTATATTTTTGTAACAGTTCATTCACTTACTCGCTTGGGTGATCATCTCATGTCTCGAAGAAATATGGGAAAATATTTTAAAGTAGCACACTTGAACGTTCGATCACTGACACCAAACTTTCCAGATTTCAGTACCTTGGTACACAATAAATTTGAAATTATCGCTGTTTCCGAAACATGGCTAACAAGGAACATATTGAATGACTCGATCTCACTCGATGGGTATAATTTATATCGAAAAGATCGAGCCATTGGTAGGGGTGGTGGTATAGCTCTCTACATCACAAACAAACTTAAAATAAAAGTCTTAACTAACGTCACGCAAAATAATATAGAACAACTCTGGCTTTCTTTCAAACATGATAATAAAAATATTGCTATGGGAGTTTGTTACAGACCTCCTAGCCAACCAGCTGATGAATTTCTGAATGAACTCGAGTTAACTCTGAGTACAATTGCTCCAAGTTTCGATGAAATTATCTGTATGGGTGATTTGAACATAGATATACTGGATTTGGAAGATTACTCCACCAAACGCCTACTGAATATACTCAACACCTTCGGACTGCTCCAAACGATATCCGAGCCTACTAGGTACGGCCCAACAAGTGTCAAAGTAATTGACTTAATAATGCTGTCTGAAACGTTACCTGTTAAAAGTTCGAAAGTTGAAGATGCTTCTAGTATTTCCGATCACTGCTTGGTTACATGTGCACTCGATTTTTCACCTATATCAACCAAACCTTTTTTATACACTTTTCGAGATTATAAAAATTTTAATCAAAATAATTTTGTTGAAGACTTAGAAGCAATTGATTTCGCCAATATTCTTGAACTTCACAATATAGATGACAAAGTAAATTCACTAAATCAATCACTAACTGAGATCTTCGATCTACATGCACCCATTAAGACTGTGAAAATAAGTCGTCCCCAAGCACCTTGGCTAACGTACAATGTAAAATTGATGATATCCACTAGAGATAAAGCTCTCATCAGATACAAAAAAAATAGATTGGAAAGGCATTGGAACTTCTATAAAGAACTTAGAAATCAAACTAAATACGCAATAGAACGTGAAAAAAAAGCTTATTTTGCTTTCAAACTCAGAACTAGCAAAAACAACAAGACATTCTGGAAAGAATTGAAAAACCTGAATGTCCATTCAAAAAAAATCCACAACGCAATTCCAGAACATCTCACTGACGTTACAAAAATCAATAACTTCTTCATTGATTCTTCCAAATCTAATCTTCTGCCCGACAGAGAAACTACTACTCATTATCTGAGCAATATCCGGCCAAATGTGAATACTTTCAAATTTTCCGCAACTAATGAGTCTGAAATATACAAAACACTCTTGACAATAAAATCAAAAGCTGTTGGAGTAGACAAACTGAGCATCAGCATGTTATTATACTCCTGCCCTCAAGTGCTTGCCATAATCACCCATATTTTTAATTTTTGCATCGAAAATAGTGTATATCCATCAATCTGGAAACAATCTTTCATTATACCTCTACCTAAGGTACCTAATCCAGATGACATTAAATTTCTACGCCCGATTAGCATTCTTTGCACGCTTTCTAAAGCATTTGAGAAAATTATTTCTACCCAAATGAAGCTTCACTTAGAAACTCAAAGCATTCTTCCACCCCAACAGTCCGGCTTCAGAACCGATCACAGTTGCATCACGGCACTTTTGAAAGTAAGCAACGATATATATTCAGCCTTGGACAAGAAACAACTAACTATTCTGGTCTTACTCGACTACTCTAAGGCTTTCGACACAATTAAACATGACTTGCTGCTAGCCATCCTGCATTATATTGGATTTTCAAAAGAATCCATTTCTCTGATGGAAGCTTATCTCCTTAATAGACTACAGGCGGTGACTCTGGGTGATATTACTTCCGATTATATGGCAGTGGAAAATGGAGTTCCCCAGGGATCCATCTTAGGGCCCACACTTTTTATTATCTACACCCACGAGTTTCATAAATATTTACAGTTCACTGATTGCCATTTTTACGCAGATGACACTCAGATATACATTTCTTTCCCTGAGAATGATCTTATAACTGCCACGAACCGACTCAATACCGACCTTGATGCTTTGGTCGAAGTGTCAAACAAATTCTGCCTGTCTATTAACCCCATGAAATCCAAAGTTATTCTGTTCGGCAGCAAAAAAGCTCGAAATCGATGCGCTGATGAATTGTGAGTCAAAATAAATAATGAAACACTCGAAATCACAGATAGTTCAAAAAACTTGGGGTTGATTATGGATTCTTCGCTTCGTTATACACTACATGTCAACTTGATAACTAAAAGAGCATTTTGTAATTTAAAACTCATATATTCCAACCGAGGAATTTTGGATAGAAAAAGTAAAATAACTCTATGTGAAGCATTAGTTCTGTCACACCTGAACTACGCTGATGTAGTGTATGGTCCTGCTTTGTGCAATTCCGACAAACGGCGTCTACAGCTCATACAGAATTCATGCATACGTCTGATTTGTGGACTGACCAGACGTCACCACATTTCTAATCATTTAAAAGACGTTGGTTGGCTGAATATTGAAAATAGACAAATATTACACGCTTGCACATTATTTCACAAAATAATACAATCACATAAACCTCCATATCTCTATAGGACCATAACATTTCGCACTGATGTGCACCATCTCAATGTCCGTTTCAAGACAAGACTAACCCCACCTCTACATAAAACAGCTCAATTCCGATCATCTTTCTCTTACCAGATAACCCGGCTATACAACACGGTTCCCGACGAAATCAAGACCCTACCTATTCATTTATTTAAAAAAAAGATACAGAAGCTTCTGTTCAATGAAGAAATGTTCTTTAATTAGTTTTTTTTTTTAGTTTTTTATTTATTCATACTTTTATTTTTTTTTTATATTCCATATTTTCATATCGAATAACATGAGATGGTTATGCATCGAGATACAATTATATTCTATTTTTTTTATTTGTATTTTTAGGATAGCTCTCAATGATATTTTGTCCTATATACGTTTAATTTACTTTCTTTTTCTTCTGTACGGTTGAGTGTAAGAGAGTACCAACCTGTCCTAGACGGGTGAAGCGCTAACTCTGCCTTTTGATAGTCTCTGTAACCTGTCCTACTATGAATAAAAGCAATTTATTATTATTATTATTATTATTATTAGTATTATTATTATTATTATTATTATAAATATCTGGAGATTCAGATATTTTTTATGCGTTGGAGATATGTATTAGAGCTTCCTTCTGAACTATTTTCCATATAATTTTTCAATATATTATCAGTTAAATATACAAAACAAAACTTTTAATCAATATCCATAGAATATGGATATTCATTGGATATATTTCATGGACTGGATTTTCAGTGGATATTGGGCTATCCATTGGATATCTAATGGATATTGTGTGCTGTCTGGGTATTGTTGTTGTTCAATGTTTACTGTAACCTGGGTGGAAAGGGTGAACAATCCTACCACTGGCGAAAAACGTATGGCATTTTCATAAAAAAATACAAATATAAAAATCGTTTGTGTCAGAGAATTCTACCACGTTCGTTCGAACTGCACCAGATAATCGCTCCGGCGAAAACTCGGCTTTAGATCGTGTTCGAGTGTCTGCCGACTATTTTCGCAGCGACCGAACGCGAGTTCCTCCAAAGTCGAAGCAAACACCGTAAAAGAAGAGTATGCAAATATCATCCCGGCGTCCGGGGTATGAATGTCATTTAATTCCGTAATACAATACGCCTCTCGTGCATAAACGTGCTCAAGTGCAAATCTCAAGGCACGAAAATACCTTTTGTGATGCCCGTAGCCAGATTATAATTATGCTCGGCAGAAACTCAACACCCCACTTCTGAACGAACGGCGGGATCCTATCTGCTTATCACAATATACGAAAAGTGGGCGAGAAACAAAAAGTCTTTCACCGTTCAATTTTTATCTTTTTATTGTAGAGTTTCGGGGCGCAATTATTTAAGGGGTAGTTCGCCACCGCAGAGATGGAATATTGAATAAACGCTCTCAGTGATCGCTTTCTAGGGCATTTTTTAAGTTCAGTGCCAGTTCAAGAGAAAATTAACTTAAGTAGCTAATAAAATTAATATTAGCTAATATTTGAATCCCATCATGGTCACCGGTATCGTGCATGGCATCACACGTTAAAAGTTAAGGGGTACGTCTGCCCTAGCTCGCACAAGTCTCTCGAGGACCTCTGAGGGTCGCGCGTAGAGCCGGTTCACTAAACTTACAATGTGAACAACAATAACAACATTAACCAACTACCAGCAAAACTAGCAACGCAATGAAATGGCAGAGGTGAGAATGAAATTTATCGTTCCTGTAGTGGTAACTTCCTTGGATTTCAAGAACGAGAAATGGGACAAAATGATATATTCAGTGGAGATAAAAATGAATTCAGATGTGAACAAAACAACAGGGGTGACACCGTTTGAAATTTTGTATGGATATCAACCACCTTTCGAGGAAGCAGCTATGGTGCAATTTACAGAAAGAGAAAAAGATATTCAAAGAATGAGACAAGACATAAGAAATAAAGCCAAAGACAAAGTTTGAAAGATGCAGGAAATGTAAAAAATTTATCATGACAAGAAAAGGTACGAGGGAGTTGATTATGACATTGGAGATATTGTAGCTATTGAAACGACTCCAAAATCTACTGGAGAACCAACAAAAACTCGAAATATTTTGGAACATTCGCAATAATCGAGCATCTACCCAGTCATACCTATAAACTGTTGAACTTAAGATATCAGAAGAGAATGACGACATAGATGACTAGCTCCTATACATGTATTCAAGTGTTCATCCGCCCGTATATTGTTTCGATGTTAAAAAAAAAATGTTGTATGTCAATTAATGTCAATAAAAACTGAAGTTTTGAGTTAGAAGTTATTCTGAATAAGAGTATAATTCATTTCAAAACACAGTACTCTGCTAACATGTTATGGGCCCAGTTGTCCCAAATTATACGGTATATATTTAGACTGGAGATTGTTAAAACAGTTAGCTGTATTGGAAGATGGATGTGTCCAAATTCAGTATCACGAAACTGAATGGTAGCAATTATCAAATTAGGAAATACAAAGTCGAGCTGCTCTTGGTGAAGGAAGAATTATGGGGCACCATCAAAGATAACCCACCATCACCGATATCTGATGCTTGGTCAGTGAAAGATGGTAAAGCTCAAGCGACAATCGGTTTATTGGTTGAAGATAACCAAGTACTTCATGTAAGGAACTGTAAATCGGCAAAAGATGTTTGGGAAAGTTTAAAAAAACAGTATAAAAAGCCAAACCTTACTAATAAAGTTTTTCTTCTGAAAAGACTTTGCCGAATGTCATTGCCAGAAAATGGTAATATTGAAAAACACATATCTGATAGGGTCAATGTTGTCGATCAGCTAGCTACACTAGGAGAAAATTTAGCAGAGAATTTACAAGTAACATTATAGCTCTGTAGTTTACCAGAATCTTACGAACATTTAGTGACAGCACTTGAAGGAAGGCCTGAAGGAGATTTGACTTTGGAAGTGGTGAAAGGAAAACTCGTCCAAGAACATTATAGGAGAATAAACATTTTTCGAAAAATGACTCACAAAAATCACGTGAAAACTAAAACTTGTTTTTTCTGCAAGAAATTCGGCCATGTGAAGAAAGACTGTTACCACTTCAAAAACAATAACAAACGTTCTAATGTTGCACGCGTCGTAACAACAGAAAATAATGAAGAGACTGGTGAGGAAAGTACGGACACTCATGTTTGTTTCAATGTGTATGAAAATACTTTAGACGTTGAGTGGTTCATAGACTCGGGTGCGTGTAGTCACATGACCAATGATAAAATAATTTCACGCAATTCAATGAATTATTGGGTAAAGTTCAGCTAGCAGATGGAAGAAAAGTTTCATCCTTGGGTTCAGGATGTGGTATACTTACCTGTCTTCTGGACAATGATAAAAAATCAGAAATAATGGTAAAGAACGTATTATGCGTGCCTGATTTAGAAGCAAGTTTGTTGTCTAACTATTAACTAATCTTGGATTCAAAATTGAATTTCAAGGAGAAACATGCAAAATTAAATTTGTCGAAAAAGGTGTTAGACTTGATTCATTCAGACGTCTGCGGACCCATGCAGACAATCACACCAAGTGGAAAGAAATATACAGTGCGTACATAAAGTAAGGAATAAATTAATTATTTCTGAATGTAAAGATATTTTGGAAAATTCCTTGGACAGGTCGATTTTCTTTTCCGATGGGCCAATTTTTGAACCCCACCCAAAATTTATAGGGTTATCCGCAATTGAGTAAAAATGACTTTGGTGATATTTTTAAATTGGACACCCAGTATATTTTTCCATATTTGGTTAGGGATCGTCATTACAAATCCAGTGATACCAAGTTTGATGGGATTATGTCAAACAACTGCGGAGATATGGCCAAAAAACTTCTCCATATACCCAATGAGTGCGACAGAGACCTTCTGAATCGTGTGGAGTCTCGCAGTCATACTCATTAGACATACGAGGAAGTTTTTTGGCCATATCTCCGCAGCCGTTTGACATAATCCCATTGATCATTTAATAATAATTGAATAATAATAATAACAATAGCCATCCGCAATCCGCAATCCGCACACTTTAAATCTTCATGTTCGCTGATATGAGTACTTATGATGAAGATTATTATTTCCTCCCTCGAGAAATATGTGACAAACGGTTGCCATTCAATGCCAACCACGAACACACTCGAATACTGAAATTCTAACCAAATAAGCGAGCTCGATGATTACACTTTAAAACATGTCGCTGTCCACTGAAGGATATCCAACCAATTATTATAAATGGGATTAATAACATAATAACAATTTTCCGAAATCAAAACGTCTGAGTGATTTCAATTTGTAATGTGATACTCATATGTAACAAAATACACAAACGCCCGAAAAATTGGAGATATTTCGTGACAAGTCTGTTTCACTGAAACAAATACTGGTATCACTTCGTCGACCCAAATTGGTCGCCTGAGGAGAGAAAACGATATCTGAACGAATCTAAAACCCGTGTTTATTATTTACCAGGTGTCCTGAAAATTATATTTCAAGTAATTTAGAAAAGCCAGTTGCCCTCCAATTTCACCCAAACGTTCTAGTTTCTCCTCTCAAATTCAAATAAATATTGTCAGGGGTAATATAACAAGTGGTATGATTATTACCGATAATTTTTTGGAATATTAATGAATTGCAATCCCAAAGCTGAAAATACAACGAGTCCGCAAGACGAGTTGTATTTTCTTGCATTGGGATTGCCAATGAATTGATATTCCAAAAAATTATAGGTTATTAATCATACCACGAATTATATTTAGGATGACAATATATCGATTTGAAATAAAGAAAAATCGTGTCAACGTTTTAATTTGAAGTAATTCACAGAAATCAAAATCTAACAACGTGAACACTGAAGAGAAAAATTGGGGTTATATTACAGGCATAATCTTTCAAAATATCAGCCAGCTCCACAATTGTGGTATTCGCATTGACAATATAACCCCTGTTTGTGCAAAAATTGTTGAATTGCCTGGTAATTGATACTTTATTTCTGGCCGTATTCAACGGAATACTATTTTCCACTGCTTCATCTATGATACCAATAGCCATTTGTCCCCAACGATAGCTCATATTGATTAAGAAATATGTATAACTAGTCAAAACACAAAGATTTGACGTTTACAATTTAAATAATTATTTTCACTTGACAGCTAGTAAAACAAAAACTAAGCAGGTTTATTACCGTGAAAATACAGCGACAAGCTATATTTTCACTGTGATCCCGATTCTATTGGCTGAATTTCAAATTGAAATAGACTGATTGGTTGTGAAGCAAGGAGATATATCGTCACTAGTAATACCACTAGAGGTCATAAAATTTCCGGATATTAATTTGACTTCGCGTGGTATTCGGTAAGAAAATTCCACACCGAATTGTGGTGGAAAATCAAATATTTTTAAAATTTATTTTTCGATTCTCAACAATGCAAATTATTTTCTTCATCAAGTCACCAGCGAAACATAAAATGTGTGGTCGACTTGATTGTCGAGTTGCCATGATAACTAAGTGAAACCCTAACCTCGAAATTATTTGAAGAAAACAGAATTTTTTGGGAGATCGTTTAATAACGAAAAGTCGTTGCCGACCGATGATGAACCCTTTGCTCCCAAATACACCTACCAAGTAGGCTTATTACGGCAAGTACCTGACAGAAAACAACTACTCCCCTGGCTAAGACCACGACTGGTATTGAATTAAAACTAACAGATACTTGTGAAACGTTCCTCAAAGCATCAGAGGACGCAATTGCAAGTGCCCTCTATGACTAACCAGCAGAATTATGTTTTGATTTGGACAGGGTGACCACCTGCAGACTAGTTTCGAGGTTGTTGCCTCTCATCAGTCGGCAACGACTTTTCGTTATTAAACGATCTCCCAAAGAATTCTGTTTTCTTCACATAAATCTCTCAACCCGGAGATTCGGAGTGTTCTTCCTCTGCTCGTTAGGTGGAGCGGCCAAGAAACCGCTTTATCGCGTGAACCAGAGTTAACCAAGCAACGAAGTGTGTAATAATTTGGACGGGGAACAGATGGTTTCAATGCTGTCTGTGTTGACCTACCCTTTGCACTGATGAGAGGCAACAACCTCGAAACTAGTCTGCAGGTGGTCACTCTGTCCAAATCAAAACATAATTCAGCTGTTTGGCACTTGCAATTGCGTCCTCTGATATTTTGAGGAACGTTGCACAAGTATCTGTTAGATTTAATTCAATACCCGTCGTGGTCTTAGCCAAGGGAGTAGTTGTTTTCGGTCAGGTACTTGCCTTAATAAGCCTACTTAGTAGGTGTATACCGGGTGATTCTCCAAGGTGGCTCACCCCTATAACTTTTTTATTATTGAAGATAGAAAAACGAAATTTGGGGGTTGTGTATTATAGTTCAATTTACATTTTTTGACATATTAACTTGCTTTATCGTACTTCCGGTTCGACCGGAAATGAGCATAACTTTCGATTTTTAAATGGGACATCCTATATATTTTTACTTATTTCGATCGAGAATGACATTCTAAATCCAACAACACCTCACTTGTCAATATTTGACAAATGAAGTAATTTTTATTTCAATTTTCATTTTTTGATCTAGAATGCCATGGATCGTGTAAATCGCTTCATTCTTGATCAAGTAACATGGGAAAAATACGACTTTGAGGCTTTTGACTTCACAGTCGTTGAAAGAATTATTCAAAAGTCTCAAATATGAATTTTTCCAGTTAACGTGAATTTTTCAAATGGAAAGGGGGTGGCTCGTCGGCTTTTTGTGAAAGATCATTTTCTTACGAATAATTTGATACCACACACTTTCACTTTATTTTCACTATTTGAGACTTTTGAATAATTCTTACAGCGACTGTGAATTCAAAAGCCTCAAAGTCGTACTTTTCCCATGTTACTTGATCAAGAATGAGGCGATTCACACGATCCATGGCATTCTAGATCGAAAAATAAAAATTGAAATAAAAATTACTTCATTTGTCAAATATTGACAAGTGAGGTGTTGTTGGATTTAGAATGTCATTCTCGATCGAAATAAGTAAAAATATATAGGATGTCCCATTTAAAAATCGAAAGTTATGCTCATTTCCGGTCGAACCGGAAGTACGATAAAGCAAGTTAATATGTCAAAAAATGTAAATTGAACTATAATACACAACCCCCAAATTTCGTTTTTCTATCTTCAATAATAAAAAAGTTATAGGGGTGAGCCACCTTGGAGAATCACCCGGTATGGGAGTAAAGGGTTCATCATCGGTCGGCAACGACTTTTCGTCTCGAAATTATTATTTCACTTTTGAAGCTGTCAAGTACGGTTCATGATAAATTGACAAGAAAAAAAAATAATTAGCAAAATAAGAAGAAGTGATTACTTATATTTCGGACGTCCATCATCTTAATGGTTGAAAGATTTCTATCTCTTTCAAATTTTCAGTCAACCAAGCGTGGAAATTAAAAACGTATGGACCGTTTTGGAGGGAGAAAAAGCGCGAAACCACGCGCGCGTGATTACACCGTAATTACACTTTAATTATAGACCTATAAAGGTCGCGTAGCATCTGATTTTGTCACTATTCACCAGAAGACGATTACGGATTCAAGCAATTGAAACATTGTGAAAAAAATTTGAAAGAGATAGAAATCTTTGAACCATTAAGATGATGGACGTCCGAAATATAAGTAATCAAGTTACTACATCGTCTAAAACATTCAAACAAGAAGAAGTGAGTTAAAAAAACAAAACAAAAGGAAATAACTAATTACCTAAATTAATGATATTGAATGTGTAGGTGGAGTGGCAATAATTATGAGAAAACGGGTATAACGGGTATAACTTCAATTAATCGCTATTGCTAATCCGAAAGCAACTGGCGTAGATTTTATGGTTTGATCTCATTTCAGGGGCATTTGAAAATGGTGAGAAAATACATGAGAGAGGTGGTAAGTAGGCCGTACTGCAATTATATGGAGGAGGCTTTGTATGCTGCAGTTCAGAGCTATAATAGGGGTAATTTGATAAAACTCAGTGAGGAATATATAATTAAAACGAAATATACTCTATTTTCACTTAGATTCTGCTTGCGTTCCTCATAACGTATTAGAAACTTGATTGAACCTTGGGTTGGTCAGAACAACGAATTGTTGGCTGCCTGTCAATTTGTGGACAAACCTCTACTTTTGGATTCCTTGGTTCGTGTCAAATTAAGTTTCAACTAGTGACTGTAGATGTCATGAATAACTTACTGTTATAGTATGTGTTGCCTCACGGTATTAATTCTTGAGTGGATTCGTTTTGGTTTCGAGAGCTCCATAAATCCTTTCTGATGAGTGCGTTAGCACGAAACAGCTGTCAAAGGTTAGAACTCTCGGAATTAAAACGAAATATACTCTATTTTCACTTAGATTCTGCTTGCGTTCCTCATAACGTATTAGAAACTTGATTGAACCTTGGGTTGGTCAGAACAACGAATTGTTGGCTGCCTGTCAATTTGTGGACAAACCTCTACTTTTGGATTCCTTGGTTCGTGTCAAATTAAGTTTCAGCTAGTGACTGTAGATGTCATGAATAACTTACTGTTATAGTATGTGTTGCCTCACGGTATTAATTCTTGAGTGGATTCGTTTTGATTTCGAGAGCTCCATAAATCCTTTCTGATGAGTGCGTTAGCACGAAACAGCTGTCAAAGGTTAGAACTCTCGGAATTAAAACGAAATATACTCTATTTTCACTTATATATATATATATATATATATATATATATATATATATATATATATATATATATATATACCATATGTTACATTCTATAGAAATATTAATGGATTTCACTCCTGAACACTGTACTGCATTGTCGATTCCTGATGTAAATGCCATCATCTTAAAAGCAATATGCTTAGCGTCAGAGTGCGGCTTTCCGTGCGAACCTAGTGATGTTAAAGATGTAGTTCAGGATTTGAACAAAAGAGGTCAACAAGTGAATCCAGAGAAATAAAGACGACTTGTCTGAAAGAATATCGCAGTCAATAAAACAAAGTCGGACAAAGATTGATCATACAACTATACTATAAATGGTTATTTCGACAATGTTAGACTCAAGAATGTCCATACCGAAAGAATAGTCAATTTCGACGAAAGAAACTTCACCGACAACCCCGGTGGCTTCAAAGTCATTGTTAGAAAGCAGTCTAAGAGAGCATAAAAAGTTATGGACACCACGAAGTCTTCGACTTCAGTCATGTTTGCTTGCTCTGCTTCAGGTGTTACGTATGCTACCCATATAGTCTATAAGGCAAATCAACTTATGGAGCACCTGGATGGAAAGTGGAGCTCACAACACTAGATATATAGAATAGATATATAGAAGTCGCTCTGGATGGTTCGATACCAATATTTTTAAAGACTGGTTTTTAAAAATTGCACTTCCCTGCTTCAAAAGGTAACCTCCTGGTCGTAAAGTACTTATAGGGGATAATTTGACTAGTCACATTTCACTCGAATTCATAACAACTTGTGCAAACAGCAATATCTTGTTAGTTTTGCTGCTGCCTGACAGCACGCAATTAACACAGCCTTTAGAAGTTAGTGTTTTCAGGCCAAAGAAAATAAAATGGCAACAAGTGCTGAAAGATTGGAAAGCCAAAAATAAAGGAGTTATCGGGAAAGACGTATTCCCAAGGCTTCCGAACCAGCAATTGGACACGATAAATATAAAAAATGCGAAAAACAAAAAAATCTGGATTCAAAGCAACAGGCATTGCACCTATTGACCGCCAAGAAATCCTTCAAAAACTTCCCAAAACACAAGATCTTGCAGCAACTGCAGAAGCAGATAACACAATGATAGGAACGTTGAATCACTTGTTCCAAGAGGCTAGATTTGGAATTCCAGAAACATAATTATAGTAGAGGACGCGAAAAAGTTTACCGGTAGAGCAAGGCACAAGCATTTGTCCACAAAATATTGCAAATACCCTTTAATTTCCGACAGAAAATAAGAAAGAAAAATCAAAGAAGAACACAAAGGATAAACCAAAGACAAAAGCAAAGAGAGAAAAAGAAGTGTTCAAAAACTTTTCTGGGATACAAATGATGATCGTGATGACGATGTAGAAAATTTTTCAGACTTGGACAATGATCTTATCGATGACGAATCATGACGATCAAGAATCATTTGTGAATGAACCTTCCAGAGAAATACTCTCTGAAGAAGAACCTATCGGACACGATCAATTAAAATGTGGTGACAATATATTAGTGAGTTTGATAACCGATAGTGGAACCTTCAGAGAAAACTGCTAATTAAACAAATTTCTAAGAATGAGTGAGAAAGTGAAGAATAGCTATATACATATTCAGCAGTGGAAGATATTGGTCTTGTTGAGAAAAATGAAATTAACCTTTGATGCAACTTTGAGGAGAGGACAAATAAAAGTTGAAGAAAACAATGAATAAAGTAAACTTTAACAATGTTCTTGCTTTTTTCATTAATATTATGTATGTATGTCTACTATGTGCCTGGAAAATTGCAGTCTTTTTTCTTTTTGTGCTAGTGTCAACTTTTGCACTTTGTCTGTCTTATAGGGGTGGAATTTGTATTTTTAAGCACTGCGTGGGCTGATCCAATACACACTGGCAATTCTGCAACTACATCGTTCAACGAATTTTGAGGATTTGCTCCAAAATATGCTAAAATATCAATTTATGTGTTCTCTGTTATCACTGTTCTTCGTCTCACAGTTTTTTTTTCGATTCAGGTTACCAGTTTCAAAAAACTTCTTCTTAAGTCTATAAAACATTTTTTTAGATGGAGCTCTTCTACCCGGGTATTGCAGTCTATATCTTCTAAGCGCTTTTGTAACACTTCCACTTTGTTGATAAATATTGAACATGAAACATTTTTCTTCTGTAGAGTATGCCATTTTGTTTCTTTACCGTTTACCCGCTGCAGCACACCATACAAGAGAACGACTTCGACAGATATGACATTCGTTTCGAGTAGAATAATATGACAATTATTGGAAACAAAATAGCAAACACAGATATCTTAATGATGTTATAAAATTACGATTTTGATATTTTCATCAATTCAGACGGAACTACTGAAAAGAAAGGGCATGTATGGCATAATAAAAAAAATGTCTTTTCAAATATGTAGTGATAAAAAAAACTGATCTCAATAATTCTGACATTTGACAGTTGACATTTTTTTGACAAAACAGCATAAAACTTCACGCCAAATCCTTCAATATATTTTTTTATTCAACCTTCTAGCTCGAAAACTGAATATTTTACAGCCATGTAAAAGTGGTACAAAACAAAATGAAAGCACTGTACAGTCAAGTTTGATAGCACATTGGTTCTTCAAGAGTTGCGAGATATCCATTGAATTTGGGGTATGAAGTTATTGGGCTCCAGAGTTTTCCACGTTGCTTTAGAGTTTTTTTGATTGAATATACCTCATTACTAATAGCCAATAATTTAGAAATGTGCCAAGTTCAGTCATTCCTAAATGATGACAAGTACTGTTTTGCGTTGTTTCATTCTAAATGAGAGAATAATTAAGTTTCAGTTCATTGCAAATAAAAAAATGATAGTTTTGAGGCATTTGATACGTTGCAATTTTGTAATGTTTCACGATTTAGTTCCTAGTGGTTAGCAGTTGTAACCACATCCTGCAGGAAAATTTATATATTTCTTGTTAATTTAAGTCTCATTTCCACTAAACGTTATGTTAATGAACGTTCCTATGAAAAATTCTCATTATATTTCACTTTCAAAATTTTCGAATTAATTTCGGCCTCAAAGGGTTAACGGTCCGATTTGTGTAGATTCGCAATATCTCTATAGAATTTCAAATGTATATCTGAATTTGTTAATTTATTCTTTTTCAAACATAAATTATGGGCCGTGGTGGTCGGCTGGTAGAGTGTTCGCCTCTCAAGCGTAGGGTCGTGGGTTCGATCCACCCATTCGCCCGTCTCGTGCACGGCATCACACGTTAAAAAGTAAGGGCTGCGTCTCCCGTAGCTCGCACGAGTCTCTCGAAGACTTCTGAGGGTTGCACGTAGGCGTGCAACAGGTTGACGGACATAACAATTTCAACAATTTCGAAGCCTTATCTATTATTGACATGATTTTCCTCACAGTACCTGTAAACCTCGAGTCTCTCTTTTTAGTTATCCTTGAAGAAGTAATCGGTGCATGTGTATCGAAAAGATTGATCAAACAGTTCCCCAAGAACGATATTTTGCAAGATCAAACATTATGAAGAATGGAGTTAAAAATTAATCCCTTCTGATATCATCCTTATTAGAATTATTGAAATTTATATTGGTGCATAGTTAGTGTTTTTGTTCATCTTCGCACACGTGCGCATTTTGCAAAATACCAGTAAATGATCGGATATTCTGTCACTGTCAACGACATCTTTTTCTGTTACTTCTTCCTCCGTAGTTATGATTACACCCAAACGAGTAGCTATAAACACCCGTGAAAGATATGATAGCCATAGCAACACTGTGATTTTGTTAATTAAATTGATCTGGCCATGATTTTCCTTTTTATTTTTAGTTGTAATTTTATTTTGATTTTTGATACTACTTCTATTTTCATTTGATACTTATTGTATTTGACATATTTTATAATATATTTGTATAAAGCTTCTGAAGATAATGGTTCTGTCGTCATTGTAAAGGATATTCTGAAATATTTCTGTGAAAAAATATTCGGAACGAAAACAACACACATTTTTTAATGATGAAGAACTTCCCCCCTCTGTTCCATCAGTACACGAAACGAGAACAATGGAATGTCTCCATGTCCTCTCCCAAAATTTCGAATGAACTCTCAAGATACCCCAAAAGTAATCCAATAAGTGCTCTCGCAGCAGAAACAAATACGGATATGACAATTCAAAAACTCAGCATGCGTTGCAGAGAGTACGACAAACAATTACTCGAGACCCACATAATGGATTCGAGGACAATATTGGGCACCTACCCCTGATTAAAAACAGAGGAAACCACAAAGGATTCCCGTCTTTCCATTCACTTGTTTGTAACCGAGAATCACTTTAAAGCTGAAGAGTTGTGCATATTTACAGGGTTTCACATGAAGTGTGGTCAAAAATTCAAAATGAAATATTATTTGATTAAAAATAATATGTAGCAAATGATTTTTAATGTTCAAAAATTATCTGAAAGTCAGTTTTTTTCAAATGACGTCTTTCTTAGATACCATTATAAAGAATTTGATTTAAGGGTTGGTTACTTCTGTATTCCCTGTACCAAACTTCATGCCCTATCGAAATATTTAATAAAGATTAAGAAACTCCCGAACTTGTCGAGACATTCCTTGGTTTTTAAGTATGCCTTGGAAACAAATGATAATCGTATCAAAATTCGGCGATTTGTTGTCAAAAGAAGAAACTGAACAGTCCAGTTTGTGACCATCCAGAAAATTCACATATTGTGTTGTAATGTTATTCACTATAATTTGTGCAGTCGATGCCAAACACCAAAGGGAAAAAAATAGACATTAAACATTTTGACTGTAATGTTGACGTCTACTTTCAATCGATACTGAGTTTGATAAATTTATACAGTATCCGGCATAAAGTTCGCAGCATATGGAAAACTTTTTAATATTGATTTCTCAAAAAAATTTATTATTGATGAAAAACCTGTGCTTCATCCCAAACCTAAATTGCAAATACCAAAATTGAATTTTATGGAGAAAATTCAGTTTTATTTACTATTTGCAACAAGATTTTGCGAAATTCCGTCACATATTTCAATAAATGAGATTTTCTGATAGAAGCGAGGAAGGTGAGGATATCCAGGAAGTGATACCTATATCTAAGAATATACTATTAATCTAGCATAGTATTCCTCATATCGTACAGGGCGATGAGGAGAAAATAGGAAAAAAGTGGAAAAATTAAATTGATCATATGATTCGAATTTCTGTATCAACATTCGATTCTGACCAATATTGTCCCCATTCTTTTAATTCTACCGTGAAAAATAAAGTGATGGGATCAAATTTTTTTGAAAACAAGACATGTTTTTCAATATCGCTCGCATATTGTAGTATAAAATTCAATTTTGGTATTTGCAATTTTGGTTTGGGACGAAGCAAAGGTTTTCATCAAGAATAATTTTTTTTGAGAAATCAGCAATAAAAAAGTTTTCCATATGCTGCGAACTGTATGTCGTACACTGTATAAAAATATAGACGAATTTATTGAATATGAAGAAAATGAAGAAAATGTTGTACCCGACGACATACAGGAAGGTGCAAAATTACTGAATGTGTCTTTGTTACCGGAAAAATCAAGATTCCGATATGAAAAAGACACTCTACTAAATTAAATGAGGAAAAAACGAATGCAGAGGTAATTTTAGCATCTTTTATAAAACTCTCAAAGACCTTTCGAACTCCCACATTATGGTCAAAATATTTAATGCTACATTGTACACGAAGTTAATGATATTTTTACAGAAATTATGGGCTGGGTATTAGAAAGCTGTTGTTTTTCCAGAGAGGAGATTAAAACCCTTTCAAGGCAGATTTAACAAAATTGTACTTTTCCAAAATTCTACCAAAAAAATCAACTTGCTGTATCTTAAGAAGTACGAAAAGTATGTTTACCATTTTTTCTTTGTTTCTGAAAAAATAATAAGGACTGGTTTCGCCAGAGTACCACCAAGCAGGGAATACAAAGTAAAGTAAGTTGAAGAATATAACATTTCTTTGGTCATTTTCGACAACATTGAGGAAAACATATATGAAATCATTTTTTTGCATGAAACTTCACAAAACAGATATTTTTATCTATCAGGCGGTGCCCCACCTCACAATTAGAACAAGGCCACACAACGCACATCTGCTGAAATTCCCATGAATGGGCATGTGTGCCGCCTGGTCCCACCTTCCTTCCATGGGTCCATTTCTCTTGAAATTGTTCGAAACATGTTCTGCACTTGCTCTGGACCTTCTGGGTCGGTTAGTGCCACCCATTCACAATGGCAATTGCAAAGTTTTTCAAGACCTTACCCATCTGTCTAGATCTTTCTGTGAAAATTATGAAGGAGTTGATTGTAGCCCCATCTACAGAGAGGTAAAATACCTAGGGGTGATTCTGGACTCGAAGCTAACTCGGGGGCCACATGTCGATCGAGCAGTCGAGAAGGCGGTGGTCGCTATATGGAGTCTGCGCCGGGCAGTGGGAGGGAGGTGGTGACTCAAACCTCACATCCTTCACTGGATCTACAGGGCGATAATCAGACCTAGAATCATATATGGAGCTGTGCTCTGGTGGCCGAGAGTGGACCAGATAACCACAACCAACAAGCTGGGAAAAATTAAAAGACTAGCTTGTAGGGAAATAATCGGCGCGATGAGGACGACTCCTTCGGCAGCCCAAGACGCCCTGCTGGATCTGCCGTCGCTTCCAACTTGTATAAAGCAGGAGTTTACTTGGAAAACGGATAGCCTATGTGCTAGGTTCTCTGACAACAGTTTTCCAAGCAGAGGTGTATGCCATCCTGGAGGCAACCAGAATGAAAGAGGTGAGGTCCGGCCCAGAGAGACATGTATATGTTGCTCGGACAGTCAGGCCGCCATCAGAGCTGTGAATGCTACCAGAACCAGATCAGTACTAGTTCAGGAGTGCAGAGATGCCCTGGAGAGTCTTGCGACTGAAAAGGAAATAACGCTGATATGGGTTCCGGGCCATGCAGGGATTGAAGGCAACGAGAAGGCGGGCCAGCTAGCCAAGCAAGGAGCCGGAAAACCCTACTACGGGCCCGAACCCGCAATCGACAAAACAAGGAGACAAGTAACAACGGCACTGAATGAGTGGGAAAAGAGTGGAGAAGGATAGACTGATGCAGGCAGTCAAAGAAGATGATATCGGATCCCGACATGGCAAGGACGGCCAAGATACTGAAGCAAAGCCGCAAAGAACTCCGACTGTTGGTGGAAGTTCTAAACGGCCACTACGTCCTCAGGAGGCATCTGGCTCTCAGCAGAGTTGAGGCAGACCCACTATGCACGGAATGTGGGGAGGAGGAGGACTCCTTCCACTTCCTGTGCGAATGTGGTTTTTATGGCAGGCTCAGACAAAACGTCTTCGAAGCTGCTACTATTAAGGAGGAAGAAATGCACTCATTGCAATGGAAGGACATTTCGACTTTCATAAGAAGGTCGAAGAGGTTCGAGCAGGTCTCCGACATGGGATGAGTGAAGATGCCGGGGATTGCAAAAAGGACCCACAGGGGCCTAGTCGCTGATGCTTGCGTCCCCCACCCATTACCATTACCAGCCCCATCTACGCAACTCCATCTTCTCCCTAAAACGACATAATATTGATTTTTTTAATTTTCAGAACATACCGGTGGTTGCTGCATAGTGGTGTCGTTTAAAACCACTACCATTGTCTGAGAAGTTACTCGTACAAAAAGTAGAAAACATGTACAACAAAAAAGCATAATAAATATACTTCATTGTCTACTAACAAACCCAACTTACCGCTAATTTTTTTCAAAATTAACTTGTGAAGACGACCAAATCACTTGCAACTTGGCCTCCTAAGTATCAGAATCACCATGCTGGAGTTTTTTCAAGAGATGATACCGCCATGCAACTACTGAATACGTGGTATTGCGTTAAAACCAGTCCGCTGTAACCTCAATATATTTTAGAAAGGTGGTATCACCGTGATGCCACAAAGCTTGAAAGGGTTAATAAAATTATTATCAAAGTAACAGATGACCAGTACTTACTGACAAAGATATATTTTAGTCATTGGTAAGATTTTCGTAACGAATTGGTCATTTTTTGTAGGTTGCTTTAAGTATTGCGATCTGTGTTTCATGCCAAAGTGATTATGTAATATGACCATTGAAGGTATACAAGGTCACCAAGTGTAATACATTTTATTTGCCAGACACCAAAACGAAAATACAAAGGAAATTTATTGTAACAAACAATTACTTCGGCAATGCCAACTTCCTTGACATCATCAAAAAGTAGGCAGCTCAGAGACCAGCAAAAACGCACCATCTTCGCTACTTTTTGAGATATAGAAAAGTAACCTTACGTATACATTTAAGTGCGTGGAAATTGATAACGTTGGTTTTGCAACATTTTTCCTCGTGAAAATGCATTTTGTGAGGAGGACCTGCAAACTTCATGCATCGTGTGACAAATATGCAATTTTTGTACTAGTTACACAATGAACTATTTTAAGTGGTTGGTGGTTTCTTTCAACTATTCATTGATAAAGTTTGCGTGACTTGACTTCTTCGAAAAAATGGTTACGTTTTAGAAACTCAAATTCACCTATTCATTTATCTATCCATTCGTCAACTAATAACGGTCATTACTGACAATTACGGATGCATGTAGGTACGCATTTGAAACCTTGCATACATTGAAAACATGGCCATAATAATCATAATCGACACCTTTTTCATGCCACCAAACACACCCCACCCTATAAAAAGATTTGTTAACTGAAATTCACGATTCCTTTTCCCAGAATATCTCGGCGTTATTTATTTCAATACTTAAGAACGAATGTGTTATGAAAGATGTCACTAAGATCGATAATATACGCAAGGGAAATGATAATAGAAGGGAGAAAATATAAGAGATTGCGCGTCGTCGGGAAATATGAAAATGAAGGCACCAGATAACAATAGCTGCCTGTGGATGTAGAGGTCCGTAGGGTTTCTTTGATGGATTTCAATTTACTCTGCATGATTTTTTTTTTATTTCGAGCTGAATAAATAATGATGAAAACATATCGTGTTACTGGGATGTGATGTTTATTCGATGCGAATTGTGAAGGGGTTCATATACGTGAATTTGTTTACGGAATTATTCGATATACAGGGTGTGGAACGGTACACCGGTATGCACCAGCATCTGGATAATATACTATCAAAAGTACTTCGACAAACTTCAGGAGGTGATTCTTCACAATATTCTAATATGAATTGTTCAGATAAATATATGTCCGGATACGCTTCGTTTCCAAGATACAGGGTGTTGAAGTTTTATTTCCACTTTTTTGAAATAACTTTCGAAACACTGACCTTTATGAAACGAAAATTGGTATTGAGAGGTTTTATGTGGTATCGAATTCGAAGCTGATGATATTATTGCTCTTACTCGTAGGGTCACCACCTACACGTCTTTTTTGAAGATTCATAACTTTTTTGAGCGCACTTCTAGCACATTTTTCAGTAAAAAAATCGATTCCTCTATCATATCAACGTAAAAAAGCCACCTCTGTTAGAAGTCGCTATAAGCAACCGTTTCACCTAAATATTTAGAATTGAAGTTCAAAATTGAAAAGTGAATTATGTTTTTACGAAACTTCCAGGTTTTCGGAGAAAACTCCTCAAAAGCAGAGCTTGTGCGAGCAAGAAATGTTTCACTACATGGAGAGTAGAGTGTAGGTATTATTAAAATATTAATAATAAATAAGTTTCTAGAACACTGTTTAATTTGTGTTTTAACGCTTTCTGAATGATTTTTGTTTGCTTCACATTTCGAAGATTACTAAGTATGAAAGTACAAATGTGGAAAGGTATATTACTTTTTCCAAAAAGTTGTAATATGATCAAGAGCACACCCAGGAAGGCCGAGGGTGGAGGAGCTTGCCTCTCCAAGACCAAAACTGTTACCCATACCGAGTGTTTTAGATAATTTAGCTCAAAAAAAGATAAAAATAGATTCAAACTTGAGGGGTCATCCCCAAAAAAGAGGTGGGTTCGCTTGTGAATATGATAGTGTTGAAGAATAATATAAAGATAATATTTTTAAACTTATGAAAGTTTTAAATGGTTTTCATGTCTCCTTCCCTTTGAAGTAACTTATGCTGTTTCATTAAAAGAAGAATTTTCAATATTTCAAGCAGGAGATGTCGATATTCTGTAATCAGAGTTTTTCAACCAACGACCAAGTTTTGTTTTTCTTAGTGTAGTTCTATGACGTATCTCATTCACGTTTCTCAGTGTGGCTGTAAGTGGTGTTCAAGGTCATTGATTTTGGACCATGAAACAACGAAATCATTCTCTTCTGTGTAGTAGGTTTTAATTCTGTGTTGGGTCTTGTTCTTTTTCTGTTATACAGGTTGTTCCTTAAAGACATGCTAATATTTGAGGGGGTGATTCTTTGACTTATTTTAAGGAAAAAACTTTCTATAAACGTATGTCCTAAAAGTCCTAACTTTTCAAATACAGGGTGATAAAGTTTTGAAAAAAAACAGTTTTTTAATAATAACTGGGATAATATTGTACGCATCTTTATAAAATTAGGTACATGCCTTCTGTGCATCAAGGTGCATTTCGTGATGTACAAAAAATTTCGTTTTCTTTGCCAGTGGCGTCCACGCGGGTTTTACACTGAATATTTTTGAAGAAAAAATACTACGCCACTGCTTTTCTTCGAAATAAAAAATACTTTTGAGATTCCCATTCATTTTTGAGCAAATTTAATTTCTTGGGTTTTCTTTGTCCGACGCATGGTCTTCGCTTAAAAAAAATAAAAATCGTTTTACTTCAGGATCAATTCCTCAAAAATCTGATGTGGCGTGAAAATGAGTGTGCATCGACTTAAAGCAAATTAAGGGATCAGATTTGATCCAAAATGAATGAAAATCCAAAAAATATGGATTTCAGCTTGTACAAAATCTAATTTTATTTTATTTTATAAAAGTAAGTTTAAATGAACGGATCAAATTCATTAATTGTTGACAATACTAACACTGATTATAAGAATTATTGGAAATGGCTACCTTCACTTAATAGGCATGCTTCCGCCCGTCTACGCATGGAATTACGCACACGTTCAAATATTCCCGGCGTATTTCGAATAGTTTCACACGAGGCAACTATTCGCACTCTTAAATCTTCTATAGTATTAATGGGAGTTTTATACACTAGAGTTTTAAGGTGCCCCCATAAAAAGAAATCTAAACTGTTGAGATCAGGGGATCTTGCTGGCCATTGCTGATGTCCTCTGCGACCTATCCAACGATTATGATAAACTGTATTTAAATGGTTTCGGACAATTACACCGAAATGTACCATATTCGATTCTTTAACGCAATTGGCACATCTTCAAGCAACCCATTTAGTTCTTCTTCAAGAAAGTGTAAATAAGACCGACCATCAAGGCGTCCTGGTAGAAAAAATGGGCTTATTAGGTAATCACCAATAATTCCTGTCCATACATTAACCGAAAATTAATGTTGAAAATGGGTTTCGGTTATGGTATGGGGGTTTTCTTCCGCCCACATATGATTGTTATGGAAATTTTGAATAGCATTCCGAGAAAAATTTGCTTCGTCTATGAAAAAAATTTGTGACTCAAACTGCAGATTTAGAGCAATACTCTGAAGATACCACTGACAGAAGTTCACACGCTGTAGAAAATCTCTAGAGAGTAATGCCTGTACTCCTAAAATATGGTATGGGTATAACAAAAAATCAACCAAAATACGCCAAACAATTTGATGACAAATATTCAGAGTTCTAGCGATCTTCCTCGTACTCGTCTCAGGATGTTCTTCGATTTCTTGCAGAACCGCGTCCTCAATTTCAAGAGTTCTGACGCTTAGAGGTCTACCTTCTGAAGTAACTTTCTTGAAACTACCAGTTTCCCGAAGTCGGCTTCGCTATTCCAATAGCTTTTTCAAACACAAAATGGTATTCATAACCAGTGAAAACACCATATTTATAGTAATTTGAAGAACAAAATATACTATTAATTACAGACAGGTAGCTGAATTAATATTGGAAATCCATTCGGGTATTGTCGACATAGATGCATTTATTATGAAAAGATTGATAAGTTTTGAAAAGAAATATGAAATATAAACAGGTAGCTAAATTACTATCAAGCAATTTCAATTTTATTTAATTATTTTAATCAAGAACCGAGCATCTGACAAGAATTACACATTTTTTTGGATTCTCATTCATTGTGGAACAAATCTGATCCCTCAATGCACAAACATTTCCACACCGCATCAGATTTTTGAAGAATTGATCCTGAAATGAAACGATTTTTATTTTTTTAAGCAAAAACCATGCGTCAGAAAAAGAAAACTCAAGACATCAATTTTGCTCAAAAATGAATGAGAATATCAAAAATATTTTTTTTAGGAGAAAGCAGCAAGCGTAGTATTTTTTTTTCTCCAAAAATATTCAATGCAAAACACGTACAGACGCCACTGGTTGAGAAAATAAAAATGTTTGTTCATTGCAAAATGCACCTTGATGCATAGAAGACATGTACCAAATTTTATAAAAAAGTCTTGAATATTACCTCAGTTATTATTAAAAAACTGATTTTTTTTCAAAACTTTATCACCCTGTATCTCAAAAGTTAGGACTTTTAGGACATACGTTTATAGAAAGTTTTTTCCTTAAAATAAGTCAAAGAATCATCCCCTCAAATATTAGCATGTCTTTAATGAACACCCTGTATATTAATGACGTGACTATTATAAATATATCTGGCAGTTTTACTCTCTTCGCGGATGATACAACAATATTGTGGAAGGAAAACAACTCAGTTGAGCTGCATGAAATGATATCATCTGATTTAGAAAAAGTGGAAAGTGGTGTGATGCTAATTTATTATCCTTGAATATCTCGAAAACAAATATAATAACATTTAAATGTCTGGTTAATGAACTTTCAATAGACAATGATATCTTGCAAAACAAATTGAACACAAAATTTCTTGCGATATTTATTGATAATCGGCTGAAATTTGATGAACACGTCAGACAACTTAAGAGTAAAATTTTCTCCAGATGTTATGCGGTACGGGTGGTTTCTAACGAGTTGCGCTTTCACACAGCAAAAACGGTTTACTACGCTTTGATTGAATCCCAAATACGATATGGGATACCTTTTTGGGGATCATGCAGCGCAACCCTTCTTTCTTCTGTACTGATATTACAGAAAAGGGCTGTAAGGTGTCTCTGTAAAGTCAAATCTAGGGAGTCGTGCAGAAATTATTTCGCTGCCAATAAGATTTTAACTGTCGTTGCATTATAAATTCTTGAGACTGTATGCTTGGTGTACAAACATAAAACAAAGTTTGACTATGTTTCTTCTCCTTATGATACTCGTAATAGCATATTTAATGTAAAACTTCCCGTACCCCACTCAAATTTAATCAAGGATTCCATATTTTCTAATGGTGGTAAATTATTCAATCACTTACCAGTAGATATAAGGTCTGCAGATCTGACCAATGTACAATTCATGAAAACTGAGAAATTTTCTAGCTGATAGACCCTACTATAGCTAACAAGAACATTTTAACGAACCATTTTAATAATACTTGGATCTCATTTTGTTTCATTTTATTTCTATTGTATTTGTATTTTTTTCGTAATTTTTCAATATGTAATTTACCAGTTGTTATCTGTACACTTATTTTTTATGTACCTATATACTCATACATACAAGACTTTGTCAATAAGATACAAATCTTCTGACAATAAAGCATATTCTGATTCTGTGGTGAAGACTTCTTGCAAATATGTATTTCAGTGGAACAACTGATGACTTAGCTGACTTTTTGACAGATATGTGGGTGGATGTGATGACTGATGACGGCAAATGTATAGGCAACATTCCTTTTTCAACTAACAGATTCAATTTCAATATATGTACAACCAATCGATGACCTTTTGCATATATTCACATAGCTGTGGCTCAAATTAGTTTTCGTTGCATACAAAAATTCAAATTATCGCAAACGTTTCCATTTGCTGATGTGGGAATTCAGTGAATATGTATTAGCTGCTTTAATGGACTTAATCTACTAATGGTATTGCATGTTATTTTGCAGTAACTTTCATGCAAAACTGCTGCGACATTTCAGGACTTAATAAAATACCCCGCATGTCTTATGGAAAATGGCTGCCAGAGAAATTGTCCGAATTTTGTACTCACAGGAATAAAGCTTGAGAACGAAAAATTCATACTTGTTGCTGCAGTTTGGAATTTACCACCTTATGAAAAACTGGAAAATAGAGTATGTCGATAAACTATGTACCTTGGTATAGACATAGATTCCCATTTAGGATGGGAAGATCAAGTGAACTATTTTATTAAAAATTTGCTATTCAATATTTATGAATATAAAAATATACCATTAATATGAAATATCTGAAAATACTGTATCATGCTTTGGTCAAAAGTCCTATGGAGACATTGCACTCATTAATAACCTACAAAAAGTTCAGAAGTGCATTCTTAAAATGATGTATAAGAAACCGAGAAAATATCCATGCTGTAGCCTGCATAGAGAAACGTCGATAATGAATGTGTGTCAGATATTTCTTTTGTAATACTCTTAAGGCAACACAAGCCATAAAATCAACGTATTGATACCCAGAACTGAAAAAACGTTAGGGCAGAAATGTTACACTTTTTTGGGACCAAAACTTTTCAATGAGTTACCATCCGAACTCAAAACGATTATCTCATACGAAATGTTCAACAAATTGGTTAGAACTTGTCTATTCGCCTTTTCCTTGGTATAGCTACAATCAGAGCTTGTTATAGACTTGCATGAGGTACCGAGACGCCCAAAAACACTATTTATTGAGGATAATACATAGATATAAAAATTAATTTTTTAAATACAAAAGCGTTTTAAGTAGAATAAAATAGAATTATTATTGGTCTAGAATACACCCTAGTGTGTTGACAGGTCAAAATGTATACGTTACAAAGCAGTCGAAAGTTATTGTTCTACCCTTATCCAAAAAATCAATCATAATTACTCCATGGCAATCCCAAAAAACTGAAGCAAGAACTTTTCCAGCAGATTTTTGGACACGAAACTTCTTAGGTCTTGGAGAACCGGAGTGTCGCCATTCCGTCGATTTTTGCTTGGTTTCTGGATCGTAGAAATGTACCCAAGTCTCATCCATAGTAACAATTCGGTTTAAGAAGTCTACATCGCTTTCAAATCGAGCACAGATCGAACGCGATGCTACTACCCTTGCACGCTTTTGGTCAACATTCTAACATTTGAGGATCCATTTTGCAGCAATTTTTCTCATGTCCAAATTGACGTGAACTATATGATGAACGAGTTCGTATGAAATATTCAGTGCTTCAGATATCCGTTTCAGCCCAATTCGACGGTCTGTTAAAATCATGTTATGAAGTGCGTCGATATTTTCGGGGACTGACACAGAAACTGGCCTTCCCGATCGGTCATCATCTTCAATGGAAAATTTACCTCTTTTGAAGCTTGCATTCCAATTTTTCATGGTCGCATACAAAGGACATTGATCACCAAGGGTATTAAGCATATCTTCGATGATCTGCTTACCTCTTAACTCTTGTAAATACAGGTACTTGATGATAGCTCGATACTCCAATTTTTCGATCTTCACAATTCCGGTTTTTTTACGTCAAACTTTACACTGACACTTCTAATAAGTTATTGTTCGTTGCTATAGTACAGCAATATTTTGTTTATGCAGGGAACTGGTCTAGGCTAACTAGATATCAATACATCCTCGCATACAGGGCAATTCAAATTCGACCCCCAACATTGAGATCTCCTAAACTACATGAGATACGTCGAAGCTTAAATTGGGGCAAAGTTGCGTATTCTGGTGCTTAACAAAATACTGTTTTGAATATTGGAAAATTCGGAGTATTTCCGGAAATATCGGGAAAAAACTGAAAATCGGAATTTTCGTTTTTATATTTTTCTATCGTTATTTGACAACATAGCTCAAAACCAAAAGGAAATTTTCATTGATACTTTTTTTCAGCTACACGTTTTCATGTTCAGATTTACTATCCGACGTTTCGTCTTCTGGCATTCATCATCAACTTTTTTTTCTGTTATGGGCGCCATATTGTTTTTTTATACAGAAAAATAGTGATTCTCATTCTGATTTCATTGATGTATAATTTGTTATGATTTGCAGTTCTGAAACAACAGATTTAAGAAAAAAACAACTTCATCTGAGATGGTCAAGACTCCATCGAATAATTTTGTTCAATAAACACTAGTTGTCAGAACTCATTAAACATCATAAGTTTGCACAAATACTTCAGTCGAAATGTCCTCATTCTCAAATGAAGGAAAACGAGATATGTTGAAACTTTATTATAAATTTGATAGGAATAGTACGAAAACAGCACAAATTTATTTTGAATTATATCCCGAAAGACATCAGCCGGATAGAACATTATTCGGAATTTTGGGCAAACACTTGGCTGAGTACGGTGCGTTTCAAAAAACAAGAATAAAATCATGAGCTTGTAAAAAATGCACAAAAAGTATTACAACAAGTGTTCGAAATGATAGCCTTCCTCTTGAATTCATAACCGAGCTCGTCGTCTCAAATTAAGAACAGCCCTAACAATATCCCTTCTTCTGATAGACCTGAATTGCGTGATGATATTGTCTCTAAGTATGTGTCATATTCTTGCTTTCCATAGATTCTGTTCATTAAAGTGCCCCACAAGAAAGTATCCAAAACTGTAAGGTCAGGTGACCTTGCCGGCCACCTCACTGCTCCAGAATTTCCTCTAACCACCTATTATGAAATATTTGGTGTAAATATTCGCAAATTGCTCTTTTATTGTGTGGAGGAGCCCCGTCATGCTGAAACCAGCAGCTGTTATAATTAACAAGGGGAAACGTATCCATATATTCTTCGAATTCGTTTCTTAAGAACCGAAGATAGGTTTCCTCGTTCAAAGTATTAGAGAAGAAATGAGGTCCAAGTATTCGGTCGTCATAAATTCCAGCCCTCACATTCAAACGAAACCGAACTTGTGGTCTGACTTCTCTGAAGTGTCGTGTATTATTTTCACTCCAAATGTGCTCATTATTTCTATTAAAAACACCACAGTTCGAAAAAGTACTTTCGTCGGTCCAAATAATGTTTTTCAAGAAGTTTGTAGGGTCTACCCTATTCAGCTACAAAATTCCATCCTTCTCTCAGGATCAACTGGATGTAATTTTTGTGAAATATGTATCTTATAACATTTCAACCCACTTTTTTTTGAATTCCCTCCAAACGCTCGTCTTTGGCACATCCATTTCTGCCGAGACTTGATGTGTTGATTTGGAAGGATCTGCATTTATCTAAAAGAGTACCAAAAATAATTATACTTCTTCGAATATGGAATGAACAATTATTTTACCTCGGCTAATAAGTTACGTCTAATATTTTGTTCCATTCTGCTTCAATATTTCATTCTTGGTTTTTGAAACGCACCGTACTCAGCCAAGTGTTTGTCCAAAATTCCGAATATTGTTCTATACGGCTGTTTTCTTTCCGGATATAATTCAAAATAAGTTTGTGCTGTATTCGTACTATTCCTATCATATTTATAATGAAGTTTCAACATATCTCGTTTTTCTTCATTTGAGAATGAGGACATTTCTACTGAAGTATTTGTGCAAACTTATGATATTTAATGAGTTCTGACAACTAGTGTTTATTAAACAGAATTTTTCAATGGAGTCATGACCATCTCAGATGAAGTTGTTTTTTTTTTAATATCTGTGGTTTCAGAAGTGCAAATCATAACAAATTATACATCAATGAAAACAGAATGAGAATTACTATTTTTCTGTATAAAAAACAATATGGCGCCCGTAACAGAAAAAAAAGTTGATGATGAATGCCAGAAGACGAAACGTCGGATAGTAAATCTGAACATGAAAACGTGTAGCTGAAAAAAAGTATCAATGAAAATCTACTTTTGGTTTTGAGCTATGTTGTCAAATAACGATAGAAAAAAATAAAAACGAAAATTCTGATTTTCAGCTTTTTCCCGATATTTCCGGAAATACTCGGAATTTTCCAAGTTTCAAAACAGTATTTTGTTAAGCACCAGAATACGCAACTTTGCCCAATTTAAGCTTCAACGTATCTAAAAAAGAAACTCGATACACTATATCAATACTGCGGATTGACATATTATAAGGAAGACATCAACTAGCTCCATAAATTTCATTCAACCTGTGTTTTGTATTTGTGAAAAATGTGTCGCCTTTGTGGTTTCCCGCAGACTGCACAATGCCCATTATAATAATCCCGAACAGTTTTCGAGAGACATTCAAGTGCACAATGCCGAGGGCAGTTACCTATCCCGGACTTCGTACAAATCCGATGCTTATTAATACCTATCGATATATCAATACCGATCGGCTTCATAATCCCCCGACAAAAGCGCCAGCCCTTCAGTTACGTCACAACACCTCTTCAGAGAACAATACCTCCGCAAGGACCCTCACTTAATATGTATATTATGCATTTATAGAGATTTATGTGACTCGGGAAATTAATCTTACTTGTATGAGCAAGGGAGAATTTTTGTGTCCCTGAAAGGTACCAGTTCATGGGTAAACACTACATGTATACCGTAAAAGGGTAGCTGAATTTATGGGGATTCCTAATAAAAATGAAGACTTTATTATCTGCATGACAATGCAATTTATAAACATATCCGCGTTGTCAGGATCGGTTTGAGGGATTTTAGCGGACCTGTGACTAAGCTATATTTGGGACGCTAATCGACGCTAATCGACTGCAACCTAACATGAGAAGAACAAATACAAATAGTTTGTAAAAAACTGAACAAAAGCTTTTATATACTGGTAACACTGAAAAATATTTTGAACACAGACTCACTATTACAGGTTTACTACGCATTTGTATACTCTACAATTTCATATAACATTATAGTGTGGGGTCAGGCATCGGATATTACAAGGATATTTGTTGCACAAAAACGCATCATAAGGCTCATTTTCAACATTAGTAGTCGCCAATCATGCAGGCAGGTCTTCAAAACAAAACGGATCCTCACGGTAACATCCATTTATTTGATGAAACTGTTAACATATATTTTCAATAATAAACATTCATACCCCATTAACAGTGATTCACACTCTTACAATACCAGAAATAAAAATAATATAAAACTGAACAAGCCCAAACACTCCTATTACAAAAAATCTCCCATCAATGCAGGCTGCTGTTTCTTCAACTGTCTGCCAAATGAAATAAGAAACGCGGTATCCCCGGTTATTTTTAAGACTAGACTTAAGGAGCTCCTAGTGAGAGAATGTTTTTATACCATTGAGGAATTCGAATCCTACTTTTCAATTTTGAAATAAATTCGAGGCATTTTACATTTCATGTCAGTTATCATTGTAATTCTGTATTCCGTCTTGTATGTCTTTTGAAACACTGTTCTTCGCTATTTTTAAATTTTAAATTGTAAATTGACTTATCCTATCTATTGTTATCGGTAGTTGAAAGGATTAATAAACATTTTATTTTTTATTTATTTTTATTATTTTTTATACACATAATCCTAAATACCACTATAAACACTTTCCTAACCAAAAAAAAAACGTGTTCACTTTCTCGTACATTCAAATATTATTCCACCCACACTGATTCAGTGATCAAAAAATAAATCAGGTTTAAATTTTTACATTCAATCTTATTTAAAAAAATTATAAAACAAATTACAAATTCATTTACGAGGATGTATTGATATCTAGTTAGCCTAGACCAGTTTCCTGCACAATCAAAATATTGCGTTACCATAGCAACGAACAATAACTTATTAGAAGTGTCAGTGTAAAGTTTGACGTCAAAAAAGTAAACCAGAGTTACGCAATAAATTTAAAGAAAAAATATGTCCACCGAAATTGTAAAAATCGAAAAATTGGAGTATCGAGCCATCATCAAGTAACTGTATTTAAAAGGGTTAAGAGGTAAGCAGATATGCTTAATACACTTGATGATCAATGAACTTCGTATGCGACCGTGAAAAATTGGACTGCAAGATTCAAAAGAGGTAAATTTTCCATTGAAGATGATGACCGATCGGGAAGGCCAGTTTCTGTGTCAGTCCCCGAAAATATCGACGCAGTTCATGCACTGAAATGAAATTATAAATTATAATTTCATTTCAGTGAGTTCATGACATAATTTTAACAGACCGTCGAATTGGGCTAAAACGGATATCTGAATTACTGAATATTTCATACGAACGCGTTCATCATATAGTTCACGTCAATTTGGACATGAGAAAAATTGCTGCAAAATGGATCCCCAAATGTTTGAATGTTGACCAAAAGCGTGCAAGGGTAGTAGCATCGAGTTTAATCAGTGCTCGATTTCAAAACGATGTAGACTTCTTAAACCGAATTGTTACTATGGATGAGACTTGGGTACATTTCTACGATCCAGAAACAAAGCAACAATCGATGGAATGTCGACACTCCGGTTCTCCAAGACCTAAGATGTTTCGTGTCCAAAAATCTGCTCGAAAAATTCTTGCTTCGGTCTTTTGGGATTGCCATGGAGTAATCATGATTGATTTATTGGATAAGGGTAGAACAATAACTGGAGATTACTATTCGACATTACTGACCACTCTACGGAAAACAATTAAAGAGAAAAGACGCGAAAAGCTATCCAAAGTTGTTTTGTTTTTGCAGGATAACGCCCCTGCACACAAATCTCATGTTGCCATGCAAATTCGTGATTTAGGGTTTGAATTACAAGAACAACCCCCTTATTCACCAGATTTGGCTCCGTCCGACTATAATCTTTTTCCTCAACTGAAAAAAAGTTTAAAAGGTCGTAAATTTTCTTCCAACGAGGAGGTAATAAAAGCTGTGGAGGTCTGGTTTGCAGAGCAGGAAGAAACATTTTTTTCGAAAGGTCTAGAGACGTTGCAGGTTCGCTGTAATGAATGTATCCAATTAAGAGGAGAATACGTTGGGTAATAAAATATTTTGGTTCTATAGTAGGCTAATAATTTTTCAATATATCCTCGTACAATGATAACTAAGACATTTTTTCAGATTTTTCACATGCTCATAAAAAATGTATTCGGTGACTGGGACAGAAAATCATTCTTTGTAATTCTCCATAAAATTTATATCTGTTTCTTTTTAGTCATTGATATGAGAGAAATGAAATGGCTATTGAAGTCATAAACTACAAAAACTATGTTGGAATAAGGAGAAAAAATGTGTGGTATTTTTACGCCTCTGTAGGTTTCTGTTTCACTGTGCCATATTTTTCATTTGTCATCTTCTAGTATATGGCTGTGTCAAGTCACCGGTCGGACCAATATGATTAGACCAGCGCGGTCAGTTGGTTGACTTGACGACCTAATTAGAACTGTTCGTATGTGACCAATATTTTCAATCATCTGATCGGTCCGACTCATCGTCATACTTCATACTGAACGCGCGTGCCTTGTCCGACCGGTGACTTGACACAGCCTATATTGAAAAATTCTTAGCCTAATATAGAACCAAACAAAATTTCAATGTCAAAATATTTTATTACTCAACATATTCTCCTCTTAATTGGATACACTTATTACAGCGAACCTGCAACGTCTCTAGACCTTTCAAAAAATATGTTTCTTCCTGCTCTGCAAACCAGACCTCCACAGCTTTTATTACCTCCTCGTTGGAAGAAAATTTACGACCTTTCAAACTTTTTTTCAGTTGAGGAAAAAGATGATAGTCGGACGGAGCCAAATCTGGTGAATAAGGGGGGTGTTCTAGTAATTCAAACCCTAAATCACGAATTTTTTGCATGGCAACATGAGATTTGTGTGCAGAGGCGTTGTCCTGCGAAAACAAAACACCTTTGGAAAGCTTTCCGCGTCTTTTCTCTTTAATTTTTTCCCGTAGAGTGGTCATTAATGTCGAATAGTAATCTCCAGTTATTGTTCTACCCTTATCCAATAAATCAATCATGATTACTCCATGGCAATCCCAAAAAACTGAAGCAAGAATTTTTCCAGCAGATTTTTGGAAACGAAACATCTTAGGTCTTGGAGAACCGGAGTGTCGCCATTCCATGGATTGTTGCTTTGTTTCTGGATCGTAGAAATGTACCCAAGTCTCAGCCATAGTAACAATTCGGCTTAAGAAGTCTACATCGTTTTCAAATCGAGCACTGATCGAACGCGATGCTACTACCCTTGCACGCTTTTGGTCAACATTCAAACATTTGGGGATCCATTTTGCAGCAATTTTGCTCATGTCCAAATTGATATGATGAACGCGTTCGTATGAAATATTCAGTGCTTCAGATATCCGTTTTAGCCCAATTCGACGGTCTGTTAAAATCATGTCATGAACTGCATCGATATTTTCGGGGACTAACACACAAACTGACCTTCCCGATCGGTCATCATCTTCAATTGAAAATTTACCTTTTTTGAAGCTTGCATTCCAATTTTTCACGGTCGTATACGAAGGACATTGATCACCAAGGGTATTAAGCATATCTTCGTAAATCTGCTTACCTCTTATCCCTTTCAAATACAGCTACTTGATGATGGCTCGATACTCCAATTTTTCGATTTTCACAATTTCGGTGGACATATTTTTTCTTTTAATTTATTGTGTAACTCTGTTTCCTTTATTGACGTCAAACTTCACACTGACAATTCTAATAAGTTATTGTTCGTTGCTATGGTGACGCAATATTTTGTTTATGCAGGGAACTGGTCTAGGCTAACTAGATATCAATACATCCTCGTACATTAGCGCGAGAAAGTACAGTGTCTCGCCTATCATGAGGAGCATGGAAGAATGTTACAGGTAAAAGTTATACGGTTTACTTCACCCATTAGCTTGATTGAAAAATGTATTGTGCCAATATCAAATTTTTTTCAGTGTAGTTTCAGAGAGATTTTTTAGAGAAAATACCAGTGAAATCATTTTTCAGAATAGTACTTGTTTCAGATAGATAGAAAACGAATAGTTCCCACGAAAAAATATGCCAAACTCCAACGAATAGCGCTAGACCTCATGCAGCAGCCTTGCTCGATCCCAGTCGAAACCGGCCCTGCATATTGATTAATAATTATCGGTGGCATTGCCATATGGCTTCGGTATGGTAATTTTTTATTTTTTCCCACCGGCCCCGATCATATAAGGAGAAAGTAGATGAAATATTATTATTCAAATTACCTACAAAGTTTCAATGGTCGGTATACCTGTACATGCGGTGCCAGCATAATTGAAATACTTACCCATTCGATATGTTACGTATTAATGTTATTAGACCCGTAAGGAAGTCAAGGGTTCCACATTGGAACTTATGCAAATTGCAACTTCCGTGAATTCTCTTTCTTCGCTAAGGCCACGGTCCCTGGAGAAATGAGTTTATTCTCGAGATGATTAAATTTGTCCCGAATGCTGCGGCATTAACATATGATGGAACGGTTAACTCGGTTCAGATGGGAAGGGTAAAAAGTGGCTGCTGTCTTCAAGAATATTTTATTGGTCGTTAAACTTGTTCTCGTGAACAAACAGGTAAAATGTCAAAAAGTCGGCGGTTGGGAAGTATAATACTCAGGGACTTTGGCAACAGAAACATACCCAAATGCGTCTATCAAGAGATAAGTTTCAAGAATCCTCGAAGAAAACCAATTAAAAATGCTGTACCATACGCTCTTCGAACCCCACTTAAAATATGGAATTATCGGTAGGGAAGCAGGAACGAATGTATTACGTACCCACTAAACATGTAATGTTACAAAATATTGCCACAATATTATGTAAGGCTTGCCATCGTAAAATGATAATATAATATTGCATAAGGCTAAATGCTATATTTAAGTTTATAACATAACAGAAGAAACTACAGACAAGTTGTTTGTGAGTTATAAAGCAAGCTACTGATTGAGTTTCAAGTGCAATGTTACATGATCCATGAAAGTTCATTGTAAATGCAACGATACAGAAACTATCTACGAACAATGTGAATGCAAGTTACATTTGGAACTATCGAAAAAATTCAAATCGCAATGTTGCACTGAAATTCCATGATATTTACAACCATACATGAGCTAACTACAAACAATATTGACAGTATTTAGAAAACACAATAAATTTTCAATTTTCGATTGCATCATCGCAGAAATATACAAAATGTTACGCTAGGACAATTTTAAATGGTACGTATAAAGAAACTTGAAATAATATTTCATCTATTAGGAAACCAACCAATTTTGAATTTCCCGGTCTTGAAGAGATGCCACCTATCGGGGCGACACCCAGATCCCAGACAAGCACTCGCCTCGCGCCATTTTGCTATTGTTGTGCCTTTGCGTTAGTTTCGTTTTGAATACTTTCATTCGTTCTTAACCTAGGTACCTGAGTAAAGTACATATTCTTCTGCAATTTTGTTTTTTGATTAAGAGTTCAATGAGTGTTGAAGCAGCACAATGGATAATGCTAATAAATTCAAGACATCTTCATGTAAGGTTATTATTTTAGGTTAGGATGGTCTGGTATGCTCATTCTGCGTTTAGTAGGAAAATGTTTTTTTCTTCTTATATTGCGAATAAATCTGGTAGTAGTGTCAATTTGTAAGGTACTTTTACATTTGTAAATGATGTGGAATACTTTTACATTTCGATTTTAGTTGCAGGTTCTTCAATATATTGGTGACTTGAATGAAAAGTCTGGTGTTGGAAGAAGTCTTGAACGTATTTTCACAAATCATTCTGCATTTTTTTGCAATTGAATCAGCAAAAAGGGCAATTTCAGAATCAAAGAATTTAAATCTATACAAATTTCAAAACTTGAGTAAATTCAATTTGAATATAAAGCACAATGGTGTCATAATCAAGGACAAGTTCAATTGTACATTCTTCATTGAAATAAGACCATAATTGTTGAGTTGACTAATTATATATTTATTTATAATATTTTTGTTCCAGATGCAGTTAGAATAGTATATTCTGTAACAAGGTTAAAATGAAAATTCGATGCGAGTGGAAAGTTCCGAGCGCGAGCCGAAGGCGAGCGTGAGGAACCTTGAGCATCACGAATTTTCATTCTAACCGAGTAGCAGACTATACTTTCTCCACGATCAAAGATAAGAAACGTGACAGCAATAATTTTGACACTTACTCAAATTTTGCCACTACGATGACAATCAACTGCGTCAAGGCTAATATTATTATTGCTAACCAGAGTGAGAATATTATTCTATCACAAGAGAGAGAATGTAAATACATTTAAATTGCATTATCAATAACTTAATGAGGTATTTTAATAATTAGAAAATTATTAGACTTTTATCTTTCAACTATTTGTCAACTCTCTTTATTCATCTTTGTTTAAACAATTTTCATAAGTCACAATATGAATAAAAATACAGCATGAAACCAGATTACAAAAAGATCAATGAGAATCCCAACAGAATGTTCACCTGAAAAAAATCGAAGTTATTCAAAAAAGAATAATAAAAATAATCCATGAAAAGCCGACACGTTATCCCACAGAACTTCTTTATCTAGAAACCAAAATAATGGACATAAAGCAAATATACTTCTTGAGCCTAGCAACAAATCAGTTCATAAATAAACAAGAATTGATTTGAAAAAATTATCAGTTGTAATACCACATGAGAGTGAGAATAAAGTGAAAATGATTCGACAGATTATTCGAAAACTTGTTGCCAGGCAATAGACACGAGAGCCCGAAGGGCAGAGTATTCGAGAGATTATTTTTTGATGCCCCAATCATAGACACATTCTCTATATAACATTTTTATTCATTACGGTTATCTAAATTCATTTTTCAATTTGCATGCAAACTGATGACAGACGTCAAATCAAAAGTATTAGTTGTTGTCACACAATAAAAACAAAATACCACGAATATTCCCGAGGCAATAATCTAAGTAGAAAATTCCTACTATAATAATGTTGTGATTGGTTTGAAAGTACATCATAGCTTTAAATTGATGGTTTTTATTGGAAAAATAATCAGCAGAATACCAGAGGACGTTACCACTACCAAATCCCTTTCCTTCACAAATCGATATGCCAGAGGACTTAAGGTTATCTATGACCAGAGGTTTTCAATGCATTACCAGAGAGTCTAAAAAATGAGAAACAAAGGAAAACATTCCAATCACAAATAAAAAAAATTGTACTCGAAAGTCCTAGGCAAATAATTCATGAACTCATTGATACATGAAATAAATAAAAGGATATTCCCTTAATTCTACCTTGTTATACTTTCTAACTTTTCAACATTCAAACTCTACATCTCTATACTGATCATAAGTCCATCTTTATATTCTACATTTTATAATAAAAACTCTCACTGTTGAACATCATATCTATATCTACAAACACATTTATTAATTTTAAACAATCAACAATTCTAACGTTTTTAGCACTCCTTCATTTCTACATTTGAACAGTTCTTCACCCTTACGTTGTTTTTTTCATTTTACATTTTCACGTCTTACATTTTGTTGTTATCTCCACGTTTTTTTAATTCTACGCACTTTTGTGATTTATATGTTGTATTATTACATGTTTAATGTACCTCTCTGTTTGAGATATTCACATAATTATACAACGACCTCTTAGGAAGTTGTATTATCTACGATTGCCCCCCAGCGGACCCCAACTTTTTTATTTGACGTTTTAGACCCATGGTTACTTCTAGGAAAATGATCCCCGTCGAAAAAAAAAATTTTTCGAAAATTCTGTCTGTCGGTCTGCCTGTCTGTCTGTCTGTAGCTCCGTCGTGTCATTTCAAAACGCTCTCATTTCCAAACCCTAAGAGATATCGCTTTGAAATTTGAACCACATCAATAACTCGAGGACAATATTTCTCAAATTTTTTTTTTTTGCGTTAGGAAAATCAGGAAAATTTTTACGGGGGTTTTCCTGTTTTTCCTACTTCCCTCGATAGCGGTTCAGGAATTGATTTTTTCATTTCCATATTTTTTGGAAGTATACGCCTATATGCCCTACACAAGTGTATAGTTTTTGAGAGGGATCGGAATATGCACACGGCTTTTCCGGGCGATTTTCCGAAAACAGATGAACTCAAAAATACGCCAAACCGATGATCGAAACTGAATTTTGAAAACTGCGATAGATAGAGCTCAAATAGAGGAACAAAATATATCCGAAACATTTTTCACCGAAATTATCGGAAAACCGGGAAAACTCGAGAAAACTGAAAATAAAAATTTGAATTTTAGAAAATACGAAATATCTCGAAAACGGTCGATATATTCCTGATTCATCAGGAGATATTTTTTGACCGCATTCAGGAAATCTACAAAAAATGTTAATACATTTTTTCCGTAAAATCAATAGTACGGGAAATATTCCAAAAAAATGGAAAATCGAGATATCGACCGTAACAATGAAACAAATGAATATCTTGAAATTGCTTCTGGTACGTATTCACAAGCCTCACTAATACTTCAAACCGTTTTTCTCCAACTCTATCAGAAAGTGTAAAAAAAGTGAAATTTTTCGAGAAAGTGTATATAGTAAGTTTTGATGTACTAGAACAGATCTACAAAAAGTGTTTGAAAAGTTTTTCCATATTTTGAAAAAAAATATTTTTTCATCAAAACTCAAATATAGCGAAGTATTTTCCAATTTCACAAAATATGTTTTTTGTTCATCCCATAAAAGTCTACAAAAAATGTCGTCAAAATTTTTCTATATTATCAATAGCCTGGGAAATATTTCACAAAAACGAAAAATTAGGGACTTAGAAAAAATTTTCGCATTTTTTCCGAAAAACACCAAAAACTCGAAAACTATACTAGATATCGAAAAAATTCATATGAACAGTTTTATTGAACTCAAAGATGTCAATAGAAAACTTAGACAAAATTTTTCCATATCTGTGAAAATAAAAAAAATATAAACTTTTCTTTTATAAAAACACCAAAAACTCAAATTTGGCGACGGATTTTCCAATTTCACAATCTACCTTTTTTTATCATCTCATAAAAGTCTACAGAAAATGTTCAATAATTTTTTCTGTTATATCAATAATCTGGGAAATATTTCGAAAAAACGAAAAATTTGGGACTTAGAAAAAATTTCACATTTTTTCTTAAAATCACCAAAAACTCGAAAAGTAATCGAGATATCGAAAAAATGTAAATAAACAATTTCATTTAACTCAAAGATGTCTACCAAAAGTTTTCATGGCATTTTTTCATATCTTGAAAAGTAAAAAGAATGTTGATTTTTTTTTAATAAAAACACCAAAAACTCAAATATGGCGATAGTTTTGCAAGTTTTACAATCAATCTTTTTTGATCATCTCATGGAAGTCTACAAAAAATGTAATAAGATTTTTTCCGAAATGAATAGTCTGGAAAATATTTCCTAAAAACGAAAAATTTGGTACTTTCTGGATTTTTGAATATCCACTCACCCCCCCCCCCCCCCTCTTCGAATTTAACCGGGCGCAATGCGCCCGGATTACCGAAAATCCACTTCCCCCCTCCTCCTTCGAATTTTCCCGGGCGCAAAGCGCCCGGATTTTTGAATATTTACTACCCTCTTCTTCATTCGAATTTTTCCGGGCGCGCTGCGCCCAGATTTTTGAATATTCACTTTCCCCTCCTTGGAATTTTCCCGGGCGCGAAGCGCCGGGATTTTCAAAAATCCATTTGTTCCTCCCCTCCTTCGAATTTTCCCGGGCGCGAAGCGCCTGGATTTGTGGGAAATTAGTCAAGGCAGTCATGTTTTGAAAACGCGTTTTTTTTTGTGGGAAATTATTCAAGACAGTCATGTATTGAAAACGCGTATTTTTGTGGGAAATTATTAAAGACAGTCAGTCATGTTTTGAAATCGCGTTTTTTTGTGGGAAATTATTCAAGACAGTCATGTATTGAAAACGCGTATTTTTGTGGGAAATTATTTAAGACAGTCATGTTTTGAAAACGCGTTTTTTTTTGTGGGAAATTATTCAAGACAGTTATGTATTGAAAACGCGTACTTTTATGGGAAATTATTCAAGACAGTCATGTATTGAAAACGCGTACTTTTATGGGAAATTATTCAAGACAGTCATGTATTGAAAACGCGTATTTTTATGGGAAATTATTCAAGACAGTCATGTATTGAACACGCGTACTTTTATGGGAAATTATTCAAGACAGTCATGTATTGAAAACGCGTACTTTTATGGGAAATTATTCAAGACAGTCATGTATTGAAAACGCGTATTTTTGTGGGAAATTATTCAAGACAGTCATGTAGTGAAAATGCGTTTTTTTTATGGGAAATTAGTCAAGACAGTCATGTATTGAAAACGCGTTTTTAATGGGAAATTAGTCAAGTATTGAAAACACGTATTTTTGTGAGAAATTAGTCAACAGAGTCATGCATTGAAAACACTTATTTTTGTGGAAAATTAGTCAACAGAGTCATGCATTGAAAACGCGAATTTTTGTGGGAAATCAGTCAAGACAGTCATGTCTTGAAATATATACTTGGATTTTTTCTCAAGTCTCGCATTAGTCGTTGTATTCAAATTATTGGTGTCCAATTATAGTTTCAAATTACAGTAGTTGTATTCATAATATTGGTATCCAATTATAGTTTTAAAGGCATTAAGGTCGTTGTATTCATATAATTGGTGTCCAATTATAGGTAAAAAATAAGACTACACATTGAGGTCGTTGTATTAAAACTTCTGGGCATTTCAACTTCCGAGCTTTCGAAAAGTGCTCGCGCGAAGCGCGAGGTCGAGCGCTTGCGCGAGAGTTAACCGCCGGAGGCCAAGTCTGAGCGTTAGGTGGATCCTAGCGTAGGCGGATCCCACGCCCAGACTTGTTTTTACAACCAACATTAGTAGACCCTACATTAGTCTTATAAGAATAGTATAGTATTTAAATTTTCTTTACTTCAACTTTTACATCCTGAAATTCTAATATCAATGTACATATCAATATTTCTTAAATCATTAATTTTATATATTATTAAGTTACTTACGGCCGATTTCACCAACTGACTCCTGAAGTTAGGAAATACCTGAATCGAATTTAGGAATTCCCAAGTGCAATTTGCGTTGTACCAAGCGATATGTAATGCTTAAAAGTGATATGAAATATCTAACGTAGGCATTTCCTATCACTCTCAAGCATTACTTAACTTGTGGTGAAACGCAAATTGCACTTGGGTATTCCTAAATCCGATTTAGGTATTTCCTAACTTTAGGAATCAATTGGTGAAATCAGCCATTAATCTAGCATAGTATTTTATATAAACCACTGTTGAATACGTCCACAAACAAGCAGTGTCTACTGCTTCGTGGTATATTCTTTATTCACAACCATGTTGTATATATGTCAAATTCATCTCTGTACCAATCTTTTTGTGAATAAAATTATTATTATTATTATAAGCCAATGTTTATAGGGACGGTTTTAACTGGCTTTGTTAAATTTTTCGGACTTTAACATGCATTTATTTCTCAAGAAACCGAATTACAAATTGGTTATCGGTATAACTCCCAAAAGCCTCAAATGGTGGCATTTTCAATATGTGTTGTGTTTGCAGTCGAACAGGGAATGTTCAATTTAATTCTCAAATCGAGCCTACGGATAGTTCCATTTTTCCTTCATCGGTATCTATCCCAAAAGCTTTATATGGTTACCTTTTCAATATGTGTATGCAGTCAAACACGTGCTGTTCCATTCAATTTTCAAATCCAGTGTAAGGATATTATCATTATTACGTTATCGGTATAACTCCAAAATCTTCATATGGTAGCCTTTTCAATGGTGTGCTGAACAGAATACTTCAGCACACCAATGGTGGCAATGGTGTGCTGAAGTATTCTGTTCAGCACACCACTAAATATTGAAACAGATATTATATCTAACAATCTGAAAATATCCATTAATGGCATTGTTGCTAATACTAATCCTACAAATCCTACAATTCCTACATTCACTTCACTTCCATATATAAAAGATATTACACCAAGATTGTCCAAGCTCTTTCATTCAGTATGTAATGTCAAAATAGCAAATAAAACTAGTTTACCAATTAGATCAATTTATTCAAAAGTAAAAGATAAAATTCCATTAACTTCCACTTCAAATGTGGTATATAGCATTCCTTGTCAGGACTGTGATAAAAATTATATTGGTCAGACTTCTAGATGCCTAAAAAGTAGAATTTCCTCACATAAAAGTGATTGTAGACTTCATCCTGAAAGATGTGCTCTTGCTGATCATGTAAACAAATTTGACCATCGAATAAATCATAACTCAACTAAAATATTAGCTAAAGAGACACATATGACTAAGAGAACTTTTTTGGAAATGGCCTTCATATCTCAAGACAAAAAATGTATGAATAAAAGAACTGATATAAATCATTTGAGTGAGATTTATTCCTTCTTATTGTCGTTAAACCACACTCTCCCTATGAATAATAATATCTCCATAACTACTCAATTGGAAATCAACAGTCGTATATTTCAATTTTCAACAGTTGGTACAAGATTACAGTTGGTACAAGATTACAGTTGGTACAAGATTACAGTTGGTAACATTGACTTGAAAATTACAGATTTCTTTTCTATTGACAACTGATTTGTGTCCTTTGGATACAATCAACAAGTCTTTTGTTTTTCGACTGAAATTTCAAAATTTTCTGTTATTTATATTCGTAAAATCTTTTTTCCATATTATTTACAATTTTAAGCTGTAATGTCAGTATCCAAAGAACTAAGAACATGTCAACTAACCTCACTATAGTTGTAAGTAAAATTTTAATAACATCAAAATGTATAATTGACATAATAATTCTTTGTAGTTCCCTGAAGATCTAAATAAAATTCACGAAAGCTTGGAATAAACTCTATAAAAGAGTATATGTATATATATATAGCCATATATATATATATATATATATATATATATATATATATATATATATATATATATATATATAGTTGTGAAGGTTAGACGACTGTCTAAGTTACAGAAGAATCCTTTAAATTCCGGTATGCAGTCAACAAGGGTATGGAAAAAAAGTTTACTCTTTTTTCTATTCAAGCTTTCGAGTCATTTATTGGCTCTTCATCAGGAACTCTACAATGAATTGAAATTGAAATATTATTTGATTTGAAAGAAATTAGGCACGTGTGTACTTACGAAAGTGAGGTTATGAATCCCTTTCACTCGCCGTACTATATGAAATATCATGTCACAACGGACAACACTCTTGATACAAAAAAAGTTTTGTCATTTTAATATTGTATGTAACATTGTAATCGCAATACAAGCTTAGGTGAAGTTGATGTCATCTGATGGTTTTCCGTATCTTAATTTATTCAATTTCATTATTTATAGTTGCATATGTACAAAAATGATATGAATAAATTTGAAATTTGATTTGAGTTGAACAGAATTAGAGGAAACTATAATCCAATATTTATAGCAGTAAAACAGTAAGTACAGTTTTCAGTAAAATTCTTTCGATGCCTTAGTATGGGAAACACCCTTTCTTTTCACTTTCTCCACAGATACGAAAACATTATAGAATACAAAAGATCGAACAGCATCACCATCAAAAAGAAAAGAGAAATAAGGATAAAAAACAAAATACTGGTCAATGACCAGTGTTTCCATGCAACCCAATTTCGCATTCATAAGGCCATGTTAAATATTCAACAGGACATCAAATATTTGATTGATTTTTCAATGACATATTACGGCTAGACTCCGTTATTTACATTTCGAGCTGCGGTCACATTTTAAGCACAACTTTTATTGCCGCTTGTTTCGCGGAAAATAGTTGCTAGTCAACCCAAAAGTCGGCAAAGCTAAGTTTCTGCTGAATTATCTGCTTATATACAATGTATATAAGCAGATAATTGCCGCGAAATGAGCGGCAGTAAAAATTGTGCTTAAATGTGACTCTGTCTTGACCGCAGCTGGAAATGTAAATAACGGAGTCTAACGGTCACATGTCAATGGTTTTTATGCAACCGGCAAAGTGTAGGATTGAATGAAAACACAGATGATGGCGATGATCTTAGGTCTCATTCAAAAAACATAGCCAAGTATCCTATCCTCTCCTATCCTATTATTCAACTGAAAGAATAACTGTAGGTAGGTAACTTGATCTAATCACAAGATGTCACAGATGTTCGAAATGATTGACTAGATATCCGCTTGGACATAGCACAGTTGATAGATACAACAAACTGATAGCGAATATCAATGAAATACTTCTTATTCCAACAATAAATATTCGTTCACGTGTCTTCATTTCCTGTATGCCAACTTTATTATGTATGTATCGATATGTCCTGCTGATACGTTTGCTGGTAAGACGCGTACTTCATTAGTTATGAGGTTTGGGCATTTTGAAGAATGCGTATGACATAAGAACCGCATACCGATTGGCCAATTCACTGCAGAAATGGACTGAAATTGTTGATATTCATGTGGAAGTTTCAACAGTTTTCAGGATGTGTAATTCTTGTTAATGTTTGTTTGCGTCATTATGAATGACCAATTAATCCGACATACGTTTCCGTTAAACAAACCTCACTAAGCATATATACAGGGTGACCCAGGGTTAAACCGTCAAACGTTCAGAATCGATCCTAACTTGCTTCGTATTCGTGATACAGGGCGTCAAAGTTCCTTGGTCTGTGAGCTCTCCTGACTTAACCCCTATGGATTTTTGTATAGGGTGCAATGAAAACCAAAGTTTATAATGAGCCCATCAACGATCAAGGTACTCTTCGGGAAAGAATTGTTGAAGCAGCTCCAGATATCACACCGTGCAGCTGCAGAATCTGTCGTTCGCAGGTGCGAACTGTGCATTGAAAAAAATTGTTGTCATCTTGAGCAGTTCTTGTAAATTTTTGTATTCCCGTTTAAATTAAAATAAATAAATTGGTCCTGATATCAAATACTTTTTTCGTGTTACAAGGAAACACTTTCAAATTGTTTCGTAAAAAGAAACGAGATACGAAAAAAATTGCGCAATCCAGAAAAAATTAAACACACAAAAACACAGTGGAATACAATAATTTGTCCTAATATGAATTATATTACCCATTGGTACGCCACTGTAATTATTGATTATATTATAGGTAAGATATTATAGGTAAGAATTTTTTCAAATAATTGACAAAAAACTGATTTTTCTAAAAGCGTTGAACACTCTGTAATAAGTTAGGACAAATTCCTATGGGGAAAAAAGTTCTCAAAATCCTTCATCATATTCATCAAAATTTAAATATCTTAAACATTTCCTAATCATAAAAAGTCTAGAAACACATTCATTTTTCTGTCATAGAATCTACAGGGCACTTCCACCATTGGGATCTCCTAAACTACAGGAGATACGTCGAAGCTAAATTTGGGGCAAAGTTGCGTATTCTGGTGCTTAACAAAATACTGTTTTGAAACTTGGAAAATTTCGAGTATTTCCGGAAATATCGGGAAAAAACTGAAAATCGGAATTTTCGTTTTTATTTTTTTCTATTGTTATTTGACAACAGCTCAAAACCAAAAGTACATTTTCATCGATATTTTTTTCAGCTACACGTTTTCATGTTCAGATTTACTATCCGACGTTTCGTCTTCTGGCATTCATCATCAACTTTTTTTCTGTTATGGGAGCCATATTGTTTTTTTATACAGAAAAATAGTGATTCTCATTCTGATTTCATTGATTTATAATAGGTTATGATATGCACTTCTGAAACCAGAACAACTTCATCTGAGATGGTCATGACTCCATCGAAAAATTTTGTTTAATAAACACTAGTTGTCAGAACTCATTAAATATCATAAGTTTGCACAAATACTTCAGTCGAAATGTCCTCATTCTCAAATGAAGAAAAACGAGATATGTTGAAACTTTATTATAAATTTGATAGGAATAGTACGAAAACAACACAAATTAATTTTGAAATATATCCGGAAAGACAACAGCCGGATAGAACATTATTCGGAATTTTGGGCAAACACTTGGCTGAGTACGGTGCGTTTCAAAAAACAAGAATGATATCATGAGCCTGTACAAAAAAATGCACAAAAAGTATTACAACAAGTGTTCGAAATGATGGCCTTCCTCTTGAATACATAACCGAGCTCGTCGTCTCAAATTAAGAACAGCCCTAACTATATCCCTTCTTCTGATAGACCTGAATTGCGTGATGATATTGTCTCTAAGTTCATCTACTGTGTCATATTCTTGCTCTCCATATATTCTGTTCTTTAAAGTGCCCCACAAGAAAGTATCCAAAACTGTAAGGTCAGGTGACCTTGCCGGCCACCTCACTGGGCCAGAATTTCCTAACCACCTATTAGGAAATCTTTGGTGTAAATATTCGCAAACTGCTCTTTTATTGTGTGGAGAAGCCCCGTCATGCTGAAACCAGCAGCTGTTATAATTAACAAGGGAAAACGTATCCATATATTCTTCGAATTCGTTTCTTAAGAACCGAAGATAGGTTTCCCCGTTCAAAGTATTAGAGAAGAAATGAGGTCCAAGTATTCGGTCGTCATAAATTCCAGCCCACACATTCAAACGAAACCGAACTTGTGGTCTGACTTCTCTGAAGTGTCGTGGATTATTTTCACTCCAAATGTGCTCATTATTTCTATTAAAAACATCAAAGTTCGAAAAAGTACTTTCGTCGGTCCAAATAATGTTTTTCAAGAAGTTTGTGGGGTCTACCCTATTCGAGAGCCAGCTACAAAATTCCATCCTTCTCTCAGGATCACCTGGATGTAATTTTTGTGAAATATGTATCTTATAACATTTCAAACCACTTTTTTTTAATTCCCTCCAAACGCTCGTCTGTGGCACATCCTTTTATGCCGAGACTTAATGTGTTGATTTGGAAGGATCTGCATTTATCTAAAAAAGTATCAAAAATAATTATACTTCTTCGAATATGGAATGAACAATTATTTTACCTCGGCTAATAAGTTACGTCTAATATTTTGTTCCATTCTGCTTCCATATTTCATTCTTGGTTTTTGAAACGCACCGTACTCAGCCAAGTGTTTGTACAAAATTCCGAATAATGTTCTATCCGGCTGTTGTCTTTCCGGATATAATTCAAAATAAATTTGTGTTGTTTTCGTACTATTCCTATCAAATTTATATTAAAGTTTCAACATATCTCGTTTTTCTTCATTTGAGAATGAGGACATTTCGACTGAACTATTTGTGCAAACTTATGATGTTTAATCAGTTCTGACAACTAGTGTTTATTAAACAAAATTTTTCGATGGAGTCATGACCATCTCAGATGAAGTTTTTTTTTTTTTAATATCTGTGGTTTCAGAAGTGCAAATCATAACAAATTATACATCAATGAAATCATAATGAGAATCACTATTTTTCTGATAAAAAAACAACATGGCGCCCATAACATAAAAAAAAAGTTGATGATGAATGCCAGAAGACGAAACGTCGGATAGTAAATCTGAACATGAAAACGTGTAGCTGAAAAAAAGTATCAATGAAAATGTACTTTTGGTTTTGAGCTATGTTGTCAAATAACGATAGAAAAAAATAAAAAGGAAAATTCCGATTTTCAGTTTATTCCCGATATTTCCGGAAATACTCGGAATTTCCAAGTTTCAAAACAGTATTTTATTAAGCACCAGAATACGCAACTTTGCCCCAATTTAAGCTTCGACGTATCTCCTGTAGTTTAGGAGATCTCAATGGTGTGGGTCGAATTTGAATTGCCCTGTAAATATATATACAGGGTGTCAATTTGAAAACGTCCCACCCTTAATATCTTCCTTCCAGTAAACAATATGAGTAATCGAAAAAACAGGTCAATTTTATTGTCAAGGGGGACACTTTCACGGACTATTTGTAGCCCTCGTGGTTCAACCCCCTAGGAGGGGTAGATGTTACCCTTAGAATTTTGAATGGGAAGGGGGGTCAAGTGGCACATCATTTTGATGGGCGTTCAATTCTTGTTCCAATGGTACCCTGACTTATTATTTTGTGATGAGCATTTTCCGAAAAATTGCGTTCTAAACTAACAGAAGTAATTATTAGAACGCCTATACGGAGATGCATTATTGTATTGACTCCCTTTAATAAAAATGGTTAGAAGAGTAGGTGGCGCCGCTCCAACCGTTGAATGACAGGAATAAATTTATTACGCATGGGATTTTTTATTTGCTGGTTATTTTCCTTCTACCCAATAAAATTTAATTTGCGAGAAAGACATTTCCAACATAAAATCTACTTACGCTTATCTTATTAGCTGTTCGAAATGTTGTCCATTTTGCTCAAAACAGTAATACAGTCTGTTTTCGAACTCCCCTCTAACATTACGGAAAACTTCACTAGGAATTGACCGGCATGCTGCTGTAATTCGTCTTTTAAGTTCGTCAATATCAGAAGGTTGTGTTTTATAAACAGCGGATTTAAGATGCCCCCAAAGAAAGAAATCTAAGGGTGTTAAATCCGGTGATCTCGGAGGCCATTCAACTGCTCCCCTTCTGCCAATCCATCTACCCGGAAATCTCTCGTTTAACCACTGTCGGACGGGAAGAAAATATTGAGGTGGAGCACCGTCCTGCTGGAAATGTAACAGATCCTCCTGCAAAAGTTCATTACCTTCTGCATCAATTTGAGTTTCTAGCTCGTGAGTTATAAGAGGATCGATAGTCTCTTCAAGCATATCAAGGTACAGATTGCCAGTCAAGTTTTCTTCCAGAAATAATGGACCAAGAATGGCATTTCCAAGAATACCAGCCCAAACATTAACTTTTTGTGGGTGTTGTGCATGCCCTTCCCGAAAAATATGTGGGTTTTCGTCACTCCAATAGCGACAATTTTGTCTATTAACATTGCCATTCAGAAAAAATGAACACTCATCGCTGAAACAGATGTTTAACAGAAGATTAGGGATGGTATTGACTCGATGAGACATGATTTCACAAAACTCTATTCTTCTATCATAATCATCCTCGTGGAGCTCTTGAAGAATCTGCATTTTATATGGATGAAATTTATGCATTTTCAATGCTTTTCTTATAGTCTCGCGTGACATTCCCGTCTGTTCTGATACTGACCGTAAGGAGCTCGTGGGCTCTGCAGCAAATGTTCCCAAAACTTCAATTTGAGCTGCTTCACTTAGTACTCTGGGGTTATTTCTTTTTTTATTTGTCACTGAACCAGTTTCGTAAAACTTATTCACCAAATCAAGCACATACCGGTGACTTACATTACAATTTGGATGTCTTTCGTTAAAAAGACATGCCGCCCTTCGTGCGCACTTTCCAACTTCGCCATAAATTACAGTCATTTCAATTCTGTCTTGAAGATTGTAAACCATTTTTACACTTTTATACACTTATTAAAGTAATTCCTAAACAGCCCAACAGGTACAACGGTATTCACAATACTACCACATAGTTCAAATTTGCTAACCAATTTTTTGCCGGAAAACAGAAACTTTTTACAGCAGAAGTAGCAAAAAAGGAAGGCTATCTGTACAATTTCTGCGATGACACTTAAAAATTCAGCATTTAATAAACACAACTTTACTACCATCTACGTTTTACTATTAGACTACTTTTTTATGTAAAGTGTTTGGAGCTAATGGCTAATGTCACCCCTAATAAAGGGTTGGAACGGTACCACCTAATATTCTAACCAGTTCTGGACAAACCATGCATCTCAGTATAGGCGTTCTAATAATTACTTCTGTTAGTTTAGAACGCAATTTTTCGGAAAATGCTCATCAAAAAATAATAAGTCAGGGTACCATTGGAACAAGAATTGAACGCCCATCAAAATGATGTGCCACTTGACCCCCTTTCCCATTTAAAATTCTAAGGGTAACATCTACCCCTCCTAGGGGGTTGAACCACGACGGCTACAAATAGTCCTTGAAAGTGTCCCCCTTGACAATAAAATTGACCTGTTTTTTCGATTACTCATATTGTTTACTGGAAGGAAGATATTAAGGGTGGGAAGTTTTCAAATTGACACCCTGTATATATATATATATATATATATATATACCGACAAACTCTGTTTTTCTTTCATTCGTCCTATTGTTTGATCGAATCGATGTCATAAATTCACTGATATTTGACCTCATTTTCTTGCATAAGGATTGTTTTGCAAGATCAACTGATATAAAATCCCAACCTCAAATCCATAATAAGTACTGCTCTCAGATGCGAGTTAAGCCTGAAATAATATTTACGAAAAAACGAAAAAGAGTACTTATAATTTGTTGAGTTTTATGTTCGAGTATCATTTTTAAAGCCATTTTTGACTGAATTATCAAGGAAAATATTATCCAATCAACGTGTTTTTCTTGAGAAAAACCAATTATTGTTTATTAATAACTACTTGAATGATAGACACGGTTTTTTGGGTACATAGAAAAAAAAGGCATCAGAGCAAATGTTCAAAGGGACCACCATTTTACTCATCACACGAATGACATCTCCGTATCATCGTCTGTCACATGCTTTGGAATATCCCTGGTGTATCCTGTATTAACATACATGCTGCTAAAATTCTTGATGTTAACTCTTCCGCAGATTCTACAGGTGTCGAAATTTCCTGGAATCTAAGGTATCCCCACAAAAAAAAAAGTCTAGTAGAGTTAAATCCGGAGAACGTGCAGACCAATTTATGGGACCACTTCTATCCACCGTTCATGGAACGTTTGATCAAAGAATTGACGAACAATTCGTTGGGAATGGGCTGGGGTTCCGACATATTGATAGCACATTCATTGACGAACTTCTTCAAGTAGCCCAGGTAAAACAATGACATGTTCAAGAAATACTCGATAGTTCTGCCCATTCAAATGTTGTAAACAAACGTATAGAAGCATTTTATGATCGGAAATAATAATTCAAATCAGACCCAAACTCAAATTGAAATATCTGAAATATTCTCTCAAGTCCTCGAACACTTATGTCAATTTATCAAATATTCTCAAAAATGCATGGGTTACCAAGGGTCCTCTTGAAATAGATGATGTTATTGATTATTTTTAAGTGTTTCCGTGTGTACGAATTTTTCCTTATGGGACATTTCAGAGTAACAGAGACCAAACAACAACTTTCAAATATTCGAATTGTCTACACATGTTTATTTTCTTGTAAAAGCGAGCACCAGATTTTTATGTATTGATAGATGAAATTACGTTGCAACTCAGGACATATCTTCAGTTTATCTCAGAAACCTCCACTTTTAGGCACATGGAATGTTACGACTTTCATTTGTCCATTTACTTGTCCAAAGAAAATATGAAGGAAAATATGGCCTCATGCCATCATAACTACGCCACTGTTCACGGAAATTAAAAATTATCACGTTGATAACCTTGATTGGTGTGCCAAGTTTCAAATTTTTTCCTTTAGGAGTTTCGGAGAAAAAAAATCCTAATTTTTTTCGTACTTTCTACACGCTATATTTCAGATGAGAAGCATTTTAGGACATACCTTGACAGAAACGTTTCGCCTCGAAATGAAGTGAGAAATCTTTTGACTCACCCTGTATTTCGATGAGACGTAGGTTACAAATTACGAACTTTGACAAGGTTGAGTGGAACAACAAATCATTAGTGAGATTCTGTCTCGCTGAATGAATTGAACTTCTCCTTTTATTTTCAATATTTATAGGTCCCAGAAATATGTTTTGAGAAATGTGAAAATAATAAAGACCGTTACTAATGGATTCATAGTGGCGAATTAATTTTTCGTGTTCCAAATAAAGATAGAGAACTGCGATTTTGGCTGACCCTCCAAAATGTTGCGTAATCTAAGAGTGAACTTTTCAATGGCATTTTAGAGTTTTTATTAAATTTCAAGCGAGGCTATCGGCTTTCCATAGAACGGCTCATACCAAAGCCCCCTCCCCGACCAATTCCTCATAGCGAAAGCAGCGAAACTGTCGCGCCCGCCCCAAAACGGTTGCCAACCCGAAATCTAGAGTGCGTCGCTTGTCTCCCGGCAGACCCGCATAAAAAACTAATCTAAAATTCCAGGCGTATTTTCAGTTTCTTCGCTTATAATACGTCTTTCGGCTTTCTTTTCCATTACTCATACTGTCCGCCCCCAAGCACCCTCCACACATCCACATACGATACGCCGATTCGACGGGGGTTGCGGCAAAACGCCGCCTCCGCGGATCCTTAGAGCTCGAGCTGCCGGCTCCTAACTTCTCTATCCGGGTTTTACATTCGATATATCTATTCAATCGGAATCAATACAAAAATGGCGAACTTCTTATTTCCATCCTTATACGTGTCTCGGAAAAACGAGGGTTTTCTGGAAAGCGATTGGTCGGGGCTCGATTTCCATATGAATTCGCGACTTTGTATAGTGTCGCACTCAGGCACATTTGCATTTTCCTGAAATGAGTTGGCATCTTCGCGGGTATGTCAAAATTACATCGGAATGATTTGGAGAGGAACTGAATAATTCATGAACCAGCAAATATTTTCAGCTGGTTTCGGAACAACTTTCTTAGTAGCCTCAAATAATGCACAAAAAAAAAATAAGAGATTTCATTATGAAAGACTGTTTAGTACAAAAAACTGTGAAAAATTCTACAACTACTACACGCTAACCGATTAGAATTGTACACAGTGCCGGATTGAGACAGCCGATCTACCGAACAAAACTGGGAGGCCGCAGGGTGCGAGGCCGGTTGGGCCGAAGGCCCAACTCGGAAATGAGAAATATAAGTAACGAGTCTTTGCAGCTTTTAGATGACCCTAATATTATTTCTGAGAAACCTAACGATGACGTTCCATTCAATTCCAAGATTGCTTATTACAGAAAAGAAGATCAAGAACAATTCAAAAGATCATGGCTAACTCATTCGAAGCAGAACGATAAATTCTTCCGTTCATTCTGTTCATGGTTTGGCAGAGTTGAAAACCGTTTCACTATAATAGGATGTGAAACCAAACCAAAATCCATATGGACACATTCTTGAGCATGAATCTTCTACATCTCATAGAACAGCAGTAGAAGCATACTTGATTTGATCGAACAATACCGATATACCAGTTATGTTACGTGATAAACGTCAAAAAAATATCAGGTAAAGAAGAGACGTTCTTGACAGAATAATTGACGTTCTTAAATTAATTGGAGAAAGAGGTTGAGTTTCAGAGGAGCTTAAAATGCCGAGGCTGCTTACATATTCGGAAGAATACTTGGAAAATGGAAACTTGTTAGAAATTCTATTACTGCTTTCAAAATATTATATTGTTCTTAAGAGACACAATGCTCAAAGTTTTATCTGATAAAAATAATTCTAATTCTGGTGCTGGTAGTAACAGTGGCTGTCCTGGTAGCTTTTCGAAATGTTTGTCGAAAACTACAGTCAATTACACTATAGAAGGAATTGTCCAGTTCGTGAAGAAACAGCTATAAGAGGAAGTAAAATCATCGAAATTATTCAGCATACAAATTGACACTATACGCAGGATATTAATCTCCAAGATCAGATGTGCGTCATTAAACGTTATGTTAACGTTCATATTTCAGATTATTACCAAAATCAAATAAATAACAATGCATCGGATAATAAAACACTGTGGAAAATAGTTCAGGATATAAGCAACCCAAAAAAAGGTAAAAAAATAATAACAACAATAAAAAATGACTACGGGGAATTAATAACTGATAAAAAACAAATAGCTAATGAATTCAATAAAGTCTATACACAAATCGGGAAAAAAAATGGCCAACAATATTCAAAAAAACCCAAATTACTTCCCTCCAAGAAATATCTCAACGAATTCATTCGTACTCCTACCAACTGATGCGGAAGAAATTGCGAGACTCATCGGCGAACTGAAAAACAAAAAGAGTGCAGGCATTGATGACATAAGCGCTGAAACTCTCAAGTCCATCAGTATACATATTAGGGAACCCCTTTCATATTTGATTAATTTATGCATGGAAAAGGGTACTTGGCCAAATGCTTTTAAAGAAGCTATAGTAGTGCCAATCTTCAAAAAGGGGGAGGAGTCAGAGATAACCAATTACCGGCCCATATCGCTGATAACGCATTTAACCAAAATCTTTGAAAAAGCACTCAAAAAACGATTGACCTCTTACATTGCCAAGTACAAATTGATATCTGACAAACAGTATGGTTTCAGAGAAAATCTTTCCACTCAAGATGCTCTACTGGCTCTTACTACAAAAATATCGTCAGCTCTAGATGAAAAAAAACCGTGCCTCTGCGTCTTTATAGATTTGTCTAAAGCATTCGACACTGTGAGTCATAGTCTGCTCTTGCAAACACTGGAAGATATTGGTATAAGGAACCAGTGTCTCAAACTTTTTGGAAGTTACCTCACCAATAGATTTCAGTGCGTCAGAGTGGATGATACGATCAGTGAACGAAGGGCAATAGAATATGGAGTACCGCAGGGGACCGTACTTGGCCCTCTTCTCTTCAACATTTATATCAATGGGATGTTCTCTGTAGAAAGCAATGGGAAAATACTGGGATTTGCCGATGATAATGCAATATTTTATAAAGCAGACGATTGGGAACAACTGGAAAACATTGTACAGAGCGACTTACCCTCGATCAAAAATTGGCTGGAATACTACTTACTCACCGTGAACCTTGACAAAACGTTTTATCTACCATTTAGCTCCTACCGATCCAACTCTCCATCGTTTAATTGCCTCACATTCACTACAAACGAACAACAAAATACAATTTTACCCCAACAAAAAGTTAAATACCTAGGTGTATATATAGACACTCACCTCAGATGGGACTCTCATATCAACTTTGTTTGCAACAAACTACGTTCGATAATCTACAAATTTAAATATCTGAAAGATATACTTACATTTCATCAGCTGAAAATTCTGTATCATGCTTTGTTTGAAAGTCACTTACGATATGGTATAGTAGGCTGGGGAGGCGCACTGAAGACTCATATGCGCCCTCTAGAAATATTGCAGAAAAGACTACTGAAACTGATTCTCTCTAAAGAATATAAATATCCCTCAGATAGACTCTACAATGAGGCTAATGTTTTCGATCTCCGACAGCTTTATTATTATAATACAATCCTAACATACCACAAAAATAAAAACACATTCATCTTGCCATCTCATTCTTATCCCACTCGAAAAAAGCATCTCCACAAAGTTCCCCAAACACAAAAATTGGTTGGGCAACGGTCTTATCGATACTTAGCTCCCAAAATGTATAACACCATCCCTCCATATATACACAGAATTGGTAGCCTAATGCTGCTGAAAAAAGAACTGAAGTCGTTTATTCGTAGTGAAACACGACAAAAAATTGCAGATTATGTGGACAACAGATAAATTGTTATTGTCGCTAATGCGCTAATCACTCAAACCCTGCTTGTATGATTTATTATTCGAGATTATGTTAAACAAATTCCCCCTTTCTCCATTCCAGTAAACTCACAATGACCATTTTTATGTTCGAATATATTATCAAGAATCTATTGGCCCATAAACAATATTATAACATCTGCATTCGATATTACACAGAAAGAAAATGTTCTTGGAATTAGTTCTTGATAACTGATATATTACTGATGTCTAAATAATACTCGTAACAGTGTCCGCTCCCTCTCGGAAATACTTATAATAATAATATGTGTCAACCCTAATAACTCACGGGTATTTATTTATTTGTTTATATATGTATATATAGGTGTGTATTGTCTTTTATGTGTATGTATTCGAATATTTGTATGTACATGTCTTTAAACTTTGACTTGTTTAGGGACATTTTTAATTATATTATATATTGAATTTTATTGATATCGTATTTTATCACATTTAACAATCTATAGTTTTAGTTCATAGTTTTACATATTTTACAATATAATTTTTTTATGTCTATAAATTTTGGGAAACAAGTGCTTTGCACTTATCCCTAAATGCTTTATTCACTGCATATTTTAAATTTAGTTCGAATTATTGTATTATTTATCTGAATAAAGTTATATTATTATTATTATTATATTGAAGAACCAATACTTGCTTTGGAAAAAAAGAGTCAGGAGTGGGTCAAGATATTTTAAAAACATAAGGACCTTGCTAAAAAAAATTTAATCAACATTAAATTCTTCGTAATTTTGCAAGGTCAATATAAGGGGTTTTCTACATGGTTGGAAAAAGAAGTTGTCAAGTACATGTTTGGTGTTATGCTCACATACTGAATTTAGTGATTGGAGATACAACCAAAACAGTAGTTGAGGTTTGGAGTCTCGAATAAGTCAGCAGCTTTCAGTAGATGATCCTATTTACGAATGGCAGTATTGGAGAACGATAGTAGATATGAATTTGTAAATTTTTTTTTTTTTTGTAAAATTTGTTTTTATATTGCAAATATCAGTGAAACTAGGAGGTGGTCGATAGATTACTCATTGAGAAATGTGTTTGGATCCTGTGATAATCGTAAGAGTTCTCTTCATGTACACATTCGAAAACCTTCAAGGAAATTGCATATTCAGAAAAATGCAATGCTGAAGTATGCGCTAAGGCCACCAATTCATTAGAAAACTACAGTTCCTTTCGATTCATAGCAATAGCTCATATTTTGTGAGAATTTTCCATAGTGCCACACCATTATCCAACTATTTACAAACAAAAGGTGTTGTTTGAAGTCAGCCTTTAAAATGGTCATCATAACTCTTGAAAAGTTGCAAATACAATCCAGATACTTTGATTCAGTTCTGATAACAACCCAAAAATGTATAGCTTGGACCGTTGAGTAACTTGATGATAACGATGCCATTTTTATTGAAGATACATTTCCCTGCAAGAGAATTATAAAGAAAAACACTCTTCCAGGTGAAAATTTCTCAGACCAACCCATAGTTAATTCCCAATATGAGTTTAGAATCGAAGTATTCTCAATCATTTGTGTGAGTCATTATGAGCATCAAGGAGCATTTTATTGCTCACATGGTTGGATCCAAATGAATTCAAGATCGTGAATGAAATACCAAAAACTGCACTACAATCCACTTCAAAGAATTTGAGTAATTTAAGTATCTAAGAATACCAGATATACTGTTGTACAAGAAGAAATACGAGATTTCGCTTCAAAAAGGTCATCCTCCAAAAAATTATCTGAAATTCACAACTCTGAGAAAGATCTTGATAATGGGAATGATGAAACTGGAGTGGGCTCAAACAAAACCCCATGCATGTTATGCAAAAATCGTATTTGTATCATTTCTGTTCTATCTAAATCTAAGCTACATTCGTTAACCTACAATCATTTATATTAGTTATATGACTACGTCCTCACACTTTCTTGTAGACAAAATAGACATGAGACTTCATTCTCCAAACTCATATACCTATATCCAAAATGAATATTGAAATTGCTGTATCAGGGAAACTTGGAAGCTTTCATATTAGTGTCTATCGAAAAAGATTTACTCAATAGGGTAGGAACAGAAGATTTAATAAATTTTTTTGCTGCGAAAAGTAATACAATAGACGTCTTCTTAATAAAAATGTGAATATTCGTTAATTTTTTAAATTTTTATTGATTTATTGCTCAACTGTTTTGTGATTATGTGATCTCGTGTCGTGATCTCATAAGAATGGAGGCCGCTTCAATGATGGAGCTCGGTAAGAAAAAAATCTCCAATCCGGCGCTGATAGTACATTAAATGAGGACTATTAGTTTGAAGCATTCTATAATCAATTGCTGAAAAACTTCAACTGTGCCTTTCATATACAGAAATTAAAACAAAAGAAAAAAATCGTGGATTACATTAGGTATTAAAGTCTCTGCGTCTAACCTGCGGTCGTTGCATACTATAAAGAAATCTACAAAAGAAAAGTGGTTCATTGATTACTACTTTGAATACATGAATATCTACAGTAAAGTCTTGAGAAAGGCGAAAGAACTCTATTACAAGTCCAGAATGGAAAATGCTGATAACACCGTAAAATAAACATGGAGAGTAATGAATGATCTTAGAGGCAAATCTGATGTTTACACAACAACTCCAATGAATCCGGACTACTGTAACCTAGCGGAGCTCATAACTAGCAATATAACAACGCCACTTGATCCTCTTAAAAATATGCGTCCTGTTGAAATAAAACATGAATTCCACTTAACAAACACTCGCGAAATAAAATCTATTATAAATGTAGCGACCATGCAGTCTCTACCACTTTGTACATTAATTTTTATTATCAAGAGCTTTGGCGATGTTCAGTTTTGTTTAAATAATGTTTTTCACACAACTACTAATGAAAAACATTATTTAAACAAAACTGAACATCGCCAAAGCTCTTGATAATAAAAATTAATGTAGAAAGAAGAATACATCTGGAAATGATGAAATAACAGCAAAGGTTATCCAAAATCTCCCTGATTCAGCACTAACAGCACTAGTAAATCTAATAAATGAATTGTTTAGAATTGGGGAGTTTCCATCCTTTCCAAAAACCTCATTAATTACACCTATTTATAAAGGAGGAGGAGACTCTACTGACCCAAATAATTATCGTCCTATTGCACTTATACCCCCTCTCGCAAAAATAATTGAAAAACTGCATACTAGCAGAACAACAATTCGGATTTCAGGAAAAAAAGAGCACAAATGATGCTCTCTTCTCCTTCATGGACAAGGTGTACTCGGGCATAAATAGGGGAACGGTTGCTGCAGCAGTGTTTTGCGATTTCTCCAAAGCCTTTAACTGTGTCAATCATGGAATATTGCTGCAGTAGCTGCACCACCTAGGCTTCACAGACAACAAACTCCGATAGTTTGGGACCTATCTTGCCAATCGTGAGCAAGCAGTAAAAACTAGAACTGTATCAAAGACTGCACATATAAGACACGTATGCCACAAGGATCAGTCCTTGGACCTCTATTGTTTCTACTTTATGTAAATGATATGGCTTCCCTTGATATAAAAGTTTCAATCACGTTATTTGCTGATGACGCCACCATACTTTGGCAAGAAGAAAATCATAATAGGTTAAATGCGAACCTAATGAAATATATCCAAGTGATCAAAGATTGGTGTGAATCAAACCTACTTTTCCTTCACAAATAGCTGGTCCATCCAATGCAATATCCCAAATATAGACATTGGTAATGAAGTTATCGAAAATAAAACGGCAACAAGATTTCTAGGCTTACACATAAGAAATTAAAGTTCAGCGATCATGTTACAAATATGTGTAAAAAATTTGCATCTGGATGTTATGCTGTCAGAAGTATTGCCTGCGAATTAGGGTATGCATCCGCCAGAACAGCATAATTTGCAATGCTCGAATCCCATCTACGATATGGAATAGCTTTTTGGGGAGCATGTAGTAATCTTTTATTCCAGAGGGGTTTTGTTCTACAGAAGAGAGCCATAACGTATATGTGTAAAGCAAAGCCAAGAGACTCTTGTAAGGATGTGTTTAAGAAATGTGGCATTCTCATCGTAGTTTGTTTAAATATTTTGCTGTGCGACTTGTATCGTCGCAATATAACACAAGACAGACTGGCCAAATTGAGCTGATAAGACCCCGAAGTAAAATGGTTGGGGACTCAATTATATACAGTGTGTCCCACTTACCATGCTCACCATGGGTATATTTTTAATGGTGAGAGATACGAGGTCGGTTAAATGACACCAAATGTGGAGTTTATCAAGGCCAACTATAATGTGGAAAAATGATTTGATAAAATCTATTCGTTTTTGTTTTATACGCAAAAAACAGATTTTGATTATTTTCATGTCTCCTCCGTAACTTCTTTATTTATGAAAATATTCGAATAGGAATTTCACATTCTCATACCAGTTTTTCAATGAGATTTCGAAAAAAATATGAAATTCATACCAACTCTTTTAGAATTTGTGATATCAGTACCAACTTTCATTTTTCAAATGTAGGTCATAGCTCATTATAACTTAGTTATGAATAACTTTTTTTTCTCTTACAGATGATATGTCACAGTAATAGTTTTTTGCTGATAACAACGGAGTTAATACAAAAACAAGAACTATTTTGAAGTCGCCATCTTGAATTTATAAATTTTAACAAAAAAAATCATGATGTCCGACCTCAAAAACCCCCACATACCAATTTTGAATGGAATCGGACCATAATCACAAATCTCGTCCGCCATATTGGAGGAGCCGCCATTTTTTATTTTTTATTTCAGTAAAATTTCATAGTGCATTGTTACCGGAATTATGAACATTTGCCAAATTTCAAGTTATTTGGACCGCCAGAAGTGGGTCAAAATTCACTTGCAAGAGACATGAAAATAATGAAAAACAAAAACGAATAGATTTTATCAAAATATTTTTTCACATTTTAGTTGGCCTTGATCAACTCCACATTTGGTGACATTTAACCAACCTCGTATCTCTTACCATTAAAAAGATACCTATGGTGAACATGGTAAGTGGGACACACTATATATACCGGAATTAAAATATACAACCACCTGCCAAACAAAACTAAAATATGATCATGCAATAAAAAATTACGAATAAATGTTAAGGCAATACTGATAAAAACGCCATTTTATAACTTGGAAGAATATTTTTAGATTTTAATGAGAGTAAATTTTCTATACCTGCCTGTAGCACATATACTTTTATATATACATTTTTTTAGTTAAGTCGTACAAATTTAAATGTTTTTATTTGATTGTTTATGTTTATACTGTTATTTTATATACTGATAACTGTTAGTCATTTTAGATTTAACATACTTTCCCGTACCGTTTAGGTCCGAAAACGGTCCGGGAAGGTTCTTTGCTTAGCAACGGACTAAAATACTAGATTAGCGTATTTTGAGGCCTGAAGTTGCTCCGAGAAAGTGGGCATTCTTGATCGATTTCAGAAATAGTAATTTACGTAATCGGAAAATACTGTTTTTCCACTGTATTTTCATTGCGTTTTTGCATCTTAATGTATTTTAAAGTATTTTTTGGCATTCTATTTTATTGCATTTCATGTAATTTTGTTATACATTTGTTGATTCAATCGCAAATAAATTAGTATCGTTAGATTCGTCAAAATATTCATTTTTCGGAAAGTGCTTGTCAAAAAATGGTCGCCATTTGAAAAATAATAGTTAGACACGAAAATGTAATTTTGCCAACTTGTCTTATTCATATCTATCATTCTAGTCACTAAAACTTCGCGATTGTAATATTCTGATATCACCTGAGGTCCTTAGATTAGTTTACTTCCGATCATGGCCACCTAGATGTAATTTCAAAAGTGACTCCGAAAAAATTAAGTAGGCATAAAATTTTTCGAAAAATGTCACATTCTGATCTAGAATTGTCTCAGATATCCAAAAATGTTACAATATACAAGGTGTTCCATTTAAAAATATAGAACCGGAGCCATTTCCGGTGAAACCGGAAGTGACCGGAAAGTGAAAAATATGTGAAAACTCTCCTCTTCACATACCATTTACCTATACCAAATCTCATTTTGATACACCTAATGGTCTAGAAGTTATGACTTGTCTAATAGATTCGTTGACACCCGGTATAGTCACTTATAATCGGAACACGTGCATTGCACTTATCGATTACCAACTTTATTTATGCCACTTTAATATGTATTCTTTACAATTATTTTTATTTCTTGAATAAAGTTCATTATTATTATTAATTATAATAAAATACTAATAATTTCGACTATTATTAATTATAAATATTCTTAACTAAAAATGTACGTAACTCCCAGATCGCGTATATAAGCACGATCTCTGACTGGCGCCCGGTACACCGCCCCCAGCCCTCGTGAACCGATTACGAAAAAGAAATCGATAGTTGAGAAGTTCTCCGAAGAAAAAGCGCGCAAAAACCCAAACTTCGCGAACGCCATTAACGAATGGTCACCCCCGCCGAGAAAGGAATCTTGACCTATCTCAAGTCTGTCTAATTTCACTCTTTAAAAATACTTTCCCTCGACTTTCATCCCGGCGTTCATTATTTCCCCTCGTGACCCAGTGCGCCTCTTTAATAATCATTTAGGACGCAAGCGCTCCGTCTTCAATTAGCCGCGCCGCGGCGCCTAATTACCTTCGGGAGCGTCGTCGTCGGTGCAAGTTCAAGGGCACGTTTCACTGACCCGATATCTAGATAATGGAAATTATAATTGCGTTCCTGCAATTTGGAAATACACTTTCGCCGGTTACTCGTTCATTCATAAATTCTCGTTATTAGAATTGATTTATGTTCGGGGTTAGTCGATGTATCGACTGCGGGTTTCATTTTCGGATGAAGGGTTGGCACAAAAAGGGTTGAACGGAGAAAGTCACAGAATACTGATGTTGCCTCACCGATACAAGCTACTTACAATATTACATAAATATGTAAAGATTATTTGTTTAAAAATTGTATACGATGAGAGAGAAATGTACTTTTTCGGCAACCATCCGGGAAGTGTTCACTTCCCGGACACTTTTTCTTTGGATGCCTAGTCCGGGAAGTACCTACTTCCCGGACTAGGCCGGGAAGTGCTTCGAATTTCAATATAAAAAGTAATATAAATAAGAATTATAATGTTTCTGTTGGTACCTATCTTCTGTTCAAATTTCAATATCTAATACAAATAAGAACTAAAATCACATGGTGGTTCTTCGGGTTGTAATTCCCAATTAGCTCCCTACCCACAAAAAAAAGGTACGAACGATCCTATGATGTCAGCTAACGCTATGGACCAATCAGATGTAACAACATCAAATCACAGGTATTTATTGAGACAACGTATAACAAATGTCAAGCATTTGACAGCGACTCAAGAAACCAGAAATATCTCTTGAAAATGCTAACCACTCGTGTTGGCGAAACGTCGAGATCTTCTCTAAACATACGTCGACCTTACAACCCGAAGAACCACCATGTGAGTGACGATGGCCGCGAAAGCCTTTCACAATTTAAGAACTAAAATGTCGAAATATTCAAATTTGGAATCACAGCCAGGGTAGGTTACTCTTGATCCAAATTCTATTTTTTGTTCTCCCCCTGTACACTGTTAGAATTTTGATAACTCGAATACAGGTATTCCGTAATGCACCAATTTTTATGAAGAATAAAATTTTCTGACAAATCGACAATAAAAAAGTTTCCATATGGTGCTAAGTTTTGAAACTCACTGTATACAGACATGACCACCTTTTGATAGGCAATCCATTTTAGTCGTATTCGTCTCTTAGACTAAATGTTTCTCATTGATTTGTTATTCTACATGGTGGCCGAAAAAATAGTGTACGTAACACGTCCGAAAACAGTTTTTTGGGCTCACAGACTCCCAGGACTCGTCCAAAAAATCAGTATTTTCCGGACATGTTACGTAAATTACCATTATTATCCAAGAAATCAAGTTCTTCTTGACAAAGCATGCATAAGGATTCACATACTATCAGTTAAAAATGTACACATATCAGATGTAAAATCAGTGGGTGTATAAAACTAACAGACAAGTTGACAAAAAACAGACAAATATAAAATAACACGCGTAAATATTAATCACATGAAAGATAACATCATAGCTGAGTTTTTTGAGTAGAGCTTCTTTCATAGACCACGTGACTTAAAGTAGAAATTTTGGAGCGAAATAAAAATCCCAGTAGTATAATATAATAAACGTCTTCGTGAGCCACGTGGTATTATTTTGCGTATTTTAATTCTTTATTATTTACAATAAGTAATTATGAATTAGTTTGTGTTATATGCTTGGAAGACACAGGAAAAGTGTTTATTTTTAATGAAAAAACTTTAAAGAGATATGAAGAAATATTGACTATTCGACAAAAAAATTATTTGAAATATAATAATATTATTTTGCCCTCAACACTTAACCTCAAAAAGGGTTATCATTCGCAGTGTTATCAAAATTTTACAAGTTTGATGAGAAAATACTAAGAGACCATTTTATTATTATGTTTATTTTTATTATGTAAGTTTATACTATTACTCTCATTACTATTATAGTAAAAAAACAAATGTTAATTTTTAATTTTATTTATTTAATTTTATTATTTGTATTATTATTTTGAGGGTATTATTTATTTACTTCAAAATTATTTTTAAAATCCACGTGGGCGCTGTTGGTCACGTGGTCTCGCGAGATACGATCGCGTCGCAGTACCCTTGAGCGAGAGGTACATCCGATATATGCTCTCTCTCGCACCTCAAGCTATACATAGTGCTGTTCTCCCGGACTTTCTCCATCATCTGGCAGGTAAAAAATTCCATCAATTCAATCTGGCTTTTTGGGATTATTTGTCTTGAAGTGCCTATATTACTCTACCAAAAAAGTGCCTAATATTTTTCCTTTGTTTAAAAAATCATTTTGCAACAGTCGGGTTAAAATTCAGACCCGACTGAGTGGTCTGGCTTTTTGATTTTTCAATTCAATTCAACTGAAGGTTATATAAAAATTTCAAAATGCTTCAAAAACATTTTTTTTATAAAAAACTTTCCCTTGAAAAAATTCAAGGGTAGATTTGGTGCCGCTACCCTTTAGCCAAAACTTGGCTATCTTATTTAGGAGTCCTTCAAGGACAATTACATTTTCTGTAGTGCCTCAAAAACCTACCACAAATTGTTCACCAGCTCTCGGACTATTAGATATCAGGTACATTGAAATTACCGTATCGCATCACTTTTTCCGAACAATGGAGAATCAGTGACAGTCACGGAAAAATCACACTTGAAAAAAGTGCATTTTGGTTTATCCTATGTTTGACAATGTTTCTCCACAGTAACAATATTTTTTTATTACACCATTTCAAAGTGGGGGTTTTAAACAGAAAAAAACCCTCCTTGACAATTTTTTAGATTGGAAATTAGGCTTTATCTCAAATTACATTTGACAAAAAATTGGTATTCCTCTAAAAAAAAAGCTACTTTGAGACATAAAAATGTCCATTTTTACCAAATTCACCAAAATCAAATTATTTTTGTATAAGAGAAAAATAAAAAAAATACAATAAGTAAATTGGTTTTCAGTGGTTTTCACAATATTTTTAAGGTTATGTAAAAAAATGGTTCAAATAAAAATTGTATGTATCTTTCAGTTATGAACAACTTTTACACCAAACTTTTTCCGATAGAAGTTCAAATTTTGTCAGAAATTGTAAAATTATTTATTGTACAATGAGCATGAAATGACATACATTTCCCACATACCTACGAGTGGGAAATAGGTCATTTCATGCTCATTGTATACTATACTTTTTCTGCGACCATCTGAATCATTAACAAATCTGTAATATTTTTAATAATCCTTTTTATCATAAACTCTCCTGCCGTCATTTTTACATGGTTTAGACAATTATTTATTTCTTCATCCGTTGAATGAAACATCTATTTTTTCTTCTTGTACACATCGTGAAACAAATAACATCGAAAATTTTCAAATTTTGACAACTTGGAAATAAAAAACTTTATTCAGAAAAAATCAAACTCTAATCGATTTCATAAAATGAAAAAAAAAATGTGGCTGCGTGGATTTGAACCCTCGCTCCCACCATCCAAAGTCCATGTGTCATCTGATTCAACACTCGTCGTTACTAGAGCACATAATAATTTGTTCAAATTAACTGCTATATAGAAAGTATCCAACTATTCAAAAATATAGAATCCGATTGTAATCAATCTCTTTATTGAAATTATTCTGGTTTTATGAAAAGAAAATCATACCTTTGTCAGAAGATAGGCATTATCAGGAGCTTCTGATATAAATTTATTGATTTGATTGTTAAATTATCCTCACTATCGCTAATCATTTTTAATAACTTAATTTTTTCAATCGAATTTTGTAAATATCTACTGATGTGAAATGTCAAATTATTAGGCAGACGTGAACAAACTTGATTCGATATTATTTATGTTCATAAAATTCGTTAATACCTACCTATAATGACAGTCTAGTAGTTCATGAAAGTCGTAGGAAATGAAATATTTCGATACAGCTAGCCCGTGGGAAATGAAAATCGGTATTACAACGTGGTAGGTTTCTTAATCGAAGACGCAATTTTTTTTAATGGTCGTAGAAAAACATTTTTCACCCCTACAAATTCTTCCTAATACTAAAAAAAAGCATTTTCTGATCTCGGGTATACCTAAAAGTGAATTCTCATACACAGTGCCACTGTACTGTTCCAACTGAAAAAATACCTACAATTCTTGTCTATTGCATTAAAAGTGTGAGTTTGAGGGGAGAAGCAACATAACCTACTCATTCCCAATGGAATTATTAAAACCTTGCTAAAAGTGACCATTTCGATTTAAACAATAGTAACGTTTGAAAACAATATACTAGTACCTATGACTATGTACACTTTTGATTTAGTTTGACCTTACCTTCATCAATTCTTCCATCGGTCAGCAATCACAACCTGAAAGTGATCATGCTTTTACTTATAAATCATGTGAATCATTCATGAAAATGATTACCTGGTTGATGTAAAACCATTATTAGTTCAAAGCACCAACAAAACAGCTACGCCATCGAACCGGATATTTCACCTTTCTTAACCCAACTTGCAAGTTTGTCAAACTATTTCCACGAAACCATCAACATCACTATTACTATAACACGACCGATTTTTCTCTTACAGTCTCACAGCTAGTTTGTTCAAATCACATGTAGGTACACGACAAAATATAGTAATTATCAATCCACATTTTTTCATAAACCAAGAACAACCAACTACTTTCAACTGCACGGGAAGAAACTCGGGATTTTGACAGCAAGGAAATGTTGTTTTTTGTTCCATGCTCATGGCAACGATGATAAAAATGTAGGTACATATTTCTGCATATTTCTACGTTCGGTTGAATTTTCGATATGGGATTATGATTTAAGAATCTATGAATACTGATTGCTTCTTCTAAATAATACAACACAATTCAGCCATAGATAATTAAATCTTCAATGTCAAATGGATGATGTCGTTTTATAAATTGACCCAGACATAACAGAGACTTGATATACAGGTGGTTTCTGAAGGATTGTGAAATATATTGAGGAATGATATTAATTGTAAGTTCGGAACTAAATGTTCCGTTAACGTTTTCAGCTGGAGTTTGATATCCCAAGAAACATTTTTGTTTAAAGTAGGTATATAAAAAAAATTACAGAATTGCTGACTCATATAAAAAAATCAAATATAATTAGTATATCAAATAAACAAAAATTTATCCATGTGGATTAAATTAAAAATAGTTGGACTGAAAGTCAAACAAAATATTGGCTGAGAACAATAATAATAATGAACTATGGATAAATGAAGTCATTTCAGAATTAACATAGAAAGTTCCTTTTGATTTTGTGCTTAAAAATTGACCAATTTTTTTTTATTTTTTCGATTCTTTCGGGAGTGAATTGCAAATCACTAAACCATCATGAATTTAAATTTGAAATTTTCTATTTGGTTAGAATGAAATGAATGAATTGACAAATTTTGGCTTTATGACGTAAAGGACCCTGCTTTCAGCCAATTTTGATAATCATCTGGGATATTGTAGTACACGTTACTAAAAGTTACACATGCAAGTTTAAATTAGTTTCTCTGTCCAGTTTCGGAGATACGAATTTTTGAAAATCATAAAAATTGCTGTTTCAACAAGACATTGTAGGGTTCACTGGTAAAAATTGGCGAACACCTGAGTAAACCACTGGCTATATCTATGGGTGTGCCACAGGGAACAGTCCTGGGCCCAATTCTATTCCTCGTGTATATCAACTTTATCGTCAATGCTAAAATCGGTGGTGACTATACATGAGAAACGAGATATCACTAAGTTCAATGAACTAGAGGCATTTTTGAGACGGAAGAGTAAGAGTTATAAGCCGAAAAATTCTGCTGTTTTATCTCCTAAAGATGTCATCAGGTTTCTAAAGAACGCTCCTAATGAAATTCATTTATTGCATACAGTAATTTTTTTACTTATTTTCCTCTTTGCGTGTATTTTTTTTTCTTTATACAGGGTGATTCAAAAGTACTTTGACAAACTTCAAGAGGTGATTCCTCACAAAATTCTAATATGAATTGTCCAAATAAATATATGTCCGGAAACGCTTCGTTTCCAAGACATAGGGTGTTGAGGTATTATTTTTATTTTCGTTTGTTTCAAATAACTCTTGAAATACTGAACTTAATTAAACGAAACTTGGTAATAAGAGGTTTTTGAGGTGTCGAATTCGAACCTGATGTTATTATTGCTCGTAATCGTAGGGGGCGCCACCAATACGTCTTTTTCTTTTTTGAAGATTCATAACTTTTTTGAGTGTTCTTCTTGCACATTTTTCAGTAAAAAAATCGATTCTTCTATCATATCTACGTAAAAAAACTACCCTTGTTACAAGTCGCTGTAAGCAACCGTTTTCTAGATATTAAGACTTGAAAATTTCAAGTGGATTATTTGATAATCTATGCATGTAATAATTATTACCATTATTTTGCATTTGCATTTGCATTAATTTGACGTGTAAGTAAGCAGTTTTGGTTTTTTTGTAGGGGGCGCCTATTCTATTACTTTTTACTCGCTTGAAGAGGTCATTTCTGTTGGGTACGTTCCTTTATGACATCCTTAAGCGAAATAGTAATTTAATAATAATAATTCAATAGTAATAATTAATAGTAATAAAATTTGCAAGAAATGTCAAAATTTTATTTCAGGAAATTTTGAATATGTAGAATAAACTAAAATAAACGAAACTAAATTTTATTCAAATAAATTGTTGAAAGTGTCCACCTTCAGCGAAGATACAGGCAGTCAGTCGTCTAGTCATTGAATCTCGTACCCGCTCAAAAATTATTGGTGTGTTCCTTATTGTTTCACATGCGTCTACTATTTGGTTTCTAAGATCTTCTTCGTTCGCTACTGGAGTTTTATAAACTAGTGACTTCAAATGTCCCCAAAAATAAAAATCTATCGGGTTTAGATCTGGGGACCTTGGTGCCCACGGCTGGTTAGGTTCTTCTACACCCCTACCGATGCATCGATTTGGATAGACTGTTAAGGAATTCCCTGGCTACAACGCTAAAATGGGCCGGAGCCCCATCATGCATAAACCACATGCGGATACGAATTTCTAATGGTACATTCTGAAGTAGTCCCGGCAATTCATTTTCTAAAAAGTGTCTGTAAGTTGCGCCATTCAGTCGGAGCGGAAGAAAGAAAGGACCTATCAAGTAATTATCAATTATTGCTGCCCATACATTTACAGAAAATTGATTCTGATAATGCCTTTCACTAACTGCATGCGGATTTTCGAGAGCCCAAACATGGTTGTTATGAAAGTTTGTGATAGAATTTCGGGAGAAGTTTGACTCGTCCGTGAATAGTACATATCTTAAAAATTGAGGATTTCCAGCCAATCTTCTCAAAAACCACTGACACATAGTAATGCGTTGGGGAAAGTTTCCTGGCAAGCTTGTACCCTTTGAATATGGTATGGATAAAACTGTTGATCGTGGATAATCCTCCAAACTGTGGACTGAGTAGAATTGACAGCTTCAGCAATTATTCTTGTACTTGTTTCTGGATTCTCCTCGAGAGCGTTCAAAACAGCTTCTTCCAATTCTGAGGTTCGGACTGCTCGAGGTCTTCCAATAATATCAGCTGCCCTCTTAAAGCTACCTGTTTCTGCCAAACGACGGTGGAGACTAGCAAATGTTGGAGCTGAAGGCAGTACTCGATTAGGAAATCGCTCCTGGTAAATACGTCTTGCTTCGCGCGCATTGCCATCCGCAAGGCCATAAACGAAATGCATATCGGGTAAATGAGCATTATTGTTTAAATAATCCATTTTTTCAAAATTAGTGTTTTCTACTTCTACTTACGGAAACTTCAACAAAACGTTTAACTGTCACAAAATATGTAATTACCAAAACTACTTACTTAAACGTCAAATTCTTTTCCAAAGCATTCTTGTGAAAAGTGCAAAATATTGGTAATAACTTCAACATGCATCGATTATCAAATAATTGACTTGAAATTTTCAAGTCCAAATATTTAGGAAACGGTTGCTTACATCGACTTTTCCCAAGGGTAGCTTTTTTACGTAGATATGATAGAGGAATCGATTTTTTTACTGAAAAATGTGCTAGAAGTACGCTCAAAAAAGTTATGAATCTTCAAAAAAGAAAAAGACGTGTAGGTGGCGCCCCCCACGAGTAAGAGAAATAATAACAACAGATTCGAATTCGACACCTCGAAAACCTCTTATCACCAAGTTTCGTTTAATTAAGTTCAGTATTTCAAAAGTAATTTGAAAAAACAAAACAACATAAAAATAAAACTTCAACACCCTGTATCTTGGAAACGAAGCGTTTCCGGACATATATTTATTTGGGCAATTCATATTAGAATATTGTAAGGAATCACCCCCTGAAGTTTGTCAAAGTACTTTTGAATCACCCTGTATAGGTTGTTTTGATTATGGGTTATTTTGGAGGATGCAGAAGTCAGGATCTTTTGAATATGAAGATATCGGATATAGAGGACCGGGATTCCGTTATGGTAGTGAACGTACCGGAAAGTAAAACTGGTGTTCCGAAGAAATTTACAGTTGTGAATGAAAAAGAGTTATCCGCTTTGTTTTTATTAAGACTTTATATATCTTTGCGTCTGAAGGTATTGAACTTCCGACAAAATACTACTACTCTAGCCAATGCAGGAGCAACTATGACTAACTCAAAAAGACACGGAGGTTGGAAAAGTTCCAATATGGCGGAGGGGTATTTGGAGGATATCATCGAATTAAGAAATAAAAACGCGAGTATGTTGTCTACTTTGCCGTTGGAAAATGTCTAAGTACTGAAAGAACAGTGTCATGTGGGGTACCGCAAGGCACTGTGCTCGGTCCGATATTATTCTTAATTTACCTGAACTGTCTTCTGATATCAGGATCAATTGCCTCATTTGCGGACGATACAGTTGTCCTTTTTAAAGCCGATAGTTGGAACGAAGTGAGAGAAATGGCAGAAAATTACATGAAAAATATACTGAACTGGTTACAAGGTAACTGGCTAACTGTCAATGTGGATAAAACCAAGATTCACTTCATATAAAAGTTATTTGCCAAACTGTAACTCTTTAACATTAAATAACCAACCTGTCACAATTTTATTTTCAGCCAAATATCTATAGGAATTCACATAGATTCGTACTTGCGTTGGGATATCCATACTCAGAATCTGAAAAATAAATTAAGAGGGCTCATTTATAAGTTTTACCAATTCCGTACTGTGGTAGGTTTAAATCAGCTCAAATTTCTCTATTGTTCTTTATTCGAGTCCTTGCCACAATACGGAATCATCGGCTGGGGAGGCAAACACAAAACGTACTTAGACCAGCTAACAAAACTACAAAAAAAATTCTAAAGATTATGTACTTTAAAAATTTTAGATATTCCTCGGATGCGTTATACGTAGAACTAAAAGTGTTGGATTTAAGACAATTATATATGAAGAATATTCTCATATTTGCTTATAAAAATAAAACATATCTTCAATTATTTCAGCACAAACACAATACTAGGAATCGTAGCAGCTTATGCTTATACTCCGAGAGCAAATAAGTCCATAGGTCAGAGAACATTCAGTTATCTTGCACCACGAATATTTAATTTCATCCCGAATACCCTAAAACAAATAAACAATATTAATTTATTCAAGAAAAGTGTCAAACAATGGCTTCTAGATACTTGTAGGCAGTCTTTCAACGAGTTTGTAGAATCCCTTATAAATTGATTGCAAATATTAAATATTAACAAAGTATAAATATGTGTGGCAATGTTTAATGACGTATGTAAGTAGAATAAATAACAATAAACAATATTTTAAAAAAATCATTACCTTACAAAAATCATTAATTAGATGTTATAAAGGACTGATTCTGACACAGACAGGTACTCATAGAGCCTAAGTGGTATTTCCATTTCTTTCCTGAACTTTTATTGGATATTGCGATTATGTGAAGACAATCACTTGTGAATGAAAAAATAACACTGCTTTCTAGCACTTGACATTCCAGTATATTAACTCTCTTACTTTTAGCCTCTACATATCTACATTGTATATTGTCACATTAACACTCTACATCTCTACACTTTTATTTTCAATATTAAATTTTTTATTATACTTCCCAAACTCCTAAACTTTTCAACTTGTAATTTTTTTTATATTTACCCTTAACATGTTATATCATGAAACTTATACATATGTACATTTATATTTTTATGTCTGTATGACATGATAATATTTGTCCCCATTCTAATGTTCTAGGTATGTAATTTAAGTCTAATTATGATTAATTTGTTCATATATATACGGCCACATACAAGCAGTACCACTGCTTTCGTGGTCTACTCATTTATTCACTATAATAATACGATACATGTTGAATTTTTGTTGAAGTTTTTTGTGAATAAATCGTTATTATTATATATTATTATATTATTATATTATTATATTATTATATTATTATATTATTATATTATTATATTATTATATTATTATATTATTATATTATTATATTATTATATTATTATATTATTATATTATTATATTATTATATTATTATATTATTATATTATTATATTATTATATTTTTATATTATTATATAATTACATTATTATATTAGAAGAGGCAGGTACCTCGACTGTATTGAACAGGAACTACAGCAATACAAAAGAAGAAATTGTTTCCAGAGGCGGAAGTAATTTTCAGGGAACTTTTCAAAATTGAACATTCATTATTTGTAATGACGTAAATAAATAAAATATGGTGCAGTTTTTATTTCATAAATATATACACATATAAATAGAAAAGTTATTGGGTATAGCCCTCAAATTGTTGTGCAATCGTAAAAACGTGTTTCAAGCTTAGGCTCTCATCAGTACGGTAAAATCAAGTGCGAAGATTTACAACACTTGGATGTAAGAATAGAAACAAAAGAAGTCAACAACAGGAAGCCAACCACACATTTGTGGCTTCGGTTAGAAGACCTGGTGCTTACAAGACAACAACTAACGTCGCCACGGAGGCAGCTATAGCTGCCAGCGTGATAACCCTATCCAGGAAAATACAAATTAGGGTGGATTTAGCGAGGGGATATATATGAAAATATAAATAGAAAATTTATTGGGTATAACCCTCAAATTGTTGTGCAACCGTAGACACGTGTTTCGAGCTTAAGCTCTCATCAGTACGGTAAAATCAAGTGCGAAGATGTACAACACTTGGATATAGATAAAGAAACAAAGGAAATCAACAACGGGAAGCCAACCACATATTTGTGGCTTCGGTTAGAAGACCCTGTGCTTACAAGGCAACAAACAACGTCGCCACATGTCTCTTTAGTTTTTCAGATCTTAATTGTTTGACTTGTTTTTTATAGTGGAAGAACATACATATAATGCTGATGATGTGGACGACGACTTAGATATTCAATGTAAAGATTGGCTCGATGTTGAATTGTCTAATTTCAACGACGATGAAAATGAAGATTAGAAGCTAGAAATTATTGAGAAATCCATATTTTTCTATTTTTTTTTTTTTTTATAAGATTGATTCTCAAGAAATAATTAACTATTGATAATTAATTGATATGAGTGAACTGTGAGAGAAATAGAGGTCAATATAATACTAATACTCGTCTCACTCACTCTCATGCGCGTGCATAATGCCCTTGTGCTCCTACCCACAGGGGTATTGAAATTGGGTTTAGGGGATGATTGGCCCCTAGAATCGGTCTGTCTTCTCATGAAACGTTTTGAAATAGTTGTCTGGCTAACGTACATAAAAATAGAGCTTCAGAATTTACGTGAGATTGAATAATTATTTTGAGAGCTTTAAAACGTCTGCAAAGCAATACCGCCGACGGAAAGTGTCTGGGAGTATTCAAGACTTATTTTAAACGATATTGTCTAACACATACGTAAAAATCAGCCGGGAGAATTTAAGTGAGGTTCGCAATGTTTTTATGTACCATGATCACCTGATACCTATAAAATGGCCGTCTGGCCAAGCTACCAGGTAGACATGCGATCAAAGAACATACTAAGACAATGTTCGTCATAAAATAAGTGACGTCTGGTGGCACTGGGATCTTGGACTATAAGAATCGTGCATTGGTAATTGTAACATATCTGTGATAAGTGAAATCTCAATGGGCAGTAATCGAAAGTGAACGCTGGCGCTATTGAAATCACCGTTCCAGGAAAAACAGAAACAGTAATTTCCCTCTATTATATCGAAAGTATTTCGTCAGAACCGAATACCCATTCCGGGCACTCTGGAAGAGAATTTTAATCTGCGAAGCGATCAAATTCTCATTACCTCCTCTCCCCTGAGCGTCGTCCGACATATCCTCCTCCCGACACACGGGTAGAAGAAAAAAAATCCCGCAATCCAGATGCCGGGATCGGCCAATCCTGTGTCGTAAGTAGGTGTTCGAATGTGAAGAGTATTGACGACGGAGAGGGCGCGTGCGTGTCCCATTCTCCACATGAACGACGAGAGAGGGAATAAAAGCGTGTGTACTTTTGTACTTTTTCCCTCGTTTTGCACATCCACTTCCAGGGCTGACGACGCTATTTTTCATCCGGGTGGAGTCGCCGGAATACGGGCACAGGCGATGCGAGAGGCGGCCCACCCAAGATCGATTCGCCAGCGTTGCATATTACGTTTTCACCTCACGTTCGCACAAAGAAATCACCTCGCATCGTTTCCATTTATCATAGCATCTCAAGATTGCCGCTGCTGGCTGCTCTGCTACTGCATGGCAACCGACAGAGGACGGGCGTATCCTTTTTTTCAGGCCGTCGCCGAACTGGAGTACTTTTCATGCTAATTGCCCTGAGGCTCATGGCTCATACGTTATCGCGGCCCAACGAATTTTATGTTCTCTTTCCTGAATTGTGCTCGCTCTGATGGTGTTTGCTCGATGGGAGCTTTTCCTTCGTTCCTGGAATTCCTCGTCATTAGCGCGTTGTTGATTCTGCATTCTGCACTGAAAGAATACTCATGAATAATCGCGAAAGTTGTTTCAGTCGAACATGATGAACGGTGGAATAATAATAATAATGTATAGGGAAACATTCTCAATTGACAATATTCCACGGGCGATTGGTGACCGTTTTTGAAATTTCAATTTAGTACCACGGAATTCCGACTTACACCAACTCGGAATTTTATAATTTTGACTTCGTATCTCGGAATTCCGACTTGAAAACTCGAAACTACATGATATCAATTTAGTACCTTGGAATTCAGACTCGTACCCACTCGGAATTTGATAATCTCGACTTCGTACCTCTGAATTTCGACTTGGTGATTTGGAATCCCTTAATTCCAACCTAGTATCGCGAAATTCTCACACTAATTTTGAATTTTATAATTCCTACTTCGCATTTTGGAATTTCGACTTGGTAGTTTGGAATTTCAATGCAGTACCACGGGATTCCGACTTACACCAACTCGGAATTTCATAATTTCTATTTTATATCTCGGAATTCCGACTTGGTTACTCGAAACTACATAATTTCAATTCAGTACCTTGGAATTCAGACTCGTACCCACTTGGAATTTGATAATCTCGACTTCGTACCTCTGAATTTCGACTTGGTGATTCGGAATCCCTTAATTCCAACCTAGTATCGCAAAATTCTGACAATAATTCTGAATTTTATGATTCCTATTTCGCATTTTGGAATTCCGACTTGGTAGTTTGGAATTTCAATTCAGTACCACGGGATTCCGACTTACACCAACTCGGAATTTCATAATTTCGATTTTGTATCTCGGAATTCCGACTTGGTTACTTGAAACTACATAATTTAAATTCAGTACCATGGAATTCAGACTCGTACCCACTCGGAATTTGATAATCTCGACTTCGTACATCTGAATTTCGACTTGGTGATTCAGAATCCCTCAATTCCAACCTAGTATCGCGAAATTCTGACACTAATTCTGAATTTTATAATTCCTACTTCGCATTTTGGAATTCCGACTTGGTAGTTTGGAATTCCGACTTGGTAGTTTGGAATTTCAATTCAGTACCACGGGATTCCGACTTACACCAACTCGGAATTTCATAATTTCGATTTCATATCTCGGAATTCCGGCTTGGTTACTCGAAACTATATACTATCAATTCAGTACCTTGGAATTCAGACTCGTAGCCGCTCGGAATTTGATAATCTCGACTTCGTACCTCTGAATTTCGACTTGGTGATTCGGAATCCCTTAATTCCAACCAAGTATCGCGAAATTCTGACACTAATTCTGAATTTTATAATTCCTACTTCGCAATTTGGAATTCCGGCTTGGTAGTTTGGAATGTCGATTTAGTACAATGGAATTCCGACTTAGACCAACTCGGAATTTTATAATTCCGACTTTGTATTTAGGAATTCCGACTTGGTAACAAGGAACTACATAATATCAATTCAGTACCTTTGAATTCAGACTCGTACCCACTCGGAATTTGATAATCTCGAATTCGTACCTCTGAATTTCGACTTGTTGATTCGGTATCCCTTAATTCCAACCTAGTATCGCGAAATTCTGACACTAATTCTGAATTTTATAATTCCTACTTCGCATTTTGGAATTCCGACTTGGTAGTTTGGAATTTCAATTCAGTACAATGGAATTCCGACTTAGACCAACTCGGAATTTTATAATTCCGACTTCGTATCTAGGAATTCCGACTTAGTAACTAGGAACTACATAATATCAATTCATTACCTTGGAATTCAGACTCGTACCCACTCGGAATTTGATAATCTCGACTTCGTACCTCTGAATTTCAACTTGGTGATTCGGTATCCCTTAATTCCAACCTAGTATCGCGAAATTCTGACACTTACTCTGAATTTCAAAACACCGTCTTCGCATTTTGGAATTCCGACTTGATAGTTTGGAATTTCAATACAATACCACGGGATTCCGACTTACACCAACTCGGAATTTCATAATTTCGACTTCGTTTCTCGGAATTCCGAGTTGGTAACTCGAAACTACATGATTTCAATTTAGTACCTTGGAATTCAGACTCGTACCCACTCGGAATTTGATAATCTCGACTTCGTACCTCTGAATTTCGACTTGGTGATTCGGAATCCCTTAATTCCAACCTAGTATCGCGAAGTTCTGACACTAATTCTGAATTTTATAATACCCACTTCGCATTTTGGAATTCCGACTTGGTAGTTTGGAATTTCAATTCAGCACCACGTGATTCCGACTTACACCTACTCGGAATTCTATAATTTTGACTTCGTATCTCGGAATTCCGACGTAGTAACTCGAAACTACATGATATCAATTTAGTACCTTGGAATTCAGACTCTTACCCACTCGGAATTTGATAATCTCGACTTCGTACCTCTGAATTTCGACTTGGTGATTCGGAATCACTTAATTCCAACCTAGTATCGCGAAATTTTTACACTAATTCTGAATTTTATAATACCCACTTCGCATTTTGGAATTCCGACTTGGTAGTTTGGAATTTCAATTCAGTACCACATGATTCCGACTTACACCAACTCGGAATTCTATAATTTTGACTTCGTATCTCGGAATTCCGACGTGGTAACTCGAAACTACATGATATCAAATTTAGTACCTTGGAATTCAGACTCGTACCCACTCGGAATTTGATAATCTTGACTTCGTACCTCTGAATTTCGACTTGGTGATTCGGAATCACATAATTCCAACCTAGTATCTCGAAATTCAGACAATAATTCTGAATTTTATAATACCCACTTCGCATTTTGGAATTCCGACTTGGTAGTTTGGAATTTCAATTCAGTACCACGGGATTCCGACTTAGACCAACTCGGAATTTTATAATTCCGACTTCGTATCTAGGAATTCCGACTTGGTAACTAGGAACTACATAATATCAATTCAGTACCTTGGAATTCAGACTCGTACCCACTCGGAATTTGATAATCTCGACTTCTTACCTCTGAATTTCGACTTGGTGATTCGGAATCCCTTAATTCCAACCTAGTATCGCGAAATTCTGACACTAATTCTGAATTTTATAATTCCTACTTCGCATTTTGGAATTCCGACTTGGTAGTTTGGAAATTCAATTCAGTACAATAGAATTCCGACTTAGACCAACTCGGAATTTTATAATTCCGACTTCGTATCTAGGAATTCCGACTTGGTAACTAGGAACTACATAATATCAATTCGATACCTTGGAATTCAGACTTGTACCCACTCGGAATTTGATAATCTCGACTTCGTACCTCTGAATTTCGACTTGGTGATTCGGAATCCCTTAATTCCAACCTAGTATCGCGAAATTCTGACACTAATTCTGAATTTTATAATACCTACTTCGCATTTTGGAATTCCGACTTGGTAGTTTGGAATTTCAATTCAGTACCACGGGATTCCGACTTACACCAACTCGGAATTTCGATTTTGTATCTCGGAATTCCGACTTGGTTACTCGAAAGTATATAATATCAATTTAGTACCTTGGAATTCAGACTGGTACCCACTAGGAATTTGATAATCTCGACTTCTTACCTCTGAATTTCGACTTGGTGATTCGGAATCCCTTAATTCCAACCTAGTATCGCGAAATTCTGACACTTTGAATTTTAAAATTCTGTCTTTGCATTTTGGAATTCTGACTTGGTAGTTTGAAATTCCATAACTTCAATTTAGTTCCACGGAAGACCAACTCGGAATTTTATAATTTCGACTTTGTACCTCTGAATTTCGATATGGTAACTACGAATTCCATAATTACAGCCTATTATCACGAAATTGACTTGTAGATTAGGAGATTCCAATAGTGGGAGTCGAATTTGAATTACCCTGTATATTTCCGATAATTCAGAGTAATGGATTCTCAATCTGTCAAGTAATGGATAAAATAATCAATATACCACAAGGTCAGAAATTTCGTTATTCAATTGAGTAATGCTGATATTCAATTTTTAAGTTTAGAAAGGTGGTTATTGAATATCAAAACTCAAAATGTAGAACCGATTTGTATCTAGGAAATTTTAAGATAACGAAAAATGGGACTATTGCCAGAATGAAGAACAAAGCTATTGTCATTCAAGCACCTGTCTATCGGAAAGTGTTATTTCATCAAGGTGTTAAAAGGTGATGAAATCTTGTTTAATTCACCTAATACTGAATTTTGAACGGTGTGAAAATTAACAACATTGAAATTTAATTAGCATAATCCGAAATATGCAAATAAATACATAACAAACTACATGAAACTGTCAGATATATATAGTCGTTATAAGAATAATTATCAGCCCCTAATTATTCGACCTGTGAACCATAATATTATTCAATTTGTCGAACAATAGCAACTTTCTGAACCGAAACCAAGGTTCGTCAACCGAACATGAAAAATTAGAGAACATATAGTAGAATGTTAGTGTGTATCGGTTTAACAGTGTGAACGCGCAGTAATTATCAACAGCACCTTGTAAAACTTTCAAATTATCAGACATGACGTTCCACAAGGGTCAGTTTCGAGCCCCCTCTTATTTGTCATTCATATAAATTACTTGTGGTGCAGTAATACGATGCTGTCCAAATCGGACCTCTTTGCGGACGACACACCTTTTATTCTGTTGGATAATAATAATTATAAGGTACAGTTTCATCTCGAAGAGGTTACTAATAGTGCTAATGAGTGATGTAAACCAAACATGACTTGCTTATTTTATGTAACGTAGTCAGATATTGTGATCTATCAGATTATCTTCAAACTCAATTGACCAGTTTTTCTAAAAAATCGGTTAAAGACTATCAAATTATTATTGTTAGATTCGGATAGGGTGACTAGTTGCTAAGGTTGAGATTGAGATTTCCTTCCGTCAAACTTGAATTTTGACATTTCAATCCTTGTTTGTTTATCCATGTACAGTATGATATTTCGTTTCAGCATTGTTAAATCCGTCATATTTTTAACTAAAACCGGTACGTCAAAAGGATTTAGTCCTGTGGAGGATGAGAAAATAGAAGCTTTGAGGCTGGTCAGAAAATATCTATCCTTAACTCTTTACAAGCAGGCCGCCACCAGGGGGGGGGGAAATTCTATGGGCCCCCAAAAGGTGTAATAAAATTATCAAATGTTTTTAAGTTGGCCATTGAGGCGTGGTTTGAAAATCCACTGAGGTCTCAACCTAACAATCATGAATGACAGGATAATTCTTGTTAGATTTTATATTAATGAGTTAGTAAAGTAAGTAAATGATTGGTTTAGGAGTTTATTTTACTTACTTCTGTGTGGTACAAAATACTGCAGACTATTGATGAAAGTGATAAAATTCTTCAAGGTCCGAAGATATCTGTAAAAGACTAAAAAAACATACTGCTAGGTTAGAAGATATTGAAACCCTTAGAGGTGGTTGGTAATCGATTCTAAGATAGGCTAATTCTGTAGCTTCAAGCTTCGACATTACAGCTGAACTAAAGCCAACAAGAGAACGAAAAAGGACAAGTTTTTTGACTTTTCAACAAAGCAAAAAACAATTTTTTATGCACTAGCGGGCGGTAAAGTACACTATACCGCCCTGTTTTACAGGCGTAAAGTGACACTTTAGCACACGCGGGCCGTAAAGTTGGTAATGTTATCAAATTGCCCATAATTACACATCAATTCATGTAAGACCTACCACGAAACAATCAAATCAGTTCAATGAATAAATACTCATTTAACAACATTTATTCATAATCTAGATTACCAAGGCCATAAACCTGAATATTAAAATTTTATATTAACGATGCAGTTGGTACAGTTACCAATGTTAAGGAAGGGATATTCCCTCTTTTCTTGAATATAATCATTCTTTATGGAAAGTGCAAACATACTTATTGCTATGAGAACAAGTATTCATTGAGAATACTTTTAGTTTGAATAGCAAATTGGAGACCGATTTGCAGTATATCAATAAAGCACACTTGTATTTTACTAGTTTTACTAGCAACTATACTTCAAAATATATTTGGCAATATATGTATATACAGTGTGTCACACTTTGAGCAGCCACACCCTCATATTTCATTGAGAATAAAATAATTTCAAAAGTTTTTTTCTCATATTGAAGTACTCAGGAATACCATTTTCCACGGCTAACTATGACCAATTGAAAAGTGAGAAAGTGGGGAAAACATAATAATAAAAATATTGATGCTTTGTGTTGCCCCGTTTTAAAGAAACTCTGTTTATTTTGAAATATTTCTATAACAAGCAACAAAGTAAACCATTTTTTCATACTTTTCATTATAGGCTAGTTACTGTACTTCCTCACGATAATGGGCCACCCTGTATATAATATGGACCATTCCTAATTCCAAACACTCTGTGTTCATAGCTTCATCACATTTTGGTCGATCAACAAACGGTTCTGATTGTTCCTCAATGATAAACTCAATCAACTTATAACCTCGTAGGCGAATTCATTCTCTGAAGAATTGACTATATTGTTGACAACCCTGTAGAAAAACAGTGGCGCTTTTTTATTCTGTATTATGGAAAAATTCATCTTGCGAATTCTAGGAATGCTCAGTCGCACAGAATATTAGATATAAATAATATATTGATATTTTTTTATTCAGCTGAATTTCTCCAAAATTCATGATTTGGCGCCCTCTACCGCCGAATCTAGTAATACGATCGAGTTGGACTAATGGAGACTTTTACTCAGTATATCTACTTATAACATATTATCAAACATCACCGATAATTTTTTCCCATAAGATATGTGCGTGGTCCTTTATGATATCAAGTTCATATTTTTTGCCAAATTCATTGTTCAACCCTTTATAGGTTACTGGTCGATATTTTGACAGCAGAGAAAAATTATAGTAACCGAACAGGTGCTGGTTTTGTTTTCAGCCAGAACACACTAAATGACATCCATTTATAAGCGGCCGTCTTTATTTCGACCAGATTATAGCTCCTGCGCAGATGGTAAGGTTTGCGGATAATATTTCGAACAGTGTTCATTTAGTTACACGTGGCCTTGGAGGTTACGATTGTGCTTGTGGTGTTTTCTACAACTCATTGTTTGGTTATTCTGGATAGCACTACTGCAATTGTGTAACATATACAGGGTCGCTGATATGTATGGAAACGGTCGATTGTCTCTTAAAGTAAGATAGCTTGCGAAAAATGTTGAGATACAAAAGTTCTAGGGTTTTTCAAAATCCATGATATTCTCATATTAACGAAAAATCAAGTATACAGGGTCAGTCAAGAAAGTCAGAACGAAACAAAGTTGCTTTTTCTGTATATTATTCCATATTTCAATTTTGCTCGAAATTCTGAACAAAATTTCCTAAACTCAACCGTTTTCGAGATATCGAATTTTGAAAATGACTTGTTACTACTATTTATTAAAGAAAAAGCACGAAATAATGGATATTTAATATGAAGAGTGCCAGCTATGCATGGAGGATGATGAAACGGCTAAACACATTCTGTGTACATGCGCTGCAGCGGCCAGAACCAGATTCTCAATATTTGGCGATACGACAGTAAGGCCAGAAAACCTGGTAAATTGTTCTCCCAATACATTCTTCAATTTCGGCAAGAGATTGAATATACTGGGAGAAATATAACCATAGGGTGAGTCACAATAGGCCATTGGCCGCAGTGGAGGGCCTGATACGGGCCCACTCACGTTCAAACCTAACCTAACCTAGACAAAATGTAGATTCGTCAGAAAACAATATGTGGTTGACAAAGTCTACATTTTCATTTAATTTATCTATAATAACTTTACAGAACTCGATTCTACGATCAAAATCGTCTTCACCCAATTCTTGTACCAAATGAATTTTATATGGATGGAAATTTTGCAGTTTGCAAATTTTTTGAATGGAATATCGACTCACGTTATGATTCAAAGCCCTCTGTTGTGCTGAATTTATTGGATTTTCCACCACATCTAACATGACATTCAAAGAATTTTCTTCATTTGTAACGTTTACTGGTTTTCCACTTTTTGGTCGATCTTTGACACCTCCAGTTTCAAGAAAACGCTGCAGTTTTTGAAACGGTTGATTTAGAAATGGGTTCCCGATTGGGATGCAATTCATTAAAAATATCCACTACTTGGTCACAACTTCGTCTTCTATCACCGTATCCTATGATCATTAAAATTTCAATACGCTCAGTATCAGATAAACGTGCCATTTTTGGGCGAAAATTATTTACACTAAATGTATTTTTGACATGTATTGTCAAGATCATCACTGTAAGACAAAAGAACGACGCGGCGTTGTTATGGAGCTGGAAACTTTCAAAGGTAACTTGATGGACTATGAACTTAATGGACTAAAACATTTTTGGATAATTTATTAGAAACTTATTTTCAAAATTCGATATCTCGAAAACTGTTGAACTTAGGAAATGATGTGCTGAATAAATTTTGTTCAGAATTTTGAGAAAAATTGAAATGTGAAATAATATACAGGGTGCCCCATTAGATAAAAAGCAATTTTGTTTCGTCCTGACTTTTTGACTTATACTTCATTTTTCGTTAATATGATGGATTTTGAAAAACCTTGTGTATCTCAACATTTTCGCTAGCTATCTATCCTACTTTAGGAAATAATCGACCGTTTCCATACATATCAACGACCCTGTACAATGCTTTTCATACCGAAATAATTAGCAAAACAACTTCTATTGCCGCTAGGTTGATATTCTCATTTGTTTTTGACATAACCTGAAGCTGTGGTGATACTACCGCGTGAGACTTTGAGAACTATGGCTAAAAGTAGTTTAAAATGTTTCCAGTGTTTGTTTCTTGTTTTCCATTATAATCAAAAATACTTGTTTCTACAATTTTGATTTTTTTGTGTTTGATATTTCCAGTGTCCAAATGCAGTATGCGACCACCAAGAAAAAAATACTCCGAAGCAATGTCATATTATTTCATCATTACTTAACAACTAAAATCGAGTTCTTCAGTGCAATTTAAAATAAAAATGCATTATTTTTGCATTGTATCAATTTGCCCTATAAAGGGTTGAATAATCCTAAATATTTTCGAATTTAGATGCAGTGCCAGAACGACTCCCAAAAAACAACTGACGGAAACAAAACTGTAATAGTAATATCGTAATACTCGTCGCATATTCCTCGTACTCGAATAACAGAATTCAATAGCCCGCCGCCTCGAAATGATGTAACATTCCCAAATTATTTCCATATCCTATCCTATCACAGCGATTCGTAGACTTGATACATCATAAAAGTTTGAAGAGAGTTCGCCTCTCCGGCGTCTAAGATGTGATGCAGACCATAAGCAATCTGTGTCTTCCTTTATTGCCTCGTAGTCGGGCTCTTCTCGCATCGGGCATATGCTTCGGAGGGCCATTTGAGTTTTATGGATCAAAATTAATGACACTATCAGCTTAAAAATGTATGGGGTTGGCTGAGTTATGACAGGCAGGAAAGACGTTATAGGTGTTTTGTGTTTTTTGATTTCGTGGGATTAGAGAGGATGTGTTTAGAGATCTGTGGGGTTATTTATTTTATTGGCTACATTGAAAATTGCTTCGGACACTTAGCCCTTCTGCTATATAGAGTTTCAGTTGAGTATTTTCAGAATTATGCCATTCACAAAAATAACTGATTCGGTAATATCATTAATCGCAAGATAAATAACTTTGGTAAAATACCGATACTTCCTTCTTCAATTTAGCCGACAACAGTATACAGGGTGTTCCAAATTAAGTCGGCACCATTGCCAACTCCGTTACTATTGATGCTACAAATTCGGTTCAATGGGCAAACTAGTAGCATTTTTAATGGCCTTCTCGATGCAGAAAACAAAAAAAAATTGACAGTCTCGTTTTCAGAATATTTCATAAAATGATATTTTTTTCAATGGAACACCCTACATTTTTTTTCATGCATTTCGATTTGTAATAACATTCTCAACAACAAAGCTCATATCACCTTTCTTCCTAAAGTGGAAAATTAGCGACTTATATGGAAATATTTATTTCTTTCACTAGTAAGTACAAAATTTTTGTTTGTTTTGGCGAATAAAACCTCATGATTGTCCAAACACCCAATTTTGGTACTCATACGAATGACAATATTTTGTTACTAATAGCAAAGTAAGACAGTAAAAAGAAAAAATTGCGCTGGAAAGTGAACTCGTGAAACCCGTGATCATCATGTCGCACCACTCAATTGACACCACTGAGCTATTTGGTATTAATGTACAAAACGATAATTTCCATCTCAAAGCCATTCCGCAGCCGCATTCATTTTGTGATTCAAAATATGTCTGCTGTAATAATAACTTTGAAGCCGTTTTTGTACAGAACAGAAAATACTGGAGGGTCATATGAATGTGGTTGGAAAAACTGTATTCGATTCGATAAAACATAATTATTATGAGAAATCAAGTTGCCTTGAAACTTTGTTGAAATACTATTTGTCAAATATTTTCAAGTATATCATGACAATGTCATAAATTATTGTAACTATCAACTAATGTTCGAATCTTTTTCGAAATGCCGTTTTTCCATCAGAAAAATGTGATATGTTAGAATCCTACTTGGTTTGCCAGAAAAATAGTGTAAGAGCACTCCAACACTACAGCAAATCGTTCCCCTATCGTGAATTCCCTAATCGGCGTTTTTTTTCTGTGCTTCATCGTCGATTCCGGAACAATGAAAAAGTTTTTGAGAAGAAGAGAACTAAAAAACGTTTTGTAATATCTGAAGATACTGAAATTGACGTTTTATTCTACTTTGAGGTATATCCAAATAATTTCATCAGAGATTTATCTAGAGAAATAGCTGTTCCACTGTCTGGTATTCAACGAATTCTGAAGAAACATAAGATTTCCCCTTATAAGTTAAGACCAGTGCAAACACTAGAACCTGGTGATCCTGAGAGACGATTGGGGTTTTGTCGGTGGTTTATGAATAGAAATATTATATGGAGCGATGAGGCTAATTTTTCAAATCATGGGATGTTTAATAGAAATAATTTTCATTATTGGAGTAGACATGATCCGCAAAGATAATTTAGTATTAGTAACATTTAGTAACATTCATAATTAATGTTTAGTGTGGTTTATTTAGAGGCAGAATTATCGGTCCATTTTTCTACCATGGTTCTTTGAACGGACCCCGTTACATTAATTTATTAACAAATCTTGATCTGGAGCTCGTCAGATGATCTATATTCACCAGGATGGAGCACCGGCACATAATGTCAGTGGCGTAAAAAGAATGCTGCGAGGCTGTTTTCGAAACAGATGGATTGCTACTAATGGTCCTGTTAAGTGGCCCCCTCGTTCACCAGAAATTACACCTCTCGATTTTTATTTTTGGGGATTTCTGAAAAATGAGGTGTACAAAATAAAACATAATAATGTAGATGAACTGAAAAATTATATGGAAACTATAATTAATAGTATTGATGGCCGAACTGTGTTGAATGCCACTCGTAGTGACAATAGAAGGGCCCAAATATGTGTTCACGAGAAGGCGGTGTTTTTGAACATTTACTTGATATTTTATAGCGCTTTATCAAATCCGTTTGTTATAAATGTTTCCTATTAATAAAACTGTCTTATTTTCACCTTTACGAAAAAAAGTCAAATGAGCTTTGTTGTTGAGAATGTTATTATTAATTGAAATGCATGAAAAAATATAGGGTGTTCCATTGAAAAAATATCATATTATGAAATATACTGAAAACGCGAATGTCAACTTTTTTTTCTGCATCGAGAAGGCCATTAAAAATGCTACTATTTAACCATTTAACCAAATTTGTAGCATCAATAATAACGGAGTTGGCAGTGGTGCCGACTTAATTTGGAACACCCTGTATACAGGGTGACCGAGGGTTAAACCACCAAACGTTGAGGATCGGTTTTTTAGGCAAAAATAAGATTTTTGTTCCCCATAATCATGTGTCCTAAATTGCTTCGTTTTCGAGTTACAGGGTGTCAAAGTTCCTTGACCTGCGAGCTCTCCTGACTTAACCCCTATGGATTTTTGTACAGGGTGCAATGAAAACCGAAGTTTATGCTGAGCGCATCAACGACGAAGGAACTTTCCAGGAAAGAATTGTTCAAGCAGCACCAGAGATCACACCGTGCAGCTGCAGAATCTGTCGTTCGCAGGTGCGAACTTTGCATTGAAAAAAATGGTGGTCATTTTGAGTAGCTTTGAAAAATTTTGTTTTTCCGTTTTGTAAAAAATTGAAAAATTAATAAATTAGTCCTATTATCAATTACTTAGATACTTTTTTCGTGTTACATGCAAGGAAACGGTTTTTAAATTGTTTCTCAAAAATGAAGTGAGATACGAAAAAAAATAAACACTCAAAAAATATTGTATTTCTGATTGCTCAATTAAAAAAAAAATTAACATACAAAAACCCAATGGATTACAATCATTTGTCCTAATATCAATAAATCTTACCCTTGGCCATTATTACCGCAAATGAGCATGACAGTTTTAATCAAAATCAGCAAAAAATGTATAAATAATTGATTAAAAACTGTTTTTTTCTAAAAACGTTGAACACGATGCTTCTATCAGTTTGGCTGTCAGTCGAAGTTTCAAACCCTAGCGACAACAGAAATTTTTCTGATGGCCCAAAAAGTGTTAGGAATCGCACGTAAAAAGGTTGTTACGGGTTTATTTTGCACTAGAAAACCCTTTTTGTTTTAATACAATAACATCAGAAATTCTCTGTCATTGATATACACTTTCCACTCTGTACGCCACTGTATTCTTCTTCTTCTTTAGATTCCTCAAAATGACAACTTGATCGTTGTCATGTATAGCTTGTTCCGAATGTTAGTACTTACCTTTGCTGTACTAGTTCGAGCGGACATGAACCGGCCTTAAGCTATTGACAGTTATCAGTTGTTCTATTTTGCGGTATGACAGCGTTGTTTTGTAAACATACTTATGGTTAGTCTATTGTTTTGTACTTAGAACACAACACCGTAACATTCCTACTCTATCTCTATCTTGTGTCATTGAGGTACCTATTTCACATTCGAATACTTGACCTTTTGTTTGTTTGTTTGTGTTTGGTTCTGAGATTGAGAGGCTGGCGTTTTCATCTTGGTTCGGTTCGCAACACTGACTCTTAAGGTGTTCTTTTCATAGCTCCTAGGTAGTTCCTGCACTGATCCCACCGAACACTAACGAACAAGTAAGCGCCTTGTCAGATATTGACAGTTTTGACTTTGACGTCTGAGAGAGACTTCTTCTTCCTTATTTGATCTTGATGAGTGACTGACCTACTTTGAAGATTTCCAATTAAAGTTTGATCATCGTTGATGGATCTTTGGAAAATTCATATCAGGAGAGTTTCTCATATTGTTTGCGATTTTTGACGCATTATATTTTTGAGAAATCTCCGTTCGCTTTGCGGATTTTTGAGGTTAGAAGTCACTTCATCATTGTGTGAAACCACTGGAACGAGAAACTCGCTATCAGAAAGCAAACAGGCCATTAAAGCTGTTATCAGAACCCTCCCACGTAATAGAGGTTAGTATTTGCATTTGGGCTCTACTTATGGCCCCATACAAGTGTAATCAGAAGTCAGAGTGGTATTGTATATTCTAGGGTTCTCTGCTGCGGCTACCACTCTGCTACTACTTTGCTCCGCCGCGGATAGTGCTTGTTACCACTCTGCTCCTGCTCCTCTGCGACTACCACTCTGCTACTACTTTGCTCTGCTGCGGCTAGTCCTGCTACTACTCTGCTACCGATTATTGGAGTTCCACTAATGTGATTGTTCCACTGTTTCGTTGCTATACGATTGTCTTTCCACTGTTCCACTACTGTGATTGTTCCTGCTCAACTGTGGTTGTCGCGCTGTATATCTGTTGTTCAGCATTGCTTCGCTATTCATCCAGCTGTACCTGTACTTTGATTGATTGTGTCATACCCACTGTGCACCTGTATTCACCAAGGCACCGATGAACTACAACCACAATAATTGGTGAACTGGAATGCTTGAGAATATCTACGTAGATCAGATAAGTTTAAAATAAGACTGCCCCTAAGGCGTAAGTATCCATAACTGTAAGCTATCATCGTGACGTCACAGGCATAGCCCTCACTGGAGGTTTCATATCGATATATTCAAACAATACCATACTCTCAATCACAGCATTCACTTGAATTCATCTTGGTGGTTGATATTTACATTAATTTCATTTTCTGTTGTATGGTGAGCTGAACTGTGCACATACAGGGTGTGTAACGATCAATATATTTTATTAGTAAGGGACATGACTATTTCTTTTATTCTGGTCCAAGTTATCTAAGCGTAAGGGAAGACAAAACCTCTACATAGTTATATATTCTTATTATACCATTTACAGGTATCTATTTTTCAATATTTTAGTAATATTAGTGCAGTGGGTTGTCCCATTCCATCAGGGTGGTTTCGGATTTTTCACTAGCGATAAATCCGTGGCGCTCCGGAAAATTAACCCCATATTTCAATCTTATCGAAATCAATTTTTATTGTCGAATCCACGCCTACTGAGCTGCTGGGTATGTTAGAGGCGTGACACATCATTGCACATTCACTGCTCTCCTTTCCTAAATTTCGCCCCTAACAAGGTAAGACCTCGTTAATCCTTGGCTCGCACAAGTTTCGACTTCTGAGGGCTGCCGTTCGTAAGGGGACAACAGCTGGTTAACGAAAAAAACAATTTTATACTCATACCAATCCCATGAATATATTGAGATAATGGGAGGCATACTACTGAAAATTGTAATGATTATAGATAAGTAGACCTTTTGCATTTATGCAATCTATAGATCTACAGTAAGTCGAATTGATGACTTCCTCAACCAGCTCAATAGTATACTAGATAAAGAGAATGATAAACATTATTACAGCCTTTTTGTGGGTGATATAAATATCGATATCTTGAGAAAAACTGAAGACATGATGAGTGACTATGAGTTTGAGTAAAAACATATAACCTCTCACTATATCAACAACAATCACAAACCAACACATAACTCTATTACAAGTTGTATTTTGTAATGAATAAAACAAAAAACGATTCAATAAATAAAACTCACTGGTTGAGCGCCCGCCTGGTGACCGAGAGGTCCCAGGTTCGGTTCCCAGCCGGTGCGGGCTTTTTTCATTTTCAAATGTGGAAGTCTGAATGATTGAGGCTCGTGTCGGCTGGGAATAATCCTCCGCGATTCACTGTTGCGTTGATAATTGACATAGCTGGTCGTAAGGTGGCGTACGAAGTTAGTAACAAGGCCTATCCAGAACATATGGCTACTGGCCAAAACAACAAAGAAAAAAGAATTGAAAATATTTTGAGAAAGTAGACGAACAATCATTATAAAAAGCAATTAGTAGCATTAATTGGAAACATGATATTTACCCAATGCATAATCTCCAATCAACATCAGACAAATTCAATAACTTTATAAACACATAAGTAAAAAAATCAACAAAACACTTCAGAATAAAAAATAGTGAACGTAAAAGAAAAAGTGGATAAAAAAACTAAATTTTTCTTATGGAAACAAAATCCAAATAATGGAAAGGTTTTGACTATTTATCGTAAAAAAAGCAAGGAAAGTAAAGATTGCCAAAGACAATTTGCTTCTATATCAAAACAGGAAGGATAATCAAAAATATTGAAATCAAGAAAATTGAGATCTCCACAGATCCAAATCATGCTGCCGATATAATCAATAACTTATTCTCGAATGTGGGGAAAAATTTGGCAAAGAAAATGTGACAAAAAAATCACTTTTTCTGACACCAACGAATACTACTGAGGTTGAAAATACAATAATTAATTCAAGAAACAAAAGACCTCCGAGCTTGAAGAAATCAAAGCTGAAACTCTGAAGATAAATAAAAAATTCGTATGTGAACCTTAAACGGATATCATAAATAAATCCTTCGAATTAGGTATATTTCCTTCTATTATGATAAAATCACTCATAACCCCCATTTTCAAAAATGGCGATACTGAAAATTATTCAAATTATAGGGCTATTTCACTTTAATCATCAATTAGCAAAATCTTCAAAGAATAGTAAAAACAAGACTATATTTATCAAAGAATAATCTACTTAGACATCTCAGTATGGTGTTAGACAAAAAAATCTACCAATGATGCAATCGATTCCTGGACAAAAACCATCTACGAATCTCTAGATTCGAGCACTTCTTCTATCGGTAATTGTTTAGACCTGAAAAAGGCCTTCGATACTGTCGATCACTCCATACTTTTGATACACTAAAAGAAATGGGTGTAAGAGGTTTAGCACACAACCTATTCGGAAGCTACCTATCAAGTGTAATTCAAGAAGTTAAATTCAAAAATCATGAGTGTAAATATGGTGTACCCCAAGGAACAGAATAGGGGCCGGTGTATTTACTGGATTTTTTTATTATTCATAATATTTATTGGATATTACTTTTTGAATAAAAAACCGTCATTATGAAGATATGGCACATTTAAGTAATGTGTGGGGGCGAAAAATATATTGTTCCCCTGATACCAAGTGGGCTTAATCCGGGCCTATTTTTTCCTGTCGAATTGAGACAAAATTTAACTTGGACAATTTTTCTTGGTATGTGTTTGGAGGTAGGAGGGAGATGGTTGTATAGTTTGATCGCATTATACATCTATTACATCATATGTATTAGTTGAAGATCAACATTAGCAGAAAAAAATACAAAACCACGGCTTCAAAGTTGTACCTACCAAATGACAGTCCTGATTAATTGTGAAACAAAATATTTGATTATCTCTTTCAATCCTTCGTTTCTGTAAAAGCTTTTCTCAAAATATCATAGACCTCTGTATCTCAGCATTTCCATGGAAGCCAGCATTAATTCCATTCAAAGTGAAGTTTGAACGAGAAGTCGAAAAGGAGAAATACGATATCAAATTCAAGCCGCCTTCATCCTAATAATTTGCAAGTGCTCGGCAGAAATAGTCAATAGCTTTTGCAGCTCGGCGTATCAAAGTTGTTCTTCTGCGGTTTCTCAAAGTGTTTCTGCAATTCCTTTATCTCTCAATGAAGTCCTCACTTACCTACTTCCGAAGTGCTGCATTATAAACTTGATACTTTTTATACCCGACTGCATAACGTTAATGGACTCGTTATATAAAGTCGCTCGCTGGGAGTTCTTTCTTTCAAAATTATGAGCACAGATAGAAGAATATGCATGGAAATAAAATATTACCGGGCTGGTAAATTAATATTTTTACGCTAAACTGAATTTGGAAACGAGGAACGAGGCTCTGGAATTGATAATGTCCTCTCGCGAAATAAATTTTCCCGAGACGGAACGCTTGTTTGAAGAATACCTGTTTGAACGAGTAATGATTCGAATGTGCGATTCAGTCGTGTACTATTTTTATTCTTGAAAGGAAATATGGAAAAGGGGCCAAAGGAACGACAATGGCGTAAATATGGGCAGCGACTCTAGTGCTGTTCAATTGATTGATGGTTTTATTTTATCGTGGATAAAACTTCCAGATCCATCAGCTATTCACATAGCCTGAAAAAGGTTGTGGAACTGTAGTTGAAAGAAACCATAATAGATGTAGATGAATGAAGTGAATATGTTGCCTGATGGATTCGATGGATTTATTAGGAATATTATAGTTATAGTTCTAAAAAGGCGAAACCAAAGCTCAAGAAGCTCGGAAATGCATTCACTACACGAAAAAAATGGCTGATTGTCCTACAAAAGTATAACATACTAGGTAAGATTATGAAATTCCTTTATTCTGTAAATGATGTCGTTGAAACAGAAATTCAGTGGGTTACCCATACAAAAATCTAGTCATACTAGAAATCGTCATCCAAAGGCATGTTTCCAACAAATAAATTCAAAAATGCATTGTTTAAGCTTGATATGACCTGTCCTACTTGATATTTTAACAAGACGAGGCACCTCCACATTATGCACAGCCTGTTAGGGCGTTTTTGGATAGAACATTTCCTGGAAGTTGCATTGGAAGAAGATGCTCTATAGAGTGGCCGGCCAGATCTCTAGATTTAACCCCATTGGACTTTTCTCTATGGGTTCACTTAAAATTCAAATTATATGCAACCGAACCAGAATCTCTGGAAGATTTACGAAGTAGAATTATTGAAGAATGCCGTTGAATAACGTACAGAACATGTACTATTGTATGGAAATGGGTGAAAGACAGTTTGTGAAATCAAATTTGATTACAGAATGCTGGAATTCTCTCTCTTGAAATTGAAGAAATATTCTGCAACACCTCTGCCCCCATGCATTTTAAATGTATTTACATTCTCTCTCTTAATAGAATAATAGAATAATATTCTCACACTGGTTAGCAATAATAACGTTAGCCTTGACGCAGTTGATTGTCATCATAGTGGCAAAATTTGAGTAAGTGTCAAAATTATTGCTGTCACGTTTCCTATCTTTGATCGTGGAAAAAGTATAGTCTGCTACTCGGTTATAATGAAAATTCGTGATGCTCGTGGTTCCTCACGCTCGCCTTCGGCTCGCGCTCGGAACTTTCCACTCGCATCGAATTTTCATTGTAACCTTGTTACAGAATATACTATTCAGTGTCAATCCCCGAAAATATCGATGCAGTTCATGACATGATTTTAACAGACCGTCGAATTGGGCTAAAACGGATATCTGAAGTATTGAATATTTAATACGAACGCGTCCATCATATAGTTCACGTCAATTTGGACATGAGAAAAATTGCTGCAAAATGGATCCCCAAATGTTTGAATGTTGACCAAAAGCGTGCAAGGGTTGTAGCATCGCGTTCGATCTGTGCTCGATTTGAAAACGATGTAGACTTCTTAAACCGAATTGTTACTATGGATGAGACTTGGGTACATTTCTTCGATCCAGAAACAAAGCAACAATCGATGGAATGGCGACACTCCGATTCTCCAAGATCTAAGAAGTTTCGTGTCCAAAAATCAGCTGGAAAAGTTCTTGCTTCAGTTTTTTAGGATTGCCATGGAGTAATCATGATTGATTTTTTGGATAAGGGTAGAACAATAACTGGAGATTACTATTCGACATTACCGACCACTCTACGGAAAAAAATTAAAGAGAAAAGACGCGGAAAGCTATCCAAAGGTGTTTTGTTTTTGCAGGACAACGTCTCTGCACACAAATCTCATGTTGCCATGCAAAATATTCGTGATTTAGGGTTTGAATTACTAGAACACCCTTCTTATTCACCAGATTTGGCTCAGTCCGACTATCATCTCTTTCCTCAACTAAAAAATGTTTAAAAGGTTGTAAATTTTCTTCCAACGAGGAGGTAATAAAAGCTGTGGAGGTCTGGTTGCAGAGCAAGAAGAAACATTATTTCTGAAAGGTCTAGAGACGTTGCAGGTTCGCTGTAATAAATGTATCCAATTAAGAGGAGAATATGTTGAGTAATAAAATATTTTGACATCGAAATTTTGTTTGGTTCTATAGTAGGCTAATAAATTTTCAATATAGCCTCGTACAAGTCGCTACTCTGAAAACCAAACAGGACTACAACGTATGCAGTTTCAATGAGAACAAGTCGACAATAGAAAAGTTATGATTCGTTATGATGGTGCATCCAGAACTAAATTATTCTCCTTGTAGTGACAACTTGTAAAATGTGAATTGATCATTAAATGTGGTTTTTGAATCGAAATTAGCATGGGAATGTTGATAAAGTTTCTGCGAATGACGATAGACAAGAAACTATGAACTTATATGAATGTTGTGTTAAGGCTCATTGAAAGTAGATCACCACAGGGTAAAGTCTACATTGCTCTAAAGCTTTCCAAAAATCAATAAAATACAGTTTTGCTGAGATGAAGGATTAATCCTTCGAAACACGTCCTTGATGTGAGTCTTCTGACTACGTGGTATCTACAATTGAGATTAATTTTGGTGGAGTTAGACTGAAAGTTTTTTCACCTACCACTGTACGTAATGGATCGTCTCCGTTGGATAATAATCATCTCGTGTTTGTGACATACAAGAAGGGCTTCACAAATTGTGAATTATTGAAACAAGTGGCGCCTCGTACACATCATAAAAATAAAAACGAATAAAAAGTTTAAAGCCAGGGCATTCTCCCAAGTGTCTGCCTTATGAGTCCTACCCTTGTTATAATTTGGAGGAAGAAAATATGAAATTGTGAATTCCCGAGCCCTCTCATCCCTTGAGCCCTTCTCTCTTGTACGTGCCTCTTGACATCCATTGTTAGAAAGCGTGTAGTGAGTGCATACCGGATCTCTGCCCTCAGCGCCGATATAATGATGGATTTAACCTTAAAAGTAGTAGGATTCTTATACATGAGAGGATAGGAGATGGAGACGGAACTAAAAAGACAAGTAATTAAGGAATGGTAATAGGAAATGTCGTCTTCTTACGCGCGTTCCGTTTTCTTCGATGAGAGGAGCCCGACAGGGACATTTTGGAGGAAAATTAGTCGGTTGAAGAAAGTAATTATATCGTCTGAAAACGTGAACATATTATGCTTTCTCAATTTTCAATTCCAATTTACAATATAAATTTGCCGTTATCGAAATGAATACGAGTAATAGTGAAATAAAAGCTACACAGTAAAAACAATTTTGTTGAGACAATTAGTTCCTTTGTGTTACCAGTTTATTGTCGAACAAACAAAATTGCTTGCACCTTCAGCAAAAACAAGATTGAATATACGAGGATGTATTGATATCTAGTTAGCCTAGACCAGTTCCCTGCGTAAACAAAATATTGCGTTACGATAGCAACGAACAATAACTTATCAGAAGTGTCAGTGTAAAGTTTGACGTCAAAAAAGTAAACCAGAGTTTCGTAATAAATTAAAAGAAAAAATATGTCCACCGAAATTGTGAAAATCGAAAAATTGGAGTATCGAGCCATCATCAAGTAACTGTATTTAAACGAAGTAAGCAGATTTACGAAGATATGCTAATACCCTTGGTGATCAATGTCCTTCGTATGCGACCGTGAAAAATTGGACCGCAAGCTTCAAAAGAGGTAAATTTTCCATTGAAGATGATGACCGATCGGGAAGGCCAGTTTCTGTGTCAGTCCCCGAAAATATCGATGCAGTTCATGACATGATTTCAACAGACCGTCGAATTGGGCTAAAACGGTATCTGAAGCCTGAATATTTCATACGAACGCGTTCATCATATAGTTCACGTCAATTTGGACATGAGAAAAATTGCTGCAAAATGGATCCCCAAAATGTTTCAATGTTTGAATGTTGACCAAAAGCGTGCAAGGGTAGTAGCATCGCGTTCGATCTGTGCTCGATTTGAAAACGATGTAGACTTCTTAAACCGAATTGTTGTACTATAGATGAGACTTGGGTACATTTCTACGATCCAGAAACAAAGCAACAATCGATGGAATGGCGACACTCCGGTTCTCCAAGACCTAAGAAGTTTCGTGTCCAAAAATCTGCTGGAAAAGTTCTTGCTTCAGTTTTTTGGGATTGCCATGGAGTAATCATGATTGATTTTTTGGATAAGGGTAGAACAATAACTGGAGATTACTGTTCGACATAATAAAAACAAAATAATTTGTTTCGGTATATTTTGAATTCGTACCAAAATCTGTTTGATCTGAATGTTATGGTTTCATGTAAACAAGGCTTACAGTTCCACTAAACAATAGTGAACGATTAACATGACTGAAAATAATTTGATTGAAAACACTACTACGCCGGAACAGATGATTAGAGAAATACCTACACGCAGAAAAAAACATAGTGCAATCAACAAAATATCAATCAACACGAATAAATAAAAGTGGCAGTATCCCACAAATAAATATTAATTCGAATGAAACATATATTGTCATTGATTTGCTTATCTGCATTTCTTTTAGATTGAATTCAATTTGCATCCAATTGATTTTTGATGTTATATTCATAGAAAATCTCGTTTTTTTCTTTTAAACATGAGATGTTTCAGTCGATCCATATGATTGGATATTTCAGTATTTTGATTGAGTTTAAATTATTTTATACTATACTCAAGTATATTCACAATTTTGTTTATATGAAAAGGCAGGTATGTACAAACTTGACCAAACTTCATAATTCGCATTATTTTGTTACATCTTTCGTGATATAACTAATATACTTTGATACTTCTAAGTTCCACAATAGCTGCTTTTAAAATGTTTTCCTTTCATCGAGAGTTTAAAAAAAATCCATGGTGAACGATCAAATTGAAATCAAGGTAAGGAGAGTAATGTTGACATCATATCATAATTATGATCGATCGAAACATCTAATTTTTTCACAAGAGGAAAACTAAGTTTTTCTATGAACAAAACATATAATCGGAATCAAATTGCATTCAATCTAAAAGGATTGCAGAAATGCAAATCAATTATAATTTGTATTTCCTTGGAATTATAATTTTTTTGTGCATGTATGTTGGATGAAATTTTTGATAAAGAAGAAGTTCAAACTCTCATCTAAGACTAATTTGCACCAGTGTGCCAGATTTGCACTCTTTACAACATTGGTATGGCCTTTGTTATGACTACCACATCTTGAATGATGGTGGTGTATGTTCCACCGAAGGGGTAAGTTGGAGTAATTTGGTGAGATATAATCTCAGATATGTCGATTTTCATGACCTCCATTATGTTGGAGAGGCCTAGGTTATTGCTTCTCCATTGGCCCAGACACTTTAGTCTGGAGACTTCTATCCCCGTCTCCAGAGGAGGGAGTTTCAGTATCAACTCCAGTCTAATCGTAGATATGCTGGTCATAGCACCAGTGAACCTTTGTATACTAGCCAGCCTTCCTCTGTTTGTCACTTGTTCAACCTTTGGCCATCACAGCACAGTGAATCCGAGCATGGCCACTTTTTGTAAACTAGCCAGTTTTGGATTCATCACACCAACCACTATCAATAACTCTTCTCAGAGATTTCCACTGCCCACTATTACGAATTTCAAAGCGATATTCAAAAAATATCTCTTATCGCATCAGAATTTGGTTTCAACATAATTCGTTATGGGACTCATACATTTTTCATATTTTAATTTCTATTTGGTTTCTTACGGAACATATAATAGGTAGTGTATCGGTGATTATCGAAATAGCAATTCCTTTGAATTTGAGTATCAAATTATGAGCGCTTGCGCGAGTGTGGTTGCCTAAAGCAACATAATTTGATTCGAAACCGAGAAGGAATTAACGATAATCGCCGATAACACGAGTTGTATTTGTTAAGATTATTTCATGAATAAAATCGAAACCATTTTTATTTATTTACTATTCAATTTAACTAGGAACATTAATCCCGCATTTAGTTCTGAAATTATGAAACTAACAAAACACTTACTTGATATTTCAAACATCCCTCTATTTTAGTTACCAATGACAGAGCGCGTCATTCGTAGTTTCGTCATTGCATGTCTAGTCTACTGCTTCTCGCTCGAGGTTATGTTTTGATAACATTTTGATTTGATAAATCAACAAGTATGCAAAATTTGTCGAAAATTGTAAAGTTGATATGAATTAATAGTGAGTGCAAATTTAGTTTTGGTCAAAGTTTGGTGTTGTGTCTTTATAGCAGCTTACTAGTGGTAAGTTTGTGTTTTGATAATAACCAATCAGGAATCGAACTACAAAATCGAAAACACATCATATACATATCCAGTAGCCAATCAAGAGCCGAACTACAAAATCGAAAACATGATGTTTTCATTTATCAACACAAAAATTTCAACCAATCATAACACGCTATTTTAGCATAAGTGAAATAATCTTCAAAATCAATAACACCCCTCTAAATCAAGTGTGTTTCCTGGTTCATATCCCTGTATTTTCACTTCTGGTGCTGAAGCTAAATAATTGCCGGAATGAACTTCCATCCTCACAACACCCTTCTTAGCATCTCGTTGGTATAAGATTTCATTTCTTTAATTTAGATTGCATTTCAGAGCTCCCCAAGTGATATTTTCACTTCCTTTAATACGATCGTTATAGAAAAGGGGTTGATTTTATTTACCTGTCGAGGGTAAGTAATGAGCACTTCAAATCGTAATGCGGAACGTGTGACTGTGCAGGTCATAGCTGGGGAACAGCGTATTTACTGATAGGAAAAGGGATTTTGTATGGAAATTAATGGGGTTAGGTTGTCTTTTTTAAGTGAATAGTTGGGAAATATCTCATTCCGGAATTATTCGATCTTATTTCCCATTCACTGAGAAGAGAGATATTTCCAACTGCGCCTACATGAGTTTTGGCCAAGTTAATTGGGAAATCAGTATAGTTTGTTTTTGTCATGCTGAGAGTAGAATCCCCTCTTTATGTTGTCACTGATAAAAAGGAGTTTTGGCATCAATGCAAATTGTAATCCGCCACATTCAGTTGAAAATTTTACCAAAAGGGTAAACCTATTAGTACAATGAAAACAAAAACTCTACATAATTGGTTTTTGATCTTCACTCACGTGCATAAAAAATGGCCACCTTGAAATGTTAACAAATTTTGATTATGAATAACTTTTTTAGGTTCTGTCCGATTTTGATAGTTTCTTAACCAAACGGAAGAAAATTTACCCTAGAATAATTTTCATCAAATATGTTTCCTAATAAGGTCTGAATTATACATATTATACGAGGGAAAACAAAGTTTTGTTTCTGTCATCTAAGTTTAAGACACCCTGTGGTGAAATGCAGCTTTTGGATGACACTCAAAACCATCCTGTATGCAAGATTGGTTCATTCCCTATACACTGCCACTCCATTCATTTTGATATCACGATTCGTTTCAAATTTATGAATTATTGAATAAGACAGTGCACTTTCTCTGCGTGATCTTTATTCTTCAGTATGGAGAAATTAACAACTAAACGATAACATAAGCAGCGAACGGTTGAAAATACCAGACCAATTTTTCAATATCGGATGGTGCATCCTCTAGCTTGGACAATAGCTTCCATTCTCCGAGGCATTCCACGAATTAGCGTTCGAATGTTCTCCTCTGGATATTCCCAGACATGCTCAATAGGACTTGCTGGCCAATTTGATTTCTCTATCCCAACTTCAATTAGGTATTCTATAACACACCTGACGGAATGTGGTCTTGCATTATCTTGCATAATGGCACAACGTAGTCAACTAAAATATCATTAATTTCTTTTTGTGCTGTCAATGCTCCATATTCAACAACAACCAGCTCAGTATGACCTTCCGTTCCTCTGAATTTGTGGTCGATACTCAGTATAGTAGAACGGCTGACACTTAATCTTCTAGCAACATATTGATAATTTCGTTACTCTTTTAAAAGAGTTATGGCTTTAGCACAGTTTTCTCCACTCAAAACCATTGATAGAACGATTATTAGTTTTTTCAAACTGACGTTATAACAATAACACAACTGTCAGATGCTAAAAAAAGTGGAACAATTGTTTTCATGCCAATCGTTATCCAATATGCGAACACACCTTATGTTCGCATCCTGGTATTCGATGTAATACATAGGTTCTTGTTGCTTAATCGATGAAATTCAATCAGTTATTGAAATAATTAAAAAGCAATGTTGCCGCTGTATTTTTTTACAATAATTGAAGAGCCTATTGACTAAGATAACTTATACTAGATTGAAAAAAAAATAACATGTAATACTACAGTACTGATTTCTAAGCATTTGAAAGGTTTTTTTAAGAACTGCCTAAATCTATCCAAATCCTTTGAAAAATGTCTTCGCACTGTTGCAAAATTAATAGGAGTATCACATGAATAGGTTCGGAAAGTTTTGAAATCGAACAAGTTATTTCATTACAAAATGCATATTCTTCAAAAACTATAGCTGACGATGATCCTGACAGACGAATTCAGTTTTGTGAAACGATGATTTTGTAGATAAACACACAATTTTTTAAACGGACATGTCAACATTGTCAACAAACAAAACTGCCGTTATTGGGATAATGAAAATCTGCAAATTGTGCGAGCGAATCATACTCAAAAAATAAATGTTTGGGATGGAATTCTAGGAGATAAATTTGTTGGACATGAGTTTCTCAATCAAAACCCCATGGGTGAATTTTTTGTGGATTTGCTTGAAAACACAATATAACCTTTGATCGTTCAAGCATTGGAAGATCAAATAGATAACGAGCCACAATTAGACGAACATTGTTTTCACCTTCAATTGGATAGTGCATCACCCCCTGATGCCCTGCAAACCAGACAGTGGATTGATCAACACAACAGAAAAATGGATTGGCCTCAGAGGAGTAATCTAGTGGCCTCCGCGATCACCGGATTCAACGCCGCTGGATTTATTATTATGGGGCCATATCAAATCAGTCGTTTATAAGATGAAACAACCAAATCTTCAGGATTTACAGCAACGAATTACCGACGTTTGTCATTCCATCACTCGTGAGACATTTGTGAAAAGTGATACAAGATGATCCCCTTTGTATGGATAATTATAAGCAAATAACTGTACCCAGTGTAATGAGTAAAATAATTGAAAGGGCTATGTATAATGTATAACAGGTTGATATCTTACCTTGACAAATATAAGATTATCAAGGACTCACAAAACGGTTTTTACCCTGGTAGATCGACTAGATCTAGACTAGATCGACCTATTTGTAAGTTTGTCGAGTATATTTACAAATATCTCGATCAAAGAAAACTCGTGGGTGCTCTATTCTTCGACCTCACAAAAGCTTTCGATTGCCTAAACCTAAATCACACCGAAACTATATTATACTCGTTGGGAATTCGTGGAAATGCATTTGAATGGTTGATGTCATATCTGAACCATAGGAAAATCATTGTGAAGCTCAGTGGGGTCCGATCTGAAATGAACAATGTTGACTTAGGCGTCTCACAAGGTTCTATACTAGGTCCACTAATATTTCTGATGTTTATCAATGACCTTCCTGACTGTATAGAAACTGACTGCTTGGTTTTATATACCGATGATGTGTCTGTAGCATTCCATGGTGAAAATCAACGCGAACTTGATAACTAATTTAATGTACTATATAGCAGATTCAGTGACTGGTGCTACACTAATCGATTAATAGTCAATCATACGAAAACCATCGTTATGCAATATTCCATCAATAACAATAATCATATACCTACAGACATCAATATCCATAATACAAGAATGAACATTTCGCATAACACCAAATTCTTAGGAACGTTTCTAGATTCAAATCTATCATTTAAAAGCTACATACAACATATCAGTAAAAAAGTTAATAGTGGATTTTATACCATCCTACAGATGAAAAACATTTTTGATAAACATCAACTAATCAACATAAATTATGCACTAATATATTCCCATTTAACAAATAATTTAACGGCCTGGGGAAATGCAGTCTCATCTCAAAGACTGCTTATATCACAAAAAAGGATAATACGATTAATATTTGGATTGAAACGTACTGAATCATGCAAGTCATATTTCATCGAAAACAATCTTCTCACTGTGCCTTGTATAAACATCATGAGATCTATATTACTAATAAAAAGGAAACTTTCTAATTTATTGACAAATAGCGATAACCACAACTATAATACAAGACACGGCAATCTTTTACAGATACCAAGCCATAAAACAAGATTTTTTGAAAACGCTCCTTCCTATGCAGGAATACAGCTTTACAATAAATTACCAGAAGAAATTGTTAGTGAAAAGAATTATAACATTTTCAAAAATAAATTAAGAAAACTCCTAGTAATAATGACAATGATATCGGTATATATTTGTTGATGAATTTCTTTCCTGTTTAATATTTGTCTTAACTTCTACTTGTGATATTTTTTAACCATTTTATATATTTTTTGTTCATGTATTCAAATATCCGCTATTTTATGAACGATTTTACAATGACCAAATGAAATTATTTTATTTGTATATTCACTATTTATTTTATTTAGATATTTTTTTAACGTAATTTTTAATATTATTTTATATATATATATATATATATATATATATATATATATATATATATATATATATATATATATATACAATGCTGACTGTTTTATACTAACTCTTCCAATATCATGTAACAATGATCTTACTGGAATTAAAGAATTATTATTATTATTATTTTTATTGAATTTCGACTCTTTTTCTGTTTAGAAAAAATTCTGAACATTTCTGAACATTTCTCTTATTATTCATTTTGAATATGCTATTACTCTTCAGTAAATTAAAATATTCCATTACAAAATATTTCTTTGGACGCAGTGTAAAAGGTCCTTCAATTTGAGGTATCACATTATAGGGGTAGCAATTAAAAATTTTGGAATTGGGGAAGCTACCACGCTTAGAAGAAAATTTAGAAAACTGCTTCCCCCAATTCTGCCAAATTATTTTTTTTGTTTTGTTACAAAGAATTCGATCTTCAGAGACATAGCCAATCCAAAGTTTTGAAATTGACAGTCTGTATATGAGGTCTGTTTAGCTTATGGTGACCCATATTCAGTTTTCAAACTTAGCATACCTATAAATGGGAGGATTGTTATGGAACATTTATCTCGAATCAGGAATTAGTGGTGGTGTACCACAAGGATCTGTACTAGGTCCAGTTCTATTCTTGTTATAGATATGACTCGCATCAATATAAGTGGTGCATTTACGCTCTTTGCTGATGATGGCTTTTGTGGAATCACCGAAACGTAGATTGCTTGAATAGATCCGTAACCGAGGATCTGTTAAGAATTAAAGAATGGTGCGACTGTAACCTGCTGTCACTGAATGTTTCGAAAACTAATCTGATGACGTTCAAATATTCTGTAGATAACCTGGTACTAGGCGCACACACACTATCGGAAGTAAATCTGACTGTAAGTTTCTGCATATAGATACGAAATTAAAATGTATTGCCATGTAATGAGCCTGAGGAAAAAATTAGCATCAGGATGCTACGCTGTCAAAGTTGTTGCTATTGAGTTGGGTATCATTATCGCTAAAATAGTATATTTCTCTTTAATAGAATCGCATTTGCGGTATGGAGTTGCTTTTTGGGAAGTCTGTAATCAAAGCTTATTTAAATCTGTATTCGTTCTACAAAAAAGAGCTCTGAAATATATGTGTAAGGTCTGGATGCATTTCTTCCTCCTTTTTTCCATAAAGCAAACACAACTCACATGTGACTCTAACTCGATTGGCCGTAGAAATGTTGGAAAGCACACACACCCCTTGTAAAAAATACCCCCCGCAGCCTATGACGACAGCGAAACCTCTGAACTCATGTGGACTTAATGAAGTTGACTTCCAATCCTTGTTTCCAAGGCAACTCGGTTCCCTGCAGGTTAAAACCTTATTGGATATGTTCGTCGTTTTATTTTCTTTTTCGACTTTTCCAACATTTACGTTTCTCATCTGGAACTTCCATTTTCCAATGCGCGCCTTTCTCGGATATTGTAGTAGGATTACTGTTGTGCTACTTTGTTCCCTATTCGATTATCTGCCAGTACGGGTGGATAGATGACATTTCCAAAGGAAAAGCAAGTGAGCATTCTTGTATACTGTTTCTATTCTGATTATCCTACGCAATTGATCTTTATTCAAAAACCGGCGATTCACATTTCAAATTCACCTCTTTGTTAGTATGAGATGATAATGAGGATCAAATGAGAACTCGAACCAATTAGCCCTCAAACATGGAGTGCCGCAAGGCTCTGTACTGGGACCCTTGTTATTTTTACTTTACGTGAATGATTTCACATATATCGATATTTGGAGACGACACCACCATCCTCTAGCATGGAAAGGATAACAAAATACTAGAAGATAAACGAAGACTTGAAAAAAGTCAAAAAAATGGTATGATGCCAACCTATTATCTTTGAACTTCACTAAGACAGGTATAATCAACTTCAAATGTGTTACCAATAACGTAGTTCTAGAAAATGATGGTCTCATTAACAAACGAAGGAATAAATTCTTGGGGTTGAATATTGACTCCAAACTAAAATTTGACGATCATATATTTGCTTTAACCAAAAGGGTCTGGCTGTTATGCAGTGCGAGTTACATGTAACGAATTAGGGTTAACTGCTGCCAGGAATGTTTACTTTGCACTCATCGAGTCTCATTTGCGTTATGGTATTTGTTTCTGGGACACGTGTGCGAATTATTTGTTCGTTTTTATACTTCAAAAGAGAGCTTTGACACATATGTGTAAAGCCAGCATGAGAGACTCATGTAGACCATTGTTTTCATTCCATGGAATATTGCCACTGGCTTGCATTTTCATTTTGGAAACCGTTTGCCAAGCCCGAAGAAAATCTTGTTATAATCTCAACGAATTCTATTAATTAAATTTATTGATAAAAAAAAATTGAGTACATATTGATAAGTGTGTGATCATATATGTCAACAATCTCTGGATCGTTATCGTTTTTAGTTTTACCACTCATTACCAGATATTTCGAGTGCCATTTTCAAAAAAAAATTAAATGTTTTTACATAATATGTATAAATATATATTTAGTATTTTTATTTTTATTTCAGTTATAAGACCATGCTTTTGCAGGATTTTCCGTTAGTCTGAGTTAGACTATGAATGTATTATTACTTTACTTTTATTTGTTTTACTTTCATTTTTTATTATTGTGACTGTGATACCTAGTATTCACAAAATTTTAATTTATCTGTGAATGTATATTATACACAATTAGTTTTACTTGTTTACTGAGTTTTTAATTGTTTTTGTGTTTTTGTATACGAGGATGTATTGATATCTAGTTAGCTTAGACCAGTTCCCTGCATAAACAAAATATTGCGTTACCATAGCAACGAACACTAACTTATTAGAAGTGCCAGTGTACAGTTTGACGTCAAAAAAGTAAACCAGAGTTACGAAATAAATTAAAAGAAAAAATATGTCCAACGAAATTGTGAAAATCGAAAAATTGGAGTATCGAGCCATCATCCAGTACCTGTATTTAAAAGGGTTAAGAGGTAAGCAGATTTACGAAGATATGCTTGATTCCCTTGGTGATCAATGTCCTTCCTATGTGACCCTGAAAAATTGGACTGCATTGAAGATGACCGATCGGGAAGGCCAGTTTCTGTGTCAGTCCCTGAAAATATCGACGCAGTTCATGACATGATTTTAACAGACCGTCGAATTGGGCTAAAACGGATATCTGAAGCACTGAATATTTCATACGAACGCGTTCATCATATAGTTCACGTCAATTTGGACATGAGAAAAATTGCTGCAAAATGGATCCCCAAATGTTTGAATGTTGACCAAAAGCGTGCAAGGGTAGTAGCATCGCGTTCGATCAGTGCTCGATTTGAAAACGATGTAGACTTCTCAAACCGAATTGTTACTATGGATGAGACTTGGGTACATTTCTACGATCCAGAAACAAAGCAACAATCGATGGAATGGCGACACTCCGGTTCTCCAATACCTAAGAAGTTTCGTGTTCAAAAATCTGCTGGAAAAGTTCTTGCTTCAGTTTTTTGGGATTGCCATGGAGTAATCATCATCATGTTGAAGCCTTCTTTTCTTTCCCTTTCTCGTAAAAAGGGGCATATAGGCTCTAAGCCTTCTCTTCCTCCTCATGTTTAAATTATATTAAAAACAAGTATGGTAAATTTGGGACACATACACCTTTTTACACTTTTTTACTCTTTCTACATATAATCTAACCAAACAATGTTTTCTTCTCCATGTAAGTTATACCTACTATATTGTACTAGATTGCCTTTAGTGATGATTTCTTCCTTTATTGTAGAATTTAAATTAGCTGAAGATCGAAACATGTATTACCTACTCTAAATAGTACCGCTCAACTGACAGATTGTCGCTGTTCCACCTGAGGCATAACTTTTAAGGTTGAGATTAAAATTGTGGAGATGACTTTGTGTTTTTCTACATCGTAACTCCTTTATTTTGTTATCGTGTTGCAATTGTTTAAATAAGTAAGTACCAGATATTTTTGTATTCTACGGGGAGATTTCATTATTTTTGCAGAAGGCAATGTGAAATTAGCCTTTTCTTTAAATTTTTCTAATTGCCTAATTGAAAACCAGTCTACAAAATGTTCCCATCGAAAAATCTTTTGACATAGTTTCACATCTTATATTTTCCATATGTGCTGAAAGGTACACTATATATTTACTATACACCATTCTGTTGAAAATACTTATCTAGCTCTTGTTAATTGCGAAATCTGTAAATAACTTCACTGGGCTATCGAACTTCACCATCATTCGTTGCACCATCGACGCCGACGTAGCGTCGGCACTCCCAACTCCACTCGGTTTATTTTTACGCGAGATTCTCTTCAAATTCAGCGTTGGAAATGTGATTTGGTTTTATAAAATCCTGCACTTCGAATTAATGGTCGATCAATTTAATCGAAAATCTAATAATTTTGCGAATCCCAGAAATGTATAAATTTGTACGGAAGTCGAAAATATTTTATATCCTTCGAGAAAATTGATTTTCGCAATTTGATTTAATATGCTCGGCGCAGGGTGGGAGGAGGGTGGGAAATTGATTAAAACTAGTTGTTTTTAATCTTTTTTCTTTGTTTCTTTTGTTCGAAATTGGATATGAATTCATACAAAATGCATTAAACTTGTAGAAAAATATTTTTGTTTTTCCTGTTGTATGCTTTGAGGTCAAAATGAAGGCACTGGGTTGGGTAATGTCACAGTGGTATTTTTGGTACTACCAAAGTTGTATTTTTGGTACTACCAAAGTTGTCTGGCCAAAGAAAGCCTGCAGAAAAACTCTCAGTGACTCCTTCTCCATTTCGTGTAATAGTCCAGTAAATAATTAAACATATTCAATAATAACGTTAACTAAGTATCGACAGATTTATATGATAGTCACAGCTTCAGCTCGAAACAATGATATAAAATACTCAGTTCATGACTGAACTAATCGAGATACAGGCGGCTCCAATACATTCTTACATACCTACCTACCCTCAATGCTCCAAAATCGACAGGCCCATACCAACATGTTTGAAGACTCCGCGAAGCTGGAAATTGCAAGAGGAACCCCACAGGAAGGGATACTATCCCCATACTGTGGGATATGGTAGCAGACGAACTTCTGGAATCTTTAAACAGTCAGGGATACTACTCCCAAGGTTATGCGGATGACATAGTAGTCTTCGTACAGGGAAAGTGTGCCTAAATAACCTCTGAGCTTATGCAAAATGCACTAAGGACCGTAGAGGAATGGTGCAAAAGAGAAGGACTGAGGGCAAAAAACTACACTCATTCCGTTCACACGCAAAAGGATTCAGGGGGACTTGAAGTCACCCAAATTATTTGGCACAATACTGCAAGTTGCTGATCATGTCAAATATTTAGGGCTGTTCTTGGAAAAGAAACTAACCTGGAACATGCATCTACAACGTGTAGTCAATAAAAGCAAAGCATCGGTCATGATGTGCCGAAGAGCGTTTGGAAAAACATGGGGACTGAAACCGAAAGTCATGCACTGGCTTTACACCGCGATCATAAAACCCAGAATTACATATTGTTCACTTTTGTGATGGCCCAAGATGAAACAGTGACAGTCGAAAACCAACCTTGGTAAAATACAGAGGCTCGCCTGTCTGTGTATCGCGAGTGGTATGAATAGCACTCCAACCGCTGCTATGGAAATTATCCTAAACCTCCCACCTTTAGACATCACAGTCGTGGGGGAGGCGAGGATGAGTGCATACAGACTTAAACAAACAGGTAATTGGATAACCCAACCACAAACTGGGCACACCAAAATCATCCATGAAGTAAACATTACCGAACAGGAAATAATATCAGACTACATGCTACCACAATACTCGTACGAAAAACCATTCAAAACGCAGCTCAAGTGGAACGAATGGGACTCGGGAGTAGAATCACTATCATCTGGAAACATTATCTGGTACACAGATGGTTCAAAAACAGATGAAAAAACAGGAGCAGATTATACGGGGTGATGCCAAAAAGGAACGTAATAGTCCCACTTGGTAACAACACCACAGTATTCCAAGCAGAGACACATGCCATAAGGACATTCATACAGATGAATCTAGACCGTGGGTATGGAAGAAAACACATCTACATTCTAAAAAAAAAAAAAATTCAACTTCATCATCCTTTCTTAGCTATTTTATATTATGATAATTGTTCTAAGGTTTATTTTGTACTGACATTTTCCTAATTTTTTTATATATTTTCTTATATTTTTCATAATCTTATATTTATACATTTTTTTTTTATTGACGATGGAAATTTTCTATAAGTTTTTATTCTAATTACCTATGTGCCAATTATGATGTATTTTTATTTATTATTCAATTTGTACTGGTATTTTTATATTTTTACTTGTTTGTAGTTGACCATTACGGTGAAAATATCGTACCAATTCTATTTTATTTACTTTTGCGCATATTATGTTGTTTTTAATTCATTATTTATTTTGTACCTGTTTGTTGTGCATGTATGGTATGTATGCGTATATGTATGTGTATGTATGTGTATGTATGTATATATATATATATATAGAAAGGGTAGTCAACTAAAATATTAGCTAAAGAGACACATATGACTAAGAGAACTTTTTTTGGAAATGGCCTTCATATCTCAAGACAAAAAATGTATGAATAAAAGAACTGATATAAATCATTTGAGTGAGATTTATTCCTTCTTATTGTCGTTAGACCACACTATCCCTATGAATAATAATATCTCCATAACTACTCAATTGGAAATGTAATTTTTTCCTAACTTACAAAACAACAGTCGTAAATTTCAATTTTCAACAGTTGGTACAAGATTACAGTTGGTTGACTTGAAAATTACAGATTTCTTTTCTATTGACAACTGATTTGTGTCCCTTGGATACAATCAACAAGTCTTTTGTTTTTCGACTGAAATTTCAAAATTTTCTGTTATTTATATTCGTAAAGTCTTTTTTCCATATTATTTACAATTTTGAGCTGTAATGTCACTATCCAAAGAACTAAGAACATGTCAACTAACCTCACTATAGTTGTAAGTAAAATTTTAATAACATCAAAATGTATAATTGACATAATAATTCTTTGTAGTTCCCTGAAGATGTAAATAAAATTTACGAAAGCTTGGAATAAACTCTATAAAAGAGTACACTTTTGACTTTTCTGCAATCCCCAATATTAACTGGTTATATATATATATATATATATATATATATACTAGAATATATATAAACTAGAAGTTCGGGTTGAACCGCGTCTGGAATTTGTTGAAATTCGACGTTTCGGCTCCGATTTTGGAGCCATTTTCAAGAATAAGAAGGATAGGTACAGTGAGGAAACGTGATTCTACACTGAGGTCTCAGTCTGCCTACTCCTCAGGTATTATCGCGTTAGGATTTTGTGAATTGACGTCGGGGTCTCAATCTGCCTACTCCCCAAGTCTCGTCACTGGCTCTCTCTAAGGTCTCAATCTGCCTACTCCTTCAAGAGAACTGAGGATTTGCGGGTTGTGGACCTATATTTATACTAGGTTTAATGACCGTGTGGGCGGGGCTGGCGCGTGATGAGCTTTGTGCAAATCCTCAGTTCTCTCGAAGGAGTAGGCAGATTGAGACCTTAGAGAGCCAGTGACGAGACTTGGGGAGTAGGCAGATTGAGACCCCGACGTCAAGTCACAAAATCCTAACGCGATAATACCTGAGGAGTAGACAGACTGAGACCTCAGTGTAGAATCACGTTTCCTCACTGTACCTATCCTTCTTATTCTTGAAAATGGCTCCAAAATCGGAGCCGAAACGTCGAATTTCAACAAATTCCAGACGCGGTTCAACCCGAACTTCTAGTTTTCAAATATCTGACCGCGGAAACCTATCCGAACACATATATATATATATATATATATATATATATATATATATATATATATAGTATTTATATGTAGAAACACAATAATTATTGTTAGGTATTTTCTTTTATGTGATTTTGTCAATAAGAATTATGTTCTTCAGACAATAAAGTATATTTAATTTGATTTGATATCTGACAGCCAGAGCGCTATAAAATCTCTGAACTCAATACAGATAAAGTCTAAGCAAGTCTGGGAATGTCCTCAGAGCCTCAATGAACTGTCGAAACGCAACAAGGTTACACTTGTGTGGGTGCCCGGACATAGGGGAATTGAAGGCAATGAAAAAGCAGACCAACTTGCAAATAAAGCATCTGAATCACCATTCACAGATCCGGAACCAGCGTTGGAATTAGCAAAACCCGATGCGGAAACCTAATCAATGAGTGGAAGAAATCAAAACACCCAACGTATTGGGACCAAATCAAAGGGCATCGATACAGCACAGCAATGGTGAGGCACCTGAGCCAAACACTGACGGCTGACCCACTCAATCTTAACAGATCTAGGACACGAACGATCACCGGCTTACTAACCGGACACTGCGGCCTTAGAAAACACCTACACACCATGGGAATAAATAGAGAAACCGTGGACTGTAGACTCTGTGGTGACGAGGAGGAAACAGCCTCTCACATCATATTCGAATGCGACGCGCTGCTCAACAAGCTCAACAGAATATTCGTACTGATCAACCTAGAAACAGGCATGAATCCGAAACACCTTGTAAGTAGACTACTGAACCTGGTGAAAAACACAGGCCTATTCAACTAGGAACCATACAATAGACCCCAGCTGGTCTCAGTCTCAGGGAAACCTCAAGGTAAACCCGGTATCTCGCTCGTCAGCCTTTAACCAACCAACCAACCAACCTACCCTGGCACTGATTGGAGAAGCTCAGAGACAAGAACTTCGGAACACCTGTCAAAATCAAGCAGGATCTGTACTGCTTGAATACACGAAACACTGTGATAGTATTTGCCTTAATTGCACAAGTGCCTGCCAAACATAATGTACCGCAAGTTATAATTTCCCAGGGCAGTTGTTTTTGTTTCAGATACTTTCCCATCTTGTAGTATTATTGTGGAGAATGGTATTTCCACGTCGTGAAATTATTCATCAGATAATCATAGGATGCGAGATACGCCAAGAAAATGAGGGAAACCTCTTCAAAATCACTTTTCTGTATGCGCGCTGCCGCTGAAAAGTCCTCATCGCACTCGAATAGAAAGCACTCTTTCCTCCCATTCCGAACGAGTTCTGTGTTCGTTCAGCTTGCCAGCAGCAATTTCTCGTTTGTCATATTTCTGGCAAGAGCCTCTCATATTGCATACGTTTTATTACACTTGTTCCTTCTGTGGCGCATTCTGATATGTATCCTTGACAACCAACTCGGATACTTGAGGACTATGCCGAACATCTTTTTTATTTTTTGCGAAGTTTATTACGGTAGCAATTGGAAGTGAAGGATACACTCGAGAATATTTTCACGTAGATATGAATAAGTTCTTTTTTAAGGGTGATACAGAGAAATCGAGGAAGACTATATTGTTGAAGTTCTTCCTCAGTGTAACGCGAACCAGGGTGTTGTCCAAAACTCTGAAGAATGATCCCAGCGAGCACAAACATCTCTGGGAGGTTTTGAGATGTTTCAAAAATGTATGCACGCCGATGTTTCTTTGAGAGGTAATATGTACTTCCCAAAGATGAGGTCCCTAAAGGATATTCAATGTTCTGTTTTTGTTCTTTTGTGGCGTTTTTTTAAAGCCTATAGGAATGTATCGGAGATGTGCACAAAATGTTATCTTGTGGATGTTTTCATTTGGCATAACATAGTTCACCCTTGAGACGTTCACCGAGAATACATCTAGCAGTCGCGCAATCTCAAATGTGATCACGTGATCTCAGTGATGTTAGAGTTGACGAAGAGTATGGTGTCTAAATTTAACTCAATTGACCCCATTTTGTTTCTCGTAAAAGTAGTCTTTTTTAGAGTGAAGCGAAGCGTATGGTCAAGACAAAATATTATATTTAGTAATCAAGTTGATAACGAACTGCAAATTAAGGAATGAATTGTGTCGATATTCAGAAAATATATAACCTCAAAAACATTTACCGGTTCTGACTTGTAAAATCATCATCCTAATCAATATGTACCTTATCTATGTAAAGTGAGTATCCACAGTTTGTTTAAATTTAGTTGAATCAGACATTAACCAGAGTTAGTGATATTTACTTTTTTTTTTAATTCATTTTGTATAAACAGAAAATATTTGTATGTGTGTTCTTTGTTCCAATTAAAATAAGTTTACCGATGATTTTTTTTAAATCGCCCCAGAGTCCTCTGCATGTTTTGACTAATGTTAATTTGTACAATCAATGAGAAAAAAAAACGAAATAAAAGTGATGTCCCTGGAACATCTCTAAAAACGTTTTATATACAGTGATATAATGTAGGCGAAAAGCTTTGAAAATGTTATGTTGTGTCCTTAAAAAGGCTTTGAAAAAAACGTGAAAGAAATGCCTCTTGTGATGTCCTAGGAACATCTTAAAAATAGCCGCGTGCGGCGGACATTTGCACCTATATACACGTTCTATTCATGTATGAACAGAACATCGCAGTGGATGTCTCAAGAACTCTTACTTTTAACATCTCTGAGATGTTTCTGTGCTCGCTGGGATAATGAATGTACATGAGCAGGAACGCCCAGCAACGTATCAGAACTTTCGTTAGTTGCAAGATAACTTGCCTAGGAATATGATGCAAAATCGGAACCACAGCATACGAAAATGTAGTAGGATTAGAACTTTCTGAAAATGGAAAATAAAAGAAAATGTAGAAATTAAATAAAAATATGTAAATTTTTAATATTTTTATTGAAACTAAACTGTTATTCAGTCTTTTGAAAAATTCTCCTGATTCTATTATACATAAAATGTCAATGCTCTAGAAATGTTAGGTCAAAATCCAACTTCTACATACCAACAAGTAAAATACATAAATCAAACTAACACTATTCACATAACTCACAACAGTAATAATAGTATAATTCCGGCACACGATGTAACACGTCCACATACAACTACTAACTCAAATGCTGGAATTGGATTGAGGCCAGTTTTGCGAAAACGTTGATGATCAGTGCAACGGTTACTACCGATTGATCCCGAACTGGTTGCATAACAACAAGTAGGTGAACAGTTTCATTACCGTAGGAACACCAAGCTCTACTGCAAATAAACTGTTGTATTATGCCTGTAACACGAGTCTCTGTTGTTATGATATACTTTTCAGAAACACAAAGTAGATAAAATGAATATACACATTTCCAGCGTTAGTAAAATGTTGACCTGACATCATACAAAGTGAATTATCTAATGTTCGAAGCACTTGCTGTATGTAAGTAAACAATATTATAGCTACAAGTTCATGCGTTCAGAATACTCATTTTTTTAGAGACAAAACTTAATTTTTTTTTTTTAATATAGGTATTAATTTCCTTACCACAATCGAAAAAACGTCAGGAAAACGTTTTACTTGGACCATTTTTTTCCATGGCAGTTTGACTCCTTGTAAAAAATATTAAAAATGACTAGTGTAATTCCCTATTGATTGGAAGTTTTTTCCTCAAAACTTGTCAGATATGGGATGATCAGGATGAGTTTCAAGTAGTTTTGAATGGTCAAAAGCTAAAGGCCTTTGATAGTTGACGTTGTCATAGTCATTGTCGATAAAGATGACTCAAGCCCAAATTGGAAACTGGGAAAGATAGAATGACAATTTCCTGGACCAGATGACAGTGAGGGTTGTCTACAAGCGACCTGTTACCAAACTGTCAAAAATAGACCTACGTGAAGAATATGAATCTTCTACGCGGCGGGGAGGAATGTAACGTCGCTAAATTTCAAAACGATGTCATATTAAAAAATACAGAGATCCTGTCAAGACAAACAGTCGACCTTTTTTACTCAAAAAAACTTAAAACTCAACGGCCCTAAAATCTACAACATCTGAAAGAGTTTCGTGCAATGATTATTATTATAAAGTGCATTCAAACTACCAAATATCAATGCTAATTTTCCTTTCCATGGCCCGATAACTTCACCAACCAAAAACCCAATTCCGAACCGGGAATAAATTCGATCTCGAACCAATGATATCAATGCGCGCTCCCTAATATCTGCCATTTTTGTGGATTTCATCGAATTTCACACTTCCCGGAAGTTTCCCTGGTACACAAGTTATTTATTATTCTTGGCGACGTCGGAGGCCGCTATTGGAGAAGTAAAATATTCAAGATGGCTTCTTATCCGATAAAATTCTTCACATTCGTTCTCGGTGCCCATACGCACACATATAGGGCGCGCATATGACAAGGACCGGAAGTAAATAAACTTAAGAAACTCCACCCTCCTACATACGAGAACGCGTGCAGCCGACCACGAGCTAATGTGCACGTAATTCAGGAAATTCTTCGGTGCTCCTTGAGAGGTGGAACGGAGCTGTAAGGGTTTACTATGAAGGCCAGTCCAAAGTAGAGTTAAAGGAGGATTGATATTGAGTTGTTAAAATTTGTATCACTAGTCTTCAGGGAAAATGGTCACGTATAGGTACTATCATGAACGAAATAAGAGTATTTGTAAATGAAAATTACCGATGTAGTAAGTTGTTTCAACTCCAGATTTATAAATAATATGAAAATAATTGTAACAAGGAAATATTCAGATGACACTTATATGAACATCAATACGGCATTGCTCTCTCTAGACTGGCTATTAAATTCAATTGACGTGAATATCATCTTGAATGCCTTTCAGCCCTATAATGTAACACTTCCGTTATGTTTAGCGGTCAGACGTTATCCCAATTTAATGGCAAACTGCCATAAATATGATGATATTATAGAAGAAAAGCAATTTGAATTTTCATTGGCTTTTTCAGATAAAGCTAACCTATTTGTACTGTGCATTTACAGATCACCTAGCTCGGATGGTATAATATTTATTGAAAAATTGGAAACACTTTTGTATAAACTGCCAAATAAGTCAATGGTTATCTTGGCGGAGGACCTCAATATCAACTATGACGATAAGTATCCACTCATGACTCAACAATTACAAATTCACTTAAAATTTAGAATTTCACCATGCATAAAAATCGGCCAACAAGGATTTCACAATACTCAGAAAGCACAATCCATCATATATGTACCAACTTATCTGAAGAGAATATAGACTGCAAGGTTATCCCAGCAAATATTTCTGATCATGAGGCTGTTCTTTGCATGGCTAAGGTCTTGATTAATAACAAAGAAAGTAAATTCAGAGCTGGAAGGTTATTCAGTAAAACAAACTTTTATAATTTTTTTAACATGTCTAAGTTAGGATTGGAGTAAATTAATTAGCTCAGAAAACCAGTTTTGTTCTTTTTATAACATACTCTCTAATTGTTCTGATGTTTCCTTTCCTATTCAGAAAATAAAAAATGAAATGAAAAACAAGAAGTCTTGGCTGCCTAAGGGAATTAGAATGTCTGCTATAAATCTCAGAAGACTACATTATATCAGAAAATATTCTAAGGATGTTGCCATCCATGACTGGTGAAAAAATGGCAAAAAATTTAAGTAACAAAATGGAAACAAAACTTGTTAGACATAAAAATAATCCAAATTCAATTTTTTTAACTGAGACGAACGAAGCAGAAGTGATAGAGATTATACTGAATCTGAAAAATAACAAATCACCGGGTATTGACAACATAAAATCTGAAATTCTGAAAGATATCAAGGAAGAAATTGCACCTCCGTTAGTTTATTTAATAAATAAGTCCATGAATGATGGAAAATTTCCAGACATCTTGAAAATTGCTGAAATAAAACCTCTCTTCAAAAATGGTGATAAACTCGATGTTACGAACTATCGGCCTATTTCATTGATATCGAGCATGGGAAAAGTTTTCGAAAAAACCTTACAGAAGAGGTTGGTTTCATTTCTCGAAAGTTATAATATTTTATCGAGTAGACAATATGGTTTTCGTAAGAATAATTCAACGTCTGATGCAATTGCCAGATTGACAGGGTTGATAAATAATGCAATTGACAAAAAAAATCCTTCTATTTGTGTTTTCATAGATCTGGCAAAAGCATTCGATACCGTTGACCATTCAAAACTACTGTCAGTGCTCTCAAATATTGGCATTCGAGGAGTTGCTCATAAATTACTTGAGAGTTACTTATGTAACAGGAAACAATGCGTCCATATCAATGGAACTATGAGCAGTTATCGAATGATAAAATATGGAGTGCCTCAAGGTACTGTTTTGGGGCCAATTCTTTTCAATTTGTATATCAATGATCTTTTCGAACAAGATACGTGTGGGGAAGTTGTGAGTTTCGCGGACGACACTGCCGTTTTTTACGAAGGAACTGACTGGACCACTCTCAAAAATAACATTGAAGTTGATTTTCAAAATATAATCAATTTTTTCAACGATAGACTACTTACAATCAATTATAAAAAAACTCATTTTTTGCCGTTTACATCCTACTCTACAAATTTACCAGAATATAAAGAACTGGAAATACCATATGATGACGGAACACTTTTGAAAATAGAGTCTGTCGATAAGCTCAAATACTTGGGTATATATATAGATTCTCATTTGAAATGGGAAGATCAAGTTAATTATGTGATTAAAAAGTTGCGATTCATGGTCTACAAATTCAAAAACATATCTAACATCATTAATATAAAATATCTGAAAATATTGTACCATGCTTTGGTCGAAAGTCATCTTTCCTATGGAGTCATTGCATGGGGAGGAGCCTCAAAAACACTTATCAATAACCTCCAAAAAATTCAAAAGTGCATTCTTAAAATGATGTATAAAAAACCGCGAGAATATCCATCCTGTAGCCTATATCAAGAAACAATGATAATGAATGTAAGTCAGATATTTGTTTTTGCGATCCTCTTGAGGCAGTTTAGACATAAATCGTCGTTGGTACCTATTCAGCACCCTTACAACACAAGACATAAAAGTAACGCTGTGATACCAAGAACTGAAAAAACGATAGGACAAAAATGTTACACTTTCTTGGGACCAAAACTTTTCAATGAGCTACCGCCCGAACTCAAAACGATCAACTCATACGAAATGTTCAAGAAAAAGGTCAGAACTTGGCTATTCGGTATTCCGTTGGAAACACTAGAAAGCTACAAGCAGAGTATGTTATAGACTTGCATGAGGTGTTGCTTATGCCTGTAGATGTTATTATTCCAATGCGACTTTATTGCCAAAATATTTCCTCAATCTGATATAAAATTTAATATTTTAGAATTGTGTTGTCTAAAGCTTTTATATAAAATTTTAACAATACCAATAATTTCATTTTTAATTGTTCAATCCTTTAGTTTGAATTTTGATTGTTTAGTCCTTTTAATCTTAATAATTTTTATATTTATTTAATTTTCTATTTTAACAAAATTAGAAAATATTTGTATTTCAATGGTGTTTTTATTCAATATTTTATTTTATTTTTAAGATTCATCTGTCTTGTTATTTAATTGTTCAGATATATGTGTATATGTGTATGTATGTGTGTGTATGTGTGTATATGTGTATATGTGTGTATATATGTATATATATGTATATATATATATATGTATGTGTATGTATATATGTATATATTTACATTTTAACAGAATTGGGAACATCTGTATTTAACTGTCGTTCACTTTTAATGTTAAGATTTCATGCCACGCGCGGATTCATTTCCTTGTGGTTTTTCTGTGTTTATTCATTAACGTATTATTGTTCTTAAATAATTATATTTTAACCCAGACTGTGATGATGATGTATGATGATGATGATGAATAAACATATATTATTATTATATTATATTATTATTATTATTATTATTATTATTATATTATTATTATATTATGACTATTATAACAAATATAGAAAAATATATAGAAACATTGTTAAAATTGCCAAAAGTAATTACTTCTACAATAGAATGATACCACAAAAGAAACTTGGCCTGTTGTAAATGAGTTTCGTGGACAAAATAACATCAAATTAAATATTACACCTGACCCTAATGCACTCAAAGAATTTTACTGCTCCATTTCCGAAAAACTATAATGGAAAATATAGAAACTGCAACAGATCCCTTGCGTTACTTGAAAGAAACCTCAATAGCCGACACATTTATCTTCCTCGAAACAAATCAGCATGAACTTATGGATACAATCAAATATATCAAAAACAAAACATCCAGCGTTATTGACAATATCTCAATAAAAATATTTGAAAATTTACCGATTTTCGTATAGAATTGTTGGTCCACCTCATCAATAATTCTTTTGCCGAGGGAATTTATCCTTTCTTTCTCAAAACTAGAATTGTGATTCCTCTTTATAAGGGTGGCGACACAAATGAACCAACAAATTTTAGACCTATCTCACTTATTCCATCGCTTGGAAAATTGATAGAAAAACTTGTCAAAACCAGGTTGATGGAATTTTTTACTCTGAAAAAAATTTTGAATGCCCATCAATTTGGATTTCAAACCAGAAAAAGTACAGGAGATGCTATCTTTCACTTTCTGAAAGATCTATACTCTAGTTTGAACTTAAAGGAAGTAAGTGCTGCAGTATTTTGCGATTTGGTTAAAACCTTTGACTGTGTCAATCATGAAATACTGTTGCGTAAGCTTCATCTCTACGGCTTCAGAGGAAGAAGCTCAAATTGGTTTGAGTCATATCCAAGTGGAAGGACCCAAATTGTGTAAACTGACAATCTCTCTGATATTGGGGTTATTAAGCATGGTGTACCGCAGGGTTTTGTTCTTGGACCTCTCCTATTCCTGTTGTACTTTAATGACCTTCTGAAGTTAAAGATAGAAGGTGTGTTCACTGTTTTTGCAGATGACAAAACAATATTGTGGCATGATAAGAATTCAAATAATCTTTACAATAAAATGATTCGAGATATATTGATTGTAAGAGAATGTTGTAACTCGAATGTAATCAAAACAAACCTATTGTCATTCCATTGCAAAATACTGGACATCCCTCTAGGGAATAATATAATTTCATCCACCACCTCCAATACATTTTTAGGTATTTATATAGACAGTGAACTCAACTTCCAAAATCATGTTATCATGCTCAGTAAAAGGATATCCTCGGGATGCTATGCGAGTGGTATCGAATGAACTGGGTATGCCAACTGAAAAAATAGTTTACCATGCCCTATTTGAATGACACGCTAGGTATGGCATAGCGTTTTGATGAAATTGCAGTATGCAATATTTCAAGATGATTTTCATTCTCCAAAAGCAAAGTTGGGCCAGAATAGTTATTGACTCATCCCCCACCAGAATTACTCAAACATCCTCGATAAAATCTTATATTACTTAGGATACATAGGGATATATCAAATATTTCAGATCACTGCTTCACTACCTGCAAATTAGGAGGAAATCAATTCCAAGAGACAAAAAAAATTGCTACCCTGAGAAATTTGAAAGGTATAGATAAAACCTTTTTGCAGCACAATCTCTATTGAATTCCAGAAACCCCGTTCGATAACAGATATCGCTGAATTGATGATCGAACTCTCTTTTTCGAAAGAGAATTATGGTAACTTCTATACTTTTATACTTTTTTAAACTACTAACAAGTTATTAAAGCCAGCATTTCGTATAGGAGATTAATTTGCCACAAAAGAAGTTCAAAGTTTCATAACAGAAATCTTCAATATCCAAATCGGATGACAATTTTTTTTTTGTATACATTTAATGAATACTATGGAAAATCTGCCTTCTGCGATTGTTGCTACTATTTTTCAGTAATATTTTTCGAAAATAAGAATTAATACGAAACGATCCTTATTTGCTTGGAACATAAAAGAATAATCTGAGATTGGAATTCAATTTTGTTATAAAAGTTCCAATATCTCGAAAACCAAGTCTTTTACTGAGGCCAAGTTGTGTTTTTCTGATAGTTTATGAACTTGTTATCACCAGCTACACTATGATCCATAGTTTACCGGACACCCTGTATATGCCAAAAGTAAATACATCAGTAACATTCAACAAATTGTCATCCGGAATGAAAATAACTCAATTCAATCATATGTTCAAAAAACCACAAAAATGTGGATACTCAACTCACCAAAGATGTACAGTTCAGAAATATATTGATTTGAAAAAATATTAATTAAAAAAAACGCTAACCAACTCAATCATTGTATCTCTGAAAAATTCAATGTAGACGTTCACATTAAATGTATCCATTTTTCACAATTATTCTCTTTCTTCATAAACTTTTTCACATCCTGGTTTTCAGTATTTAGAAGACAGTCTTACAGGCAAGTGTTAAGCTTAAGTAATTTTGTCATAATTGCTGTTATTGGGATTGGTGTGTAGATTATAAAAGTTGTCAAATTCGAAATTTCACCTATTTTATTGTTCATTATATCTCGATCATCAGACACAGGTACTATGCCCAAAAAAAACGAAAATTGCGAAAGTATCTGCCATCTATAAAAATGGTAAAAAAACAGATTTAAACAACTATCGACCCATTTCTATACTTCCAATTATTTCAAAAATTCTAGAAAAATTGATCAATTTTAGACTTTTCGATATTCTTGAAAAAAATAACTACTATATAGTGGACGATATGGTTTCCGCAGATCCAAAGACACTGAGGAAGCAGTGATGGAAATTGCTTCGAATATTCAAATTCAACTTGATAAAGATCAGAAATGTACCATTTTGTCTTTGGATATGTGCAAGGCATTTGACACAGTTGATCACGACATATTACTTAAAAATTTATATAGTATTATTGTTAGAGGGAGTCTACATAAATGGTTTCAAAACTATCTATGTGATAAAAAACAATATGTTTACTTACGAAACAATCGAAGTTCTTTGAAAGATATAAATTGTGGAGTACCACAAGATTTTATTCTTGGCCCGGTTTTATTTTTAATAAATATTGACTCATTATCAAAATTGACTCTCAATGGAGTACATTCGTTGTTTGCAGATTGCAACGATTCTTTATTTTTCCAATAATCATAATGAAATAACAAATAAAATAAAAAGTGATATTGGTAATATTTTAATTTGGTTACAAAAACATAAATTGACACTAAAATTTAACAAATCTTCATTCATGAATATTTTAAAAAAGGTGGTGGACATTCCAACTCTTCCAATTAATTTAAATGATAAAACTATATAAATTATCAGCAAACAATTACATTTTTGGGCTTGTATATAGATGAAAGACTATCATGGAATAACCATATTGATAAAATCAGAAATAAAATAGCACCGCTGATCGAAATTCTTTTTAAAATAAGAAACTACATCTTGTTGAAATTTCTTAAAAATATCTATTTCGCTCTGATTGATTCACATCTTCAATACCTGGTCTCTATATGGGGTACTGCAAGTAATTGCTTTTTAAATTGTTTGAGGAAACTTCAAAATAAAACAATCAAAGTATCTATAAATTGAACTATATGGAATCAACGATTAATTTATACAAACCAAATGGTTTGCTAGATCTGAACTGAAAATTTGTTGTTTCATCCACTCAGTTAGAAAAAAGTGAAAACCTCAAATATAGTTTTTACTGAAGTGAATACTATTCACATTCCTAATACCAGACAAACAAAATTGTTAGCTGCTAGTAATTTTAGAACAAATTTTGGAAAAATGTCTGTTTTCCATAATGGAATAGTCAATTACAATTCGATACCTGATGAAATAAAATCTTATAATTCGTTAAAGAAATTCAAAAACAAACTGAAAAAGGAAATTTGGAGATGATTTATTCAATGAATTTGACCACTAGAACTTTGAAATAGTTTCGATATACGTTGAAAACTGATAAAATTATGTATATTTCAATGTTTATTATTGTGTTTATATCCACCACATTGTATTTTGTATTTTGAGCAAATGTATTGTCAGATTATTATTATTTGTTTTTATATATTTATTGATCACATCTTTGTATGCTTATATATTCATGTTATTTTCAAGATTTTTTTATCCCTTCCATAAAGATGTAATATTTCTTGGGGAAATAATAGTTATTTATTGTATAAGTGTTTTAGATATCATTTTATTTGCGCAAGAAAGAATGTTTAAACGCGAGAGCGAAGCTCGAGCGTTTAAATTTCTTAAGCAAATAAAATGTATCTGAAACACGCATGCAATACAACGTTTTATTCACAATCACATTCATTTAGAATCAGAATCGCGGAAATTTTTCATCACGAAATGATTTGAAGTTTTGCTCTGACAGCGGCTGTCACCTCCTCAAAAATCATTGAAATAACCTACAAAAATATCGGGAGGTGTTGAATGGTTGCTATGTATTTTCGATTGTTTATCGACTCCATTTGAAAAAATTTGTGAAGTTGGTGAAAAATGCAAGAAGAAATATAAAATGTGATTGATATTCAAGATTGTATTTTTCATAATTCCACTAGTGGAATAAAGTAATTTCATTATTCCACTAGTGGATAAAGTGGTACTTTATACGGTTCATAAGTGTGGATAAAACTTCAATTATAAGGTGATTGTGGATAAAGTTGATTGATTGATTGGTCATTTTTACCAAAATTTGCTGTATGTTGTATTCATTATTACTGATAAAAATTAGTTATTATTACATTATTAATTCTAAATCCTTAGGAAATAACTTATAATCCCTATGCCTCCAAAGGAAATTGGGTCATTTCCAGCGTCCGTATCCCACTGCGAAATAACTTCTAGGAAATTTGGAAGGTTTTATGTTTCACAAGTTTCGAAAAGTTGTTAATCTTTTTAATGTATCGGCCCACTGTGCCCTTCCATAATTGAATGTTAATGGCTTAGGGTAACATCAGCATATGCAAATTCCGCCAAATATAAATCATATTCTGGAAGTAAGGAACAGCCATCTGCAAATATTTTCTCATGAGGGTCCTCGGCTTGTTCTACCAGAAATCCATCTAAAACTTCGTCGAAACTTTTAGCCGCTATATTCGAAGAATCAAAATTATTATGTAAATTTCTTCTTGTATGTAAATTCAAGAAACTTAAATGAAAGTTGAAGAGTTATATTCATTTATGTGACATGGGAAACGTAGCTCACAAAGGAATTACGGCAACTTGTGTGCGATTTGCATACATCAGTTTGGTAAAATGAGAATCGAACATCCGAAAAGGTCACCAGAAAAAAAATATATACCAGAAGGATTGGTTGTTTAATAGCAATATTCTGACTACCGACCGTGAGTTACTTACGTTCAAACTGTGTGAATAACCGTGACATAATCGATATCCAGAGTGTCCAAAGAAAGGTTTTCCTTTAGCATTACATTACGAGGATGTATTGATATCTAGTTAGCCTAGACTAGTTCCCTGCATAAACAAAATATTGCCTTACCATAGCAACGAACAATAACTTATTAGAAGTATCAGTGTAAAGTTTGACGTCAAAAAAGTAAACCAGAGTTACGCAAGAAAAAATATGTCCACCGAAATTGTGAAAATCGAAAAATTGGAGTATCGAGCCATCATCAAGTACCTGCATTTAAAAGGGTTAAGAGGTAAGCAGATTTACGAAGATATGCTTAATACCCTTGGTGATCAATGTCCTTCGTATGCGACCGTGAAAAATTGGACCGCGAGCTTCAAAAGAGGTAAATTTTCCATTGAAGATGATGAACGATCGGGAAGTTCAGTTTCTGTGTCAGTCCCCGAAAATATCGATGCAGTTCATGACATGATTTTAACAGACCGTCGAATTGGGCTAAAACGGATATCTGAAGCACTGAATACTTCATACGAACGCGTTCATCATATAGTTCACGTCAATTTGGACATGAGAAAAATTGCTGCAAAATGGATCCCCAAATGTTTGAATGTTGACCAAAAGCGTGCAAGGGTAGTAGCATCGCGTTCGATCTGTGCTCGATTTGAAAACGATGTAGACTATGTTGTATTGTTACTATGGATGAGACGTAGGTGCATTTCTACGATCCAGAAACAAAGCAACAATCGATGGAATGGCGACACTCCGGTTCTCCAAGACCTAAGAAGTTTCGTGTCCAAAAATCTGCTGGAAAAGTTCTTGCTTCAGTTTTTTGGGATTGCCATGGAGTAATCATGATTGATTTTTCGGATAAGGGTAGAACAATAACTGGAGATTACTATTCGACATTACTGACCACTCTACGGGAAAAAAATTGAAGAGAAAAGACGCGGAAAGCTATCCAAAGGTGTTTTGTTTTTGCAGGACAACGCCCCTGCACACAAGTCTCATGTTGCCATGCAAAAATTTCATGATTTAGGGTTGAATTACTAGAACACCCTCCTTATTCACCAGATTTGGCTCCGTCCGACTATCATCTCTTTCCTCAACTGAAAAAAAGTTTAAAAGGACGTAAATTTTCTTCCAACGAGGAGGTTATAAAAGCTGTGGAGGTATGCTTTGCAGAGAAAGAAGAAAAATTTTCTTTGAAAGGTCTAGAGACGTTGCAGGTTCGCTGTAATAAATGTATCCAATTAAGAGGAGAATATGTTGAGTAATAAAATATTTTGACATTGAAATTTTGTTTGCTTCTATAGTAGGCTAAGAAATTTTCGATATATCCTCGTATATACATAGATACAGCTTGGCAAATCTAGCTATGAATGTCGAGAAACGTAAGAGATGCGCGAATTAAGAATGTTGAAGTATTCGGATGATTAAGTGGGTAGTATAATTGTACATTCAGCAATAAAACAGCGATGCGACAGATACAATAGAACTGATAAGTACAGAAACTCATAGTTGTTTCGGACTGTACTGAGCTCTTCTGCTGCCGCGCATTAATAGGCGTGGCGATTTCACATTCGGAGCTAGATTTGTCAAGCTTTAGCTAAATAGATTTGAAGTTTTCAATTTAAAAAGTTGAAAAACGGCGAAATACAAATGTCTCTCAATACATGTAGAGAACCTACCTCCTAATAAAAGTAATTACAATATGTATAAATATACAGGGTGGCCCACGAAGTTTAGGACAGGGATTATTTCGGAACTCGAAAGTAGTGGAGGATTATAATTTCGGGGTTCTGAATTAAAGCAATTGGTCCAGCTTTTTTATATTATGTTACCCAATGAGTTTTTCGTTTTCGATCACGTGACATCAGATTCAAAATTATTAATGGAACACCCTGTATATGATGGCATTTTTATGTCCCTCCCGATGAAACAATTTCAACAAACCATCACACTTGCGGTCTCAAACGACCAATTCAAAAAATAGAGGTACTTCAATATCCCTTGTCCCACGACATCTGAAACGAGCAATTGCTAAATTATTTAGGTTTAGGGTCACCCTGTGTATTTGGGCAGTCCTATATTTAATGTGATGATCAAAACAAGGCAAAATTAATTTATTCATCCATATTTTATTGAAAATCGTCGTGGGACAGAGGATATTGAAGTACCTGTATTTTTTGAATTGATCGTTTTAGACCACAAGTGTGATAGTTCGTTGAAATTGTTTCATCGGGAGGAACATAAAAATGCCAAAATATACAGGGTGTCCCATTAAAGATTTTGAATCAGATGTCATGTGACCGAAAACAAAAGGCTCATTGGGTAACAGTATCAAAAAAATCCGCAACAATTGCTTCAATTCAGAACCCCAAAAATTACAATTCTCCACTACTTTCGAGTTCCGAGATATTCCCTATCTCCATGAATTCTTGTTATAAATATGGCTTGATGGCTAAGAAATTTGAGGTAGTGTTCTGGTTTTCTACATTAAAAGCCTTTATTGAGAAATTTGCAGCGGACTTGTACGAAGTGCACCGAATATGCACGAAGGGGTTAACGGTCATTATGGCAAGTACCTGTCAGAAAACAGCTACTTCCCTGGCTAAGACCACGACGGGTATTAAATTAAATCTAACAGGTACTTGTGCAACGTTCCTCAAAGCATCAGAGGACGCAAATTGCAAGTGCCCTCTGTGACCAACCAGTAGAATTATGTTTTGATTTGGACAGGGTGGTCACCTTCAGACTGGTTTCGAGATGGAAATATTCAGGCGTAGGTTATTAACTTCACACCTATATATGTCTTTTTGAAGGGTTATGCAATCATCCACATTGTGTATGGAATTCAGAATTTTCAGATCATCAGCAAAAAATAGTTTTATGGAATTTATTAGAGTACTTACAGCATTAATGAATAGTAAGAACATTAACATCCGTATGCATAGTCAATTCCAGCGACTCGCCAAGAGTTTCGCCGCTCGCTACACAAGAACTATAATGCACAGTCGAGCTCCAAAAAAGTGGTACATCGCCAGCGTTTCGCCAAAATGTTACTTATCGCGTAGTTGTGCATTATAATCCTTGTGTAGCAAACGGCGAAACTCTGGCGAGTCACTATGCATACGGCTGTAAGGGTCCCAAGTTCGATCCTTGAGGAACACCAAATGTAGAAATTATAGCATTCGACTTGTATCCGTTGCATTGAACAATTTGATTTCGGTTAAAATGGTACGATCCGAAAAAACCTAGCAATTTCCGACTCTAGCCAAAATCATCCAATTTAGACAGTAAAATGCAGTGATCAATTTTATCAAAGGCCAAAAATCCGTGTATATCACATCCACCTGTCCCTGTTTATCGAATTCTGAGTGAACAGAATGGGAGAACATTGCTAGATTTGTTGCGGTGAAGCGGTGGCTCATGAAACCTTGTCTTTGTCTTTGCAAAGTTGGAGATTATCGAAATTGTTCTATAATTTGTTATGGTAGAAACATTCCCGCTCTTCAAAATAGGGCAAATTCTGGCAAGTTTCCAAGTATCTGATAATAACGAAAAAGCTTTTTGCTTTCACTCCTGGTACCTAGCCGCCATTCAGATAATGAGTAGGTATAGTTTCATAATAAATGCGCAACACTTCAGGATGTGATAGCTCGTCCAAAAATATGAAAAAAAATTTATATTAACTTACCCTCTAAAATGCACCATTTTCGAGATACAGGGTGTTGAAATTTTAAAAAAATAATCGTTTTTTGCGAATATCTCTGGAACCGTTTATAGCAAAGAAAACAGATTTTATAGGCATTTTTTACTCATAATAACCTATGATTCGTGCGGATTTTTTATTTTTTCAAATTCATAATTGGGAAAAATTTTGAAGTGGTAGTGGGTGTTTTTCTCTCCAACTTCTACGCCACTGGAAAAAGTACAGTTTTGAGCCCCCCATATGAACCGCCAATATTTTCTACACAAAAAAGGTATTCTTGGTCATAAGCTCTAAAGTCAACCGTTTTCAAGAAAAATCAACTTTCATGTTGATTAAATAATGTTTTTTCCTCGAAAAATTGCTGCGTGCATTGAAGCTAACGGCGGACATTTCCAACAATTCAACTGAGTATGATTGTTATTGTTTTTTTTATTTTGCAATCAAGAAGTCAACGTTTGGTTTTGTTACTTGTTCTAACGTTTAAATAAATTTTCTATAATTGGGAAAAAAATTATTTAAAAAAATTTACCATGTTTTTCAACATGAAAGTTGATTTTCCTTAAAAACGGTCAACTTTAGAGCTTATGACCTAGAGTATCTTTTTTGTGTAGAAAACATTGGCGGTTCAAGAAAATAGCTCAAAATTATAATTTTTCCAGTGGCGTAGAAGTTGGAGAAAAAAACACCCACTACCCCTTCAAAATCTTCACCAATTATGAATTTTAAAAAATGAAAAATCTGCACAAAACATAGCTTATTATGAGTAGAAAATGCATTGAAACTCTGTTTTTTGTGCGATAAACGGTTCCAGAGATATTCGCAAAAAACTATAATTTTTTTTTAAATTTCAACACCCTGTATCTCTAAAATGTTGAATTTTAGAGGGTAAGTTAATAGAAACTTTTTTTCATATTTTTTAACGAGCTATCACATCCGGAAGTACTGCGCATTTATTATGAAACACCCTGTATATTTTCGGATAATGAGTATCGAACTTTTTTCGTGTACTTATATAATTCACACCCCTATTCTTCTCGAAAACTGCCATACTTGTTCAAATCAAAAAGAACCGAAGAAAGTCGAACGCAGCAAGAAGGCCGATTATCTGACTCGCCCTGAAAAAACTCTTGCCTCACTCCGCATCGCAACGAGACAAAAAGTAAAAAGCAACTCGAAAGTAAGTAATACCGAGAAGTCTTCGAATGTGCAGGCACTTCAAAGAGACAAAGGTCGCTAATCGCCGGCCACAAGTACGTCTCCGAATTTAATGATAGGACACGATGATTACGGGCTTTTATGTGAAAAGTCGGGTAGTACGCTTACGTGTCCCACAATAGAAAACTGCACAAAGGCTCGAAGATTGATCGGGCTCACGCTCACACCCTTTCCCGGTGTGTAACCCCTCGCCGGCACCGTGAGTGCCACGTTTCCTTGGCAACGTGGGTTTGTGGCCATTTGAGCCCTTTTTATCCCCGGCATTCATCTTCGACAATTGAATGAGTATTCGAGTAGATAATGATATTTGCATGCTGATGATCTCTTCTCAGGGCCTGCTGGATGTACCTGCTTCTCATACTCAAGATATTTCATTTCGATATTTGATTGTTCGAGGAGGCGCAAAAGGAACGAATACACCGAGTGTTTTTATCGATCGATCATTCGAAAAGAAGCTAACACTTTTCTTATTATTGTAAGTAAATTTCTCTAGTAGATAGGTAATAAACATTTAATTATAATGTTTCGAGTACCTACATTCCAAAAATGCTCTGTAATGAATTCTAATTTATAACTCTAGAGTCATCAACTTTTCGCAATCCCCTGCATTTTCACTCATCCCATGGCGGATACGTGCTCGAACCCCTTCGACCTTCTTATGAAAGTCAAAATGTCCTTGAAGACGTTTTGTCTGAGTCTGCCATAAATACCACATTCGCACAGGAAGTAGCAGTCCTCCTCCTCACCACATTCCGCTCATAGTGGGTCTGCCTCAACTCTGATGAGAGCCAGATGCCTCCTGAGGCCGCAGTGGCGGGTTAGAACTCCCACCAACAACAATGTGGGGGTGGGGGTGTTTCGGTCCACCAACCGCTAGCTCCACCTCGCCTATAATTCCGGGGGCCGAGAGTACCTGTCTTTCGACCTAACAACCAACCCCCAGAGAAGGCTCAGTGTGGATTTAGTTACGCCACATCTACGCACTCTCTCAATGCCGACGCTATGGAACAGCAGACTTGAGCTACCAGTTCGCTTTCACCACTGGTGGGGCCGTATACTTTAGCATACTACTGGCGCTGCAGTGTCAGTACCCGAGCAATTATTGGACGTTGCTCACCCGCCGAGATGGTCAGGGTAGCGATCTCAACCCAAAGACCGGCACCCCGGCCAACTCTACCGTTGCCCCCTTGAGGCCAACGCCTTATGGAAGGGGCACCAAGTTTCCTTGATGGGGCTTCCCCGACCCCCTAGGTACTCATGTTAGTCAGATTCCTCCGACAACGTGGAATGAGTAAACGTCCGCAGTCGTTTTCACACATACTGCGTACCCATGTCAGGGTGGAACCCTCCGGCCTACGTTTGATGGGTAACCGTCGAGGCAAGCCTCTACCATGTTAACGAACGAGGATCCGAGGCTTTCAACCAGACGTTTGCCTGTAATCACCTCGGGCGACCCTCGCGGAGTTTTTTGCAGCTTTGCTTCAGTATCTTGGACGTCCTTGCCCTTTCGGGTCCCTCTCCACTCATTCAGTGCCGTTGTTACATATCTCCTTGTTATGCCGAGTGCGGGTTCGGGCCCGAAGTAGGGTTGTCAGGGAACTTAGCGCATAGGCTCTTTTCTCTCCGTTTTCCAAGTATACTCCTGCTCCGGCTTGTCCTCCCTCCAGTTTGGACCCGTCTGTAAAACAGACCAGGCTTTTTGGGGAAAATGTCAACCTTTCCTCTTCTCACTCTCTCCTGTTTGAGATCTTTAGCGAGATCGTCCGTTTCCACCTAATTTTATCCTCTGTCTGTATCACTCTGATAGCGGATAGTGGGATTTCTTTCTCCGCTACCACAGCGATTTCGTTGTGTCCTGTGTACCCCTCTCCTCGCTAGCTACCCAACTTTTGAATAACTTGTTAGGCAAGATGGGCAACATACAGACTCTACCAAGTGGCCATTATTCTACCGCAGGCATGTGTCATAAGGAGCAGCAGCATTCTGGAGGGAATAATAGCTCACAACATTGTGGGAATGCCCTCAGACATCATGCCTAAAACTATCAACCTTCACAAGTCCTACACTGTGGTCTGTCCTGAAAGAGAAGACTGTGTGATGTGTATTGACACGGTATTCTCTCTTGTTGTTTTTTGATTGAAATAGCGGACTGTAATTAAGTATTTTATTGTGAAATTTACATCAGGCTTCACAGTTTCGTCCACTCAGCTTGACTGTCGCTGATGAACTCTCCTAACCGACTGGCGGACATCGCATGAATGCGTGATAGAATGATATGGGCCGGACTGAGTGCATGACACTTTACATGGTACTAAACAGACTGGGTCCAGAATGAAACTGATCTATGTAGGGCAAATGAACGTTGGTTCACCGATGGTTCCAAAACTTTGGAAAGTGTCGGAGCCGGAATATATAGGATGAACCCAGTAGTGAAACGCTCATTCAGTATGGGTAAACTAGCTACGATATTTCAGGCAGAGGTATATGCCTTTGAAATGTGTGCAAGGGAGCTGGAAAATCGACACCACACACGAAAAACACTGAAAGCGCTTGAATCCAACTGCTTTAAATCTAGAGCAGTATGGAACTGCGGAGGCACCTTAAAACGACTAGCACAACGCAACAACGTTACCCTAGTCTGGATACCAGGTTACACGGGCCTAGCAGGAAATGAAGTAGCGGACGCCCTAGCAAAAGGGGGGTCCGAAACAACGTTCACTGGACCAGAACCGGTAATCGGTTTAGCATATAGTACTGCCAAGAATGTCATAAGAGCCTGGTCAGACAATAAAAGACTCTGGTACTGGCGTAGTCTACCGGGCCTAGCCCATTCCAACGCATTTATCGCTTGAACAAGAAAAAAACAGAACTCTGACGAACTGCTAGAACTCAGTAGAGCACATCTCAGAGTTATAGTAGGCAAGGGCGGTCCCAGGGGGGGGTCAAGGGGGTCATGACCCCCCCCCCTCCAAAATCGTGAATATATATGGATTATAATTCATCGTCATTCATTGGACTTGTAATTGGTTCCATCCACTGAAATATACCTTTTAACTGGAATGCCAATGCAGGCATATGCGCGAAGAATTTTTGTGCCATCCATGGGGATGGCCCATATATATATATATATATATATATATATATATATATATATATATATATATATATATATATATATATATATATAAATGGCATCGAACTTATTGAACATCGCTGGGAAAAGTGTGTGGAGCTAAAAAGAGATTACGTTGAAAAATAAATATATTTTTTCCAAAATTTTTGTGTTTTCTTTGTTGGGCCAGGTACTTCTGGGACCATTCTCATACTGTACCACACTGATCTAGGGAACACTATCCTTACTTCATTATCTTGTTGACTGCAAAAATCTCATAGTGTGGAAAAAATAGTTTTGCATGTCAATACTTGAAATGATCCTATGACAGAAAAGGCGTATTGCTCGCTAGTTAACAAAATCATCTCAATCTCTTTTTTTGTATAGAAGCTGAACAAACTATTGCTAGTTTGAAGTTCTCTAGGAAACTCTTTTTCTTCCAAACAAAGATTTATTTTTTGAAGTAAATTATTCAATATGTTGTTATAACCAGAAGAATTGGTGGATTTCAGTATACTTATTGATGATTTAACTCTAACAATTGTAACAGGTTCTAAAATATGTCATTTATTTATTCCACTCTTCAGACGAATGTCTCAAAAGCTTTGAATCGATATGCTGCAAGTTGTACAGTTCAGTTGGGAAGCCCCGTATAATTCAATAATGGTTCCCACTGACTCTCTGGAAAACAATGGCAATCCCCTATCAAATCATCCGTAATCAAAAATTTTTCTGGACGTATTTCAAACACGTAATCATGTCGAAATGGATGAAATTCGTTTGTTGACGCCATTTCCAATCGAAAGCGTCCTTTGAAATATTTATCGTAAATCGTTTTTATATCTCAGCTTCCATCTCAGCTACATAAATAGAAGAAATGCAATAAAACCCGTCCGCTCACTGACGAAGATATGCGACACTTGGAGGCGGCGAGAATAAACGTGCCGCCCCTCGATATATATCATACTATACTGAGTGGAGAGATTTTCGATCGAGTCAAATTTTGCTCGTCTCTTCGTTGAATGATCTTACATGGTCAAATCTCATGCAAAAACGTGACAGAAAACAATTACTTTACTCAACGGGCTTTAAATTACATCTGATAGACATTTGAGCAATCATTCCTGCAGGCAGCAGATGAAAATACATCATTTGACGAGCAGGATGGATCACTAGCCCATAATTTCGTAAAAAAGAATGTTGCGACGTTGTTTTCAAAATAGTGGCCTCCTCGTTCACCAGATTTGAACCCCCTCCATTTTTATTCCTGGGGATTTCAGAATAACAAAATATACACAATAACACATTAATGTTAATGTTAATTAAATGGAAAATCATGTAAGAAATGTAATTAATATAGTATTGATGGCCGAACTGTATTGAAAGCAACACGTAGTGTCACGAGAAGGGCCTAAATATGTATTCAATAAGAAAATGTTTCTGAACTATGGGTTGATACGTGTAAGCATTTCATCAAATCCGAATTAATATTGTTATTTGAAATTTGAATAAATATTTCCTACTGATAAAAATGTCTCTTTGTTTTCAGCTTTAGCGAGAAAAATCACAAAAGCATTTTTGTTGAAAATGTTCATTTTGAACAAATATCATTTTACGAAATATTTTGAGAACGCGACTGCCATTTTTTTTTGTCTTGTGAATCGAGATGTTCATGAAAAATGCCACAACTGATTGGCAATGGTGCCAACTTAATTTAGAACAGGCTGTATATACGCATACATATTTCTACATTTTTATACATTGTATAATCAATAATTGAGTTTTCGATTTTTTTTGTAAATTACATTATGTTTCACTTGGTCACATGCAGGTTTAGACAATTATCATTGCACAAAATATTGATTAAAGCTAATTCAGATTGTACTTACTGACAATCAGTAATGTCATCTATTTTCTGATATCATTCAGTATCGTAACAAATTTTGTGAATAAAATTTAAAAACAGAAGAGGCCCTAGATTGGAACCTTGTGTAGCTCCATCAGTCTTAACTATGTACCATGTGTTGAAGGATTCAGCTGAATATATTTTAATTAAAGTGAATATGATAGCATCACGACCCCTCAGTTAACAAGCAAGCCCTTGCCATGACGGATGCTATTATTGGGGTGCGGTATTTTACTGTGTGTTGCTTGCTCTTTGCGATTCTTTGTTCAATAAGTTCGGTACGGGTATGTGTTTGTGATACAATTAAACTCCCTACATGGCTATTCAAACCATCATCGCTTTGAAACAAATTAACCACGCCCTAACTTTTTATCAAAACTACTATCATTATTATTATCATTTCTGGACGAAGAGAAATGTCCCAAATATAATATTGCACTATACTTACTGTGGTACGGGTGAACACTTCATGTTAATAATGAAACCATTACTGTTATTTATCATTACTTTACCAAGAAAACACATTCAAATTACACTTGGCGATATAGTTAAACACTCCTTGGGCCCAACGCAATATTACACTCTTGTTTCGTGCACCCCCTTAGGGGTTGGAAAGAGACCAACCTCCGATCCAACCGTCTTCACAATCGCGAAACTTGTCTAAAATGCCTTCTCAAGAACAGATCGAGATCAATCCTCACAAACAACCGTCCAATAACAGTATCTCCTGCTATATGAAAAATATTTGAATGTGCAATGTTATCACAGCTCTTCAAATTCGTTGATCGAAAGAAAATTTTACACGAAGAGAGAGCAACATGGTTTTCGTACAGGACGCTCTACTAATACAGCAGTATTGTATTCACTGCTTTATATTTTTACCCGACAAATGTAACCCTACATAACGTGGTCAAATAAAAGCTATCTCTCTATCTACCTACAGACTTTATATGAAAAAATCCTCAATTGTATTGAAGCAGATGAAACTCCGTTGGGAGTTTTTTGTGACCTCAGTCGGGCCTTCGACTCTTTGTCAAACATACACAATTCTTGAACCAATGAAATCAGGTCAGTATTAAGGGAATACCACATCAATGGTTCCAGTCATATCTGGAAGATCGAAACCAAAATGTGCAAATCAATTTCGTCGATAAAACTACCAAATCTGCGTATTTTTCAAATACTCTGCACTACAATATTGGGGTACCTCGAGGGTCAATTCTGGGTCCAATATTGTTTCTATTGTATATAAACGAATTACGATCTTTTGCTTCAGATGCATTTATATGCATGTTTGCAGACGACGCCACGTTATGATTCATTGGTAAATATCTTTGTTTTAGAATCCCACAAAAACTACAAATTTGATTTATCACACTTCTCAAATCATAACCTGCCGAAGCTAACTGTTACTATCAATGATACCAAAGTATAAACTTACAAAAGTACTGCGTTTTGAGGTATAAATATAAACAACAATATCTCTTTCAGTACTCACTGCAGTAAACTTAGCAAATCATTGAACTCAAATTGTTAGCAAATTAGTATTCTCAAAAATGTTCTGGACAATCGAGGTCTGAAACAGTATTACTTTGGTCAGATCCAGTCGAGAATATCATATGGAATACTGCCATGGTGGAACTCAACAGGAGTACAATACGTATTAATTTCCCAAAAACGGATAGTTAGAGCCATTTCAGGAGTATCGTCTACATTCTCATGTCGTAGCCTTTTCAAAAGACTCGAAATATTGCCACTAGTTGGACTTTTCATTCTGGAATCAATTCCTTCACGAATATAATACGACTACAATAAATGATTTCCATATCCCTAGTACTCACCTCACAATTTGGATGAAATCATACAAAATACTAGGTCTGTGATTATATACGTACTTCCGTATTCCATAAAAAATATTGACAAGTAGCACACCTATATTGGTAAAATATTGGTACAATATTGTGAACATATTGGCGAAATATTTGAATGCAATATTGGCGAGAAAAAAAATGTGAACATTCCGCGATATTGGTCCAATATAACTTGAATAATATTGGCGAAATATTCTTGAACTAATATTGGCCTCAAAATGTTCGGCGATATTGGTACAATATCGCTGATACAATATTATGACAATATTGGCACAATATTCATAAATTATATTGTCGAAAATTAAACTGTGAACATTTTACGATATTGGTCGAATATTGTTTGAATATTTTGGAAATAGTTTTGGTAAAATATTCTTGAAGCAATAATGGCCTCAAAATATTTATCGATATTGGTACAATATCATTTGGATATATTGGTGGATGTCAATATACCTTGGTAAATTATGGTTGATGAAGGTGACACCAGAGTCTGCCTTTTGATCGCCACAACCACTGAGTGAGCTGTCTTGAAAACAAGTTATGGGAAGTATTTAATACACTTTCGTAGGTTTTAGAAGACGTTCTATATGTAGAGCCACCTAGCGGATTTTTATCCAGGTTTGATCATGATATAATTTCAATATGTTTCATTGAATATTCGGCCAATATTCAAATTTCATCTCAATCTAGATGTAGGAAACAATATGAAGACAATATTGTTTTGATGATATCGATAAATATTATTAAACCAATATTGACCCAATATTAATTAATAAGATTTGTTGAATATTGGCGAAATGATATTCAACCAATGTGTAATCACACTTGGAGATACAATATAGTTTTTATTCCTAGAATCGATATTAGGGGAATATTGGGATTGCGATATTTATTCTAGATGTTAAAAACGATGTGAAGACAATATTGTTTTATCGATATTGGTAAATATCATTCAACCAATATTGACTCAATATGAGTTATTACAATTTGTATAGTGGAAATGATATTCAACCAATATTCTAACAAACTTGGAAATACAATACAGTTTTTCCCCTATAATCGATTTGACTGTAATAATTGGATTGCAATATTTACTCTAGATGTGGAAAACAATATATAACCAATATTGTATTATCGATATTGGTAGAAATTATTCAACCAATGTTGACCCGATATTTCGTGTGATAATCTACATTCAAAACTAGTTCAACCAATATTCCACCAATATTATTAATATAATATTGTTTTTTGAATATTCAGCCATATTGGACCAATATTGATTTTTCACTTACACTCCATATCTATATTGGCCCAATATGGAACAAAGATTCAGCCGATATGATGTGCTACCTGGGATTGTTTAAAAAAAAAAGCATGTAAGTTATTTTAGATATAAGTCCATACACATTAACGGAGTTATATGAATATTTCAAATTGACTGAATGAAAAAAAAAACAAAAATTAAATTTTTGTATTATTCTCGTGTATTATATTGTATTTGTATTCGGGTATAGGTAAAAGTACTTGATCAGTGTATTGTATGTTACATATTTTTAATTAGTTTTAGCCTTTGACTCGTCCAATAGCATGTGCTCATTTTTTATTGATACAATTTTCTATCTATCTAAACCTGCAATCAGCATTAATATATCGAGGTTTCACCAATACTTAAAACTCAGCAAGTACAATCTCGGGGTGTGCCTGCGTCTCCAGACAGAGCAACCACTCATATGTTAGCGATATTTGAAGTTGTTTTGTCTATATGAGTTGAGAATTATGAACTACCTCGAAAGCAAGACTGGACCCACGTAATATATCCGTTAAATTACACAGAAGAAATATAAATACGATTTTCTCATCCTAAGGACCATCGTATATGCAGGGTTCACCAACAGTACAGTTTACAATTGCAGTGTGTGATTTAAAAACTCCAAAAATACAGTGAATGTGATTTAACAAGATGAATGTGAATATGAACAGAAAAATCAATAGATATTTAGTGTATTTTCACATTGTCTACTTTGCATTAACAAAATTAACTTACAACTGTGTACAACAGCAGTTGTGAGGTACAAATCTGATGTATATTTGTCACTTTAGCCCTTCGCAAAATGTTATATTATGATTAATTTGTTATTGTTTGAATACACTTGGTATATAGAACGGGACCGGAGTGTCAGTTTGATTGATTTGAAGACATTCAATATACGAATCTGAACTAGTAAAGAGTTTTAATACATTTATGTGGATATATTAAAACATGGTTTCAGGTGAAAGGAACTGATAACGTAAAAGTATACTCAGCAGAAAGATACGAAATGACGGAAGACTTAAAAAAAATTGAGGAAATGGAGCCTACAGTCATGAATACAAGTAATATTCCATTACCAAGAGGAATTATTGTGCATGAAGGTGATTTAGCCATGAATGTCAAATATTTTAAGCAGATGTGGAGTAACTATTTAGTATCGAGTGGTTTGAAAAATAAACCAGAAGAGGAAAAAATTGCCGTATCACTAATTGCTATTGGTGAGGACTGTTTCAAGTTGTACCAAAATTTTCCAAAACGACCAGAAGATACGTTAACCTGTGAGAAATTATTGGAAGCCATAGAAGCAAATCTAACACCATAGTTGAACAAACGATATGAGAGGGCAATTTTCAATACGACATATCAAGAAGAAAATGAAAATATCGACCAATACATAAATAGGTTGCGTGGATTGATAAAGAACTGTCAGTATCGCGAGATTGAAGAAGAATTATTATTGGATAGAATTATAGTATCTATCAAAGATGTGAAGCTAAGGCATAGATTATGGGAAAATAGAGACGTAACTTTAGAATCAGCAATAGATCAATGTAGAGCAGCAGAACTAACGGAAAAACAACTGAAACGGTTAGATAATTCAATTCCCGAAGATTTTGACGTGAAGAAAATCAAAAAGAAACATAACAGATAAAATAAAAAGACAAAGAACATCAGGAGATAGAAATGTGTAAATATTGTGGTTTTTATCACGAATATTTTAGAGGAAAATGTCCTGCAATTGGCCAAGTTTGCCGGAAATGTAATAAAAAGAACCATTTCGAGAAAATGTGCAGAGAAAATAGAGCATACAGATATGTCAAAGAAATGAGCAATGATAGCTCCAGTGACTCCGAAATTGACAAAATTTAAAAAAATGGAGATCATATGATTACAAGTGAACTATTTTTCATTGCAAATGAAAATAAAGGGGAACTTAGTTTAGTTAAGTGCCAGCTAGATACAGGAGCATCATGTAATGTAATTGGAGTTGACAATTACTGTGCTATTATGAACATTGACAATCCTAAACTCATCGAAACAAGATCAAAATCAAAATGTTTTGGTGGTTTCATCATTGAACCATTGGGAAAAGTATATATACAATGTATAAACGAAGGAGAAATTCATAAGCTTGAGTTTGAAGTAGTATCAAATTCGCATTGCCGTTGCTTGGTGGACAAACTCGCAGAAATCTTAAATTGATCCAAATTTGTAAAGAAATAACACAGCGGGATCAGAATTTAAACAAAGATGAGAGTAAACAAAAACAAGAAAGTAAGAGAATCATTGAGGAATTCGAAGATGTTTTCACAGGAATAGGAAAGTTAGAAGGATATGTTAAACTTGAATTGAATGGAAAAATTATACCAAAAATACAGACTCCCAGAAGAATACCGATCAAACTTAGAGATGAACTGAAAGTGAAACTCGAAGAGATGGAAAGAGAAGAAATAATTTCGAAAGTTGATGAGCACTCAGAATGGGTTAGTAATATCGTTTTAGTCAAACGAAATGATAAATTGAGAATATGCATTGATCCATCTGACTTGAACAAAGCTCTGAAAGACGTGAAATAAAGAATGCCGAAAATTGAAGAAATACTACCAGAGTTACAGGATGCTAAAGTTTTTTCAACATTCGATGCGTAAAACGGGTTTTGGCAACTTGCTTTGGATGAAGAAAGCAGTAAGATTACTACATTTTGGATGCCATTTGGAAGATATAGATGGTTGAGATTACCTTTTGGAGTGAAACCAGCAATGGAAATCTACCAGAAAAGACAACACGAAGTTTTACAAGGCTTAAAAGGAGTAGAAGTAATGGCAGAGGATATCATTGTATTCGGGAGAGGCAGGAATAAAGAAGAAGCTATTAAAAATCATAATGAAAATTTAAAACTGATGTTGGAAAGATTGCGCCAAGTTAACATGAAACTGAATAAAACGAAAATCAAATTATGTGAAACGGAAGTGAAATATTTTGGACATCACGATCTGATTCATAACTTACACACTATAATTTCACGAATTGAATATGTGAGTACAAGGATTATTGAAAAATGGAAAACTCCCGACTCCTGATACCACCCGGTACAAGCCGCTCCAAAATCAATCACATCCAGCCTGGATCCTGGCAGCAGATTGAATCTCTCGCGGAGAACTCCGAGAAAGAGTATGCATGGCACTGAGAATAGGCTTATACGGGAAATCTTGCTCCCGCGAAGGATCACTTTAATTGCATTTTATATGTGAAAGCGGGAAACGGAGCTGATTTTAATTTGTTTTGAACGTGCTTTATTGATTTCTGGAGAGATGAACGCTGAAGCATTTGCACAAGGTATAAATGAATTATATGCCCAAATGCACACAGTGTGAGCAGTTGGACGGGTATCTGATATTTGTCCTCAATGAAAGAGGATTTTTGAAAACAAACCTTATGGAAAATGGCTCGATGTAATTCATTAACCTTTTTGCCGACGACACATTGTTAGCATGTAGTGATAGTAGTTTAGATGGAGCAATTAAAAAAATGAATTCAGTGCTGAAAGACGTTGATGAGTATTTATTAATGAATAAACTCAAACTGGATGTTTCGAAAACCAAAGGAATGATATCAACATCAAATCATAAATATAAAGCTCTGAATATCAATAATATAAATTTGATCATAAATAATGAAAAAATTGAAATAGTATCAACAGTTAAGTATTTGGGATTTCACTTAGATAACTTTCTAGCTTTTAATAATCATTTTGACTATACAGTGTGTCCCACTTACCATGCTCACCATGGGTATCTTTTTAATGGTGAGAGATACGAGGTCGGTTAAATGACACTAAATGTGGAGTTTATCAAGGCCAACTATAATGTGAAAAAATATTTTGATAAAATCTATTCGTTTTTGTTTTATACGCAAAAAACATATTTTGATCATTTTCATGTCTCGTCCGTAACTTCTTTATTTATGAAAATATTTGAATAGGAATTTCACATTCTTATGGCAGTTTTTTAATGAGATTTCGAAAAAAATATGGAATTCATATCAACTCTTCTAGAATTTGACATATCAGCACCAACTTTTATTTTTCAAATGTAGGTCATAGCTCACTATGACTTAGTTATGAATAACTTTTGTTTCTCTTACAGATGATATTTCACAGTAATAGCTTTTTATTGATAACAACGGAGTTATCGTTATTTATACAAAAACAAGAACTATTTTGAAGTCGCCATCTTGAATTTATAAATTTTAACAGAAAAATCATGATCTCCGACCTCAAAAACCCCCACATACCAATTTTGAATGGAATTGAACCATAATCACAAATCTCGTCCGCCATATTGGAAGAGCCGCCATTTTTTAATTTTTTATTTCAATAAAAATTTCATAGTGCATTGTCACCGGAATTATGAACATCTGCCAAATTTCAAGTTATTAGGACCGCCAGAAGTGGGTCAAAATTCACGTGCAATGTGCAAGAGACATGAAAATGATCAAAATCTGTTATTTGTGTATAAAACAAAAACGAATAGATTTTATCAAAATATTTTTTTACATTATAGTTGGCCTTGATAAACTCCACATTTGGTGTCATTTAACCGACCTCGTATCTCTTACCATTAAAAAGATACCCATAGTGAGCATGGTAAGTGGGACACACTGTATATTCAAAAAAATACTGAAGAAATTATACTTTTTCTCTAGAATAGCACAAACTCTCTCAATGGAAACGAAAATAACGGTGTACAACACAATAATTCAGCCTCATTTTGATTACTGCGCATCAGTATTATTTTCATGGGACCTAAATAAATTAAATCAACTTCAAAAGCTGCAAAATCGTGGTATGAGAATCATTTTGAAAACAAATAGATATACGTTCATTGTTGTTATGTCTAATACTTTACAATGGTTTACTGTCTCTCAAAGAATTTACTATCTCACTATGATTTTCATCTTCAAAATTCTAAATAATCTAGCACCATCTTATTTTCGAACATATTTGGTTTTTCGAAGAGAAGTCCATTCATACCCCACCAGAAATTGCGATGATTTTCATATCGCCAGAACAAACCGCAGGAGGACCATGAGATATCTGTTTTTCAAGGGTCTCCAGGAGTTCAATCAACTACCTTATAAAATTAAAAACAGTTCAACTCTTACTAGTTTCAAAAAAAATATCAAAGCCCTCATTAAAAATTAAAATAAAACAAAGTTAGGAAAATTAAAACTCTTTTTTTCTTGCCAATACAGTATTTTTATCTATACAGGGTGATTCACGACGAATTGTACATAGTCCAACCATAAGTACTACGGACCAATGCCATTTCATATCTGGTATTGAAAAATGCCTTGTTTCGTTTTTGACGGATATACAGGGCGATATTTGAAAATATGTGAATTATTAAACGTTAAATATCTCTAAAAGTAAAAAACTCAGGCATATGAAATTTTCCACACTGAAAATGCTTCCTGAGCTCAATAAAATAGTTTTTGAAAAAAAAATTATTTCAGGTCCGTACTTAGTTTTTTTTTAGATTTTAATTGGTTTTTTAAAAACAACACCCTGTAAGCAACATCAGGCAAATTTTATTTTTCTCACTTTGAAGCTTAAGGACCATACTAAGCAACAGTTGAAAAAAATTGAACGCGGAAGTTTTTGTTTTCTGCAGAAAAAAATTTCACTTTCAAAAATACTATAATTTTAATGGATTCACATTCCGCTTATGACTGATGCGGCACTACATCGATAACACATCATAATTTTTCAACAGAAATTATGAGGAAAGTTCATAATACAAGAGATAAACTATTATTCAACCAACCGTTAAAATTCCAGGGTCGTATTTATTTTTTTTTTATGTTTTTATTGATCCAGTATAAACAACCCTGAAAAGCGGGTTGAATAGATTTTCTTTCTGTCACGTCAATGCGGATGGTACGATAGAAAAAACTTTTTTTTTAAACAGTGCAAGTGTATTTTTTTCTAACATGGCTAATACAGCACTACATTGAAAAAAACATTTATTTAAAATAAAATCGTTCGGAAAGTATTACTTACTCGATTTAAAGATTGATATCACAGGTCCTAACTTATTTAACGTTCTAATTGGTTTTGTAAAAACAATACCCTGTCACCTTGGAGGCTGGCTAATACTAAGTACTTGAGCAAAATTAATCAAAGAAGATCAACGTGACATGTTTAAAAACTTATTGATTTCTATTTGGCAAGTAAAACAAAACCTTTCGTATCCAATAAAGATGGCAGCCGACTCAGTTTTATTTTTCTACGGGACACCTTTTAAAGTTTGCTGCTGACCGTCACCATAAAAAATACATGAACAACTATTATTGTGAAAAATTGAATGTAGAGTGCAATTACAGACATACAAATACTGAAATCAGTTTTCTAGAAAATGTAATTCAGTTGACTCAACGATAACAATAACATATTAAATAAAACTACCTAAAAATGACCTAAGCTGATTTAGTTTTAATTGAACACGAAAGTTTTTGTTTTCTACAAAAAAAATGGAATATTTTGAAAAGGATAAGTTTAAAGGATACTCATTCTGCTTATAACTGATGCGGCACTACATCGATAGCACATTATCATGTTTCAACAAAAACTTTAACGAAAGTTCATATTACTCAAGATAAAGTATTTTCAATCAACCGTTGAAATTCCAGGCCGTATTTTTTTTCAAGTTTTTATTGATCCTGTAAAAATAACACCCAGTAAATGGAGTTGAACAAATTTTCTTACTGTCACGTCAAATATGATGATGATACTAACTGAAATAAATAGACACCATTTGCCATAGAATAAACTATTACTTTTGAAAACAGTTCAAATGCAAGTAGGCTTTTAATTCGCTTTGAAAAACAAATAAAGCAACGGGTGACAGAAGCTCGGGTATCCATTTTGACAGTTTGAGTTGGTCATTCAGCACGATGCCTCATCAGTTTAATTACGCAGAATACGCAGATATCATTTTTGTATACGGATGTTGTAATGGAAATGCCAGAGCAGCAGTCAGGGAGTACCGGAGAAGATTCCCACATAGAAGAGTACCGAACCACCAAACGTTTAACAACGTTTTTACGCACCTGCGAGAAACGGGAAAATTTCCTTCTGGTACTGCAGAACGTGGTGAGCGACTGACTGAAGACCAAAAAGAGCATATTTTAGAAATGGTTAATCAAAATGATAAGATAAGTACCCGGCGAATATCCAGCATTTTGCACATTTCCCAGTCCACAGTTTTCAGGACATTGAAGAAAGATCTCCTCCATCCCTATCACCCCCAACTGGTGCAGAGACTGCATCCGGGAGATAATCTTCCACGTTTGCGATTATGCAGGTGGATCTCTGCAAATAGAAGATACATTTATCAGATATTGTTTTGCGATGAAGCCCAGTTCACGAAAGACGTGAAAATCCACGTGAAAATCCACATGTTATAAAGCAAACTACATCTCAAGTTAGATTCTCTGTCAACGTTTGGGCAGGTATCATCGGTAATAAATTAGTGGGTCCTTATTTTTTAAACGATAGATTGATTGGGCAGGAGTACCTTGATTTTCTGGAGAATGTTCTCCCTGTTCTTCTGGAAGATGAGGAAGTCAATGTGAGAGATATGAGATTTCAACACGATGGAGCAGGACCTCATTCAACCAGGGCAGTTAATCAGTTTCTCAATCAAAATTTTCCCAATAGATGGATGGGACGTGGAGGGCCGATTCCCTGTCCGGCGAGATCACCTGACCTTACCCCACTAGATTATTATTTATGGGGCGTTTTGAAAAGCATAGTATATGAGGTAGAGATTACAACAAAAGAACAGCTACGTGAGAGAATAATTGCAGCATTTCTCTTCACAAGAAGATGCCTGAGTTTTTTACTTTTAGAGATATTTAACGTTTAATAATTCACATATTTTCAAATACCGCCCTGTATACCCGTCAAAAACGAAACAAGGCATTTTTCAATACCAGATATGAAATGGCATTGGTCCATAGTACTTATATATGGTTGGACTATGTACAATTCGTCGTGAATCACCCTGTATACATGTTATTAGTCGTACCTACCTATCGAATTTTATATGTTAATTTCCTTCCATATTTCAATATTTTGTCTCATATATACCAATTTAATAATCGAATTCATCTTTATACAGTGCGGCTTTTAATAGTCCCTCCTCCTGTTAACTTTTGAACGGTTCGACGTAGAAACATGAAAAAAAACCGTTCCGAGGGTTTCACCAATACTACTTTTTGAAATAAAAAAAATAGTGATTGCACGACAGGGGGCGCAGGGGGGCCCATTAACTCAAAATTTTTAAATGGCATGTGGGGTCAAGTGTCACATCGTTGAAAAGAGAATTCAATTATCTTTATAACCATCTAAATATTTTTGAATTTTTTTTATAATTTTTTCCCAATTTCGATTTTTATACCTTTCGAAATTTTTAAATTAATGTGCCCCCAGCACCATCTTTCGAGTAATTGCAATGTTTCTTCTCTCAAAAAGTAGTATCGGTAATACCCTTCAACAAATTTTTGGTTTCATTGTTCCACATCCAACCGTTCAAATTTATCGAGGTATGAGTTGTATTCAAATCCGCATTTATATTTGATATTTCGATTTTGAATTACAAAAAAATATTACCGAAATTCAAAAATATTCAGATGGTTCTCTTTTCAACGATGTGACACTTGACCCCACATGCCATTTAAAAATTTTGAGTTGATGGCCCCCCCTGCGCCCTCTATCGTGCAATCACTATTTTTTTTATTTCAAAAAGTAGTATTGGTGAAACCCTCGAAACGGTTTTTTTTTCATGTTTCTACGTCGAACCCTTCAAAAGTTAACAGGGGGGGGTCTATTAAAAGCTGCACTGTATAGTTATATGTCTATTAGTATTTCTTAATTTTAATTTATTGTGTTGTTTGAAATGTACCATGAATGTATAGCTGTTTCATGTATTTTAATATTGTTATATTGAGCTCAAATTTCGTATATTTATTTATGTTTATGAATATTATGTTAATTAGGATGCCTAATTGAATAAACTATCTATCTATCTATTACCGTCCGATAGAAGTAGACCTTAACTTTTTTCCCTTTCCTCTAGTACTATAAAATTATGTGATTTTTGTAGAATATTTGCTTCTCTATTTACCTAATTATTTAAACCACATTTCACTAGAGCATAGGGAAATTAAAATATCTGATATCAAATCCGCGATAGAAGTAGGTATCCACCTACCTACTTAAATTTTATTCCCTTTCCTCTAGTTCTATAAAATCGTGTGATATGGGTAGAATATTATATATTTTATTTAATTACTTAAACCACATTTTACTAGAGCACAGGGAACCCAAATAAAATTGGTAATAAAACTATTTTCATTGCTTTTTATATATTGACATTTTGGAAAGTTGATTGAATTTGTTTCTTTCAATCTTATGGTAACGTAGTATGCATAGATCAGTATGTTAGCTATATGGATAGTAGACCCTTTTTCTTTTTCCTCTAGTAATTCAAAATTAAGTCGTATAAGCACCTTATCGTGATTTTTATATATTTTTTAATGTAACCACCTTACTAAAGCACAGGGAAAAAGTAGAATTATAAAAATATTTACAAATAAAAACAAATTATTGGAAAGGTACTTTATTTAACAATACAAATAATAAGGAACATTGAACTTACACGAAACAAACTTAAGTTTAATTTTAATTTTCATTATTGTAATAATTATTTGTATTAAATACACAGCTATTATAAACAATATCACTAGGTTGTATGGCTGTCTGTTCGCACTGGTTAATTTCTGACGTTATTATTGACGTATTTTGGTTGTTTTCCACTGAATGATCACCTCTCATAGCCTGAATTATATTTTTATGGTGCTCAACATCCATTTGAAGATATGGTTTTATGGGCTAGGGATTACTGTGTCCGGTAATCTTAATAAGTTGCTGTTCCTGTACACCATTTTTTGCCAAGATTGATACTGCTGTAGCCCTTGCTGAATGATTTGTGATCTTGGTTTTTTGTATCAATTCCTATTTTAGAGGCGGATTCCTTTAAACCAACAATATATTGTGTTTTTACCTACAGGACTATTATTATACCATTTGTTTAAAAGCTGTGAGTTCCATTTCGGATTGGGAGTTACAATCTATCTATTATTAGGTCCCCACGATTTTCCATATGTTTGTTAAATATTCGTTTGGGACACTCGTCAATATTTCCAAGGTTTCTTAATAGCCACTTACTGTAAGCCAGTTTCTTTGAACCACCTTGAGTGGTTTTCGTAAAAACGGGATTGTATTCAATCCTTCCAGTAAAATTTCCATCGTGGTCTAATTCACGAACAAAATGGTCTACCTTTGCTGTGACCTCTTCACAGCCTCTCCAGGCTAGTTCGCGTGAAATAATGTGAAGCAGTTTTCGCTGTAGGCCCACAGGTTTATTTTCATTCCATATTTTAACTATTTTTGTGTAAGGGGAGCTGCACTAGACTTCCTTTTTGTTGGGTCTCTTTGTAGGCTTCTTCGTTTCGCATCCCGTGCAGCTTTTGTTGCTACAAATTCGACATCAGAAAATGGGTTAAATTTGAGTCGAAATTTGGCTAAGCACATTTCTTGGAGCTGCTTGGCTGCAGAATTCCACATAACCTGAAATAATAACAAACTTTCTTGCTTAAAATAAATAGTAATCTCCAGGAAATTCTCTTCTACCTTCACAACAGACTCTTTATAGTCTTCTGAATTTCTTTTTTTCATGTTGAAGCCCCAATCTTCTAAAATTCTATTCAACTCCTCGACAGAAGTTGATGCCTCTATGTTGTATTTTCTTTCTTTACAAAATTCAAGAAATTGATTCTATATCATTGTCTTTGATTTTTTGGTATTATCTGGAATTGATTTATCCACCTCTTTTCTTATCGTCTCATAATTTTCTTTACCAAAACGCGACATTTAAATTTTGTACATAACAGATAAAACGCGACTACTTGCGACTATGCTAATGAACACAAAACACATACCTACTGTCTTTGAAACTTGTCATGCAAAACGTCAAAAAACTCGTCATCATGGCCATTTTAAGCAACACTCATTGGTTGAAAATACACTAAATGTTACTTTTTGTGTATTTTCAATGGATGATATCAAATCCGCAAAAAAAATATTTCGCAATTCGCTGTTGTGAGACAAAGCCTTAACAACGGCCTACTATGATGTCCGTTACATGGATAATAATATGTCACCTAAGTATGTCACCAACTTAATTTCTATTTTGAAAAAGTTTTGGTATAAAATTTTCTTACCGAATCTCCCGCGAGCATGAATTAATATTCCGGAAATTTTCCTCAGTTGCGAATTTTTTAAGAAAATTTCACACCTCTACTTTTTAACCAATAAGATGCCTTAATTTTGACTAGTTACCATGGCAACTAAAAAAATTTCCGGAAATTTTTTCGTGGCGCCACGATATTTAAGTGAACATTTTTTGACAGTTGAAAAGGTAAACATATGATCTACAACCATTAAATATTACAGATATACCTGTGAATAAGGCAAAATTTCTATAAGAATTAACATTATTATTTATTATTCGCTATAAAGTTTTATTAAACAGAAAACACAAATTTGTTTAATTATTATGCATTAACAATTTATATTTCAAAAAACGTAGGATCTACAAACATAGTAAGATTTAAATGTTGCTTGAATTCTAACCCATCCTCTCTTCTTAATGGTGAATAGGAAGGTGACGAATTAATTAGATGTCTGTGTTTTAAGACATATATGTAATATTTTGAAACCATTTTGTTCAAATCTCTTTTACGCAAAAGGCCATACAGTTCAATTATTTTATCTTTACCCGTGCGTCATCATTGTAATGCATGTGAAATAAGTCGAGAAATTTTAGTCAAAACAAAGTCTAAATGTAAAACGACGTGGCTGATATCCCGATAAAAATTACAACGTGTAGATAATAAGATAAGATAATGAATTATTAAATTAACTAAATTAACATTTTCAAATTCATGGAAATGGCGAAAATATATTGTGAATGTTTTTGGTCTTTATTTATAGAATTAGGTAAGGTTTTTTCTCAATAGCGTTTCCACCCTCTTAATTACTGTTGTGTGAATATCCCGGTAATACGGAATTACAGTCACATATATCAATTGTGGGGTTAAAAATTTCAAAGATTATTTGTGAAAAAAAAACACATTGTATTGTACTTACTTTTTTTTGTTATTTCCGTCAACCGATTGCACCGCTACGCGCAACCCTCGTAAGTCTTCGAGAGACTTGTGTGAGCTAGGGAAGACGCAGCCCTTACCTTTTAACGTGTGATGCCATGCACGAGACCGATGACCATGCGAGGCTTTGAACCCTCGACCCTTCGCTCCAAAGGCGAACGCTCTACCAGCACGGCCACCACGGCCCTTTGAAATTAATGATTGTAAGAGACGTTTAGTTTTGAAAAAAACTGTTTTTATAATGTGTCTGGCTGCAAAACGAAGTAAAAGTGGTGACAAACAATCCCCAACGACAGAAAATAATGATGTGATTGATGGTACTGCTCTAGTCAATACACTATTTGGCAAGTTTAGTTGAAATGTAAAATCACTGTCAGCTTTATGGCTATCTCTTTTCACTGTTTTGAGTTTCAATGGATCATCACAATACCATAATTCTTTGCTTAGAAGACAAATGTCAACGAATTTTGATTCGCTCATAGCGGTTGATAGACAGAGATGTTACATAGAGGGTGTGTTATTTCTTATATCATAAATTGATGACGCATGGGTAAAGATGAAATAATTCAAATGTATGTACTTGACATCTGCAGCAGACTTTCTTGGATTTTCGTAAACAAACCATTCGACTCTAACGCTTCCTGGTCGCAATCTTCCATTAAATTCGTTAAATATATTAATTTTGGATGACATATTTGCACTTGACTCAACTTTTTGCAGTATTTACTTTTAATTTTTCTCAAATTGGTTAACGCAAATGCTTACAAGAAATGTTTTACATAAGAATATCTTTGTTTGCTGGTTTACTATACAGTAACTCAATGTAATTTACCAATATAAACCTCATCTGTCAAAAGCATGGCCGCCTATATCATGCACGGCCACCTACTGCAACAAACAATGTTAATATTATATTTTTTACATTAGAAGTGTTATGGATTACTTTAACAAAAAATATATTTCTACCACCTACCTAACCTAAAATTATGAAAGCGCGATAGACTGATCTAATACCCATCTAAGTTTTAGCATTTGGTGTAACTAAAGTTGGTAACATTTTTTATTTAACGAAACATGGTGGACCTGACAAGCAGTGAAATTAATTTAAAATGTCAGATTGGTTTAATAATATTTTTCCAAATTATGGTGTAAAATTTTCTTACCGAATACCAGGCAAGCTCAAATTATTCCTGGAAATAATTTAAGCTCTTGTGATATTATAAGTGAAAATTCGCACTTCGAGAAAATTTCCGGAAATAATTCGTGCTTTAGGGAGATTACAAGTGAAATTTTCAGTTTCTGTGTGTTGATGAGAATGGCGTAAAAATAATTTTTAGGGGTTCAGTATTCAAATAACTGATGGCATGTTTGAAACTCTCATCTGTTGTTCAGTTTTACTTTTATTATTGACTGTATCTTAATCTTTCATTATATTCAAGTAGAAATAATTAAATATATGTGATAGTCTCCACACACAAAAGGATAAATGTTTCATTCACTCAAGAATGAATGGAAAACTAAAAGTCTCCGTGTAGAAAAAAACTAAATAACAGTAAGTATCTTGATGTTCTTAGAAGCGGTGATATGCCATCAGCAACTTTCTACACTATCTAAACGATTCCATTACAAAGTCTTAAAAGTTTCCGTCGACCCGACATTAGAGCAATTCAATTTCAGTTATTAAAATAGAAGTTGAAGAAGTTCCAAGATTGTTTGCAACAGATGTCCGCGCAAGCGCACCTTTCGTTATTAACCCCGGACAGAGAAACACTTCTTGCCTTCAATTATATCTAATTGGTAAATGGAACTCGGTTACCCGGTCGATGAAAAGTTGGACGAGATCAGGGTTGAAATAGGCTGGCGGCACAAACTCGAAAAATCGCACAAGGGTTCAATCATTATTAATTTATACAGATGAATCGCTTTCTGTAATTATACCTACTGAGGACGAAATTATTTCCATCATTTCTCAAAACTTCTATTGTTATACCTATAAAAGTGGTGAAGTGAACACTCCCATGAATTTCAGTCCCATTTCTCTCATTCCCACTTTAGCAAAAATCATCGAAAGACTTGTTAAGAAGAGAATCTTTGACCAGTTGCAGGCGTATGATATATTGAGCATCAAACAGTTTGGATTTCAGTGCAATAAGAGCACCAATGATGCAATATTTTCACTGTTATGTGAACTTTATACTGGAATCAATGATGGTGGATTTGCCGCGGCTGTATTTTGTGATTTATCTAAGGCTTTTGACTGTGTGAATCATGAGATACTGCTGCGGAAACTTCATCGTTACGGCTTTCGAGATAAAACACATTCATGGTTTACGACAAATTTATCTGGTCGCACACAAGTAGTTAGGACAAAATTAATTTCAGGCTTGGGTAATATACAATGTGGTGTTCCACAAGGATCGGTCTTGGGTCCAAGTTTGTTCTTACTGTATGTTAACGACCTGACAACTCTAGACATTTCAGGAAATGTCACCCTGTTCGCCGATGATACCACCATACTATGGAATAAAGATAAGGAAGCTGATCTCCATCAAATCATTAATTCAGATATAGTAAAATTCAAAGAGTGGTGCGACTCGAACCTTTTATCCCTCAATATATCGAAAACCAAGATAGTGTCTTTCAAATGAATAGTGGCTGATATTGCTTTGAATGATCAGATTATTGAAAACAGTGTGCTTTCGAAATTTCTAGGGTTATACATTGACAACGGTCTTAAATTCAATGAACATGTAAAAAACTTGAATAAAAAATTGTCCTCTGGTTGTTATGCTGTGAAAATTGCTTCAAATGAACTATAGGATATTCAACTGCAAAGACACTATACTACTCCTTGATAGAGTCACATTTGCGATACGGTATCCCATTCTGGGGGGTGTGCAGTGGTAATGTTCTTCAGAGTGTTCTTGTTTTACAAAAACGAGCCTTGAGATACCTCTGTAAACTGAAATTTCGTGATTCGTGTAGACCTCATTTCAAGCAACACAAAACACTCACGGCTGTGTCAATATTCATACTTGAAACATTATGTCTCATAAGTAAACACAAACAAAATTTCATTACAGGGAGTAGGTACGCCACCCGTCAAAGTAATCATCTCAAGCTACCATTACCATCTTCCACTCTCGTTAAGGATTCAATATATATATATATATATATATATATATATATATATATATATATATATATATATATATACAGTGACCGGCAGAAAGTACGCATCATATGGGAATTTTTTTTATTAATAAATTTTGACAAATATTGATATTTGCAATCGCTTCTGCATCAAAAGAAACCCCAAAAGACGTTGTACAGTGCCGTTCGTCTTTTCGAGGTTGGCGGGAAATTTAAAAAATTTGAAAATTATTTCTCAAAACACGCTTGTTTGTGAAAATATCGAGAAATGTTAATGACAAAAGTTGTTCAGATTGACATTTTATAGCTATGTACAAGTTTTGAAAAAGATCTGAGATAAAAAAATAAAAATCAATTTTTTGCCACAAAAAAAAATCTTTTTGGAAACATCGAGAAAATACAAAAACTGATGGATACTCGGAAAAATCTAACTTGGCAAACTAATTCTTAAACGCTTCTACGGGAGCCACAATTCAAAAAGCCCTGTATTGAAAAGAGTTTGCGTATTTATAGCAAATTATTGGAATGTCAAGGCTGTCGTGTACAGCGGATAAAAAAATACAAAAAAGTCTGCTCTGACTTTTTAAAGTGCTGAAAATCTTCGGATGAAGAAATGGAGTGGGAAACCCATTGAAAAGAAAATTTTTAAAGGACAAGAACTAATCGTGTGCAAAAAAGGGACGGCAGTTCTTGGTAAAGTAGGGAATCAGTAAAACCGGTGTTGAGCAGCAAGGAATCGAATTGATTTTGTCAACAAACGAAAGTGAGGTTATATCCTCCCTTACGGTATCGGAACCTGTTTTCCCGTTAACATTATTATCTGAAATGATCCCTAGCATAAAAGTAATAATAATAGTAATAATAACAACAGTTAAAACAGTAATAATAGTAATGACAATAATAATAATAATAGTAACGGCGGAAATGGTAAAGCCAAACAGTTGCAACTAGAATTATCGGAAATAGCAAAACAAAGAAACTCTGAAAAATGAAAGGGTAGCCCAACGAAGCACATTATATGACCCATTTCAAGTCGAAAAATTATGCTTCTTTACAGTATTCAAAAGCTATTATCAATAATAGACAACACAACATTAGTTATCATTTGTCAACTACTATCAATTCTCCAATTGCAAGGCTTTATATGGGAAATATATGTTTTCGAACAATTGAGGACTTCAAGAATATAAGAATATTCGACAAATTTCGACTTTATGTCCTAGAACAAAAATTCATCGAAGGTTTCTGAATGTTTCTAGAACAATTCACGAGGATTTCATTGAATAATTGATCTCAAGAAAGTTAGTGCACGAATTTGGCAACGTTCCGCTCCACTATCTTACAACGCTAATGAAAGTTAGGAGGAGTTCGGGGTTAATGACATTTTCCCATTTATTTCGTTTAGAAACAGAGCGGAAGTTTTTCTTTTCGAAGTTCAGGTTGTGAATGGTGAATGGCAGAATCGCAGAAGACGTGAATAAAAATTAGCTGATTATGAAGGGCGAGGGGAGTCTAATAACATTTTCAGCCAGAGAATAATAAATGAATGCTAAATCGACAATATAATAACCCTTTCTAGTCTAAACTTAATTCAGTATCATGAATGAAACATATTTCTGACAAAAAAATATACGCTAAGATGCCATAATTCAGTCTAACCAGTGCATGATAGACCATTTTGAGTTCATCTTTATCTAAATAGACTCTCAAAAGTTTGAATTTGTAAATTAAATATCTGAGATTTCTGGTTATATTTTCTATATGTTCATCCCATCTCAATTGTTAGTCTATGGTTAAGCCCAAATAATTAATATTGTCTATTCCATCAATTTTGTAATGTTCATTGATTTTCAGAGTTTCGTATTCTGGCACGTTTTTATTCATGCATGTAAATCTAATGAATAAAGTTTTTTCAAAGTTTATTGTTAGTAAATTATAGTCCATCCAATTGTTCATGATTTTTAGGTTAGCTTCTGTCAAATGTTTGAGTTCCTTCCTGATGGAATTTCAAGCAATGGAATTGCAAAGGCCTGGCTTTGAAACACACTATATCTCCATTTGCATCCCGTTTGAGTTTGAACACCAATTTTGATTTCACGATATTTCCATTATCGGGTTTGCTAACACGATAAATAAAAATATCAATCTGACGTATATTTTCTCTCCTGAGTTGAAAAGCTATTTTGCAATTCCATTCCTTGAAATTCCATCACTTCCAACTATTAGCTTGATAAAGAATTACTTTAATATTTTAAACAAGCTGTTCATATAAGTAAGTAAATAACAAAAGTCCCAGTACGGTCCCTTGAAGAACTCCAAACTTTACCTCCTCTGAAACGAATTTGCTTCCTCAGTACTGGTCGACAAGCCTAAGGATGCCTCCGAGAATAGACACAACCCTTGAGTTGGGCAGGAGCTCAATCGCTTTACATTATTCAAGCAGTTAACGTCGTGAGTGTACAGTCAGTGGAATAAAATTATTGTGGCGTTATTCTGATTGTGTGTTGAATAGGCCGCGGGCATCTGACGTCACATGACAACTGTCAATCAGCCTGCTGGACGAACAAACCGTATTTGAATAAACAACAATGGTAATTTAATGATATTATAATGGCAATTCTGAGAAGATTAAAGGTTTACTCTTAGTATACCTGAAAGAGGGGAACGTAATTTGATATTGTAATCAGTATTCTTCCTGATTCCAACGAGATTGTTTGTGATATGGCTGATAAAAGTGGTTATTTCAACACGTTGTCTAAGGATGTCCAGAAGAGATATTTACAAAATGTTCTGAACATACCGTTGCCCATTTCAACTTCTCAGTAGTTAAATCTGCTCGTCTAGTTGCCTGAATCCACAATTCACGTCTCTTTTCAGCAAGAGGATTAATATTTTTTCTATTGTCGAAAATAGAAGGGAGTCGATGGAATGAAACCTTATCTCTGCCGCTTCTACTTCCGCATTTCACAATCGCGCAAAATTAAGGCATTATCGAGAGTTTTTATTCTAAAATATGACATAAATTCACAATAAGCATTTGTAGATCCGTTTGTTTGTCCAGCAGGCTGGATTGACAACTGTCATTTACTGTCGTCTGTCAGATATGCCCGCGGTCTATTTGAAATTCTTGTGTTGTGGTTGTGGTTGTGTTGTGTATAGTTTTGAAATATTATTAGATAGGTTATAGTGTAGATTGTTGTGTTTGAAAATGCCTTCAAAGAGTAAAGTGAGAAATAAGATTCTGAGTGGACAAAGTAGGGAAATTGTCAGTAATGTCATCAAATTTATGCACGCAGAAGCAATGATAGGTGAAACCAGTATTCCTCTTGTGAAGGTTCAAGAACGAGTTGCTGCCGCAACGGGAGTTTGCGTTAGAAGCATTAGGAAAATTAATTCAGAAATGAATAAAATTGAAAAAGGTGAAATGGATCAATTTTCAACTCCAAATAAAAAGAGAAACAAAAAATCAAAAGTTACCATGGACAATGCTGATTTGGCAGTGGTCAGAGGTCATGTGATATTGTTAGTCAACTTCTGTAAGTATGTTCCTCGTGTTCTTTATTATATTTATTTACCTATTTCTGATATTGTGTGGCGATGCATTCTTTTTCTAGTCGTACTTTATTTACACTTATGGCTTCGGGAAAATTATGCAATTTTCATTAACGGTCCAGTGATCACAGACAATTATATTATTCGAACAGTTCATTTGGAATTAATGAAAATTCAGATAAGAACCTACGTTCCTACGTGTTGCAGAAAAATTTCTCTCCCGATTGTACATTCCGATGATAACCAGCCGTAAACAGTAGTCAATCTTTATCGCACATCTACTCACGCTTTCGATCTGAAGCTGGACTAGATTTTGTCAGGGTCACTGTCTATTTTCACAAAATTCCCAAAATAGCAACTAATGAACCCTGACTTGAAGTTGAAGTTGACATGACAGAATGATAAGTCACTTTTCACTTGTCATGGATATGACAGAAATGACACGAAATTTATGAATACATTCCCAAATTTCTCCAGGAAATGTTTAAGGAATGCACAGCCACAATGAAAAGGAATGCCATCAATAGAAAAGGTATGAAAGTCACTTTTCGGTAGAGAGAGATCATTATTCAATTATAGAAGTGGAGTTGTGTTTGGTTGTTGTTTGTTTACAACCTGTTTATTTGTAGGATTATTTCCATCAGAGGATAAATGAAGAGAAGAGATCAGCAGAAATATGTGAAACAGGCGATAAATCACTCCGAAAGCATCCAAGTAGCTAGCTGTACGAAGGTTTAATATGATCAAGCCGAGTGAAGCCGCAGCTATGCTAAAGGAAAATGCCATGAACCATGATCAGAGCGATTTTCAATATCAAAAAGGTTTAGTTGATGTGGAAGGTTTTCTGAACTACCGACTTGCAGCCAATATATTAATGAATATACAGGTGATCATCAAAATCAACCTCGAATAAAATAGAGAGTTTCATCCATGCGAAATCCGAAGGCAATACTACTCGTGGTAGTCGAACCAGGCAAAGAGTAACATAAGCGTTTATGAGACCGTAACACGTTTGCGCATCTCAGAGGCATCCTTACGCTTGTCGACCTGTACATTTATTCGGTTGAAATCCTGCACGATTTTTTTTTTCACTCAGGTATCCGTTATCTTTCTACTTTTTAAAACTACTGGAAAGTAGGAATTTCAAACAGTTTGTCAATCCGTCCCTGTTTGGCTTTGCAGGTGGTAATGCAGTCGTTCAATTAGCTCAATGTAGGGTGCGATTTCTTTTCTCAACTTTTTAATTCAATCAATGTGATTCTGCTGATTGATGAATTTGTGAAACAGTAATTGGCACTTAATTTGCTGGAATTTGAGAAAATTTGACAACATCGCATTTTATTCTTTCTTGTCCTTGTTTGACATTTGACAATATTATTTTAGTCAGACTTCAATGATTTAGTAGGTAATAGTTATTTATGTATCAAGGGCGTAAAGTAGGCGTTTATGGCCTGCAGCGTGGATGATGGCCCGATGGCGTTAGCCGAGGGCCATCACACGCCGAAGGCCTTAAACGCATTTTACGCACGTGATACATACAAAATTTTATGCACTAGCGGTTTTATAGCGCGAATCACAAATACTGACTTGAATTGCAATGGTCTACACGTTTCATACGTTATGCATACAATAATTAAGGGTAACATAATATGAGGAATGTGAAACTATAGTAGCTGAGTGCTATATTGGGGAATCTATTTCAAATAAATAGATCATCACCGAAAAATTGCCAACGATTATGAACAAATGTTAGAAAGAGTATTGCTCTATTGAACTGAAATGATTCTAATTCGTGTTAGGAATTGCATGAAATGATGTGTGAGTATAGACAATTTGAGAATTTTGTCTACTTTACGGCCCGCCGGGCCATAATGCGCCCACGGGCGGTAAATTGCCACTTTACGCCCGGCGAACCGGGCGGTAAAGTGTACTTTACCGCCCGATAGTGCATAAACGCATTTTACGCACGTGATACATACAAAATTTTATGCACTAGCGGTTTTATAGCGCGAATCACAAATACTAACTGAAATTGCAATGGTCTACACGTTTCATACGTTATGCATGCAATAATTAAGGGTAACATAATATGAGGAATGTGAAACTATAGTAGCTGAGTGCTATATTGGAGAATCTATTTCAAATAAATAGATCATCACCGAAAAAATTGCCAACGATTATGAACAAATGTTAGAAAGAGTATTGCTCTATTGAACTGAAATTATTCTAATTCGTGTTAGGAATTGCATGAAGTGATGTGTAAGTATAGACAATTTGAGAATTTTGTCTACTTTATGGCCCGCCGGGCCATAATGCGCCCACGGGCGGTAAAGTGCCACTTTAACGCCCGGCGAACCGGGCGGTAAAGTGTACTTTACCGGCCGCTAGTGCATAAAATCATAAATGATTTAAGAGTATTCCGTATATTTTGGGTGTGCAAATCAATTTTGTATGACAAATTTCTATTTTATGTCTTCCAATATGTATTGCAGATTAAAATGTAGTTAAAAAGTCTGATTAAAGTGCTTGTGTTTGTGCACTTTTACGTACCACCATTCAGCATTTATTGAGAAAATAAATGTCTTTCAGGCATTTCCGCAATGTTTTTTTGGTTTTTCATCATTCTATATGTACCCCAAATCACCAGTAAGAATTTCATCAAAATCTGAGGAGTTACCGTTTTCTTTACTTTTTCCGTTGGATTCTATTCCTATAAGAAAACACTACACTTCCTCTGTCTGTTCAAAGTTGAACTTTCAATTCACCATCACTATGTGCGAGAAATTGTCATCCGAGTCATAATTTATTCAGATATTAAAGACTTGCAGTTCCATCCACCAGGTACGTGCCGTTATATTTTATTGGAACTAACTCAAGAGATTAGTATAACGAGAGAAGTAGGTACTAATATTTTCTGCAATCTGGGATTTCTAAATCGGTCATTTACGATATATTCATTATATTAACTGCCAATTTCCATTAGCCGTAGGTCTCTTAATTTTGTATATTTATATAGGCAATTTGCCACTATACTAAACATTAATAGTAGCTTCCAGGATAAAATGAGTATTTGATGTCGATTTGGAACACAGCAAAAACCTGTCTCGGATTTATAGATGTTTACACTGTTCGGCTTCGCCTCATTCAACAAATTCACGCTCATACAAAAAAGTCCTATTTTACGAACTTGTGCGTAAAGTAAAATATGTCAAAAATTGTGTGTAGCAATCAAATAAAAGGTTTTAATTTAAATTTCCACATGGTATCTTCTTCTACGATTAAACATAATTTTTTCTACATTCATGCAAAAAGCAAAACTTTATTGAACTATACTCAGTGGAAAAAGAAGAAAAAGTTTTTATTGCACTCATCTGTCATTCTACTTCAACGTGCTGTCATCATGACAAACATAAACGTTTAAACCTACTACATATTTAGCAGATATTCTGTGAGATTGGCAATAGGTACTTCCCTACGAAATATTCATATTGAAAATTGCACCAATTGTTCATTCACTTTCAACATTGAGGGTAAAAATAAAGTTTCAGTTAAATTGTTCGTAACGTATTAGTTCCTGTTTCAATGCAAATCGATATTAATAATAAAGTATTCAAGTTGCGCTTTTCATTTTCATACATCTAGTGCCGCACCTCAATAAATCATTTTTTGCTTTTTGCATGAACGTAGAAAAAATGTTGTATGCAACTCGTGCAAAAATTGTTTATTGCACTCGACGTGTTGTCCAACTCGGCCTAACGGACAATTTCACGTCGAGTGCAATAAACATTCACTTTTTGCTTTTGTTTAGTATGCAACAAATTATCATGTTTTTTATTTTGATCATAATTTTCTGCAAATGTCATTGCTTTGATTAAATGTAAACAGACCGTGGATGTTGATTTTGCTCAAAAAGTAAGTAGGCTGTGTGGTTACGAGAATTGGAAGAACTGACAATCAATATCTAAAATTGTGTTAGTATCACAGAACACAGCAAAAGTATTTGTTATAGATTGATTTATAAAGTTTATTTAGTACATTATCTAAAATCTAATGTAATCACACAAGGTAACAAGTTTTTGTCAATAATGTTTGTATACCTGATAATTCTTCATACAAATTTTATTGCAGTTTATCTGTTTGTACCTATCTGATAACCGATATGGATTCAAATTCATCAGGCGAATTTGACAATACTCCTCCAAATGTACTCAACAGTGCTCAAAAAGCCACTGAAAACCTATTACCAGAAAAATCTGCACACATTTATGAACAGAAATATAATATATTTATAGAATGGCGCAGGAAGAATAAAGTGACAAAATACTCAGAAAACGTCATTTTGGCCTATTTCGCTGAGGAATTAAAGTCTTGCAGACCTTCTACACTATGGTCGATATATTCTATGTTGAAAAGCACCTTAAAATATAAAAACAACGTTGAAATTTCGAACTTTTGATGATCAAAGTAAGTAAACACTTGAGTATGTATAAAATCTAAATATTTTTTATGTTATGAGTAACGCTATTGCAATGTATGCCACCGGCTTAGTTAGGCAACACATCATACGCAAAATGATACAAAACAATTCCCTTTTAAAATGTTACATTCCAAACGTCAGGATATTTTCTCATGTTCTCCTCTTCAATTAAGTTTTTTATACCTCTGCAATATGTTATTTTTTAGGTTAGGTTAGGTTAGGTTTCATAATTGGAATTTCGGGAGCTTGTCGTCGAGAAGAATTATGTAAAATGACAATTAACGATGTAGAAGATAAACAAACAGTGTATATTATTAAAATACCAGAAACAAAAAATGGAATGGAACGCATTTTTACGATTTTAAATCCTAATAATTCTTCAGTTGATTATCTATCTTTCACAAAAAAATATACCCCACAATATAAATTGTAATAGGTTGTTTTTAAAATACGCAAATGGTAAATGTTCTAAACAGCCTGTGGGGATAAATACATTTGGTAAAATGCCATATTTTATAGCAACCTATCTGAACTTGCCCAATCCAACAGCTTTCACAGGACATTGATTTAGGAAGTCTTCAGCTACTATGCTAGCAAATTCTAACTGTAAAAAAACACGGAGGATGGAAGTCATCTGCTGTTGCAGAAGGCTATGTGGATAGCACAATTACCCAAAAGAATAAAATTTCTAATAAACTGTTGATGAATGACAGTATGCCATCTACTTCCAAACAGAGTGTTTCTAGCAACTACAGTTTTACTGTTGAAGCCGATAATTGAGAATTTGGAGAACCGCTCGATACCAATATTACAGAAATAAGGTCACAAAATGTTTTAAACTCTGTAATGGAAAAGGCCAAATTCATAAATTTTGGAAGCTGTAATAGTTGCACCTTCAATATTAATATTTCCAACTACTAACAACTAAAAATCTAATTTATTGAACATTGTTTTGTTTGTTAATGTTATTTTGTTATGTAAGAGTGAAATATATTTTTAATCGTCAAATACATTTATGTTCGTAAAATGTACATTCATTACCATAGTGTGTTGAGTAAATTTTGTATTTCTAATCTCAGCGAAAAATTATGTGCGGTAGTAGAAAAAATATTGTATGTAATTCGTGTGTAAAGGCTTTTTTTTGACTCGTTCTTCGGCTCATGCGACAATATTCACATTCGTCAAAAAATGCCACTTTACACACTTGTTACATAAATAACTATTATGAAATTCGTTCACACAACGTCATTCTATACTTGTGAATAATCATCCTTTCTGGTCTTGTGTGTATGGATTTTAAACTAGTAAAAAATTGAGAAAAAAAATATTGAAGAGATTTCTTATTTCTTATTCCCAAACTGACGGAAAGAAGAATTTATTTCATAAATTCTGGAGGGAAACCGCATACTTTTCCAATATTTCACGGCACCTGATTGCATTTGAAGCTTACCATTCACCACACCTATGCAGTTCCTTCAATGGAATTCCGAATCTGCACCGTGTGATAAAAGAAAGTGTTCACAAGCAGCGGCGTCTCTTTTTTCATTTAATCCTTAACGATGCCATAAATAATAATCGCCCTTGGAATTCATTTACATGGTTTCAACACCTGATACATTCAGGCTGTCATAACTATCGATAATAAATCAAAGAAACACATAAACGGATCAACACAGTTTTTCTACTACCTGTTTGTTCCAAACGCGTACGAGAGGATTATTTCGAAATCTCGCGTTAAGTAAAATCTGCCTCAACATTCTTTGGGGACTCATCATCTTAATCCTTTCGACTGATGAACTTGACTGATGACTGAATAATTGGAAATTTCAATTTGTCAATAACCCTGTGAGTCGTATTATTGAATAGGTAACTTCTCTTTAGAATTTATTTACTATATTCCTACATGCGCATGTGTTCGTGTAGAATTTTTTGTTTTTCAAGATAATTCAGACACTGAACATTGTTTTCATACGGCTAAAATATTCTTGCCTCTTGCCTCAACCAACAAATGAAGCAAGTGTTCACTTGTTTCAAAATATTTTTCTTGTAAGTGGCCAGGAGGATTCCGTCAAAAAATCAAACTAATATTTGGTTGGACCTATTCAAGAATACAATCTGTTTGAATCAACGCAATTATGCGTTGATACAAAATAGTTATTTATGTACCAAGGACGAAAAACTGTCTATTATAGTCGAGCCTGCAAATTGATAGCCGAGGCGCAGCCGAGGATAGCAAGCAGGCGAGACAGTAGACAGTTTTTCGCCGAGGTGCATATTACATTTTTTCGTCGACCTCTACATACCTTTATGAAAGTAAGTACTCGCATGTTTGCTGGCCTCAGCTACGTCCAACTCTTCGAACTGCAGACTCGATCAATTCTTGATTATTATGAACACTAATATTCACACCACGGTCTAAATTCACACGTAAAATCTAGCGGTTTTCGTAAATAATTAATTTGACAAATGCAAATGACAGTTATTGTCACAGGCGCCTATGTATTAATTAAAACGTGGATTTACGAAAATGACTCAATCGCCGCTCTCGTACCGTGCCGTATCATAGTGACCACAGCGGACGAAAACAGTTTGCGGACGAAAAGTGTTTGCGGACGAAAAGTACTTGCCTTCAAAAATAGTCGATTTTTCGTCCGGAAATTAGTACGTAAAATGTCATTTTTTGCAGAGGTCGACGAAAAAATCCTTTTTATCAGTGTAACTTTACCTTTGTGCGTTCTGCCCCAGACGAGGAGTTATTAATGATGAAAGTGGTGTTTTTAATTAGAATTGGAGGAGCCTGTCGAACCAATGAATTAGCGAAGATGACCACGGAAGATGTTATGAGAGCTTGAATTGAAAATATTTGCTGTTAATTTTTTGAATTTGTACTTTACGATATTTCCTCCGACAATATTTCATGCTGCTGTCCCACCAAGTTTATCAAGAGCTCGATAAAAACGTGATTGTAATATTTTTAATTGTTATTCAGTTTTCCATAATTTAGTGACGCAGACGTACTGCCAATCCAATCTGTACCGTGCTCACAACACAGGAATTTTCCCTCTGCCTCTCAATAGTGTGATGAAAACTTCTGTTTTCATTGTTTCTAATTCCATAACTCGACCGTATCCAATATTCTCGAAATAGAAGTCGCAACTCACTGTCTCTCGAAGGAGCGCAAAGCATAATCAAAAAGTTGTGCGATGGTTGGTAGAAAACTCCTCGCTCGTTTGGAATCTTAGCAATCTCATAGCTGTCGTCCACATTTCCCGGTTGTTGCGTTCTTATTAAAATCAATCTCGTCAAGAAAATTCTGACAGAGGCGGTACGAGCCGTCGAATCAGCAATCCTGTCTCCTGGTATTACCACAGCTTGGCAGTGCCGTATAAGAAGGGGGTTTAGAGGGTTGGAATTAACTGCAATGAGAACAATCTTCCCGGGAAAGATCAGAAAAAGAAGGATAATGGTTGTGGTTCGGGGTATTCGAATTACTCTATAAAAACGACACTGCTGGATAGTGCGCTTAAAACGCGTTGACAGGTAATTGTTACGTATTCGATCAATGGCAATACGACACTTACAGCCGTATGCATAGTCAATTCCAGCGACTCGCCAGAGTTTCGCCGCTCGCTACACAAGAACTATAATGCACAGTCGAGCTCCAAAAAAGTGGTACAACGCCAGCGTTTCGCCAAAATGTGACTTATCGTGTAGTTGTCACCTTTTTGGAACTCGACTGTGCATTATAATCCTTGTATAGCGAACGGCGAAACTCTGGCGAGTCGCTGGCGATTGACTATGCATATGGCTGTTAGTATTTAGACTTCGATTCTTTATTCATCGAAAACTATATTTCTTACAAATATCAAACATGACTTCATTGAATGCACAACTCAGTCCATCTGTCCAAGGTATACGTTCAGTTTAAACTCCGGATCGACTAACTAATGGTTAGAATGTGAACCTCTTTCACTTGATTGATGTTACAACACAAAACAGTCGGCGAAGGTTCAAACCATGGCGACTGCAGAAGTTTTTCTGATGGCCCAAGAAAGTGCTAGCAATAGCTCGTAAAAGGCAAGACCTCGTTAATCCTTGGCTCGCCCAAGTTTCGACTTCTGAGAGCTGCCGTTCGTAGGGGAACGACAGCTGGTTAACGAAAAAAATATTTTTTTTTATTTAGATATTATGTAACATCCGCTGTGAAAAATTAAAAAGAGAATTCTTCAAAGAAATTTGTAGTAAAAATAATCCTAAACAACTATGGAAAGAACTGAAGAGTATTGATATAGCAAAGAAAAATGACGAAGTACAAATTCCGAATCATTTATACGATCCAAATAATATAAATAGCTATTTTCTCGAGAGCGTTCCCAAATTCTCAAATGATAATAAACAACTCATCGAATTCTATGATAGTAATGTTGGGAACGGTATTGACGAAAATAGCTTCTAGTTTCGGATAGTTGAAGATCATGAACTACAGAACATTATGAATAAATTGGGAAGTACTACAGTTGGAGATGATGGACTGAATCTAAATATGCTTAAAATATGCTTTCCTGTTATCAAGAACTTTTTGTTGCACATAGTAAATTGCTGTATTTTGGAATGTTACTTTCCAAAATCCTGGAAAGTAGCGCATGTCTTTCCCGTTCCCAAAACTAAAAATGTTGAGGAATACAAGGACTTGAGACATGTAAGTTTACTTCCCACATTTTAAAAAATTCTAGAACATGTCCTGAATGATCAAATGAAAATTGTTATAAACCAGAATAAACTGACCCCTAACTACCAATCTGGGTTCAGAACACGCCACAGTTGTTGCACAGCATTATTAAAAGTAGCAGATGATATTCTAGATGCCAGTGATAAAGTTATTTCTGTTGTCGCCCAAAGAGAATTTTATAGATTAGAATATGAAAGATATTGGAATCAATTTAACGTTTATACAAAATTACCTTAACATATATTCATTAATTCCACAAAACCGATGTTTTTCAAAAACTTTACCAGCTCCTGAACATGGTCTATTATGGCGAGAGGCAGCCTTGATGAACTTTTACAACAGAATCTATGATTGTGTATTATATCAGAGAATAGATGCACAAACCATGTATATAATAATTATAAAACAAGTGTTATTGTGTCTTCTATAACTATGAAGAGAGTGTTTGATTTTGAATTACTCTTCAATCACGAAATAATAAATAAATTCAACATGCGACTCAACCTACACAACGCAAATGGCGCACAATCGACTCAACGACAAATGACGAAACAAGAAAACGAAACCCCTACGCACTACGTGACACGTGGCCATAGAATTATATATCATATACTTACTCCTAGAATGCTAATCCCGCCAATTTTCGCGGCAGAAAGCATGCCGCGTATGCGACCCGTTTACGATGTGCGCATGAGCGTCATCAGTGTAGTTTGGGTAGATCGTTGCCAAGTTTGAAAATAATTTGGTGTTCCAATTCAGAGTTTTTTGTTATGAGGCAATAAAACACATGCTATTTGAAAGAGAGAAATTTGACAGCGCATTTAGGACTTTTTAAAACCGAAAAGAACATTTAGAGATAGATTACTCCGAATTTTAGGCGCGAAAGAAACTTATTTAAAACAACAATGTACCCTTCCCTACAGCTTCAAAAATAACTCAAATCTATGCATAACATGCCTTTTCTTCAGTATATTAAATGAAAATTAACAAATTATGTCTGTTGTCACCCAAAGATAATTTTATAGATTAGACATATTCATACAAAACTGTTGTCGCGAATACAACGATATATTCAAAGGGTAGAAATGGCTAATCAAAAACTTTTTAGCCTCATCATTGAGGAATGCACTAGTCAAAATTACTCATGCAATAAAATATGAATGTATTCGTTCCCTTTAGTCATGTAAACAAATACACATCCAGTACCCTGTTCCCATTAAAAAGCCCATTTTCCCGTCCCTGGTGTTCATATTTACATTAAGCCTGTATTGTGAGATTGAGTTTTGAAACAAAGCGAATTTTAATATTCGCTGCTCTCTATGCATAAAGAATCCTTCATATCGAATACCTGTGCTCTACAAGACTTCGTGCGAAATGAAAAATTTATATTTTCCCGAATATGATACCTCATATCTCATATTAGGCAAAATGAATTCATAATAATTTCCGCATGGAACTGGATAGTATTATAGAGGAAAGTCGCGTAATATTGGATACTTTCTTTCATAAAATGTTTGTCGAGCACCAAGAAAAATCTGGTCTGCCACATTTTTTCTGGTTCAGTGAAATTTCAACGTAGCCTTCCGCAACAGTGCCACTTTTCCACCCACCATGTCTCTTCAATTGATCCAAATATGTTTTTGCCAATGGGTGAAGTCATAAATTTTCCATTTTTGTAGTCTAGAAAAAATCTCCTATGTTGTGTACACTGAAAAAACAGTTTAATCATAGTTAACTAAATTAATTAGCACCTAATACACCATTTATTTGAATATTGCGGAATAAACGTTTATTTATTGAAAACAAATGATGCATTCATATTATCTAAAAATGCCTCATTAACATTCAATTCAAATTTATTTTCAATAAAAATAGGTCTCTCTATAGATTAATCAACAGTAAATAAAACATTATTTATAATAAATGAAGAATATTTGGTAATATTATATATTTCATTAGCTTAATAAACACATTTTTATTATTAACACCTTGAGTGCCATAGCGGTCATTATGACCGCTATGATACTTTCCTGTGGTGCCATAGCGGTCATAATGACCGCCGATTTTGCACCTCTACTACGGCTGCTTCAAACACGTTTTCTACAAAGGAATCGTGGTAATCTGCAGGAAACTATTTAATCTTGAATTGGTATTTCTCAAAACTCTGTCATTGTACTGGGTGATACAGAATATAGGTCATACTGTACTCGCAATTTTTTTGCAAGTGATGAATCATCACATGAATCGTTTGTGAATATGGTTGAAAAGAGAACGGTATCGATCTTTTATATGCACCGAATGGAACATCATCGACTCAGGAAGCTTAAATTCGAAGTTGGTTACGTTGCAGGCAAATATGTCCACTTTTAAAATTTCAAGTTATTGTGAAAATCTATTCCCATTTCAACTCCATTTTGATTCAACTCTCTATCTTTCTGGTTCAAATATTACAAAAGGAGGAGGGTTCTTCCGAACACTGTATAAATGATTGTGAACTTCACAACACAAACAATAGTGGAGATGGAGAGGTAATGATATTGATTCACCTCAAAACATGTAAGAATATTTTACCACACCGAAAGCAGACTAGGACAAGACTGTAAATGTAAGGATTGTGAGGTACGCCTACAGTCTATTACTAAAGATGATGTTAAAAATTGAATAAATTTTTCAGAAGAATAAACGTCATTTCACTACTAAAAAATTGGGTCATAATGTTTTTTAACTCTCACGGCATTTCGTTCTGTTAGAGCAGACGATGGACTTTATTCAAAGATCTTTTATAACTGATTAAGGTGTATCTTGTTCTTGGGTTACACGTAGGAGTTGTGATTTTTTTATGGGCTTTTTTATTTTAGGATACATCTATATTGGTGAACTAGCGTTATATCGAAAATCAGTAGTTCTATTGCTAATTTTTTTTACAAATTCAGAGAATTTTTGAGTAGCTAATTGTAACCAGATACAATAGAAACATCTACAGAAGCTTTTCTTTTATGATGCTGTATAATATTGCTCCTGGTTCATTAAATGCACATCTGAATATTTTAATCTATTTGATTTTCATATCGTTTTCATCAAGTTGGGAATTTCTGACTAACTGATACCGTGTTTGACGGTGTTTGGTATTGAGATCGAATATATCCTATTTAACCTTCCACTAAATGACACAAATTAAGAGATTATTCTGTAATAAACAAAAATAATCTTGTCGAAAACTTTTGTTTTTGATTTCGTCAGTTATAAGTACCTACTCTTTCTAAGTGCCTGAAAAATGAGGATATAATGAGTTCTTTTACCAACAAGTTTGGTATCCAGTGGTACACTACTATCAAAATTATCTGCAATGGGTCTTCTTCTGGAATATGAAAGTTTATCAGACAAAAACAACACTATGTTTGTTGCGATTGATGTAAAAAAACACGTTCGTTCACAAAATGTATTTTTAAATTTCATGTAGGTAGGTAGGTATGTTTATTTCCACAGCAAAGTTTGAATAGTTTTATTCCATACCTGATAGGCTTTTCTGGGAAATATTTCTTCATAATCAACCGTCCTCTGAATGAAACTGGCGATATTTTCATATCCATGTTTCTCCAGTTATGAATCTCATTTTATGGAAAATGCCAGTAAAATGGAAAATTACTCACTCTCAAGAAGAATTGAAATCCTTTCTTTGTCATGATTTGTGGAGCAAACAGGTTTCGAAAGGACACAACGGTTGGAGGTCCATACATGAAGCCTTGACTGAGTAGAAGTACCATGGTTATTCAACCAAATTTGATTGATACAGAGATAAAATCATAAAGGTGCTTCTTTACACTAACCAAACAGAATTCAGATATTCAGACTTTTCGTTTTCAAACTGCAAAATTTCATCATTTTCGTTATCGGCAATGGCTTCAGATTCATCCGTTATTTCATTTTAAAAATTGAACATGTCTTCTTAATTTTCTGGTTCATCATCATTTTGTATATCTTTTGGATTATTCAGATGTCGAAGCCCAAGAATTTCTTCAGATTTTTGTGCCTGTATTGAATGGTTTTAGTTTTTTATTGGGAATACCAGAACCTCTTCCTTTCAATCGATAAATAAACTAAGTATCCCCAGAAATATTTAGATTATGTAAAATCACTACTTCTTCGTAATATGAATGACACTTTCGTGTTTCAACAATATTATGAATAAGCTGCAAATCATTGAATTTACTTTCTGGAATAATAACAACATTCTACTTAAAATCAATTGTAACCACTGACTAGATCACTGCCGCCACATGAAGAGCCACTGTGATATATTTGGATATATTTCATAAACTCTCAGTTTGTAAAGTTTACTTCAGAATAGGATATCTTCCTGTAACACAATATACAATTTACTCATTTGCCCTTCTACACTTTTATAGATTATCTTGAACCCACATTGATTCATTTTCAGACTGTGGAAGGTTACAAACACACAAAATTCATTTCAGGAGCCGAATGTCCTCTTTAAAATCAAACTTCTAATCAATATGTTGAAGGTGTTCATGTGGCTTGGTCCATTCGTCCATAAAATTCACCAGAATTCATCATTTTATCATAAGAAGTCACTTCTGAAGTACCTGTCGGTTAATAATTGATTTACGTTTCGAATTTTATTCTTTTTGTTTTGGCAGTAAATACTTATTATTTTGAAATTTTTATTATTATTTTGGACTGAAAAGACAGAAATATGTGTATGAATCCATCTCTACACCCTACTCACTACATTCGAATTGTTCGATTCGACTATTAAACTTTTTCGATTTCAGCTCCATCTAGTGGACGAATATCAACAAACCATACATTTTTGTAATGAGTATTCTGAGAAAATTGTTAAGCTGATGAATATGGACAAGGTGCAATTTTCTATAGAAAATTTGTCAGCACTTCTGACTCGTCCTGTAGGATTGATTATCTCAGGAACGTTTCAATAAAACTTCGTATATTTCAATCCTATACCTCTACTCCAAAGAACCCCGCACCATTCTTATGGAAAATGGGTCCCGGTGAAATTCGATGAATTTTTGATATGATGTAGTTCAAGTCAAGCTGATCAAAAGTGTCCATGGGCCCAACTCAATCCTATGGCTAGTTTTCGAGATACAGGGCGTCAAAGTTGGTAAGTGGCCATTTCTTTAAAGTAGTATTGCTTTCAGGAAAACATATAAAATAAAATTGTATTTTGCGACAGATATTGCCTACCCATACAGCAATACTTCTAGACTGGTTTTTGATAAAAAATATTGTTGGATACAGGGCGAGTCCAACATTATTCAAAATGAAATTCTCATTCAACCCTACGAAGTGAAGATGTGACCAAACCAAGTATCACACTGATATGCTCATCATTTGAATTTGTCAAAATTGATAAATTCAACATTTTGTACAGGGTGAGTCAAGATGTGACAGTTTTCATGGTGACATTTTGTATATTTTTATTTTATATTTTGAGCTTTAGGGATACTTGACCACCAACCATTCAACATATTTCTTGAACAAAATTGATATACAGTATGAGACAAACATAGGTGATGACTAAAATTGCGAAAAGGAGATTTTTTTATAACTCATCCTGTAATTGATTTGCTGAATTTTTGATATGTATTTAGTTCAAGTCAAGCTGATCAATAGTGTTCAAGGGCCCAACCTTGAAAAATAAACAGTTTTTTCTCTACAAGGTGTTGAAGGGTACCGTTTCAAACACTTTGATCTATATTTGTCGATTCGTTTCATTTATATTAAAATATTTTTACATTTTTCATTTCCAGCTTCTCACAAAAGGAAAATTCCTGTTACGTCCAGGGAACATCGTGTGAATAAAAGAAAAATCTTATTGATTTTTAATTTTTGAACATTTCAATCCTCAGGGAACAAATATCTCGGTAAAGAATTCGAATGCTGGGTTGGTCAGTTCAAAAACAAATAAAATATAAGAGAGAGCGAGAGCGAGAGGAAAAGAGAAGAGAAAGAGAGGGTTGAGAGGGTGGGGTGGTACTGTGGGTCTTCAGACTTCCAACAAAGTGGTGGGAAAAGTGTATTTTTCATGTTATCGCAACGAAACTATCGATAGACGACCACATACTTCGTTGGAATTCAAGTGTATTGTGAGTTGTCTAGATGCCATTTCCGTGTAGTGCTAGCTTGGAGTGCACACCGACCACCCGAGGTGGAGCTGTAGGTTTTCCGGGTTTTCCTTCAGTTGAAAAGTAAATAAGCCACCAAAAATCAGTAAGTTGTCCCGGAGCGCCACGGCTAAAATAATAATAACCGTCCTCTGCCCGGTCAGGGTACGCTCTACGAGTGTTCATGAGGGAGTATTATTATTAATAATAATATTAACAACGTCCGGGAAAATACCCATAGAATAGTAATAATAGGAGGAAACCAACAATACGAGAATAACTTCTGACAATATTTTTTCTTAAATATTCCTGAATTGAAATATCAGTATAAATGCTTGAAATATATCAGATTTTTTAATATTCTTTGTACAACTTTTTTTCAATTGGTAATGATCAAAGGGTCAGTCAGTAAGTATAATTATCACAGAATATTATTTTAGATGGATCAGTTCAATAATGGTGTCTGGTTTTCGTCGTTATTTCAACATTGGTCATTGAAAATGATTCACCCTGTATATAATGAACATCCTTTACCAAACTCTTGAAGTGAGAATTGAAAACAAAATATGATTATAAGCTCGGTGGAATATGTGGATAACTGAGTTAGTCTTATCTCTACTTCAACATCTGGTAGAGAAAAAGCTGTTTATTTTTCAAGGTTGGGCCCATGAACACTATTGATCAGCTTGACTTGAACTTCATCATATCAAAAATTCAGCAAATCAAATACAGGATGAGCTATAAAAAAAATCTCCTTTTCGCAATTTTTGTCATCACCTAGTGTTTGTCTCATACTGTATATCAATTTTGTTCAAGAAATATGTTGAATGGTTGGCGGTCAAGTATCCATAATGCTCAAAATATAAAATAAAAATATACAAAATGTCACCATAAAAACTGTCACATCTTGACTCACCCTGTACAAAATGTTGAATTTATCAATTTTGACATATTCAAATGATGAGCATATCAGTGTGATACTTGGTTTGGTCACATCTTCACTTCGTAGGGTTGATTGAGAATTTCATTTTGAATAATGCTGGACTCGCCCTGTATCCAACAATATTTTTTATCAAAAAACCAGTCTAGAAGTATTGCTGTATGGGTAAGCAATATCTGTCGCAAAATACATTTTTATTTTATAAGTTTTCCTGAAAGCATTACTACTTTAAAGAAATGGCCACTTACCAACTTTGACGCCCTGTATCTCGAAAACTAGCCATGGGATTGAGTTGGGCCCATGGACACTTTTGATCAGCTTGACTTGAACTACATCATATCAAAAATTCATCGAATTTCACCGGGACCCATTTTCCATTAGAATGGTGCGGGGTTCTTTGAAATCTCTATGTGAAGCGATAACTGAATTGTTGGCTTATATCATATGTCATTGTTACACAGTACTGTTCTCTGTGGCACCATGAGAAAGTCAGTATGAATTTCTCGGCAGTCAAGGTGTTAATACGTTTTATTTAATGAAAATGAACGTTTGTAAATGAAAAATATCAGCATTTAAATCAAATAAATAAAGAATATTTATTGAAAATATTGTTTATTATTAATAAATCGATAAGGATGAGATTTCTGAAATCTAAAAATCAATATGAAAGATATTGGAATCAATTTACCGTTTATACAAAATTACCTTAACATATATTTATTAATTCCACAAAACCGATGTCTTTCAAAAACGTTTCCAGCTCCTGAACATGGTCCATTATGGCGACAGGCAGCCTTGATGAGCTAATGCGTTACTTATTGTAAATGAAAGACACCCAAACAAATAGATATCTATTAACTCTGAGCCCTATCTTTTTTTTAGTGTTGAGATTCACGTGTTTCATATTCGAATTGAAAAGTACTACTTAGTAGTCATGACGAGTTTGAGGAGAAGTGAACAACGATATTATCAGTATTTTATGGCACTTCTATTGAAGGACAGCCAGAATACCAGGAAATGCGTTTAATCAATCAAAGAGCATAAGTGGTTACAGGAAATGGTTGTAGGACTATCTAGAACTATTCGAGGTGAATACAAACTGATATATTGTCCAGACTGAAGATGTGATTTGTTTTATTGATAGAGACATATCGACGGTTACTCGTCTCGTGCATTCAAATCAACTGTCTTTCTTACAAATCGATCAGTCAGTTTTATTATCATTCCCTCTGTTGTTTGGGGTGTTGAATCCAAATTTGGAGTTATTCAACAAAATTTTCAGGTTCGTTTTGAGGTATTCGCAAAAAACTACGAAATTTTCGTAAATTTATTGTTTTCTTGCTTATAATTTCTGAAGTTGGTATGACCGCGAAGAAAAAATATCCACCGTTTTTTAACCAAACCAAATTTGACATAATTTGAGCTCAACTGCAGCTCTATACGTCCTATAGTTTCCGAGTTACGGCACTTCAAAAATTGTTAATTAAGGTTCATATACGAGTAAACCCATGAAAAAATTAACGACATGGTTAAAAATTCTGAAAAAATTCGATTTATTTTGGCATTCAAATTGAATAATTAGAGAGATGTAGAAGAAAATCTGATGAACAGTTTTCGAGGAAAAAATAAAAACCTAATTATTAGAGGTTTTTTTAAGTTTTCCCAAAACCCATTCATCAGATTCCATTTCAAAAACTTAACTATAAAATCAAAGACAGTTGAATCGCTTTTGCAAGTGATATTTATATGAAATTTAGAAGACTGAACATTTAGGAACTATTCGTACTATTTTGTAGACATAAAATCAAACGATTTATATTTTTAATAATGATTTTCAAAACTTCGAACAAAAAACGGTAAATCGCTCCAGTAAGTGATTCCTCTGTAGTACATGAACGAACGGACAAAAATAGTTCTGCTACTGTCCACAAGGTATTGCACCAGGGTTCCTTGATAGGGGGGTTATGAAATGTCATCGATTTTGTCGGGCATATTGTTTTCGTCATTGGAGGGAAATTAAGGTGGCTATCCTGAAATTGGAGGCGCCAAATTTGAATTACACTAAAATATCCCATCTTGTTGGATTGAATTTGAAACCAATCGGTGGGAGTAAATTGAAAAACGTGCGAGTGATTAAAACATATTCGTATTAATATATTCCCTAGTTCGCACAAGTATCTCGAAGACTTCTGAGAGTTTCAAAGTTGTTGAAAATAACAAATTTTTAACATTTTTTATAGATTCTGAATGTTAGGCGTAGTTGATAATAATTATCAAATTGAATGAACTGATGAGAAAGTAAATTCTATAAAGTATTGAGCCTTTAAAAAAAAGTAAACATGGAACAATCACATGATCTGAGATTTGAAATATATTTCAAAGTTTCAAAGACTAATCTCAATTTATCTGTGGTAACACTAGTTGAATAAATTGCACCATTCAAAGAGAAATTCTTTTCATGTCTAATGAAAGAAATCAAAACAACTCTCTTATGTTGACATTATTCCAGAACCTAAGGTGCAAGAAGAAAGTGTGATTTGTTATACGATTGATCTCTATTTTTTCTAAAATGTGTAAATGTGAAATGGAGTAAATGATTAAAATGATAGATAAATATTTATTCGTCCTTGAAGTTTACTCAAATATAAAAACTTATTAGACTATAGTCACTGTCATTCACCCTGCCTTGTTCACAAAACTAATTCACATTTCATCGACAACATTTATAATATTCACAGAAATGATTTAAGTACTATTATTTATAAATTTCGGTATCATTTACACATTTTTTTTTCCGTTAACCAGCTGTCGTCCCGTTACGAACGGCAGCCCTCAAAAGTCGAAACTTGTGCGAGCCAAGGATTAACGAGGTCTTACCTTTTTACGTGCGATTCCTAGCACGATCCGAGGAGAATATCGAAAGGAGGTCCGTAGGTCACCCATCCAAACCACGGCCACGCATAGCATTGCTTGGCTTCAGATATCGGTGAACCGGCGCTCTCCGTTCGAGCTATCCCCGCGGATTTCGAGCTATCCCCGCGGGATAGCTCCAATAGTAATTTACAATTTCTTTACGTAGAAAAAAATTAAAACTTCTATATATCTACCTAAAATCCTAATTAAATGGCAAGTAGTAAAATTGTGCATATCTAATATTTTAAATAAAGCTGAACATATCATTTGTATTTGCAACGTTCCATAATAATTTTGAGTTTGGATAGTTCTTACACTTGGTAATGGGAACTTTTCTTTTAATTTTATTTCTTCCTTCTGATAATTGTTGTACAATAGTGTTATTGCACAGAAATGTTCAATGAGTTTCTCTCGTTCTTTGTAACATTGTTGTAAACAAGGGGTGGAAGGAGACTGTGAATCCTCATCTGAAATGACATAAAGACCTATCAATTCAATATCAATCATTTCGTAGCACCAGGAATAGAATATAATGAACAAACCATTATTTGATGGTAAACGATCAGCCATTGGTACAGATTCTAGCAAGTATCTCTCTATCTCCAATGGAACTCCAACAGATTGATACGATATCACAGTGGAGAGACCAGATTTTTACCAACACGTCTTGGTAAGAATAGCTAAAAAGGAACACCAACCAAAAATATTGATTTTCAACAGTTTCTATTCAAAATATCAAATTGAGTTCTGTTTATCACTAGAACAGTTTGAACTCACCGTTGTTCTAAGCATTTGTCTTGACTTCTCATGTAGGAGAGATTCTTGAAGATTGGTTCCAAAATCTCTTTTATTAAAATGGTCTGAACAAATCCTGGAAAAATCAATGGGTACCCATTCATACTACAGAAATTGATCCATTGCTGCTTTACTGTTCTTGGAGAATATATGGAACGATAATTTATCATCATGGTATGATGTAGGAGTATTGTTACAATATTAAACAAGTAATTAACAATACTTGTACAATACAAAACAAAATACAAGAAATAGCCCAAATAGGCATATTTTAGTATGATCTATCTGTATCTGGTATCTGAGCCACGGGCTTTAGTAACTTTATTTATTCGCAAATTGACGTAAATATAACCAAAGTTACCAATTTCAGGAATTCAGGATAGCCACCTTAATTTCCCTCCAATGACGTATTCTCTCCCTTTCCTCAGTCTTCCCCTTGTCCAAATGCTCACTTATTTCATAACCCCTTCCTATCATAAGAACCCTGGTATTGCACAGAATTTTTGTCACTGTCATATTTACTGTACAGCGTTGCCAATAGTTCTAGACAGCGGTAACCGATGTAATTTGTTTAATTTTTCGAAAATGAAAGTTAGGTCGTTAGGGGTTTGTCAGTTCATCAGTTGGATGCTGGATTGGTCCGCCTTAAGCTGGAGTCTTTGGACACAACTGAAGAAGTATGTAAGTAATAAGTTTTATGTTTTGCGATTTAAAATATCAGTTTGGGAAATAAAACAGGACGTAAAACAGAATTGAAAAATGATAGTAATAAACTTAATAGCGTTTTCGTTGTCCATTCCAGTTGTTTTTGAATAACATTATATTATATACATAACAAATAATGGCATAATAGGAGGAGTTCAGCTTAAAAAGTTGAAAAATATTGATAAAAATAAATTATGGTGAGTTGTTCATATTAGCTGCTCTTTTTAAATTTTACCAACAATATTGTTGTTTATGCTAAAAGCAAATCGAATCTAAGCAAGATCAAGGATGGACTGACTATATCTACAAAAAACCCATGGGCACTGCAACCCCGAATATCAGAAAAACAAACGAAATTAATACAATAAATAATATACAGGTAAACCGGGAAAAAGGGGCAATACCAAAGATTTCCAAGATCTCCTCCCACAGGAAAACCGACGGCACAGACATCATCAATAAACCAATATCTAAGAAAAAGAATGAACCAGCTTTAAAGAAAATGGTCCCCAAGATTATGGAGGCACTGTAAACTCCATCAAATTCACAGACAGGACTCAGCAGAGGCCACTAAATTCGAATAACGAGGTCACCGAGGTCTCCATCCAACAAAAGAGTGAAGACACTACAAATTCAACCAAATTGGGAGACAGGACTCAGCAGAGGCCAACAGTATTCGAAAAACACGGTCCCCGAGGTCTCCACCCAACAAAATTATGGAGGCACTGTGAATTAATTTTTATCATTATCATCCCCATCATCACTTGGTTGAATTTGTAGTATCTCGATTTTTGTTGGGTGGAGACCTCGGGGGCCTCGTTTTTCCAATTCATTGGCCTCTGCTGAATTCTGCCAAAGAATTTGGTAGTGTCTCCGGTTATTTTGTTAGCTTGAGACCACGGGGACTTCGTTATTAGAATTCAGTGGCTTTTGTTGAGTCCTGTCAATAGATTTGATTGAATTTGTACTGACTCCGGTGGCGACCTGGGAGACCTCGTTTTTCGAATTCTATAAATTTGGTTGATTTCGTAGTGTCTCCAGTTTCTTATTGGATGTCGACCTCTAGGACCTCGTGTTAGGAATTCGGTGGCCTCTGTTGGGTGTTTTTGAACCAACCATCTAATTTCAAGTATTCGGGAGATACGGGACGATCAAAAATATATTTTCAATTTAGAAACAATGTATCCCTTTGTATAGTCAGGTTCCACCAATATATTTTGTTTGTTAGTTTAGAACGCAATTTTTCGGAAAATGCTCATCACAAAATAATAAGTCAGGGTACCATTGGAACAAGAATTGAACGCCCATCAAAATGATGTGCCACTTGACCCCCCTTCCCATTTAAAATTCTAAGGGTAACATCTACCCCTCCTAGGGGGTTGAACCACGAGGGCTACAAATAGTCCGTGAAAGTGTCCCCCTTGACAATAAAATTGACCTGTTTTTTCGATTACTCATATTGTTTACTGGAAGGAAGATATTAAGGGTGGGGAGTTTTCAAATTGACACCCTGTATATACAAATATGGAGAAGGGATGTTTTGGAATAATTTTGAAATCATTTCTGAAGTCATCCTTGACTTTTTTTATTTTCTGACGTATTGTAGAAGAGTCATTCTTGATCAAAAAGTTCCACAGTATCTACCTCGCGAATGCCACGGTTTGAATAATACAGGGGTTTATATTATAGTATTTCATCGATTTCTCGAATAATCAGTAATTCCTTTGTAACGGAAAATAATATTGTTTCCTAGACAAACTTCGAAACATTCCAATGACAAAATATCTGAAATGAGAATTCATGAATGAAACAATATTATTTTCCGTTGATTATTCGAGAAATCGATGAAATACTACAAACCTCTGTATAATTCAAATCGTGGCATTCGCGAGGTAGGCACTGTGGAATTTTTTTATCAAGAATGACTCACCTATAATACGTCAAAAAATTAAAAAAATGCACGGATGATTTTAGAAATCATTTCAAAATTATTCCGAAACATCCCCTTTCCATGTTTTTTGGACCATCACCGCAATTTTAATTGGATTCAAATTAATGAGCACGGACGTTGACATATTTGTATATACAGTGGGTCATGGTCGATGGTACCTTAGACGTTTACGGAGAACGGAAAATAGGATAATTCTGAAAATTTGGATACTCGAGTAGTTGCTCTTGGTCTATCGATCTAAAATATTTTCAGCAATGCAGCGTTGCCGCTTATACCAGAAAGTAGCAGCATCTTTGTTATTTCAAATGGGTCACCCTGTATATTACCACATTTTTGAACTTGTCATTTGTTTCTGATTATTTCTGCCTCTTACTCCCCTATACCTATCTGTAACGGTTTTTGAGATATTGGTTATTTTCCATATTTTTTATCCAAAACATAGCTCGAATTGAATGTTTATTTCTGCGGTATTTGAATTCTTAGGAAGTTGCAATTTTGTGTTTAGTTCATCAGGATCATGTACATTGATTCTGTATAGAGAAGTTTGTTCTGCGTTATACAGGGTCGTTCAAAATTCATGATCTTACTGCTAGATACAAAAAGGGTTGAAAGTGCGTTTTTTTAAATGAAACATCCTGTATATTATGAAATATCCTGAAAGATGACTAAATTCCCTTCGAATTGATATATTATGTTCCTATACCTAAATAGCCAGAATTCCGAGATAATAGCAATTTTCACTTGTAATCTCCCAAGTGCTTGAATTATTGCCGGAAATTTTTCGAGTACATGAATTTTCTTTGACCTGAACCTGAACTATTTATAACCACTGAAATATTGATATGTAAAATACTTAACAAAATTTTCATCAATAAATGTTTGACATGTGACATGTGACATTTGACATGTGACAAGTTGATATTTTGCTTTAATGTACAAATGGAGGTCTAGTTTTCATATGAAAGGAGATAATTATGTGTTTACTAGATATTTGGAATGTGTCTGAAAATATTTTCTCCACGATTATTGCGGCCTATGAGTCGCTAGGTCGATGGTTCAATCCACGATTGGAATATAACTTTTTTATTTTTTTTTCTTCCAAATTTATACACATTTATTGATGAAAATTTTGTTAAAAACATATCAATATTTCAGTGGTTATAAATAGTTCAGGTGAATCCATCGTTAGTTATTTCTTATGAATTGTTGGATGATTTTCATTTCTTGGTGTGAAATTTTCTTACCGAATCCCCCTCGTGCTTGAATTAATTTCTGTAAATTTATCTCGTACATGAATTTTCTTTGAAAATTTCCGGCAATAATTCAAGCACTTGGGAGATTACAAGTGAAAATTGCTATTATCTCGGAATTCTGGCTATTTAGGTATAGGAACATGATAAATCAATTCGAAGAGAATTTAGTCATCTTTCAGGATATTTCATAATATACAGGATGTTCCATTTTAAAAAACGCACTTTCAACCCTTTTTGGATCTAGCAGTAAGATCATGAATTTTGAACGACCCTGTATAACGCAGAACAATCTTCTCTATACAGAATCAATGTAGATGATCTTGATGAACTAAACACAAAATTGCAACTTCCTAAGAATCCAAATACCGCAGAAATAAACATTCAATTCGAGCTATGTTTTGGATAAAAAATATGGAAAATAACCAATATCTCAAAAACCGTTAGAGATAGGTATAGGGCAGTATGAGGCAGAAATAATCAGAAAGTTCAAAAATGCGGTAATATACAGGGTGACCCGTTTGAAATAACAAAGATGCTGCTACTTTCTGGTATAAGCGGCAACGCTGCATTGCTGAAAATATTTTAGATCGATAGACCAAAAGCAACTACTTTAGAAACCAAATTTTCAGAATGATCCTATGTCCCGTTCTTCGTAAACGTCTAAGGTACCATCGACCGTGACCCACCCTGTATATTAGCTACATAGTTTCAAAAAATCAGCTAAATATATTGGTGGAACTTGACTATACAAAGGGATACATTTTTTCGAAATTGAAAATATAATTTTGATCGCCCCGTATCTTCCAAATACATAAATTTGGATAGTTGGTTCCAATGCAAAATATGATCGCCCTCTCATGTACTGTAACATCAGTTGCATATGGATCTGCTGAAAAACGAATATTTTCTCGAAAAAAGTTCGATAAAAATTACCAAAAACAAAGTTTAACCCTCTGTATACCCGTCAGTTTTGATTCTAGAATTTTTTGTCATTCGAAATTTTTGATGCATATATTTTGGACTATTTCATCATAAAAATTCAGTTCGAAACGATGAAAATGAAATTCCGGATTTTTTGAAAAATCGTCAAAATATCAAACTTTGACCCCGCCGGCATTCAGAGAGTTGGCGCAATGGTAACTTTTGTTCAGAATAGCATGGGCTACATCGTATTGAAATTTCAGTGATTTTCACCTAAACCGGTTTTCCTTTGCTGTTCTTTTCAGATCATTTTAATATTTCGAAAATCTTTAATATTTTTCGAGATATTAAAAAAAACCCAAAGCCCCACTCTTTTCTACACAATTGTTCATAACTTTTGCAAATTTTTTCGGCCCCTTTTTGGACCTTACCTTAAACTTTCTACATGATATTACGAATCGAATGACACCATGATCATAATTTTCGGTGACTATACATTTTTTTTTAATGGTACATGTTGACTAGACTATAGAAGCCTTTTTTCTCGCGAGATTATTATAAGGTCCTTTATTATTCCTCTCGTAATCGAGGGTCTCATTTCTTCAATTAAATAATTAAAATTCTCGTTTCCTCGATAATTCAATCAAATACCTTTTGACGCCGGCGCTGACGCACAACATATTCATAGAATTTTTATTCGTTCTCGAACAAGTCGGCGTTAATTACTTGAATTAATTAAAATAAGTTCTTGCTTCACAGATGATTTATCGGGTATTGTTTCGTCCTTCGTTGCCTACTCTGAAAGTTTGGCGCGCCTAGCGCTTTCCATTCTTTGACCTATGCACGAGTGAACCCGAGAAAATTCATAATAATAATGCGATCATGGGTACGTCACGGTTCCGTTCTATTTCAATGCTGTTCTAATGAGATGTAGAAGAGTGAGAAGTGACGTATAGACCGGAAACTCCGGGCTCCAAGGTCCTCCGGAATCCTAGGAGTCCGGAATCCTAGGATTACTGAACAATTATTTCTAGTAGGTTTCTTGCTATCTTCAAATAATACCACTTTTTGCCCATTCGTAACGAATTTTTCCAAATTGCCGCCATATTGGTGGTCACGTGACAGCTCAAAAGGACCCCGCACCAAATACCTACATGGGAAAATGGCTTTCAGCCAATTTTGTTAATTTTTTGGAATATTGTAGTACAAGTCACTAGTAGTTACTCATGCAAGTTTAAATTAGTTTCTATGTCCAGTTTCGGAGATACGAATTTTTGAAAATCATAAAAAATTACCAAAACATAGCAAGGTCCACTCGTCCAAAAGTATTACTTTTTAGATGATTAGTAACAAAATAGTAGCATTGCTGGTTTGAGGAAAGTCGAATGTCATGTCAGTTAGTCGGTCGTTACGATAGAAGAAGCCACCTATTATACAGGGTGGGTCAAAAATAGCGACAATTTAGGATATTTTGCCAATCTTTATCAACGGTCCCTATGGTGAGACCGAGCATTTTTCATTAGGAAGATACCTATTGGCATTCTTTTCTTATGACAAGAAGATTTTCTCTAAAAGATTAGACTTTTTTACAACACAGTAATTTGTTTTTCAAATGTTTGTTTTTTATACTACATGTTTTAACAATAGCCACACAAAATAGCCTTTTTGAGTCAAATCCGCTTTGGAGCCAAAAGTATTTGCTCATAGTAATTGCTCAATATGATCAACTTCAAAAAGTTACGATCACATTTTATACGGGGGCTGTTTACAAATATTAGTTGAAGTCGGTTTTGTACGTAATATATACGTTTGTTAATTATTTTTGAGTGGATCTTCCAATTTGAATTATATTTTTCAGTTATACTTCCAAGTAATTTACCCTACACTCGGGTAAGTTTCATTCATTTCCTATGTCTGGTTTTTGAACTATAAATTAAAATAGATATTCACAATATCATAACTGATAGGCAGTATGGTTTCATAAAAAAATGGAAAACAGAAAACGCATTGATTGATTTCCTAGTAAGTACAGTGAGAGCCATAGACGAATCAACGAAATGCCTTGCGGTTTTCTTTGCCAAGGATTTCAACACCGTTTCTCACAACAAACTGCTTGACAACCTAGAAATAAGGCATACGCGGCACTGCCCTTTATCTCTTAAAAGATTTACCAAAGAGTTACCAAGTAGTAAAAATTGCAAACAATATTAGCTCAGAGTCAAACGTTCACATAGGAGTACCACAAGGAACAGTACTGGGTGCGATACTGTTCCTTGTATAAATGAACAGTATCGCTCAAATATGTAAATTCATGGGAAATTTGTATAGTAGACCAACACATAAGCTGGTCAGAACACATATTTCATGTGTCAAGAAGGATAAGAACTCATGAATTAAATTTCAGAAGAAAATAATTTAAGACACTACTTGGCAGAAGCCAATTAAACTAGTAATAAAATTGGATTAGGCAACCGAGACTTCTGCATTCAACCTTTACAAAAGGTATAATCGTCGGCAAGTCTCCAACAGAAAACTACTACTTCCCCCTACGACCATTGAATTATATGTGTTAGATTCTTGGCAAAGTATTCTACAAGAACTACTTTGCAATATTCTCCCAATCTCAAAACCATTAAACCGGTCTGTAGGTGTTTCCCCACGTGGGTTGAGACATGTTTTGGAGTTGAGATTGGGAGAACATTGAAAAGTAGTTCTTGTGAAATAAATATGATCTTGCAGCGCAAAACAATTATTGCACCGTTAAAAACCGCAAGACCATAAACTGTGTGACTCTTAACGGCGTGGCTATTGACACGTTGGGATGCAGTTTTCCACCTGCTTCGCGAAAATTCAGTATCAATATCTCTACGCTTCTTAACGATTCCACGAATATCTACAAATAGTAATCATAATGCTTTCCCGCAGAAGCCTATAAGGTATCATTGTATTTCCTGTGTCATTTTCTGTTAACGAATTTTTTTGTTGAAACAATAGCGAATCAGTGATAACACCATGGTTTCTATACATCTTGAGACTGTAATTGCACTGATACCGTTGGCTTCATTCGTCGATAGATGGCGTATAAGTCGAAAATAGCGGAGTTTCTAACATTCCGAAGTACTGAGTCATAATTATTTGATTGAAATTTGAATGTTTACAAATTATGGTTAATGAATATCACAACAAATAAAATTCAATGTTGAAAATTACATAACATGACACTTGTCCAAGCGTCATGTTTGATTGACATTGGGTGTCAATGACTGGTACATTGGTAAATATTGAAAGGTGACTGCCAAAAAGCACAAGCAGCCATTCATAAGCTCTCCCAGAAATATGGGCTCGAACAAAATTCTGGTTCCAGTCTTTGACAGAGGGTGTCAATTATTGGAACATACAGTGTCAATCACTGGAACATCAATTGTTATAGATGGCGCCAAGGAAGAAGTATATTTAGGCTCAGATGAACGCAGATCTAGAAGCTGTAGCAAGAGGAGTACCATAAAAAAAAATTGAGAAAAAGATAAAGGCGAAAGAACAAGAATAGAAAGCGGAAGAAAAAGCAAAAAAGGAAGGAAAGCTTGCAAAGATTTCTGTCAACGAAAAGAAAGAGAAAAATTTCCAGGATTATGGGCGGAAAGAAGCATCCGCTTTTCTGTAGATATGTCTGTGTAATTCAGAGACTTTACACAAAAAACGACATCGAAGTTGCATCTTTCAAAGCAGTTAACGACAAGTCAAGTTTTCGTTTAGTAGAAAATGATATATCATCTATCAAGTTTGAAGATAACATCGAAAAATTACCTCAACCTGAAATCATTAATGTTGGTGACAGAATTAAATATATATTTTCAAATGAAATTGACATATTTGAAGCCTCTCTTCCAAAATGTGTTTCAATTTTTATTGTAATTGTTTTTCTTTGTTAGAAGTTCATTATCAATTACTGATTTGAATAAATGTTCGTTTTTAGAGTGTCAATCATTGGTGTGTAAATAACTGACTGGTACATAGAAAAAATCTGGGTGTCAATAACTGATGCATCTAACATACATTTCTGTTAAATTTCTACAAATAAAATATGTGTTTGTTTCAATGAATATATTTTGGTATATTGATTGTCAAATTACAAACTACAGGAAAAAAATTTAAACTAATTCTGAGGTCATTATTATGACCCAAGGAATTGTTTTAATGCAATTTATTTCCTAAAAGTGTCAATAACTGGTGTGTTTACCTTAGTATTCATCGTAAGTACACTTCACATGTCTAAACTGTTTTATTTCTAACACCCTTTTTGTCTTTTATCTTCTTTTATTATAATAATATGCAGGTAGGTAGGTACCTAATTTTTATTAGGTATTTTAAAGTTCATATTTTACTACATTTCAGTATTGTTGAATTTAGACTTATTGGAATTTTTATAACTGAACAAGTGTTTTAGACTATTTATTGGATCATTAATATTATTTCATTTCACAGGCTGTTATAAACATCCAATTCGTTATTTTCTTTCATGAATGCATCTTTTATCATTATTATTATCCATCCAAATCTTTTATTTCATGTTCAGAAGTTTCAGAAATTGCTGACATAATCTATGATACGCAGATGGATTAAATTAATTCTGTTCAATTATGAAAATTATTGAGTTTGTAGTACTAGCAGCACCATCTATTTGAGAATTCACAAAGCTTCACTTTCCATCTAACTGCTAAGACATTCTAACGTTTCTACTGGCAAATGAGTCAGGCGGATGCTGTACGATGGCGCTTCTGTTAATATTTTATCGAATTGAAAACGCAGAAGAGGATGATAGAAAGGAAAAAACTGCTCAAACACAAACATTTACAACTCCTTACTTTGTCGAGTCAGGTGAGGTTGACGTAGTTTTGAGTGGTTTCACACTCATAAAGGAAGTTGAAGCGCAACTTTATTTCTTTAACTCAGAAGCCATTCGCATTCTTTACAAAGAGTGCGACATCTATACTCATTTGGCCGAACTAATGTAGTTTATTTATTTTTAACTGTTTTCTCATTATCATCGATTTTTGGACAACAAATTAAGTTTAGTGATACTATTTCGAAAAAAATAAAAAATCCAGCCAGAAAGTCGAAAAATGATTAAAATCCAGTTTTTATTCTGTTTTTGACGCATTCATGGCGTTTATCTCGATAACAAAGACTGGTGCTACCATAGAATTCAACAGAAATATGAAAAATTATATAGTCTTTCCTTTTACGATAGTGAAAATTTTAATAATTTGGGGGGAAAGTCGAAAAGTGATTAAAAACCAGTTGAATGAGTGTGGTTTTGCTGGGGTTTGCCCTCAGTCCTTCTCTTTTGCACCATTCCTCTACGGTCCCCATTTTGCATGATGCCACCATAGAGTTCAACAGAAACATGGAACATTACATACTCTTTCCATCTACGATAATGGAAATTTAAAAAATTTGGGGGAAAATCGAAAAATAATTAAAATCCAGTTTTTACGCTGTTTTTCATTATCGAGTAGGCTCTGTTATAAATATATAAATGAATCCATTATCAGAGAGGATGAAGGTTATGGGTATTGTATTTCGGAATATGTTTTCTTACAAGACAGTTTCCAAAATGAAAATAGCAGCAACGGTCAGTATATTATTATCTATGAAAAGCTTCCTGCACGATTCACGTGGTCCAACTTTACAAATATTTCTTCTTGCTCTTTTCTGTATTCTGAGGACGGACTTCAGCAAGCCTGAGCTCCACGCTCCCCAAAATCACACTCCATACTTCAAATGCGCCTCAACCAAAGCCTAATAATATGCAGTTTTAGCAGTAGGTACTCCAAGCTCTCTGACAATAACTCTGACTTCATAATATTCAGCCGATATATTTCTTCCAATTATTTTCTGTATGTATCAAACTTCGATTTTTGGTCAATAAACTCAGGAATCTGTCTCAATCTTTACTTGTCAAGTATATATTGTCAAGAGTACATTTAAAAATATATATTTAAAAGATTCATTTTTGAGATATTTGAATCACACCAACCTAAGAAAATTTTTATATAGCAAGATATTTTTTCGTTAAGGTCTTCAATGGTCTGTGTCCTCCACAAGATTACAGTATCGTCGGCAAATAACGTATAAGTTTACCAAAAAGAATTTCCCATATCATGCGTACTCTCTGCCACTCACTGTATGATAGAAATTAAAGGATGATTATTGTTGATATTTCCAAGACATTCTTTGGAGCATTTGAAACAATGTGTTCTAAATAAACTAATACATTTTTACGAGCATTTTTTCACACCCTTTCTTATCAGTTTCAAATCATTCGATCAGACACGCGAAAGGCTTCGCCACCACCTTGTAACAAATGGCCAACTGACCAAGGACATCCCTAACATATTCAAATTCAATTTAACGACTACCCCTTGCCTACACCAGCCGTCACCTGTCCGTCTTATTATAAAGTCAACACATCATCGGAATATTCCACCTGCCTCCTCTTATCGCCTACTACTTCTCAAATGAGGTAAGAATAACGACGAAAATTTATGGACTTATTATGTAAGTAAACGGTGGAATGTTTTCAGTCATAATAAATTCGAAGGACCAATTAATGTCAAAGAAACATTATCTTTGGAACCACCGTCGCCATTAAATCGATAAGAAGGGCGTATGTGAATACCAAAACAGCCGCGAAAGATGTAAATCATTTGGGTATTAGTATTAATTACTACACATTTTACAAAATAAAATCGAGAATCAACTAAACTCAACAGCATTTCCTGAAACTACGCGTTGGATTGGATTAACAATATTCTACAGGATTTTGGTGATCGTTTTTTCGCTGTCAGAATGGTAACATATTTCGTTTTTAAATGTTAGAAACACTGATTCAAGTAATACATAATTGTCATCTGTCAACTTCAACAAACTGTTTACTATTTGCATTGTTTATATAGAAGATAGTTAGTCAACCTTATGGGATTATAATGGGATCAAAATGGATGCGACATGTAGATGGCGATAGTGAGCTCGCATCCAAGTCATGTCGTAACTTCAGTGATCTGGCCTCCAAGTCATGTCGTAACTTGATTAAAACAATGGAAAAGCATTAAAATTAGGGTGTTTTGAAGAAACCTGCATTAAAATGACGTCAAATATTCATGTTTGTAACTAATCACGCTAGATGACACTCGCGTTTGTGTCCAATACCTTTTCCACAGGCATTGACTATGTTCTATTTAAACAATGCTATTTGTCTGCAACTGAAAGTTAAAATACAAAGAAAATTTTGTCGAATCAGATTTTAGAGAAACATCGATACATGCATTGCCCTGATTTCACATATTTTTCTACTCATAGATACACGATCTATGAAGTAGAAAAATATTGAAAACTGGAAAAAAATTGTGTTCCTATTCAACTACAGGTGTTGAAGAAAATCGGTGTTTGGGACTAAAGTTAAAAAAAGAAGTTTTATCAAAATATTGAATACAGCAATAACAAATAAATAATAAAAAAATGTATTGGAGCTCCAGTGCTGCTTAAATTGATTCGGTGACACATTCCCTTTCACAATTATTATAGCTGCTTTTCAGTAAAAAGGAAGTATGGTCTCTAGGGGCTCCAATTTGATAGAAAACTCTATTTGATCAACTGTCTTCAAATTTATACCAGTCTGTTCTATCCTTGGCCAAGTATGTAGTAGTGGCAAGAATCGACTCCAAAATCACAGTGAACGTTGACTGTACGAGGACATATTGAAAAATTTTTAGCCTACTATAGAACCAAACAAAATTTTAATATCAAAATATTTTATTACTCAACATATTCTCCTCTTAATCGGATACATTTATTACAGCGAACCTGCAACGTCTCTAAACCTTTCAAAAAAAATGTTTCTTCTTGCTCTTCAAACCAGACCTCCACAGCTTTTATCACCTCCTCGTTGGAAGAAAATTTACAACCTTTTAAACTTTTTTCAGTTGAGGAAAGAGATGATAGTCGGACGGAGCCAAATCTGGTGAATAAGGGATTCTAGTAATTCAAACCCTAAATCACGATTTTTTTGCATGGCAACATGAGATTTGTGTGCAGATCGGTGCATTTTTCACTGAGAAAATCCGGGAAAACCTCGAAAAATTCATAATTTTCATAAATCTGAAACTGGACAAACAATATTGCGGAAACTGATAGATGATAACATGTAGTTCAACTGTGCACAAGATGGTTTCTGTCCGATGTGTAGTTTTTGCACAATCGCGTTATAAACAAATTAAGGGCAAATCTTTCTAAATGCGCCGATTGAAGGGAAATCATCTCATTCTGTAACCGGCATTTGGAAGTAGAGATCAATATCTGCAATTTGTATGGGAAATGGGAAATGTGTTGAAAATGTCACTGGAAGTTACTCTAAATGCTTCAAAGTGCACCCGATGTCGTCAGAACTCAACTCGAGTTAACTTCAGTGCTACTTCGGGTGACTTAATAATAATAATAAACAGAGCAGGTCATCATTAGAAGAGGCGTGTTTCAGGGAGACTCCCTCAGCCCTCTTCTCTTCTGCATCTCACTATTGCCATTGTCCGTTGTACTCAGGAATACCCGTGGGTACAACTGCGGCACCCCCAGCAACCGGAGGCATAAAGTCACCCATTTGTTCTACATGGATGACCTAAAATTATATGCCTCTGGAGAAAGGGACCTACATCAGTCCCTTAGGGTGGTGGAAGAGTACACGCATGCTATCGGAATGGAATTTGGGATCGACAAATGTGCCACGGTTCATCTTAAAAGAGGACGATGCGAGGAATACGGAGAGGATTTCCAGCTCGTAGACGGAAGCATCCTACATCATCTGGATGCCGGAGAGACGTATACTTACCTAGGGGTGGAGCAACGCCACTCCCAAGAGGTATTCACAGTTAAGAACTCTCTCCGCGGCAAGTATCAGCACAAACTCCGACAGATCTGGTCATCAGAACTGTCGGGGAAGAACAAAGTTGCTGCAACCAATATGCTTGCCGTTCCGATCCTTCTCTACGCTTTCGGAGTAATGAAGTAGACTAAGGAAGAGCTGCGACAACTCGACGTTAAAACTCGCAAAGTAATGCATCTCAATAGGTGCTTGCATCCTAAATCGTCCGTTCCACGGTTATACTTTCCCAGACAACGGGGAGGCCGTGGACTTTTGAGTTTGGAGTGTATGCATAACAGAATGGTTCTGGATGGGGCCTGTAAAGTCATCAGGAGTTCAGATCCCCTTCTCTGCATGGTCCGCGACCATGAAAAAGCAGGGATTGGAGCATTTCTTTTTAAGGCAGCAACCCGTGCGGCCGATGAACTCGGTCTCGTATTCAACACTGAACGGGCTAACCCAAACTCTGTCATCGAGTTGGGACCCGTTCAGCAAAAAGCTCACATCAAAGCTGCGGAGACAGAGGTCATGCTACAGCTACATATGGATAAGCCAATGCATGGTGTCTTCTTTCACAACATCGAAGACCTTGGCTTATCCAAAAGCTTGACCTTTGCCTTCCTCAGGTCGAGTGAGCTAAAGTCGGAGACCGAGGGATTCATAATGGCCTGCCAGGATGGTGTCTTCAACACCCTCGTCTACCGTAGTCGCGTGATGGGTATAGACGTCCCTGACACCCGATGCAGGGCATGTCGTGGGGCACCTGAGACCGTAATGCATTTGCTATCAGCATGCACATCTTATGCGGTCTCAGCCTATATCCACAGGCATAACGCGGCGCTACGAGTGTTATACTACCATCTACGACACTCGTACGGTATAGACGAGACACCGGTGTTGCCTTATGTTCCGGGGGATATTGAGTCCGTGGTGGAGAATGAGAGGTGCCGGATCTATTGGAACTACTCATTCCCCACCCTCAGGCAAATACAAGCCAATAAGCCTGATGTTGTCCTCCTCGACCACCAAAGTAGAACGATATTCGTCATGGAGTTTTCCGCTCCAGGCGAAATGAATATCGTTCGAAAAGAGGAGGAAAAACGGACTAAATATCGAGATCTTCTCTTTGAACTCCGCAGGTTATATCCGGACCATTCTGTCAAAATGGTGGTTCTGATCATAGGAGTCCTTGGTGGAATGATGGACACACTGCTCTCCAACTTGAGGATAATACCTGCTTGCCGTAATATGTCAGAAATCTTAGCAGCGCGAATGCAGAAGGCCGTTATCCTTGGTTCGCTCCGTCTACTCAGGGCACATGATTCTCGGACCCAATAGTCACTCACCCTACGGACGTAGGGAGTGGTTATTGGGGTTAACGACACCAGCGCGCCCTCCGGATGTATCGGAGCACCGGAGACAGGGCCTGACTGGTACATTCCTAACGGGAAAAAAATAATAATAATAATAATAATAATAATAATAATAATAATAATAATAATAATAATAATAATAATAATAATAATAATAATAATAATAATAATAATAATAATAATAATAATAATAATAATAATAATAATAATAATAATAAGAATAATAATAATAATAATAATAATAAAACTACTCGGTTCCCAACAATCGAGGAAGAGGCCCCCAAAACCGACCCCCTCGGATTAGGGGTCAAAGGCAAGGTGGTGGGGCCAACGATGATTTGCCATATGATGACGACCGCGATAACAACGGACGCTTTGAGTGGACGGACGAATTAAGAGACGGACTTCTGCATTGCTACGAGAGCAGTGAGCCCGCCCGGAGAGGATACATGGCGAGAATGCATGCTCTGTGGTGTGAGAGACACCCAGAGCATGCAGCGTTTTCCGCACAAAATCTCAGGGATTATGTATCCCATCTTCGGGCTCGAGGCTACGTTAGAGCTCCTCCTCAGCCGGTTATCGAAGTGGCAGATATGCCACGTGTCGGTTTGGCTGTGGAGGAGAATCACATTGTTCCTCTGATGGAGGATATCAGAACCCGCAGGGCGCTTCACAATATGAAGCCCCTGAAGCCGCAAGAACTGGCACGGGTGGATGCGGAGATTGGCGATGTTCTTCCAGAAGAGGCTGACATCTGGCAGATCAATTCTGTCGTGTACGACGCCGCTCATGCTCTATCCCAAACAGAGAGGAGGGACACCACCGCTCTGGTAGGGAGGCATGAACGACGTGTACACAAGATGGAAGCCAAGATCAAGTCGGCGAGACAACACGCGTCTCGTATCCAGTGTGTGGTGGACTTCGTGGCGGCCAATAGGCCTTTCACGCCCGCAGTGCGGCGAATTGCCGCAAAATTGAGACGAGCTCACCACACATTAAATCAAGGTGTGCTGTTCACCATCAAACAGCACTGCCTTGATAGGATACGAATGCTAGTGGCTGCAAAGAAGTCACTAGTGAGGCGGGCGAGAAGTATCGCGGAAAACATAAAGTTCCGCGATAAACCTTCTCGCTTATTCCAAGAGCCTCCACGTGTTGTCGATAACCCGCCGGCTGCAGATCGGGTGGAAACATTCTGGAAGAATATCAATGAGTATCCGCAACCACTCAACGTAGATACTCCAGCCCTAGCGCAGTTCGAAGCATTTTGCAGGGGGCTTCGGCAGCCTGAGCTCAATGATCTGCGCATTCCGATAACCACGGAAGAAGTACGAAGGGCCCTAAAAGGCTCTAAGAATTTCGCTGCTCCAGGCCGTGATGGGTTGAATAACTATTGGTGGAAAAAGTTTCCAACAACCCACCGCCATCTGGCCAGAGTTTTCAACTCATGGCAGCAGATTCCAGAGTGGTTTGTCGAGGGGCGAACCGTGCTCATCCCCAAAAACGGAGATTTGTCTGATCCAAAGAATTACAGGCCGATAACATGCTTGAATGCGTGTTATAAGGTGTTTACGCGCATCTTATACACACGCATTCTCTCCGCAGTTGATCCGGTGTATGAACGGATAAATGAGCAAAGAGGGTCAAAGAAAGGGGTCGCCGGGTGCAAGGAGAACCTGCTCATCGATAGATGTATCACGCAGGACTCCGTGCAGTATAAGCGTAACCTTTCGATGGCCTGGATCGATTACCGCAAGGCATTTGATACAACATCACATGAGTTAATCATGCATTTGCTCAGATGTCTTGAGGTACCCGATCAAATAGTGGGATGCATTGGACAACTGATGCCGCTCTGGAGGACTCGCTTCGCTATAAAATCTGGTGGAGACATAGTCCAAACAGAGCAGGTCTTCATTAGAAGAGGCGTGTTTCAGGGAGACTCCCTCAGCCCTCTTCTCTTCTGCATCTCACTATTGCCATTGTCCGTTGCACTCAGGAATACCCGTGGGTACAGCTGCGGCACCCCCAGCAACCGGAGGCATACAGTCACCCACCTGTTTTACATGAATGACCTAAAATTATATGCCTCTGGAGAAAGGGACCTACATCAGTCCCTTAGGGTGGTGGAAGAATATACGAATGCTATCGGAATGGAATTTGGGATCGACAAATGTGCCACGGTTCATCTCAAAAGAGGACGATGCGAGGAATACGGAGAGGATGTCCAGCTCGTAGACGGAAGCATCCTACATCATCTGGATGCCGGAGAGACGTATACTTACCTAGGGATGGAGCAACGCCGCTCCCAAGAGGTAATCACAGTTAAGAACTCTCTCCGCGGCAAGTATCAGCATAAACTCCGACAGATCTGGTCATCAGAACTGTCGGGGAAGAACAAAGTTGCTGCAACTAATATGCTTGCCGTTCCGATCCTTCTCTACTCCTTCGGAGTGATGAAGTGGACTCAGGAAGAGCTGAGACAACTCGACGTAAAAACTCGCAAAATGATGCATCTCAATAGGAGCTTGCATCCTAAATCGTCCGTTCCACGGTTATACTTTCCCAGACAACGGGGAGGCCGTGGACTTTTGAGTTTGGAGTGTCTGCATAACAGAATGGTTCTGGATGGGGCCTGTAAAGTCATCAGGAGTTCAGATCCCCTTCTCTGCATGGTCCGCGACCATGAAACAGCAGGGATTGGAGCATTTCTCTTTAAGGCAGCAACCCGTGCAGCCGATGAACTTGGTCTCGTATTCGACACTGAACGGGCTAACCCAAACTCTGTCACCGAGTTGGGACCCGTTCAGCTAAAAGCTCACATTAAAGCTGCGGAGACAGAGGTCCTCCTACAGCTGCATATGGATAAGCCAATGCATGGTGTTTTCTTCAACAACATCGAATACCTTGGCTTATCCAAAAGCTTGACCTTTGCCTTCCTCAGTTCGAGTGAGCTAAAGTCGGAGACCGAGGGATTCATAATGGCCTGCCAGGATGGTGTCTTCAACACCCTCGTCTACCGTAGTCGCGTGATGGGTATAGACGTCCCTGACACCCGATGCAGGGCATCTCGTGGGGCACCTGAGACCGTAATGCATTTGCTATCAGCATGTCCAGCTTATGCGGTCTCAGCCTATATCCACAGGCATAACGCGGCGCTACGAGTGTTGTACTACCATCTAAGACACTCGTACGGTATAGACGAGACACCGGTGTTGCCTTATGTTCCGGGGGATATTGAGTCCGTGGTGGAGAATGAGAGGTGCCGAATCTATTGGAACTACTCATTCCCCACCCTCAGGCAAATACAAGCCAATAAGCCTGATGTTGTCCTCCTCGACCGTCAAAGTAAAACGATATTCGTCGTGGAGTTTTCCGCTCCAGGCGAGATGAATATCGTTCGGAAAGAGGAGGAAAAACGGACTAAATATCGAGATCTTCTCTTTGAACTCCGCAGGTTGTATCCGGACAATTCTGTCAAAATGGTGGTTCTGATTATAGGAGTCCTTGGTGGAATGATGGACACACTGCTCTCTAATTTGAAGTTGATACCGGCCTGCCGTAATATGGAACAAATCCTAGCCGCTCGAATGCAGAAAGCCGTCATCCTTGGTTCACTTCGTCTGCTCAGAACACATGACTCTCGGACCCAATAATCACTCACCCTACGGACGTAGGGAGTGGTTATTGAGGTAAACGACACCAGCGCGTCCTCCGGATGGGTCGGAGCACCGGAGACAGGACCTGACTGGTACACTCTTAAAGGAAAAAACAAATAATAATAATAATAATAATAATAATAATAATAATAATAATAATAATAATAATAATAATAATAATAATAATAATAATAATAATAATAATAATAATAATAATAATAATAATAATAATAATAATAATAATAATAATAATAATAATAATAATAATAATAATAATAATAATAATAATAATAATAATAATAATAATAATAATAATAATAATAATAATAATAATAATAATAATAATAATAATAATAATAATAATAATAATAATAATAATAATAATAATAATAATAATAATAATAATAATAATAATAATAATAATAATAATAATAATAATAATAATAATAATAATAATAATAATAATAATAATAATAATAATAATAATAATAATAATAATAATAATAATAATAATAATAATAATAATAATAATAATAATAACCGCTCCCAAGAGGTATTTGCAGTTAAAAACTCTCTCCGCGGCAAGTATCAGCATAAACTCCGACAGATCTGGTCATCAGAACTGTCGGGGAAGAACAAAGTTGCTGCAACTAATATGCTTGCCGTTCCGATCCTTCTTTACTCTTTCGGAGTGATGAAGTGGACTAAGGAAGAGCTGCGACAACTTGACGTTAAGACTCGCAAAATGATGCATCTCAATAGGAGCTTGCATCCTAAATCGTCCGTTCCACGGTTATACTTTTCCAGACAACGGGGAGGCCGTGGACTTTTGAGTTTGGAGTGTCTGCATAACAGAATGGTTCTGGATGGGGCCTGTAAAGTCATCAGGAGTTCAGATCCCCTTCTCTGCATGGTCCGCGACCATGAGAAAGCAGGGATTGGAGCATTCCTTTTTAAGGCAGCTACCCGTGCGGCCGATGAACTCGGTCTCGTTTTCGACACTGAACGGGCTAACCCAAACTCTGTCACCGAGTTGGGACCCGTTCAGCAAAAAGCTCAGATAAAAGCTGCGGAGACAGAGGTCCTGCTACAGCTACATATGGATAAGCCAATGCATGGTGTCTTCTTTCATAACATCGAAGACCTTGGCTTATCCAAAAGCTTGACCTTTGCCTTCCTCAGGTCGAGTGAGCTAAAGTCGGAGACCGAGGGATTCATAATGGCCTGCCAGGATGGTGTCTTCAACACCCTTGTCTACCGTAGTCGCGTGATGGGTATAGACGTCCCTGACACCCGATGCAGGGCATGTCGTGGGGCACCTGAGACCGTAATGCATTTGCTATCAGCATGCCCATCTTATGCGGTCTCAGCCTATATCCACAGGCATAACGCGGCGCTACGAGTGTTGTACTACCACCTACGACACTCGTACGGTATAGACGAGACACCGGTTTTGCCTTATGCTCCGGGGGATATTGAGTCCGTGGTGGAGAATGAGAGATGCCGAATCTATTGGAACTACTCATTCCCCACCCTCAGGCAAATACAAGCCAATAAGCCTGATGTTGTCCTCCTCGACCACCAAAGTAGAACGATATTCGTCATGGAGTTTTCCGCTCCAGGCGAAATTAATATCGTTCGAAAAGAGGAGGAAAAACGGACTAAATATCGAGATCTTCTCTTTGAACTCCGCAGGTTATATCCGGACCATTCTGTCAAAATGGTGGTTCTGATCATAGGAGTCCTTGGTGGAATGATGGACACACTGCTCTCCAACTTGAGGATAATACCTGCTTGCCGTAATATGTCAGAAATCTTAGCAGCGCGAATGCAGAAGGCCGTTATCCTTGGTTCGCTCCGTCTACTCAGGGCACATGATTCTCGGACCCAATAGTCACTCACCCTACGGACGTAGGGAGTGGTTATTGGGGTTAACGACACCAGCGCGCCCTCCGGATGTATCGGAGCACCGGAGACAGGGCCTGACTGGTACATTCCTAACGGGAAAAAAAAAATAATAATAATAATAATAATAATAATAATAATAATAATAATAATAATAATAATAATAATAATAATAATAATAATAATAATAATAATAATAATAATAATAATAATAATAATAATAATAATAATAATAATAATAATAATAATAATAATAATAATAATAATAATAAAACTACTCGGTTCCCAACAATCGAGGAAGAGGCCCCCAAAACCGACCCCCTCGGATTAGGGGTCAAAGGCAAGGTGGTGGGGCCAACGATGATTTGCCATATGATGACGACCGCGATAACAACGGACGCTTTGAGTGGACGGACGAATTAAGAGACGGACTTCTGCATTGCTACGAGAGCAGTGAGCCCGCCCGGAGAGGATACATGGCGAGAATGCATGCTCTGTGGTGTGAGAGACACCCAGAGCATGCAGCGTTTTCCGCACAAAATCTCAGGGATTATGTATTATGGTTCTGATCATAGGAGTCCTTGGTGGAATGATGGACACACTGCTCTCCAATTTGAAAATAATACCTGCTTGCCGTAATATGGCAGAAATCTTAGCATCAAGAATGCAGAAGGCCGTTATACTTGGTTCGCTTCGTCTACTCAGGGCACACGATTCTCGGACCCAATAATCACTCACCCTACGGATGTAGGGAGTGGTTATTGGGGTTAACGACACCAGCGCGCCCTCCGGATGGGTCGGAGCACCGGAGACAGGGCCTGACTGGTACACTCCTAAGGAGAAAAAAAAAATAATAATAATAATAATAATAATAATAATAATAATAATAATAATAAGCACTCAGGAATACCCGTGGGTACAGCTGCGGCACCCCCAGCAACCGGAGGCATACAGTCACCCACCTGTTTTACATGGATGACCTAAAATTATATGCCTCTGGAGAAAGGAACCTACATCAGTCCCTTAGGGTGGTGGAAGAATATACGCATGCTATCGGAATGGAATATGGGATCGACAAATGTGCCACAAGAGGACGATGCGAGGAATACGGAGAGGATGTCCAGCTCGTAGACGGAAGCATCCTACATCATCTGGATGCCGGAGAGACTTATACTTACCTAGGGATGGCGCAACGCCGCTCCCAAGAGGTAATCACAGTTAAGAACTCTCTCCGCGGCAAGTATCAGCATAAACTCCGACAGATTTGGTCGTCAGAACTGTCGGGAAAGAACAAAGTTGCTGCAACTAATATGCTTGCCGTTCCGATCCTTCTCTACTCCTTCGGAGTGATGAAGTGGACTCAGGAAGAGCTGCGACAACTCGACGTAAAAACTCGCAAAATGATGCATCTCAATAGGAGCTTGCATCCTAAATCGTCCGTTCCACGGTTATACTTTCCCAGACAACGGGGAGGCCGTGGACTTTTGAGTTTGGAGTGTCTGCATAACAGAATGGTTCTGGATGGGGCCTGTAAAGTCATCAGGAGTTCAGATCCCCTTCTCTGCATGGTCCGCGACCATGAAAAAGCAGGTTATTTGCATTTCACCAGTTCTGTGCCCTATTCAATGAATCAGCTATGGTGTTTACAAGACTATCTGCATGAGTAGAAGAGTGGATTAATGTCGTGCGTATGCAACGCATTTATTAGGGTACATAAAGTGAAAGAGATCGTTCACGTAGATAATGAAGAGTGACGGGCCAAGAACTGATCCCTGAGGTACCCCATGTGAAATAGTTTGAAAGTCAGAACATGTCTCATTTATATATACTGCTTGTTTTCTGTCACTCAGGTAGTACTGTATCAACTTGAGAGATACACCTCTGACGCCATAAAACCGCAGTTTATCAACTAGAGTGGAGTGAGCGACACAGTCCAAGGTCCTTGATAGATCCCATAAAGTAATGGAAGTATTATTGCCTTCTTCCAAGCCTTCGACTATCTCACTCACGATTTTGAAAACAGCAGGTGTGGTGCTGCATTTTGTTCTAAAACCAAATTAATAGCAGTTGAGAAATTTATTTGTTTCAAAATATTTCATAATTCTCTGTTTCATTATAACCTCAAAAGTTTTGGAAAAAATGGGAATTATAGATATTGGGCGGTAGTTTGATAGTTGTGTTTTTGAATATCGGTATTACTTTCGCAAATTTTAATATATCAGGAAATTCTCCTTTTGAAATGTATGCATTGAAAAGAGTATAGGATAAGATTTACATTTAAAAAATGTATGACGACTCTTGTACAGTTGTAATTGTCTAAAAACATTAGTTCTTAGCAGTTTGAGAAATTTGAATCCTTCCGCCAAATTTTTCAGCTACGCCACAGAAGGCGAGCTAACTGCTCTTTATACAAAGAAGCGCACATTTCTGGGCAGATGATGGACTGGTCTCCCCCGCGGCAACAATTTATCGTAACAAGAGCGAGAAATTAAAATATGCATCTTTTTGTTTCACGACATACACACGCTTGCTTGGATAATTGCACAGGATGTGTAACTCAAGCTGTGCGGGGAAAGTGATTCTGTTAAACTTGCAATGTTTATAGACCAGGATCCGAAACAGAGGGAAAGATATTTTAGTATATTTAACTTCAGGAGGCATTCCCTTTGCAAAGGGAGTATGAGTATTCAAATAGCAGCTAGAAACATCCTTGCATAATAGTTGCAGAAACACAATCGAGCCCATCTTCCTCAGCTATTTTTATTATTTATTTTATTCATTCATTTATTTAAGATTTTCCTCTTACAAACACAGCCGGAGTATTTACATATCGCATGGCTAGAGACTTCCTCGATACTAACTTTCCTGGGCGGTGGATAGGTCGCAGGGGAAGTACAGAGTGGCCACCAAGATCTCCGGATCTTACACCTCTAGATTTTTTCATTTCTGAAGTCAAAAATCTACGCCAATGAATGCCAAACAATAGAAGAGTTGGAACGAAGAATAATAGATACATGTGAAGAAATAGATGAACAGACTTTCATCAACGTGAGAGAAGCTATTTATAATAGGGCACTTTATTGTCACGATTTAGGAGGGGGCCACTTTGAACAATTGATAAAATAATTTTTGGGGTTGAATAAAAGAGTTATTCAAAAATAAAATATAATTTTTTAGCCAACTAATTTATTTTGATTGTGAATTTACAGAACACATTCGTAGGCTTCGAGAATTACCGGTAAGCGGTGCTGTTTATCCTTAATAAACTCTCTTTACGACTCTTATTAGTCGAAATAATTAAGAGATTTAACTACAAATTAATAACAACGTGTAGTTAGCAAAATGTTTCACAGGAAGTGACCAAAATCCATACTTCATTTCATACCGGAATGTTACTTTTCAAACGTTAATATTTCGAAAACAATTGAATTTAGGAGTAAAGTGTATTAGAGAAAACTGTTGAGAATTATGAGCAAATGGAATAATATACGGGATGTTCTATTTAAAAAAAAATATTGAAGATGGCGCTCAGCCGCCATTTGAAAACTTTTAGCTTTGATTCTTTCATGAAAAAGTTGGTTTTTATCTCCTATATTAAAACTCTCCAAATTTAGTTGCAATATACCAGGTGGTTCAAAAATTAGTAGGGGAAACGGACTTTAAAATTAAACTTAAAAACTAGTCAGAGATACTAAATACTGCCGATTTAATTTTTTTTTGCATTGCAGTTGAGAATGTCAATATTGCACTTTTCTGTAAGTATATTAGACTGTCTTAAAATTTCATTCATAAGAAAACAATCTAAATTATTTGTATAAAAAATGTTTTGATTTTCATTCTTAAATTAATAGGTACTAATATTTTTATAAAGTTGACTAGGAGTGAATCTTTGTATTTTATGCTATTGATTATATGTATAATAAATGAAAACTACAGCATGCAATGAACGTCTCTGTTCTAAGGTTACCATATAGAAACTGTCTAGCATACTCCTATATGAGATCATATACAGGGTGGCCCAGCGAAAACGAAACAAGGCCGATATTTCATATTTATCGTTCGCAGAAAAAAAAACGATTAGACCCGTCGAATTTTATTCCTATCATAACCTCAACTGTCATACCTCTCCCCCCACCCCTTGGGCACTATCACCCAAACAAATTAAACAGGGAAAGTAGTAAGTGTGACACATCATTGAAAAGGTAATTTCATAAGGAATTCAGCCATGTCAATTTTTGCCACCTAACTTTTTATTTTGGCGCCCTCTTGCGGGAAAAATAACTGCTCCGTATTCCAAATTATAATACTGCATTTGTAAGCTATTTTGACATAAATTTGGTGACAGTGCATTATGGAATTTTTCTAAGAGAAAAAACAAATTGGCGGCTCCAAAATGGCGGACATGATTTGCAATTATGGTCCGATTCAATTCAAAATTGATATGTGGTGGTTTTCAAGGTCGGAAATTATGATTTGTTCGTCAATGCAAAAAACAAGATGGTGGCTCCAAGATGGCGGACGAAATTTGTAGTTCTGGTCCGATTTGAATCATAATTAGTGTTGAAGATACTAATTAATTCAAATTTAATTGTTTTGAAATATTATTATTTATTATTATTATTGTTCAAATCTGAAGTAGGAATTCCGAAAAGACGATTTGAGGTTTAATCACCCAGTAAAAAGAAAATTTCATCTGACAGAAGTAAAAATTGAATTTAAGAAACGTCAAATTTGACATATAAAAAAATCTCGGAATAATTACTTCACATTTAGTTTGAGTACTTAGGGGCATTCGTAAGTACAATATTCAACCATTTTTTGCACTTTTAACTCATAAATAATTCTCTTTTACGAATTTGAGTATATATATATATATATATATTTATATATATTTGTATCAATACATGTTTAGCCAAATAAAGTCCAAAAGTTACTAGTAAAACTAGTCGAACAGAAGTGCATTTTATATACTGCAAATCGGTCTCAAAAATCTCACTCAAACTAAAATCTCACTCAAACTAAAAGTATTTCCAACAATTAGTATGTGAAGATTTTCAGGGATTTTCAGGAGCGGTAAAATTCTGATTCTGTTACGCATAGAATAACCTACGTCACACATCTAAATAAAATATTATTTCCTAATTTGTAAAAAATCTTTTTTTTCATCAATTCAATTAATTCACTGTAGTCATACTGGAAACTTGTAAAACCTTCATAATATGCCAATTTTGAATCGAATCGAACCACGATTACCAATTTCGTCTGCCATATTGGTTTTTTGCATTAACAAAAATATCATAATTTTTTACTCTGAAAATTCCCACATATCAATTTTTATTCGAATCGGACCAGAATTACAAATTTCGTCCGCCATCTTGGAGCCACCATCTTGTTTTTTTGCATTGACGAACAAATCATAATTTCCGATCTTGAAAACCACCACCTATCAATTTTGAATCGAATCGGACCTAAATTGCAAATCATGTCCGCCATTTTGGAGCCGCCATTTTGTTTTTTCTCTTAGAAAAATTCCATAATGCACTGTCACCAAATTTATGTCAAAATAGCTTACAAATGCAGTATTATAATTTGGAATACGGAACAGTTATTTTTCCCGCAAGAGGGCGCCAAAATAAAAAGTTAGGTGGCAAAAATTGACATGGCTGAATTCCTTATGAAATTACATTTTCAATGATGTGTCACACTTACTACTTTCCCTATTCAAATTGTTTGGGTGATAGTGCCCAAGGGATATGGGGAGAGGTATGATAGGAAGATGTCCCCCTCGCAATAAAAATCGACGGGTGCGAACGATAAATAAGAAATATCGGCCTTGTTTTCGCTGGGCCACCCTGTATATGTATTATGTTGTCGTACATACAAGTATCGTAGGAACCTTTTTTGGACTTTTTCAACAAGGTTTATATTCACTTCAGCTTTTGGAAACTATATTATTGAAGCATATTCAAATTGTGGTATCACTAATGTATTGTAAAGTTTAATGATACAACCATAGGGTGAGCCACAATAGGCCCTTGGCCGCAGTGGAGGGCCTGATACGGGCCCACTCACGTTCAAACCTAACCTCATCTCCCAAAAATATTTGAAAAGATCATCAAAAAGTCTCGTTTTTTCCTTAATAAAAATAAATCAATCTCCAACAGCCAATTCGGATTATGAGAAAAAATCTCTCAAGATACTCAAGATGCTGTTCTCACCTTGACTTCAAAAGTTTCCGATGCCTTAAATGAAAAGGAAACCTGTCGTGTGTGTTCTTAGACCTTTCGAAAGCCTTTGACACTACCAGTCATCATTTTCTCCTCCAGTCTTTGGAAGATACTGGAAGATATTATTATTATTTGAAAGTTACCTAAAAGGAAGGAGCCAAGCCGTAAGAATTGATTTCATACCTATACTGAGCAGTGATTGACTGTGGAGTACCTCAAGGATCCGTGTTAGAACCAACACTATTCAAAATATATAATAACGAACTTTTTTCTTTGCTCAACGAAAACATACTTGGATTCGCTGATGACAGAGTCATATTTATTAAAGCAAATAACTGGAATAACAGAAAATTGTTGAAGAGTTGAAACGGAACTCTCACTTATCAAATGTTGGCTGGATGAGAAGTTGCTAACGGTTGATATTGATCAAACCGAAAACCTCTGGTAGAAGTCCATTTCAGCTCAAAGTGGAGTGGTATAGATGAATCGGGAAGAAGTATCACAAGTCATCTCCACAATTATAATTAAAACAAATTTTCAAACGGGAGTGTAGTTATATGTTTCGGATTCAGCTAGAATCCATCTTCAGCCTTAACCATTATAAGTTCTACAAAAAATGATTTTACCTGATAAACCCATAACCTTCCGTCCTGTTGTAATGCAGATGGAGAACCCCCATCGATGAACTAATGATAAGAAATGATCCACCGTTCTGTATTTTTTCTGAAAAGAAAGTAAAATACTTGACACTTGACTTTTTTATGTTATAAATTGGACGTATACAGGGTGTTTCATAATAAATGCGCAGGACTTCAGGATGTGATAGCTCGTCCAAAAATATGAAAAAAGTTTCTATTAACTTACCCTCTAAAATGCACCATTTTCGAGATACAGGGTGTTGAAATTTTAAAGAAATAATCGTTTTTTGCGAATATCTCTGGAACCGTTTATCGCACAGAAAACAGATTCCGTAGGCATTTGCTACTCATAATAAGTTATGTTTTGTGCGGATTTTTTTTTTTTCAAATTCATAATTAGTGAAAATTTTGAAGGGGTAGTGGGTGTTTTTTTCTCCCACTTCTACGCCACTGGCAAAAGTACAGTTTTGAGCCTCCTATATGAACCGCCAATGTTTTCTACACAAAAAAGGTATTCTTGGTCATAAGCTCTAAAGTTGACCGTTTTCAAGAAAAATCAACTTTCATGTTATTTAAATGTTTTTTCCTCGAAAAATTGAAGCTAACGGTGGACATTTCCAACAATTCAACTGAGTATGATTGTTATTGTTTTTTTTGATTTTGCAATTAAGAAGTCAACGTTTGGTTTTGTTACTTGTTTTAACGTTTAAGTAAATTTTGTATAAGTGAGGAAAAAAATTATTTAAAAAATTTACCATGTTTTTCAACATGAAAGTTGATTTTTCTTGAAAACGGTCAACTTTAGAGCTAATGACCCAGAGTACCTTTATTGTGTAGAAAATATTGGCGGTTCAAGTAGAGGGCTCAAAATCATACTTTTTCCAGTGGCGTAGAAGTTGGAGAAAAAAACACCCACTACCCCTTCAAAATCTTCAACAATTATAAATTTTAAAAATTAAAAAAATCTGCACAAAACATAGCTTATTATGAGTAGAAAATGCATTCGAAATCTGTTTTTTGTGCTGTAAACGGTTCCAGAGATATTCGCAAAAAACTATAATTTTTTTTAAATTTCAACACCCTGTATCTTGAAAATGTTGAATTTTAGAAGGTAAGTTAATAGAAACTTTTTTTCATATTTTTGAACGAGCTATCACATCCGGAAGTCCTGCGTATTTACTATGAAACACCCTGTATTTCCACTTAATTTTGAGGCTTTTCCGATTTTCCTGGAAAATTTGAGGTTATGAGGAAAAATGTTGAATACCAAAGGTTTACATCTTTTTATTGCCAACAACTTCTTCTTTACTTTTTTTGTATGAGGTTAATTTTCTCTGCAAATAGTGAGAAAAAATTTTTACCCAAAAGTTCACCTCCTTTCGCCCTTCTATCGTAGTCAAATCCTTATTTATGTCCTTGTTTATTCTTTGTGCTTATTAAGGTAACATAAAATCAATATTTTCGAAAGGTTTTAACAGTTAATTACAATAATTTTAATAAAAAAAATATGAGTTTTGAACAAAAATTTTGAAAATTGATATTTGAAAATTAGTTTTTTCATTTTTCGCGTTTTCTAGAAAACTTTTCCATGGTAGTGCTACCCTTTCATTACACAATCTGAAAGTTGACGATTCAACGGAAAAAATTGCTGCTGGCGAGCTTTAAAAGATGAACTTTATCGGTGAAACTTTTCAGTTGAATATCTTCGTTTTTTCGGTATAAAAAAGGAAAAATCTGTATTTCGCCACAAAAAAATTACAGCTCACTTGAAACATGATAAGTTATATTTCCACCAAATTCCGTGAAAAAAAATATATTTTTGTGCGAGAAAAAAATTAAAAACTGAGCAATAGCTTTTTTATTTTCCCGGAAAATTTGAGGTGATGTTGAAAAATGTTGAATATAAAAGTTGTAGATCTTTCCATCACCAACAATTTTGCTATTCAACTTTTTTAGATAGAAAGTCCACTTTCGTAGCACTTCGCGAAAAACCGTGAAATACCACTTTCAACCCCTAAAAGTTCACCCCGTTCCACCATTCTCAATTTTGTTCACTCCAATTTATTTTTCCCGTCATTTGAACAATACTTTTCTCCTCTTCCAGAAAGTCTCATGGCGCTAATTTTTTTCCCGTCTTTAAATTTTTTTGCGTCAGGTTGCTATCTGATATGAAACTTTTAGGAAAAATTTTTGTTCTTAACACGTGCGCAAAGTGCCTTTTTCGAACGCAAAAACTTATACGAAGTAACTATGGAAATAAAATGGCATTTGCTGACAATTATTTCAAAGTGACAGTTCTTGATAATTATTTTGGAGTGACTTTTTATTCGCATCAATTTCGTGCGTGATATTTATTATTGTAAAAGAATGGAAATTTCGAGCGACGATGAACTAAGCAGTACCCCACCTAACTTGATAGATGCGGCCAATTCCGTAATTTCCAACCTTTTACCGGAGAAATCGAGGCGGCAGTATGAAAATGCATATCAGCAATTTTATCTGGTTTAGGAATAAATATTGGTTCGTGCACTGGCTGCACCATTAATGTTAACATTGTAAATAATAAATAAAATTAGGTAGTGTAAAATTTTCTCACAATTTGAAAGCCTTAATTATTGTTCTACATTAATAAATAAACGATTTCTTGTTTTTTGCTTGATTGAGGAGTTGAGGACCATATAGGTTAGAATATGAAAATCCCATATAGTTTACATGCAGTGTGCGAAATATATTTCGCACATTACTTCGCGCACGGTGTCATGGTAACGAATGAAAATGAAAAAAAGTGCCACTTCGCATACTGTTGTCAATGCGCGAACCTTGTCATTTTTTTACGTTTGTAGAAAAATAACTACTTTGTATCCCTACACAACTCTGTGGTATAGTAATCTTAATGCAGCATAGGATCACAGCCGGTTTTAGGAACTTACGGGCCCTAAGCGCTCAACTTTTTCGGGCCCTCTTGTGGATAAAAAATTAAAATTGTATTTTGAAAATAAAATGAATTACATAGTAACATAACTACATGTCATGTGTTACGAAAAAAACAAAACTGAAAACAATAAATAAAATATTAAAGAGTAGGTAAACAAAATCATTGAAATAAATAAAAATGTGAAATAAAAAAATTTCGTTGGTATAATGTAAATTAAAATATGTGAAATAGAAACATAATTAAATGAATAAAAAACGATGAAGCGATATGGAAACATTTTTGATTGAATTATTTATAGTGGGCGATAAAATAAATATTTTTCTTGATTGGTATATCGGAATAAAGGTACATGAAAAAACGAAATAATAATAAATAAAATATGGAGGAGTAAACAAAATCATTGAAATAAACAAGAAAGGTAAAATAGAGAATCTTCTTTGGTATATAGTTGAAAATTAAACTAAGTATAAGTGAAAACGTAACAGAGAGGGCATCTAGTCTTTCTTGACCAGTCTTTCTTGACGATCCTATGATAGGATCGTTGTAAACGTCACGTGATATGTTCTCGAAATACTAATGATTTTTCACACAATCCCCAATTTCCCAAATAAAATAACAGTTGATTTATTTGGATTGAGTTTGAGAGGTGATCGGGTGATATATCCGAAATTTTTTAAGGTCACTGTTAATTTTGAATTTTGCTATTGCTTCTGGTGGATTTACGTAGCAGTCATAAGTTATAAGTCTTTAGTCACATGTAAGAATATTCGTGATTGGTTGCACCGTTTATTCCAACCAATTATTGACGAACATTCTTATGACTTATGACTTAAAAATGCTGCATAAATCCACCCGTTTTCAACAACCGTTATAATATACCTGGCCTATTATATTCGTAGTGAATATCGAAGTATAATATTAGCGTGCAAAATTTAGCAAAAATTGATGGTTTCGTTTGGCTCGTGGCGAAACAAAACATTACATCCTCTAAGATGAAAGAGATAGCAAGCAGGCCATGGCTGATAACTGCCAATCAAAAATATGTAACAGCCTGAGGAATAATTCCGTGATTCTCGATTTGACTAGTAATATCAGTCCGATTCAGTCAATTGGCCAATTGAATGGTTGAATTGAGGTAAATGTCGTGAACCAGTTATTCCAGGATTCCAAGCATTTTCACAACGAACTAATAATTAAAGAAAAGCTGCAGTTTGAGGTCTGACTTGAGTTACTGGTTATGATAGCAACTTGTCTGTTAATCGTTTTCTAATTTCTCTATACTTGATGGTACGTTGAGTATTACGAGGATATATTGAAAACTTCTTAGCCTACTATAGAACCAAATAAAATTTCAATGTCAAAATATTTTATTCTCAACATATTCTTCTCTTAATTGCATACATTTTTTACAGCGTACCTGCAACGTCTCTAGACCTTTCAAAAAAAAAGTTTCTTCTTGCTCTACAAACCAGACCTCCACAGCTTTTATTACCTCCTCGTAGGAAGAAAATTTACGACCTTTTAAATTTTTTTTCAGTCGAGGAAAGAGATGATAGTCGGACGGAGCCAAATCTGGTGAATAAGGGGGGGTGTTCTAGTAATTCAAACACTAAATCACGAATTTTTTGCATGGCAACATGAGATTTGTGTGCAGGGGCGTTGTCCTGCAAAAACAAAACACCTTTGGACAGCTTTCCGCGTCTTTTCTCTTTAATTTTTTCCCGTAGAGTGGTCAGTAATGTCGAATAGTAATCTCCAGTTATTGTTCTACCCTTATCCAAAAAGTCAATCATGATTACTCCATGGCAATCCCAAAAAACTGAAGCAAGAACTTTTCCAGCAGATTTTTGGACACGAAACTTCTTAGATCTTGGAGAACCGGAGTGTCGCCATTCTATCGATTGTTGCTTTGTTTCTGGATCGTAGAAATGTACCCAAGTCTCATCCATAGTAACAATTCGGTTTAAGAAGTCTACATCGTTTTCAAATCGAGCACAGATCGAACGCGATGCTACTACCCTTGCACGCTTTTGGTCAACATTCAAACATTTGGGGATCCATTTTGCAGCAATATTTCTCATGTCCAAATTGACGTGAACTATATAATGAACGCGTTCGTATGAAATATTCAGTGCTTCAGATATCCGATTTAGCCCAATTCGACGGTCTGTTAAAATCATGTCATCATCGGTCATCATCTTCAATGGAAAATTTACCTCTTTTGAAGCTTGCAGTCAAATTTTTCACGGTCGCATACGAAGGACATTGATCACCAAGGGTACTAAGCTTATCTTCGTAAATCTGCTTACCTCTTAACCCTTTTAAATATAGGTACTTGATGATGGCTCTATACTCGATTTTCACAATTTCGGTGGACATATTTTTTCTTTAAATTTATTGCGTAACTCTGGTTTACTTTTTTGACGTCAAACTTTACACTGACTCTTCTAATAAGTTATTGTTCGTTGCTATGGTAACGCAATATTTTGTTTATGCAGGGAACCTGTCTAGGCTAACTAGATATGTATACATCCTCGTATGTGTTTTTTTTACAGATACTTTGAATTTGGAAAAACTTCTTCAATTTGTAATGTAAAAGATTAACTGGTAGAAAACCGCCTTCTCCACAGCCGGTTGGCAGGGGTTCGTCATCACCATCTTGCCTGGTACCAATTATTTTCAGAGGCCGAAATTCTTCAAAATTTACTGATTTGGAATTGTCTCCACTCAAAAGTATTTGTAATCTTTGGGAAAGAATTGAAGCTGGCAGGTTCTCAACATCCGAAAGGTTTTCCCTACTATAAAAAAGAATATACGGCGTTTCAGTAGGTTTCAAACAACTCAAGTTCTCCTGCGTGGCTTTAGAAACGTTTGAGTCATTGTATTTGTACCAAACCATCAGCTGATCTTTAGCAAGTGTGTGATAGTGACCGGAATCCAAGCTCGAACCGCAATGGACCACAGCCGCATAGAGTTCATAGCGGGTTTCCAGAATGAGGTGTTCGTCTAAAGTTACTGACTGCAGGAGCTTGGTGAGCTGATGTGATGCTGGATCATATCGAAAATGTTTGAGAGTGAGTATCAATATAGCTGGTGCTATCAATATCTTTGCTCTCCTTTCGCCATCCGTCAAAACATTGCATAACTCACAGCGGTACCTGTTATAGCCCGTTAATTGTTCCGGTTGCAGAAAGTTTTCCAACAACGTCTGTACAGATTGTTTCTCAGAGAGGTTCGGAATTGAAAGCTGCAGGTCCCTGAAAGTGTCCACCTGCTCGCTCTTGTACCCGCATTTCCCGCAACATGAGATACTCAACGTCTTACCTTCGAAAGAATGCTGCACTAAGGTTGGTATTTCTGATGCTGCTCCATCTTCAGCGAAGACTGCATTGAAGTCGGTCTGTTGTTCATGCAGCGAATCCAGTAGGTGCCCCAGGAATTCTGAACTGTCTTGTTGATTTCCTGGAAGGAAGCTGGAGGGCCTTGAAATGATTAATATTTCATCTGGTGAAAAGGAAGACCTATTCCCAGGTAGCACATCATATCGGCTGAATCTTGGTTCCATATTGGGCCAATATACCGGGTGATTCTCCAAGGTGGCTCACCCCTATAACTTTTTTATTATTGAAGATAGAAAAACGAAATTTGGGGGTTGTGTATTATAGTTCAATTTACATTTTTTGACATATTAACTTGCTTTATCGTACTTCCGGTTCGACCGGAAATGAGCATAACTTTCGATTTTTAAATGGGACATCCTATATATTTTTACTTATTTCGATCGAGAATGACATTCTAAATCCAACAACACCTCACTTGTCAATATTTGACAAATGAAGTAATTTTTATTTCAATTTTTATTTTTCGATCTAGAATGCCATGGATCGTGTGAATCGCCTCATTCTTGATCAAGTAACATGGGAAAAATACGACTTTGAGGCTTTTGACTTCACAGTCGTTGAAAGAATTATTCAAAAGTCTCAAATATGAATTTTTCCAGTTAACGTGAATTTTTCAAATGGAAAGGGGGTGGCTTATAGTGAAAATAAAGTGAAAGTGTGGGGTATCAAATTATTCGTAAGAAAATGATCTTTCACAAAAAGCCGACGAGCCACCCCCTTTCCATTTGAAAAATTCACGTTAACTGGAAAAATTCATATTTGAGACTTTTGAATAATTCTTACAGCGACTGTGAATTCAAAAGCCTCAAAGTCGTACTTTTCCCATGTTACTTGATCAAGAATGAGGCGATTCACACGATCCATGGCATTCTAGATCGAAAAATAAAAATTGAAATAAAAATTACTTCATTTGTCAAATATTGACAAGTGAGGTGTTGTTGGATTTAGAATGTCATTCTCGATCGAAATAAGTAAAAATATATAGGATGTCCCATTTAAAAATCGAAAGTTATGCTCATTTCCGGTCGAACCGGAAGTACGATAAAGCAAGTTAATATGTCAAAAAATGTAAATTGAACTATAATACACAACCCCCAAATTTCGTTTTTCTATCTTCAATAATAAAAAAGTTATAGGGGTGAGCCACCTTGGAGAATCACCCGGTAGATATATTGTAAACGAAATATCAATATTGGTCCAATATGTGTGAATATTCAAAAGACAATATTATATTAATAATATTGGTGGAATATTGGTTGAACTAGTTTTGAATGTAGATTATCACACGAAATATTGTGTCAATATTGGTTGAATAATTTCTACCAATATCGATAATACAATATTGGTTATATATTGTTGTTCATATCTAGGATAAATATTGCAATCCAAATATTCCAGTCATATCGATTATAGGGGAAAAAACTGAATTGTATTTCCAAGTTTGTTAGAATATTGGTTGAATATCATTTCCACTTTATTTGTCAAATTGTAATAACTCATATTGAATCAATATTGGTTGAATGATATTTACCAATATCGATAAAACAATATAGTCTTCACATCGTTTTTAACATCTAGAATAAATATCGCAATCCCAATATTCCACTAATATCGATTCTAGGAATAAAAGCTATATTGTATCTCCAAGTGTGATTACACATTGGTTGAATATCACTTCGCCAATATTCAACAAATCTTATTAATTAATATTGGGTCCATATTGGTTCAATAATATTTATCGATATCGTTAAAACAATATTGTCTTCATATTGTTTCCTACATCTAGATTGAGATGAAATTTGAATATTGGCCGAATATTCAATGAAACATATTGAAATTATATCATGATCAAACCTGGATAAAAATCCGCTAGGTGGCTCTAAATATAGAACGTCTTCTAAAACCTACGAAAGTATATTAAATACTTCCCGTAACTTGTTTTCAAGACAGCTCACTCAGTGGTTATGGCGATCAAAAGGCAGACTCTGGTGTCACCTTCATCAACTAAAAGACATTTAATAATTTACCAAGGTATATTGACATCCACCAATATATCCAAATGATATTGTACCAATATCGATAAATATTGTTCCAATATCGATAAATATTTTGAGGCCATTATTGCTTCAAGAATATTTCACCAAAACTATTTCAAAAATATTCAAACAATATTCGACCAATATCGCAAAATGTTCACATTTTACTTCTCGACAATATAACTTTTGAATATTGTGCCAATAGTCAGAATATTGTATCAGCGATATTGTACCAATATCGCCGAACATTTTGAGGCCAATATTAGTTCAAGAATATTTCACCAATATCATTCAAGTAATATTGGGCCAATATCGCCGAATGTTCACATTTTTTTTCTCGCCAATATTGCATTTCAAATATTTCGCCAATATGTTCACAATATTGTACCAATATTTTACCAATATAGGTGTGCTACTTGGGTTGGAGAACTGCTGCAAGGCATAAAGGTCTTGAAGCTTCAAAAACAGCTCGGAAAAAATCCTGTTATGCAACAAAACATCGTTTCGGAAAGTCTTCGTCATAAATAATGCTTGCAGGACGCTATTCATTTTATAATTTTATTTATTTACTGTACATCATGAAATATTTCAATTTGTTATATTATAAGGTAATTTGTTAAATTCATCTAAAGCAGCGTGAGTGAATCTTTTTTGGCCAACTGTAGAGGTAGCAGAATCGAGGTGAAACAAGTTATATTGTCTACTGAGATGATTATGAATTTCAGTTTTTCTTCAAAATAAAATTTGATTTAAATTTTTTATTTTTGATATTGAATGAAATTTTTAGGGTATTTATTTTATACAATTCATCTAAAGAAAATTTGTAAAATAGTGTATTATTTGGTATGTCATACAGTATTATTTGGTATATTATACAGTACTTTCAAAGATTTCCTATACAATGCTGATATTTTATTGAAATTATTTTTGGAACAAGATCCCCAAATGTATATCAAATAGGTAATACGACTTAGTATGTGAGAATATAGAATCATATTTATAATTTTTTTATCGAGTTAAGGACATCTCAAAGCACCAATGATTGAAGAATTTTTTTTAGTTAAGACCTCAATGTGTTTGTCCCATTTCAATTTTTCATCAATCCAAATACCAAGATACTTTATTTGTTCAGTTCTTTTCAATAATTCATTTTTGATATTGAGGTTAAGGGAAATATTCTGTTTGTTTTTTGCTGGATAGTTATATACTCAGTTTTATTCGTATTTATTGATAAAAGGTTTCAATAAAGCAATTTTTCAAATTTTTGCAAGCCTTCATTAATAATGTTTTCTAGAATGAGAGAGTTTTTGTTTTCATATAAAATGGTATAACTTCCTGCTAACCCAATTTTAGAAATATTTTGAATATATAATAGATAAAAGATGACATCTGAAGGAAATCATGTTGTTGTCTTTATGTTAAATGACAGTAAATTAGAATCACACCAATCTTTTACTGTTTTCAGATCAAATCGTATAATTTCAACAAGATCTTTTTTGTCCTTGTAGTGCCAAAATATAGTGCTGTCATCAGCAAAAACAGTAAATGAACCTGAAATTTGGATAGTCAGTGGGTCATTAATATACAATAAAAATAAAACAGGTCCAAGGAACTCCACAATTAATATCAACTAGGATAACTAAAACAACACTTAAATCTTGAAGATCAATATTTATTACTAGACAATACAAATTAGGACAGACAACTATTTTATCCACAAAAACATAAAACAGCTTTCAACAAGGACAAGGACAAGGACAGCACGCTGGTGGGCAAAAAGGCATTGGACAACATGGCGGACAACACTGAATACCTCCCGTAGGGGGAGCACAAGCCATTGGAGGAGGGCATGGTATGGGGCATGGTATTGCTGGAGCTACAGGAACAACCCTTCCGATGGGCACCAGAGGGGGAGGACTGGGGATAATGGGCGGCGGGCATGGCGCTCTAGCAATGAGTGGAACAGAAGGCGGAGGACAACACGGGGGACAGCAAGGAGGACAACATGGAGGACAACATGGAGGACAAAAGGGTGGACAACATGGAGGACCACATGGCGGGCAACACGGCGAACAAGGTGGAGGGCAACATGGCGAACAAGGTGGGGGGCAACATGGGGGACACGCCGAAACTCCGCATGGTGGGCATGGTGGTAGTTTAACGTAAGCGGGGTAGCACTGGTATTGTTCCATTCCGTTCGACTTGCCGTTTCTGCCGTTTTCATTTCCCACAGCTTGACTGGGTCCGCAAGTAGGATCAGGTTGGGTGAGGCATTCTGGGGATCCGTGGCACTCCGAGCGTTGACAGTCATCCTGGAAGTGGATATTGAATCAGTTGATATGCGTCTGTATAATTCAAAGTACGAGGATATATTGAAAAATTTTTAGCCTACTATAGAACCAAACAAAATTTCAATGTCAAAATATTTTATTACTCAACATATTCTCCTCTTAGGGCCGGTCTTTTCACCTCACAATAAAGTCTCTGATAACTATCTATCGGATAAACGTCACAGGTTTACATATCCTTATCTGATAGATAGAGTTATCTGGGACTTATCTATAGGTGAAAAGACCGGCCCTTAATTGGATACATTTATTACAACGAACCTGCAACGTTTCTAGACCTTTCAAAAAAAATGTTTCTTCTTGCTCTGCAAACCAGACCTCCACAGCTTTTGTTACCTCCTCGTTGGAAGAAGATTTACGACCTTTCAAACTTTTTTTTCAGTTGAGGAAAGAGATGATAGTCGGACGGAGCCAAATCTGGTGAATAAGGGGGTATTCTAGTAATTCAAACCCCGAATCACGAATTTTTTGCATGGCAACATGAGATTTGTGTGCAGGGGCGTTGTCCTGCAAAAACAAAACACCTTTGGATAGCTTTCCGCGTCTTTTCTCTTAAATTTTTTCCAGTAGAGTGGTCAGTAATGTCGAATAGAAATCTCCAGTTATTGTTCTACCCTTATCCAAAAAGTCAATCATGATTACTCCATGAAAATCCCAAAAAACTGAAGCAAGAACTTTTCCAGCAGATTTTTGGACACGAAACTTCTTAGGTCTTGGAGAACCGGAGTGTCGCCATTCCATCGATTGTTGCTTTGTTTCTGGATCGTAGAAATGTACCCAAGTCTCATCCATAGTAACAATTCGGTTTAAGAAGTCTACATCGTTTTCAAATCTATCAGAGATCGAACGCGATGCTACTATACCCTTGCACGCTTTTGGTCAACATTCAAACATTTGGGGATCCATTATGCAGCAATTATTCTCATGTCCAAATTGACGTGAACTATATGATGAACGCGTTCGTATGAAATATTCAGTGCTTCAGATATGCGTATTAGCCCAATTCGACGGTCTGTTAAAATCATGTCATGAACTGCATCGATATTATCGGGGACTGACAAAGAAACTGGCCTTCCCGATCGGTCATCATCTTCAATGGAAAATTTATCTCTTTTGAAGCTTGCAGTCCATTTTTTCACGGTCACATACGAAGGACATTGATCACCAAGGGTATTAAGCATATCTTCGTAAATCTGCCCACCTCTTAACCCTTTTAAATACAGGTACTTGATGATGGCATGATACTCCAATTTATCGATTTTCACAATTTCGGTAGACATATTTTTTCTTTTAATTTATTGCGTAACTCTGGTTTACCTTTTTGACGTCAAACTTTACACTGACACTTCTAATAAGTTATTGTTCGTTGCTATGGTAACGCAATATTTTGTTTATGCAGGGAACTGGTCTAGGCTAACTAGATATCAATACATCCTCGTATAAAACCATATGGCGGCCATGAAACTTTCCCAGCGAACATATCTATAGACAGACCCCTTCCCTCCAAACATATTTCCACAACGTGGAAAGTATTATTATAAGGCATACAAAAGAAGAAGAAATATTTAATTTATTGACTACGTTATGTCACTCAAACATTTGTAGCATATGTCACATCATTAATTCTATGGAGTAAGAAACGTCATCAGCTCTAGGGAGTAAGAACAACAAAAACAACAATAAAAAACAAGTGTGCAGGTTCGGCAAGTATATTCCTTGCATCAAAAGTGTGACAGGTGTAGAGCATTATATACTCACCGGCAAAAAACCGGCCACTTAAAACTGGCCCCAAATTCAAAGTTGGCTTCATCGCGAACCGCTCATTTGATTTTGATGGTTTTTTATTGTAGATTCCTCAGTAACGATGCTATGTCAGAATTTTCTATTCAGATTTGAATTTGAGCATATACGGGGTGAAAAACGAGACAAAGTTTCTTTTCCGAAATATTAAACACCCTGTGGAGTGCAACAGCTATAGCTATAGCAGCTGTTGTCAACTAAAATCACATTGAACTCTGATCATTTCCGAACATAGCAATTTTTTAATCATGACATTATCTCTGTTTTTACTGGAGATACACTTTTTGAAAGCAAACGGCTCGGAAAAAGTGTTCGCAGGCAGAAATTTCTACGTGTAAATAATCAAGGCGGCATACGCGGAAACCGATTTGAGTTTAACATTGATTGACACTGACATTAACGTCAAGAGCTTGTCAACGGTTTTGAAATCAAAAAATGCCTTTATCTGTGACGGATGTTGCTCGTATTGTGGCCTTAATTGAGGATGGCCGAAGTCGACGTTATGTGTCTGATACCCTCGGTATAACGAGAACAACAATCCAGGATGCCTGGAATCGGTATATAGCTAGTAACGGGAAATTTCAACAGGCGAGTGGGTTCCGGAAGAAAACGGAAGACGAGTGCAATAGACGAGGAAAGTGTGTCGTCACAATTGTCATTCTTGTCAAAAACTGATTCCAAACAAAGAATTTTAGGTGACTTTCTCTGTTGATCATTTGCTGCTTTGCTTATTAGTTTGTGTTTGGTTGTTTAGATTTTGATTTCTCAAGCGAAAGAAGTTGAAAAATCTTTACTGAAACAATTGGACAAGCTGATTTAAATTTGACGTATGTTTGTTTGGAATCAGTTTTTGACAAGAATGACATTTGTGACGTCATCACTTTCCTCGTCTATTGACGACCGCTTTATTGTCCTGAATGCTTTACGAAATCGTAGAACTACAGCTGTTCAGAATCAACATTTTCTACAAACCTTGCGTAGAATTAAAGTCAGTGAGAGTACAATCCGACGAAGACTTAAAGAAAACAAACTGTCTTCAAGGAGGCCTGCCACAGGACCCCAGCTGCTTCCAAGACATCGTCGAGCACGTCTTCAATTTGCGCGCCTACATTTCAATTTGGGGATTGAGAAATGGACTAAAGTTCTTTTCACGGATGAGTCGCGATTTTGCCAGCGATTGCCTGATGGTCGGGCGCGAGTTTGGAGACGTCCAAATGAAAGATTTTTGGACTGTACAATTTTAGAACACGCAAGTTTCAAGGGGGGTAATGTGATGGTATGGGCAAAAATTTCGAGGGACGACCGTACACATTCAATCTTGGATGAAACGGCGCCTTAAGTGTCGATATATCGAAGATATTCTCCAAAACGCTGTTGTTCCCTACTCTTATTTTGTCGGAGACGGCTTCGTATTGATGCAAGATAATGCGCGACCGCACGTGGCACGAGTAGTTAACGAATATTTGGATGAAGTGGGTATTGAACGAATAGTTTTGCTAGCTTGCAGTCCTAATCTCAATCCAATTGAGCATCTCTAGGACCAACTTCAACGACGCATTCGTCGCCGACCTGCTTTACCAGACACCCTTCATAATCTGCGAATTGCACTTCAGGAAGAATTTGATGCCATTCCACAAGAATTTCTTACAAACCTTATTGATTCGATACAACATCGACTGAATGAAGTCATTTTGGCGCGGGGAGGCCACACTAGATATTAGCCCCTTGAAATGTGTTTATTGTTTTTTAAATTTTTATGTTTTTGTTAGTTTTTTAATTAAACTTATTTTCGATGTTTATTTGTTGTGTTTTCACAACTTCGTCCGAGGTGTTCGCTTTAAAACAGTGAATTTACAGTAAAAACAGAGATAATGTCGTGATTAAAAAAACAAAATGTTCAGAAAAGATCAGGGTTCAATGAGATTTCAGTTGACAACAGCTGCCATAGTTTATGCACTCCACAGGGTGTTTCAAATTTTGGAAAAGAAACTTCGTCTCATTGTTGCACCCCGTATATGCTCAAATTCAAATCTGAATAAAAAATTTTGACATGGCATCGTTACTAAGGAATTATTTTACAATTTAAAAAAAGAAACATAAAAATCAAAGGAGCGGTTCGAGAGGAAGTCAACTTTGAATTTGGGGCCAGTTTTTAGTGGCCGGTATTTTTTGCCAGTGACTGTTTAATCTGAAAGCATAGAAAGTTTTTGTTGTTTGAATTGTTTGAAACGTTGCTGTTACGTGTATTATGATTATGTAAACTAGATTACTTTCAGACTCAAGTTCAGGAAATCAAACTATAATATAAGTAGCACCAACAATGTATGACAAACTAATCCGTTAAATGCATTTTACTTGGATTGAGATATCATCACGTTCTGAGGAACCATTTGGTAAAATTCCGTTAACCGTCGCTACAAGCTACAAAAAAAATTTTACTTACTTACGTGAGTGGAAATTTTCATCCCTTATTCGTTATCGAACAAGACCAGAAAAACGCGAGCGCGCGCATTCCCATCACTACTTTGTCGATTTCTGTCAACTTTGAGTAGAAATTTTCATCCCTTATTTGTCAGTGAATAAGACCAGAAATACGCGAGCGAAGCGAGCGCGCGCGCGGATTTGCGAAATGTCGGGCGAGCGCGCGCATTCCCATCACTACTTTGTCGATTTCAGTCAACTTTGAGTAGAAATTTTCATCCCTTATTTGTCAGAGAACAAGACCAGAAATACGCGCGCGCATTCACATCACTACTTTGTCGATTTCTGTCAACTTTGAAGATAATGCGCGCGCTAGCTTTGCTCGCGTATTTCTGGTCTTGTTCACTGACAAATGAGGGATGAAAATGTCTACTCAAAGTTGACAGCAATCGACAAAGTAGTGATGGGAATGCGCGCGCTCGCCCGACATTTCGCAAATCCGCGCTTGGAAGAGAATGCGCGCGCTCGCTTCGCTCGCGCATTTCTGGTCTTGTTCACTGACAAATAAGGGATGAAAATTTCTACTCAAAGTTGACAGAAATCGACAAAGTAGTGATGGGAATGAGAGCGCTCGCTTCGCTCGCGTTTTTCTGGTCTTGTTCACTAACGAATAAGGGATGAAAATTTCTACTCAAAGTTGTCAGAAATCGATAAAGTAGTGATGGGAATGCGCGCGCTCGCGTTTTTCTGGTCTTGTTCACTAACGAATAAGGGATGAAAATTTCTACTCAAAGTTGTCAGAAATCGATAAAGTAGTGATGGGAATGCGCGCGTTCGCTTCGCTTGTGTCTTTCTCGCAGATATCTTCCCCAAGAAGTAAGAGAAAAGTTACATAAGTTACAAAAGTAGTAATAAGAATGCGCGTGCTCGCTTTGCTTGCGTATTTCTTGCTGAATATCTTCACTAAGAATGGTTCACTCTTCGAGTGTTTATTAGGAACTATTATTATTATTATTGATGAAAAGTTGCCAGTCTCTAGGGCGCCAATACTTCCGAAAACTATTCACTACAAACATTTCATATTCATGAGTATTCAGTATGCAGGAATTTCAGGGAATCTGACAACGTCGCATTGTAATCTTATAAAGTTATTAAGATTCGTTGTTGTTGTTGAGTCAGTAAAAGACATTGATACTGGCTACTTTGTTATGAAAGAAGCCAAATAATTACCTAAATAAACGTGTCGGATCACAAATATTAATTTTTGGTATATGCGCATGCGCAAACAGATAGAAAAGACGCAACTTATCCGTATCGTAAAGTCGGGTAAGCTCGGTTAGGTTTGCATAAGATCGGATCTGTCGGGTTGATTTATAGTCATTAAGTAGGATAATTTATGTGAAAAGTATTCTTTATTTTTTTGTGCGCATGTATATTCATATTTGTTTGCGCACTTTTCCATGATCTGTCCGTTCTTTAGAATTTTGCTATTCATTTAGAAACAGAATGAGTACCATTGTTTCAAATGTGCAGTCAGAGTGTTGATGGGAAAATGTTGTGGTTATATCAACTCATTTTTCATACTCATTCACTAAAATATTTCATGTGATACGTGAATTGAATATTTCTGGAATCACATTGGCAATGTCGGAAAATTAGCTACGCCCTTCCGTCAATTCCATTGTTACCAACCTGACAACTGAAATGACAGATATTCACTAAACAAAACAGAATGAATTTGTTGATTTTGTATTTGCTAGCAAAAGCTACAATTTGTTGATAAAAAACTGTTTTCAATGAAAAAAAAAAGTGTAAAACTGGTGAATTAGGGTGTGTATATTGTGATGGTGAAAATAAGGGGGCATTTGAGAGTGTTTCTCGAAGAAGAAACGTGTACCAAAAAATGCCAATTTTCATTCAAAAAAAGGCCCGTATCTCCGAAATTACTTGAGACCGCCAAAAATTTCATTGGGATTTTTTGTTCGGAAGGTCAATCTACGTAAGTCCCAAAAAAATTTTTTTTTGGTACTTGTAGCGCCCGGTTAACGGAATTTTATCAACCATTTTTATTATTCCGTTTCGAAATCTCACCGAAATGTCATACATACATTTTGACACCACGTGTAAACTTTTTTTTATTTCTCACCTGTAACCCATTTCGTTTCACACAATCGCACCCGACATACAAAACGCTACTTCTCAGTTCCCTGGACTTGGATCTAGGCCCGCCATTATTCTTATCTGTAGGTCTCCTGTAGCAAACCATCATTTGTGGGGGATTACACGGGACACAGGGTTGTTCTTCGGGGTTAGGATTACATATCGGCACGCAAGGAGGCGGCACAGGAGTGCATATCGGCAGAATGGGGGGCACACAAACGGGGGGTAATGGCTGTGGACAACAAATAGGCACGGGCATCGACTGCGGTGGACACGTTCCTGGTGTACAAGTTGGTGGACAACAGCTTGGAGGTGGACAACAAGCAGGCGGGCAACAGTTCGAGATGAATGGAGTGCAAATAGGCAGACAAGGCTTGGGTAACGGGTCGTAGATTTCGATGACTGGCCCTATGGGGCTAGTCACGCAAGGCTCGCAACTAGGAGGGCAGCAACCTCCGTCGATTTGGTTGACTAGGTCTTTGAGGCTGGCAAGAAGAGACTTTCTCTTCTCGAGTTTGTCCTGGCATGACACCCCCATTTTTGTTATTATCTTCAACACGATTCACATGAGATTTTGATAAGGATAATTTACTGAAATTTGAATGTAACGTAAGAAATTTTGACTTTACGAAAATTTTGACATTACTTCTACTTCAATTATTTTGCGAAATTGCAGTAGTCATGTCAACGTATATAGGGACGTACACTCAGGCCAACCTAGGCCATGGCCTAGGCCAACCTAGGCCATGGCCTAGGGCGCACGCTTGCGGGGGGCGCAGCGCAGGATACGGGAAAATCCGCATAGCGAGCGTCCGAGCACCGGGTGACTCACCCGACGAAGCCGATCACGTGACTGCCGCCATCTCTCCAAAATTAGAGAACAAGAAATACTTTGGGACAATAAAAAATTGGCTGTCAAAAGAAGACGAAAATAACCAAACCAAAACAGATGACTGCTTATTTTTAGACTGCAGTACTCCTAGTACTAGTCCTAGCACCACTGTTCATCGTTTATTTGAAAGTGGTTGACAATGTTTCACTTTGAGTAAGGTTACTCTGGACTTTCATTGTCTAAAAAAGAACAAAGAAAAATTCAATTCTCTGCAATTTTTAATTGAATTTTTCTTTGTTCTTTTTTAGACAATGAAAGTCCAGAATAACCTTACTCACCACTGTTCATATGATGCAGTCTTTTACTTCAGGAACAGAATCGGAACGAGACACAAAATTTGAATCTGAACCCAAGGAAGACACTGAGAGCCCCTCCAAAAGCATTGAAAATCCAACTCCAATTCAACAGAGTTTATAACGTGAACCTGAAACATTTAGTTTTGATCCCGTCGATCCCGATCCAGCAAACTTGGTTGTGAATAATGAACTACGTGGTTACGTATCCCAACATGAGTTAATTCAAAATAAAGAAGCTAATTTTTCAAAGGAAAAGAAGGATTATGGTAACCGTTTTTGAAGTTTTTTAAGTACTCATTTTTATAGATATTTAGCAAATGGGAAAAAACAAGACGGCTTGTGTACTCTGAAACTGAATGTGCAGTTTTTTGTGGTCCTTGCCGTCTTTTTTATTCGCAAACACAATCGGAATCATATTTTGTGAAAAATGGTAGTGACTGTAAAAACGTTACATCAAGGCTCAAAGAACATGAAAACTCCCTTTCACATAAAACAACACCATCACTTTAAAAGAGAGATGAGGAAACTAGGCAAGGTTAATTCCCAAAAAATGATAGAGATATCGAGAAATTAGCTACTGGCAAATGTTATTGCGAAGAGTTGTAGTGGTGATAAAAGCTCTAGCATCTCGAGGATTACCATTTAACACATTTCTTGATTTTAATTGAATAACCCGATAGAAGTTGAACTTGGGTATAGGGAAAGCTGAAATAACTCATCCTAAAATTCAATTTTCTTTTGAATGGTTAAGAAAAAAATGGTAGGTGCCATTTGAAAAATATGAGTTTTTGACAATTTTATAATGCGACATCCGAAAATCGCCTGCGCCCATATGGTACAAAATGGGACCGTCGATGGGACATCGGGTGTTAGCCTGGACTACCACCTAGCTGCTCTTTAAATTTTGTTTCCTAATTTTGAACAGTTTGCAGACTACACGTGTTTTCGTAAACTACTACAGCGGTAATTTTTTTAAGAAAAATAGACATATCTCAAAAAATTTAATAGATAAGACACAACTGAGGTTTTCTGAAGTCATAATCAGAAGGCCAATCGAACCATGACAAAAAATTAGGTTTCAAAATTCAAAATAAGAAAGTTGCTACCGACTTATGGCATACCCTGTATAGTTGTAGGACTAAAACATTTGAGATAGAACGCACATGATCAATTATGACAGCATACTGAATTTCAAGTCTCTAGTCCAACTGCAAGTTGAAAAACTTCTAATGCACGGCCTACGTAAATCACGCTGTATACAGTGCTGTTTATTAAACAGTGTGAGTGTTTTATTTTTTAACATGTTTTTTTAGTCAATATTTGCTTTTCATACATTTTGAAATTTTAACCACTGTTATTGCGGATTGATACAAATTATTTTCTTGGAAAACAGTTAAAAATGTATTCAAAAGGACTAAAAATAAAAATGTTTCAATAGCTCAAATAACCCCAAAGAAGCTCTAGAACGAGGTTTACAGTTAAATATGCCAAAAAAATTCCACACTCTCCAGACCTCCAGGATGGGGGAGAAATTTAGAACTCTGGCCTAGGGCGTAAATAGCTGCTAATCCGGGCCTGCGTACACTGAAGTTTGTTCTTGTTTACAGTACCTGCAAAAGAAAACAAGAGGAACGTGAAGACAAACGAAAACAGGAACAAGAAGCCAAAGGAAAACGAGAACAAGAAGAACAGAAAGAGCTTTTTAAACAATTTGAAATAAGAACAAGAGGAGCAAGAGATCAAGGGGAAACGAGAACAAGAGGAACGGTTTGTCCAGAGATTCCAACAACACGATGTGTCCCTTTCTTTTTGCAAAAAGATTGTGAGATGGTAACTTAGATGTTATGTAACACAGGCCACGTCAATATGCTCAGTCGGGAGTCAGATCGTGAGTCGTAATTTAATTATGTTATTAGCTCAAAAAAAAATTGATTATTATGAAAATCAAAAGAAATTTTGTCTCAATATTGTCTCAAGATGTATAATTATATAAGTAGTAAGCCGCGGGCGCCAGTCGAGAATTCAACGAGGAGGGGAATCTCAAACAAAAGAAACAAGTTATGGAATATGAAAAGTTCTATATAATTTAGGTAAAACTATGATTTGTAATAGCTATTTACATACCAAGGAAGGAAAATCATGCTTCTTCTCCCGCGGATAGCATTAATATACGCGGGAGGAAAAGCATTTTCCTCCTGAGGTATGTATATAGTTTTTTCTACTACCTTCAAGGTCGTCGTTTTTATAACGTCCTAAAAATTATAATGCGTGCATACTTATAAGAACAACTGCAGAAAGTTGTGGAACTATATAATGCGGCTATACGACAAAATATTAAGTAAGCGTTGCGTCGTCGTCATCGTGTTGACAACGATTTGTTGCTATGGCGTTGTTTGGTAATACAAACATAACAGTTGTCATAAGCTGTCACGTTGTTTACCATTTTAAGTTGCTTCTAAGTTTTGAAAATGAGTTCTAGCGAACACGACCTGCCAAAAGATCTCGCTGAAGAGGCAAAATTGATTTCAATGCATCTTCTTCCTGATAAATCGGGAGGAAAAGTACCATTTTCCTCCCTTCTTTAGGGGTCGAAAATAAAGTTTTCTAGAGGTAGTAGAAAAAATTGTATATCACGAAAATTATTAACAGGGTCGAGATGGCTATGCATACCGTTTTAAATAAATCAATTATTAAATTTACATATAAATGACAGTATCACCTTGATAGTAAACAGCCTGATGATAAATGCAAATTACCTCGACAACAATTTTTTTTTTAAGTATAAAAAATTAAGAAAAAAATATGACGGTAACGTTACAATACGTGACTTCAAATTACAAAACTCTTTCGGTACAAGGAACAATAAGTGAGTTGAGAAATATTCCTTATAAATAGAAAGTTCTAGATCATATGGATATATATTATCAATTTGAATGAATGGTGTAAAAAAATATACCAATTAAATAACTTGTAAGATCCACAGCTGCAGATCTTTCACATGGACCTTATAAAATAACTATAATATGTGATATTTAAAAAAAATTTCGTCAGGAAAAAAATGTATATCATCAACCTTCACAAATATTCATGATTCACTAATAGCATATTCTTTTAAATGATAATTTACATAAAAATGGCGTGTGTTCAAGAAGCTGATGCATCTGTCATTTTAAAAAAAAATCGGAATAACTCAAAAACAGATTTTGTGTAAAGTGTATGATGATACATAAGTTCAAATTGAAATCATTAGGAGAATTCATAAATGAGGTGAAATACAGGATGTTTCATTGAAAATGACAAAGATTACGTCACTTCCGGTGAAACTGGAAACGTCACATTAACGGAGATATTTTAGTTAAATTCTTCACCCATCCTACCAATTTTCAGAACCGCCCTTACTTTAGATTTCTATATATATAGATAGTGTTAATTTGACAATATATACCATACCATGTACACTAGAACAAGAGCATAACCACTCAAACGTGAAAGCTTCGTTCAGCTCTACCATAGTACCATAGAGCAAACAATTGAAACAATTGACTGTTTTCCCACGTGACATCAGCCCACTAGCTTATGACAGCCTAGCAGCAGCAGCTGTTAAAGGGTTGTAATAGAAAAATTAATATTGAAAATACTAGAATTGTGTCACATTGGTTGCATACATATTACATAAATACAAAATTCAGCTCACTACAGGTAACGTCAAACCGTTTTACATTCAATCGGTGCTTCCCGCATAGACGTTTTTCGAGAACAGCGCAATGATAAATTATTCATTTATTTATTCATAATTGCGGTGGAATCACATAAATATTTCCACAAGTCAAGAGTCTAAATAAAGATAAAATTAAAATTGTACAGCTATAAATATCTATAGACATACATATATACATACACACACATTCACAAGAACACAAAATGTACACATATACAGATAAGCACATGAGAAATGGTACTAACATAATGAACGAACACCACTGTTAAAACACGAACGTTTGCATGCGAAAAAAACTGAATGTCTCAACCAATAGCTTGTGTTATTTGCGTAGGAAAAATTTGCTTCACGTTGGTGTCACTTTGGTTTGTTTTCTTCTCCCTCTATCCTATATGAGCTCAATTTCAGGACCTCAGGTAATATTGGAGGAGCAAACCACCCTTACCGCCTTTGATGCTCTGAAGTCTGACAAATTGCTCTACGAACACTTCCATTTGAAAATAGAAGAAGATGATGATGACGATCTTGTCTTAGTTGTCTTGTCATTTGTCAATGTCATATTGTGTTTATGTTTCATTTTGTTTTTGAATTTGGTTTTCAGTAGAATGTTTCTAGTTTAAAAAAACATTTCACTTGTACAATAGGGATGGATATTATATTGTCTAGATTCTGACAAAGTAGAAAGAATTATTAGGTTAAATTATGACTCCGAATGAATTGCAAAATCTGGATGGACAAGACAAGGGTGAAATAAGTGAAACTTCTATTCAACAGTATCCCGAAAACCAAGATGAGAAAACAGACAATCTAGACGCTTTAAAAGATACTGCAGAAAGTGTTGCTGTCTCTACCCCTCTGAATGAAGATACCCCACTCAATTTCGAGAACATTTTTAAATTTGGGTACAGTAGTGTAGTGAAATCAGAAGATAAAAAAAGAAAATGGGAGACACTGTCCAATAGTACTGCAGCAGATGGTGATCATCAGGAGAATCTAGCAGAAAACGAAGTTGCTGAAATCAGTACAGACGATAACGAAATTGAAATCATGAAATGGGTCCCAGTAGAGCCTCCTAGTAAAAAGTACAAAGTAGAAGAAACAAGCACTTCACTCACAGTTGAACGTGACCATGTGAAATATGAACGTTTTAGTGAGCATTTCAATGACTGTGGCGAAGAGCTGTGGCATAATGGACTTGGCTTTGACAATGTTGATGATTTCAATGATTGGTATCACTATGAATGGGAAGCCCAGTTGTACGCAGTTCGGAATTTTGTACAACAAAGGATATATGTTGAAGAAATGTGGAAGTATAAAAACACTAAGGCAGGCTTACAGTGAATTGTATGTGATGGCGTTCACCCAGAAAATGCCTGACCGACTCAACAAGGTTGAGAGCTGATGTGCAGTGAAGATATTGTTCCTTTCATCATGCTGTCTGTGCCATTTCTGGTACTTCTCTCATGGCACATTCATGAAGAGTAACAATTAATATTAATTTATGGCATTATCTTTGATGTTTCAGATTAGGATTTGCTGGTGATTATACAAAGTGTGTTCAAAAGGAAAAAATAAGCAAATTGTTCAAATTATATATTATCAAAATGTACTCTATTGTCTATGATAAATTCTTAATGTCTAAGAATAATGTTACTGCACCAACTGTAAGATCTTATATTTTGAGGTTTAAAATAATTGAAAATTAAATATATTACACAAATTTGTAGTTATTTTTTCTTTTTTGATATATTGAATTAGTTGGTGTCGTGTGAAGTCTTTTCATATACTTGCAAAGCTTTTTTATCCAACTAAACTACAAGCTGTATTAGTAGTAACATTGTTTGAATAGAAGTAAGATAGTCAATTCCTGTGGAAAAGACTATTCAATAAAATGCACGGCATAAGCGTTCCGACCAATGCTAGGTTAACAATTTCGGATGACTAGTCGTCAAATCAATTATTCTGTCTACGTTAGGTTAGGTTGGCTAGTTTCAACTTAGTTTGCCTTCTTCTTGTCTGTCATTTAAACTTACCGCCATTACAGTGACCAATCACAGAGCGTGCCGTGCCGTGCACTTTATTGTTGTGTATGGAAAATATATTGGACCCAAACGCAAGTGTCATCTAGCGTGATTAGTTACAAACATTAGTATTTGACGCCATTTCAATGCAGGGTTCTTCTAGTTACCCTGAAATCCTAGCGTCATTTTGACATTATCCACAAACAACCACATTGTCATTGTTTGAAGATAGTTACCCAACCTTATGGGATTAATACACAGAACTCATACTTATATCTTATTATAAGTTTGAGTTCTGTGGATTAATATTTAATCATTGTTTATATAGAAGATAGTTAACCTTATGGGATTATTATTGGATCAAAATGGATGCGACATGTAGATGGCGATAGTGAGCTCGCATCCTAGTCATGTCGTAACTTCAGTGATCTGGCCTCCAAGTCATGTCGTAACTTGATTAAAACAATGGAAAAGCATTAAAATCGGGGTTTTTTGAAGAAACCTGCATTAAAATGACGTCAAATATTCATGTTTGTAACTAATCACGCTAGATGACACTCGCGTTTGTGTCCAATACCTTTTCCACAGGCATTGACATGTTCTATTTAAACAATGATTTAATATTGGATCAAATGGATGCAACATGTAGATGGCGACAGTGATTTCGCATCCAAGTCATGTCGTAACTTCAGTGATCTGGCCTCCAAGCACTGAAATGAAATTATAAAATGATGACTGGAATGCTCGTTAGGCTACGCGACTTGATTTCTCATGGAGGCCGCCATGTTTGTTTTGTGGTTTCTGGCAGTGGCGGAGGAATCGAGATTCAGTTGATTGTAACATATAAAACTGATACAAAGACGCGCTGCACTGCACTGGCGTGTTTACAAACTAATAACACGTTCGTGCAGATGAATGTCTCTCTCGCACCCATACAAGTAAGCAATAAAGTATTTCTCTGCTAGATTGTATGTGCCTCCTTTCTTCAACTCCTATAGTTATCACTTTATACGGGTGCGCAGTGGAACTAAGAGCATTCCAGTCATTATATTCTAATTTCATTTCAGTGCCTCCAAGTCATGTAGTAACTTGATTGAAACATGGGACAGCATTAAAATCAGGGTTTTTTGAAGAAACCTGCATTAAAATGACGTCAAATGTTCATGTTTGTAAAGCCGCGTACTCACTAGGCGAACGAAAGCGAATGAACAGGACCGCACGTATGCCTAAGAATGCGCTTGTGTTTGTTGTTACTGTCCACACTGGCGAATGTTTACACACGAATTCATGCGTTGTTGTATTTTACCGCACCTGTCGAACCATAGTCAGTGCAGTGACATTTCGATTGTATTAAGTATTATTATTACGTTAATTTTTAATTGTAAACAATGTCATTCGACAATGAAGATGTAATTGCTAGGTATAGCTAGTGCTTCATATATCATATTCAATGAAGGAGAAGTTAAATCGAAACAAAGAAATATATAATACGTATAATAATTATAATTCAATTTTCTGAATTATAAAAATAAACCATTATAACTCTAAATAACCAAAGAAAAACAAACTACATGAACAAAATAAATCACACTTGCCCCTAGCTTGTATTTGTTTACATAATTTTTATCGAATGCATTCGCTTATACGTACATACTAGCACATTGCCCACCGCATGCGGACGAAAATCCTTTGAAGTACCGACTGCTAGCGGAACTCTGCCGAAAGCAAACGCATCCGTTCCTTTACGTGCGTTTCTTGGTACACAGTTGCCGAACGTATACGTGCGGTTGGTTCTGTTCATTCGCTTTCGTTCGTCTAGTGAGTACGCGGCTTAACTAGTCACGCTAGATGACAACTTTTCCACAGGCATTGACTATCTTATGGTAGATTTTATGCAGCAGTCATAAGTTTTAAGTCATAAGGAAGAATATTCGTCAGTGATTGGATGGAATAAAAGGACGAACCAATCATAGACGAATATTCGTCCTTATGACTTAAAACTTATGAATGCTGCATAAATCCAAGAAGACTAAAAACAAGTAGTGTTTGATTCCCATAAGACAATGGGGACACTACTAGAAAGAGATGAAAGAACATTTGTGACGAAATGTGACGTAGTTATACATGTCATGGCCGCCGTTCTCTATAGACAGTGACGGACTAGCTCTTGGTATATGAGAGTTACTACTGACAGTTTTGTTGCTTGATTCGAGTTCGACTCTGTACTCATACCCAAGTACGTCACTATGACGCGTTGATGATACAAGTTTCTGATTGGCTAGAGCTTATTAAACCCTCCTTGTTTTTAGTCTTCTTGGCATAAATCCACCATCAACTTCTATTTGAACAAATGACATTACCAATAAATTACTTGGATACGCCATCTATTAGCAATAATATTCTTCTATTATATTCATCTAATAGCAATAATATTCTTAGCATCAGCGCTGCAGGCCACCTGTGACCTGTTCAGTGAACGAGTGAACTAAAGACGATTCTCAAGATCTCCCGAGCAATCTGCGCAAAGGTTGCACCATCTATAATTATTCAGTCGAATTGATATAAAGTAAATCATGTCCTTGCTTCAAGCGGTAGTGTATGTAAATTAACTGTATTCGCATTAGTATTCGATTTTTTGAAAACAAATTGAGTTTGGTGATATTCTCTGTTGTTCTCTAGTGTTTCAGACTCGGGCAACTTGAAATGACGGTGGAAATCAAAAGTTTCTTCACCAGTCGTTCATCCACGCATAAAGTTTCTTCACATCATTTTCCAATCGGAAACAGTGTTGAGGTGAGTTCCCATAATTTTTTCTTTTCGCGTCGCGCTTTTAGAGAGATAAAGTTGAAATATTTCAACTTTCTTGCGATGCTGCTAGCGGGTATGGATGGCTGGAATGAGATTTGGGAAGCCTTTCATTAGTTAGTATTATTCTGGTTATATTTCATTAATTGCGTCGCCAATGAGAATGCGTGAAGCGAAAAGCAAAAACGCCGTACTGGAAACTTACCTTCATGCCCGAGCCTAAAGGTTCATTCATACCCTTGCGAATCTTACCAATTTTTTTGGGATTCGACCATAGAAAACATTATATATTTATGTTGATATGTATTATATAAGTATATATAATATATATATGTATATATAAATATATACATTTTGAGGGTTATACCCAATAACTTTTCTACTTATATTTTCATATATTGCCCCTCGCTATATCCATCCTTATTTGTATTTTCCTGGGTAGGATTGTCACGCTGGTAGCTATAGCTGCCTCCGTGGCGACGTTAGTTGTTGCCTTGTAAGCACAAGGTCTTCTAACCGAAGCCACAAATGTGTGGTTGGCTTCCTGTTGTTGACTTCCTTTGTTTCTATTTTTACATCCAAGTGTTGTACATCTTCGCACTTGATTTTACCGTACTGACGAGAGCTTAAGCTCGAAACACGTGTCTACGGTTGCAGAACATTTTGAGGGTTATACCCAATAACTTTTCTACTTATATTTTCATATATTGCCCCTCGCTATATCCATCCTTATTTGTATTTTCCTGGGTAGGATTGTCACGCTGGTAGCTATAGCTGCCTCCGTGGCGACGTTAGTTGTTGCCTTGTAAGCACAAGGTCTTCTAACCGAAGCCACAAATGTGTGGTTGGCTTCCTGTTGTTGACTTCCTTTGTTTCTATTTTTACATCCAAGTGTTGTACATCTTCGCACTTGATTTTACCGTACTGACGAGAGCTTAAGCTCGAAACACGTGTCTACGGTTGCAGAACATTTTGAGGGTTATACCCAATAACTTTTCTACTTATATTTTCATATATTGCCCCTCGCTATATCCATCCTTATTTGTATTTTCCTGGGTAGGATTGTCACGCTGGTAGCTATAGCTGCCTCCGTGGCGACGTTAGTTGTTGCCTTGTAAGCACAAGGTCTTCTAACCGAAGCCACAAATGTGTGGTTGGCTTCCTGTTGTTGACTTCCTTTGTTTCTATTTTTACATCCAAGTGTTGTACATCTTCGCACTTGATTTTACCGTACTGACGAGAGCTTAAGCTCGAAACACGTGTCTACGGTTGCAGAACATTTTGAGGGTTATACCCAATAACTTTTCTACTTATATTTTCATATATTGCCCCTCGCTATATCCATCCTTATTTATATATATATATATATATATATATATATATATATATATATATATATATATATATATATATATATATATATATATATATATATATATATATATATATATATATATATATATATATACATATGGATTCGACTCATAACGGCGAAAAAATTGTGAATAACATAACATGTGATTTTTCAGTATTTGGGCACAGAATAGAGGAGGTCTGTGATTTGGGGTTAGATATTACAATTAACAGTGAAATTACATGATAATTCATCTATCACCTCAATTTTTCGCCGTTTGAGACGAATCGCAAAAAAAATGTCTACATTCGCAAGGGTATGAACGAGCTTTAAAATTCTAGTCTATGATACAAGACTGCTGACAAGACGAATAAGATGACAGACAGACATAACCTTAAAAATTATTGGCTATAATTTTGAAGTTTTCTCTTTAAATTTGTTACTGGTTTTGTTTTTTTCTTTGAAATGTCTCAAATTATAGCACATTCGTCGGATGAAAACTTTAGGACGAAAGACGTTATCCTCGTAGAAAATGTGACATTCGAATCTCTGTTACTCAGTAAAAATGTACTGAAGGGTTTAACAGAATCTGGTTTCAAAAAGCCTTCTCCTATTCAAATGAAATCGATTCCCATAGGCCGATGTGGATTTGGTAGGGGAATTTTTTATCAATTTTGTAATAAGTATTAATATTTCTTACCAGCGCAACAGCAATGTTACTGTGACTACTGTGCTTAAAGACATCTGGAAGTATTCCCATTGCAAAACAGTTGTAATGATAATAAAAAAAATATAAGTCGCTCCTTTTCACAAGATTTTCCAGCAGATAAATAGGTTCACAACATTAATTGAGTTTATATTTATTTAATTCAAAGATACAAGAAGAACTTTTATTACTATTATTAAAATAGGTGATCACTATTTATTGTAAATTTATCTTGAGTGTTTACAATATCACAACTGGGCGTTGATCTATGTATGAAAATATCCTAGTGAAATCATATAAAATCAAAGACACTCGCCAGGCATAGAATAAAGACAAACAGAAAAAAATCTATTTTATATAATGGAATTTTTATATTCAATAATATACCCAATAATTTAAAAAATAATATACAAAGAAATCGCTTCAAAGTTCATTTAAAGAAGTACTTATTACAATGATACTTGAAAAAAGAACTGAAGAAAACATTTTCAACTTGAAATTTTATAGTTTATTGTATTAGTTACAGATTTAGGTCCATATTATAGACATTTGTGTTTCTTGAGGTCAATAAAGATTATTATTATTATTAAATATATTGCAGCAGTTGGAACAATGGAAATTGAACATTGTATATTTATATTGTTTTCTTTTTCAGATCTGATAGTGAAATCCAAATCAGGCACAGGTAAAACAGTAGTATTTTCTGTAATAGCCCTGGAAAATATTGACACTAACAAAAATGCATTGCAAGTTTTGATACTTGCACCAACTAGAGAGATTGCAGTTCAAATTCAAGAAGTTATTAGCCTCATAGGAACTCATATCCCAGGTGAGCCCATAATCATTGAGAATCAAACTGTCTTTTGAAAATTTTAAAATATTCATATAAAGTAACCACATAAGTCACATGGTAAAAATGCCTTTTTCTCTAATTAAACCCTTACTTGATTATGACTTAGTGCAAGTAACTTTACCTTTATTTATTTGAATTCTTCTGAATTACAAGTCTCAAGTTTTTATATGCTGCCAAAATTTCTTTGTAGGCCCTCCAAATAATAATGTTCAGTAGAAAGACTTGAGAACTGTATACCCAAATCGTTAATGTACCAGAATCAAAGAACTGACTCAGTTTTGTGTTGTGTTGAGGTTTTGAAAGTTAATCTTAATATTTTGTTTACCACATGCCTTGTACTAGAATTCGTCCCCCTTATCACGTAGGGGCGTATCTGATTTCTGAATATTTTACAGGAGAGAGCAAAAACGAAAATTGATGACAATCTAATCACCCTGTAGATCTTAATATGTTATATTTCAAAATAATATTCTGCATTACAAAAGGAACAACATGTTCTTTACGCTGGTGTAATATGAGAAATGTACAAATTTTAGTTTTTTTTTAACAAAAAAAGTTTGCATAGATGCCTATACGTGACAATGCATTCATATCGTTTTGTAAGATAGGTCTACTGTAGCAATAGAGAAATCAATGGATAAAGATTCCATGAAACCTAAATATTTAATTATTGTTGTAACAGGGAAAAACAAAGTACGACAAAGCGCTGTGAGTATGAAAAGTAAATAACTTTTTTACAATCCTACAAAAATAACATGGTAAAAGATACGTCAACGTGAAGTTCTCTGTATTGACATCGGCAGATACGCCATGAACATAAGTTCTATTTGTGACGGCATTATAAGAGATACAGTTACGCCACTTCGTGAGATAAAAAGTACATTGCTAGCAAGCCTAAATCCGGCGTAACGCAATTTTGCACTTTTTTGTTACTTACGCCCCTACGTGATAAGGGGTTCGAATTGTGAATGTAAAAATATCTGAACAATCAAAAATCAAATTCTTAAGTATTACAGGATCAGTCCTAATCGGTTATCACGTTGACAACAGGAAATATTATATGAAAAACCCGAGGAAAAACCTCTTGAAAATTTCTATATTAGGATTTGAATCAAAATTTTTGAGGGTTTTAAATATCGCCGGGTTATCTATGTAGACATGGTCCATAAACAGGGTCACATTGGTTGAGATGAGAAAGTACTATAGAATAACACAATAAATAACCTGTGGGGTTCCACAAGCTGTTAATAAAAGAAATGAATTGATCACATCCACTGTTTATATTTATCACTTTTGATAACCTGTACTGGACTTGTCCCGTCGAATGAATAAAAAAATGGGAATATGGTGCCTGAAGAGTACTTGCGAAATATTTTCAAAAAATGTCAAATAACTTTGTACAAAATTATTATTTCAAATTATCATGGAATTTTCGAGACAATATTGATCAACATAGGTTGATATATGATTGGTTGAATATTGGTGAAGTAATATGCAACCAATGTGCTATCAAACTTGTATTTACATTGTTTTTCATCTTTAGATTCAAAGTAAGACGAATTTTGGGATGGAAATCGGTACACTAAAGAAAGTTGAACTTGACAGGCGTACGGAAAAACAATCGTATCAGTACAAAGGTTAATGAATTGAATACAATATGTATACGACCACTGACAACTGATTTTACGGAATCGTCTTACGAAGCGTTGAAGGTGAATTAGTTTCCCTGTATAACGGTCGCGCTTTGAAACTTATGTACGACGCAGTATATCAATCTTAACGGTTAGTCCCAAATCACTGAGAACAGCTTTCAGGGAACTAGGATTTCGCGATATTAATTTTACCCACTCCTGGCTCACCGACTTTTATATATAATTGTTGTTGAATATACAATTCCAAACGAATCCCGGAGAGACCTATCGGCCTGTTCCTTCGGAATGCGTAATTTTATTATCGCGATCTACGTACTCGTTGTAAACGAAATATGTCCCTTCTGGTCGTAACTCCGTTCCTTTCGGGAAAGGTTTCGCAGTACGTCTTGGGTAGGGATACAGGAGAGTCGATACACGATACCGGATGTCTGAAGGACAATAACTTGAGTATGCCTCCTCCAACAATAGGCTCGTTTAGTTCAGCTAGTTCCGATAAGCAGGAAGGCCGTAATTCAAACGAGACAATCTCCACTCCTGTGTAAGCACATTTGTAGATAACTGTATGACGTGGTACTATATTGACCGGGATGGAGGGTGTCCAAGGTGCTCGAAACTTTTACTGAACGGGCTTTATTCGGTTGACTCGACTCGTAATTCAATTTTCCACCTTAGCAACTTGTTCGATTCTAGTACACAAACTAAATTCCAAGAGGGCGTATCGGCAGACCCTTTGGAATCAGTAATTTAACTGTAATGTTGTGGTACCTGAATTAATACGCAATTACCCCTTCCGGCTGTGAGACATAACCTTCTGGGATAAATAATGTGGTACTTTGATTATCACGTAGGTGGTTGTTGAATTGCGGTCTCTAAATAAATAAACTAATCGCGGTTCGGGAATTTCAAATAACCTATTCATATACAATATAATTTAAGCTTACCCCCGGAACTTAGCTACTAAACTTTTTATTTCAAATAGTATTCGCGATCTGAACTGTTGAATTTGCCGGCACCAAAAGAGGCAGGTTTTCATGTGCTTCCACTATTTATACCATCGATTGGCCTTCGCAGTAAAACACATGAAAAACGGTGGCCGTCGTAGCAGAACGCACAAAAACTATTTCAGGAATTTCAAGAAAAAAATATTCCTTATCATAAAAAGTTAAATGAGACCCAAACTCCATGTATAAGTAGATATTTTAGGCGCAAGAAGCCAAGACGAGCAAATAGAGGTCGGTATAAAAAATTAGGAAGTATGGATGGAATCATCTACTATTTTCTGACTTGAAAGATTGCTTTCCGTTCACAGTAAATTTTAAAATTACAGCGAAATGGTATGGCAAGGCGTACGAATCATTTCTCTGATAATGTTTAGGACTTAAAAATTAGTCTCAGAACTGCTTCGTTACAACGATGTAGATTTTTTTCATTTTATTAGTAATTATTCTTTCAAGTGAGGATCTTTAAATAATTGTATGTTGTCTCTCAAAGATGTTTTTGTTTTTACTTTCAGGTCTAAAAGTTGAATCCTTCATTGGAGGCTTGCCACTCAACGAAGACAAACAGAAATGCAAGAACTGTCACATTGCTGTTGGTACTCCCGGAAGAATGAAACATTTGATAAACGAAGGTTTTATGAATACGAACTCCGTCCGTCTGTTCGTACTTGATGAAGCTGATAAACTGATGGAGTCAAGTTTTCGGAACGATATCAATGACATTTACAACAACTCACCCGCGAAAAAACAATTAATAACCACCAGTGCCACCTACTCCAAAGAATTAGAAGGATTCCTAGCCGAATACATGTGTTCCCCCACACATATCACAGCAGATCTGGAAACTCCGCTGCTTTTAGGCCTGAAGCAGTTTGCTGTTGTTGTTGAACCCTGTTCCAACGTAGTTCAGCAGATGCAGGTGAAGACTGAAGAATTAGTAAAAATATTTTCCAGCATCTCGTTCACTCAGTGTATAGTGTTCTCCAACTATCAGACGAGGGCAGAGAGTATCAGCAACCACCTGAACCAGAAAGGATGGCAGTCCACTCACATATCAGCTGCTCAAACCCAAACGGAGAGGTTGGCGGCCGTGAGTAGCTTGAAGGAGTTCAAATGCCGCATTATGTTATCAACGGACTTGACAGCAAGAGGTATAGATGCTGCAAACGTCGACTTGGTCATCAATTATGACATTCCTTTGGAAGCCACAACTTACTTACATAGAATGGGAAGAGCAGGTCGCTACGGATCTTTTGGGGCGTGCATCAGTTTGGTGTCAGGAGGGGCAGAGCTGAGTGTCCTGCAAGGAATCCTCGGAAACATCGGGGGTTCAGCACTGTCAATTCCCAAACTTCCCAGCTTCACTGGCAACATTTCAGATTTACTGAAACTTGACGTATCTTCTCTAGAGCACATTTCAGGTAGGACAGACAAAATATCCAAGTCTGACGCTGAGGCACTGAGCAAGAATAAAGTTTATAACATAATTAAAGAAAACGTTAAAAAGAAATCAACGGATAGTACTACAAATGAGACGCACAGGGACAGCAACAACAGTTCGGAGATACTGAGTATTCTCAACAACAACAAAGAAGTTGAGGAAGTGCAAAAACTAATTTCAAATATGGACACTCAATCAATCCTGGAATCGCTAGCTTCCCAACAGTTTGAAATGGACTCGCCTGTTAGTGGAGAGGAGGAAGAAATTTTGCAGCGTCTCTCGACAGGCAGTTCAAAATTGGAAACTGTTGTTCCAGATGAAAAGGCTGTTATCAATAATATCCTGCACACACTTCTCAACCCAAAAACCTCAGATATCGCAGAACACACCGACGATAGGGGGATAATTGAAGATAGATGTAAAGTGTCTCATATGGATTCTGATGAACAGAAAAAGAAGGAGATATTCACTAAGAATATGGCGCTGCTGAATGTATCCCAAATTTTAGATGGACAAGATAGAGGCAAAGTTAATTCAGCTGAAACCCCAATTCAGCAGTTCCTGGATAATCTCAAAGAACAAGATATGAAGAAAGTTTCTCAGCTATCAAAACTGAGTTTAACAGATATTTTAGGGACCTTACAAGATGCTGAAACATTCACAGACAGTAAAGCCGAAACTTTCACAGACAGTAATGCAGCAACTTTTACAGAAAGTAATGCAGCAACTTTCACAGACAATAATGCAGCAACTTTTACAGAAAGTAATGCAGCAACTTTCACAGACAGTAATGCAGCATTTTTCACAGGCAGTAATGCAGCAACTTTCACAGGCAGTAATGGATCAACTTTCACAGGCAGTAATGCAGCATCTCACCATCTGGATGGGGAGGCCCATTTGAATAGGGAGGACATTTACAAATTTGGGTACGATCATATAGTCAAATCAGATGATGGGAGATGGAAAACGCGTTTGGACAATACTGAAACATACTCTAATATCCAGGAGGAAACAGTTGAAAATGAAAATACCAGCATGGACGACGAAGATGCTGAAAATGCAGATGATGAAGTCGAGATCATGAAATGGGTCCCAGTAGCGAGTTCTAGTAAAAAGCCTGTGGTGCAACAAACCTGTGCTTCTGGAACAGTTGAACTCGACCTTACCAACTATGAACATTTTGATACATACTTTAAAGATTGTAGTGATCACTTGTGGCAGAACGGACTTAACTTCGATAATGTTGATAGTTTTGACGAATGGTTTCAGTACGAATGGGAGGCTCAGTTGTTTGCAATGCGGAATTTTGTGCAGCAAAATATATATGTTAATGAAATGAGCAAGTATCAGAACACGAGGATGGCGAAAAAGTAGATCGTGGATGACGGCATTCACGCAAAAGCTGCCTGGTTGGCTAGTCTGGATGAAATTAAAATTCCAAAATGTCTTTTGCTTTATCAGGTTGCCCTTGAGAGTGGAAACGTTTTGCTATTGTTTGTTTCATCAAATCAGTGGCATTTGTATAACTTCTCTCATGGCCCAGTGAAAAACAGGGGGAATCACTTGGAGGTGTTTGTTTTGATGTTTCAGGACAAGTTTTGAACTATTCTCTAGTCATTTGAAATGTAATAGTAGTAAATATTACTATAAATTAAATGAATCCATTTTATTGATGATAATATCGACATTCTAGTCCTCTCTATTTTTCTGCCTCCACATCAAGTCAATTTTTGAAGTAGGTGAATGTGCTCAGATCATTTTGAAGCTCGAATATAAAGAGAGAAACAATTCTCCTTTTACTAAAAGTTGTAATAAAAGTAATTTCGCTATTGGCAAAATATTCTGGTAGAGAGGAAATTGTCGAAATTGTTCTTGATATTTTGTCACCTTCAGACGAACTTCTTAGACTATGTCCTTAAGGGAAGTCGAAGTTTGATTTTCCGAGTTTATAGTAATAGTTACTGTTATAATTTATTAATTTATACAGTGACGTGTTGATAGGATCTCTCTGTATTAATAAATCAAATTTTCACATGATTTTAGTCTTATTTTGATTCAAGAAATACAAACTACCCAAACACTTAACTATAGGCAATTTCACTAGACGCGCGTTTCGCCAACAAAGTCAGCATCTTCAGAAGCCAATAGGATAATGTCTTATTTTGGTTGAGAAAGCTTTACATTCCTTGGTTCTTTAAATTGCTGGTTCAACCCCATTGCATTGCCCAAGATTTTTCAGTTTGCGATATTCATTTACTTATTGATCCCAAGAATTTATTCTGTTTATAGAGGGAGAAATCATAACCACTCAGTCGTAATTAGTTATGTTTAATTAGGGCTTGTAAATTTTTTATACGTATATTATGATTCCTGTTTCAATAAACAATTTAAAAATGAATAAATGAATTTTTTTCACCATAAAGGTATGTCAGAAACTGGGCACCGTATACAGGTAAACAAGTATGTGCACTCCCGGTCGGCTCCTTTGGCACAAAACATATACGTGTTCCGTGGTATCAGATTGAGATTTTTTTTTTCTGGCATGCGGTGGGGCAAGAGGGGTCGGCTGAAAGATGTTCTGTCTAACTTGGTCTCACGTATGCGCCATAGGTCGCCTAAACGTAAAATTCGAGATGGGGATGTCGACACAAATATGTCGGCGAGTGCACATACTTCAGTTTACCTATATGCTGTGCTCTGGGTTACCAACACGATCCAAATAGATCACATGACGCTCTGATGTACAAATAGTTAGAAGATAATTTTTCAACTATTGTTATGTTTACTCTTTGATTTCAATTATGATTTTCTAGGTTTTTAAGATTTATTCGATTTCTATTTTTGGCAATATGTTGCCTGAAGATGACAACTCGAGCAAAGGATGCAAAACCGGACCTACAGCTCATGCGCATCCGGGAGAGAAAATGACATTCTCACAAATATGAATTCAACTGAAATAAGAACCAACAGCAAACCAAAATTTTTACATTGATTTTAAATTCAACCAACAAAAATCGCAACTATTGAAGTTTTTTAGGTGAATTCATATTATTAGTGATTTTTTTTTCCATCTGATTCTCCAAATATGGTCAAAATGGTATATCATCTCCACTATATTGTAAGTTGTACAGATTAAGTTTATCAATTATGTATCATTCAGAATTTTACCACTTTTGAAGCCTGTGTAAATAATATGGTTGAATGAAAAAACAAATTTGTCCATTGTTTCATATATTAAAAAACTAAACAGTTTCACATCTTTGGAACCATTTGCACAAATTGACAGTCATTTCAGTTGTGCTTGACACTTGTTTGATGGCAGAATAAGCAGCTATATCGGCTACACTAGCTTTTGTCCTTCCAGCTAGCCACTGTGACTTTCCTAAAGACTTATTCAGAGACTGCAACAATCCGGCCCTCTCAGTTTTCGTTTTAGACTTGACTATCAGGTAGGCTACGTCTAACAAAGAGTCTATTTCATAAAAATCTTGATCTGAATCGTAGTTTAACGGAGCTTTGGTGACTCTGACCAAATACCTCAAGAGGTTAACTTCTCCCACAATCGGGGTGGGAATGACCAGAAGTTCCAAGTTGTTACCAACTGCAAAAATCGTGAGTTATCAGTAAAATATAAAGATATGGTTTAGTATGTGACAAGGCCTGGCAAAAGGCCATTAAATAAAAAATCGACTTGCCAATATCTCATGAAATAGGAATTTCAATGACACCCATCCAAAAAAAAACAATTACTCTCCTTACAACCATTGGCTCATATCTGTTAGATGTTCAGGTTTTACCAATTTATTTCAGTTGTTGATGAATAGTTATCCTGCACATTTCATACTTGATATTAGAAATTTAACTACTGTTAATAATTTAAAATTCCTGACGAAACAGTATATGTATTGTATTGAAAAACTGTAATACATTTTGTGGCTCAACTGTTTCATAAATTATAATATAAACGTGCATGTTTGCAAATAAATAACAAATAAATTAATAACAGAGGTTACTCACCATTTTTCCAGATAAGCTTTACATTTATTCTTGGAACACCGGATGCAGGACTGAAGTTAACAAGGATACTTTGCAATTTCTCAGCATCTTCCGTCAGAGATGAAACAGTTGAGTGCAAATGAGTTGTAAAAACCAAACTGACTCTGTCTTGGAAGAGTTTCTGAATAATTTCCAGTGAATACGGAGGATTCGTCGGACTTGCATTTATAACAATATCTTGAAGGTTCATTTTTACAGGTGATACCTATTGAAAACATCAATTACATGAAGCCATTGAAATCATACTGATACTGTACCTTTGCAGGTGTAGGTGTCACTAGTGACAGAGATCCTTTGATGGTGAGAATTTGTTTTTTTAGATCAGCTAGCTGCATCAAAATTTTTTCCTGCTTAGCTTCTAATTCTGCCATTCCTCCGTGATGATTATTCTGGATAGGAAATCTTCAAATGAATTAATAAATCCCAGCATTATAAGAGTAAATTTATGAGAAGTGCTTGAATGGAAAGAATGAGGATGGACACGACATATAGTTGAATCAGCTAAGCTTTCCTGTGTGTGAAATAAAACACAGGCCTTCTCTTTACAAATACTTTGATTTGTCTAACAGAGAAATATCAACTAATTTTAACCATAAAGAATATGTGTTTTATGTCATCATGCATTGGTTCAACTATGTATGAGAAAAGATTCACATGTAAAATTAGAAACAGTCAAGGTCCAAGAACTGAACCCTGATGTACACCAAGTTGCACAGCCTGAGGCTTATAGACTAAAGATGTCAATCTTGTTGACAATAAAGTATATTTTGATTGATTGAATACATGTCTTGATTGTTTTGTGGGTGTTTTGTACTTTTTTGATAATATACGATTTTATCTATACACATTTGCATTTTTTAAAATCAATTTTCCTAGTTATTCTTAATCACTGAGAATTCAATTTTCAGATAAAGTAAATTTTGCTTCATCATTTAATATTAGGCTCATTTCATATAAAATTGTTTCAAACATACTATACATACATAAGGTAATGAAAGAATTCTTATCCTGAATAAATAAGAAGGAAAACATTTAACTGAAAACTTAGGACATTGTAGGTTTAGAAAGCTTTTGATAAATCAATTAATTGTGAAAGGATACTCGGATATATTCATTACTGTCAATCTGAGTGCAAATAAAGTAGGTGGTTTTGATAGATCAACTTATTCTGAAGACATGCTGAGGAGAAAAAAGATTGTATCTTTCAAAATCCTATTTAGAACAAGAAAGCACCCCTTCATAGAGAATTTTACATTAGATAAGTTAATGGTAAAGCAAATAGTTTTTTTATTATTTCAGAATGGTCTATTGCATATCTAGATCAAGTGAGATTGAAAAGGATAATTTTATTTGAAATTTTCAATGATGGCACAAGAGATATTATAATATTTAAGCCAAAATTCTTATTATTTTTAAATAACCAGCCATAATATCAGTCGAATACAAGAAATCCATTGTATTATTTGGATTGCATTTCATGTTTCGATAGATGATACTTGTCGTCAGATAATAAATAATGAAGTTATAAACAAAATGTGAAATACAAGAAATTTGATGTCCTGGATTCTTCACTCTAGCTGTACCACTATCTGCAACTTTCAAGCAATATTTCATTACAGTTATGGAACTGTCCAGACTTTTCAAGATTATATTGTTGATAACTAATGTTTGCAACTACCAAGAAATACCAAGAGAGCTCATTGCTGAAAATAGCACAGGAGTGCATTTCGTGTTTAGACAACTTTCGTATTCACTATGTAGTAGGTACAGATTATGCAGCACTCAAATGTGGCATAAATTCATAAATAAATAAATAAATTAAACAGAATCCAGCTGCAACTTAAGCACTTTAATTTCAACAAGTGGCTGCAACTACCAAAGCCGGTCTATCACGTTATTGAAAGCTGCTTCACCCCTGACCTTTGGCAGATACATTCATTGAGAAAATCTGAAAATCTAGACTTTTCCTACTGGAATATGAGAACAGAACACAAACGTAATAACGAAAATGAATAAAACCTTCAAAAACTGTTTAACCTGGTCGAAAATATCCAATTTTTTATTCGGTGCTACTGCAACGTGCTGTTCACTATCGACCATTCCATTAGTTCCTTTGGAGTGGATATTTTTCAAAGTGTACATACATTTCGGCAGTTCGATTGCAAAATCGTGTTTTACAATTTGTTTCGTTCGGTACATTTTTATCGGGCCGTTCATTTTGTCAAATTTTATTTTCGTTATTTTCGTTTCCTACTTTTATTTTAACCCCCACCTTTACCCACAATTCATAAATTCCACACTAGTTGCCAATCACAGATTACAGAAACCTGTAATCTGTGTTGCCTTTGCCCAAGGAGACTAAGGCTGAATTCCCACAGATCCGACGTCCGATGATACGATGGTACGAAAATGTTCTGATTGGTTGATTTGTTGCCACACCTACCAATTCAACCAATCAGAACATTTTCGTACCATCGGATCTGTGGGAATCCAGCCTAAGGCTGGATTCCCACAGATCCGATGTCCGATGGTACGAAAATGTTCTGATTGGTTGAATTGGTAGGTGTGACAACAAATCAACCAATCAGGACATTTTTTCAACCAATCAGAACATTTTCGTACCATCGTATCATCGGACGTCGGATCTGTGGGAATTCAGCCTAAGGGGTCTATTCTCGAGTTCATGCGAAATCATTTTCGAACGTTTGAAGTAACATAGAGCGATACAAACAACGCGCGTTGGAAAGAGATACAACATTGAATTCGTATACGTTGAAACTCGAGAATAGACCCCTAAAAACAAGGAGGGTTTAATAAGCTCTAGCCAATCAGAAACTTGTAGCATCAACGCGTCATAGTGACGTACTTGGGTATGAGTACAGAGTCGAACTCGAACCAAGCAACAAAACTGTCAGCAGTAACTCTCATATACCAAGTGCTAGTCCGTCACTGTCTATAGAGAACGGCGGCCATGACATGTATCACTACGTCACATTTCGTCACAAATGTTCTTTCATCTCTTTCTACTAGTGTCCCCATTGTCTTATGGGAATCAAACACTCCTTGTTTTTAATTTAGTCTCCTTGGCCTTTGCCCAAGAAGACTAAAAACAAGGAGGGTTTAATAAGCTCTAGCCAATCAGAAACTTGTATCATCAACGCGTCATAGTGACGTACTTGGGTATGAGTACAGAGTCGAACTCGAATCAAGCAACAAAACTGTCAGCAGTAACTCTCATATACCAAGAGCTAATCCGTCACTGTCTATAGAGAACGGCGGCCATGACATGTATAACTACGTCACAAATGTTCTTTCATCTCTTTCTACTAGTGTCCCCATTGTCTTATGGGAATCAAACACTCCTTGTTTTTAGTCTTCTTGGCCTTTGCCAACTTAAATGAAATAGTCAAAACTGCCATTGTTCCTTTTGGGTTTGATCAGAGCCGCTTTATAGCTGATCCAGGGTAAGCTCCGAATAAATCCGAGTAATACCTGAAGTGATCACGTGAAAGTCATGTTTTCTGTTTAGTTGAGGTTCAGTTCAGGGGTGCACTTTCTATGAAAATTTAACTTTTGGTTAATCCAAATCTTCTGTTTGAGGTCCGTAACAGGGTTCTTATGATAGGAAGGATATATAATTTCAAGAAACCCTGGTCCGTATTCAAAATCCACAGACTGTAATTCTTCGTGAAGGTTGCGACATCTACATTTATTTGGTGGGACTGAAATAATGTACATAAGGTCTTTCTTGCCATGGGTGGTTGTGTATCTATTTTCAACTATTTTTGTATTATTACTCGATTTTTGGAGAACAAATTGAATTCATTTATATCTTTTAGTGTCCCAATGCATCAATCGTTCCACCGGCAAAGTTATTTACATTTGTTTCCAATCAATAACAAAGAGTTATGCTTGGGTTCTTCAAAACACCCTGATTTTAATGCTGTCCCACTCTTTCAGTCAACTCATGACATGACTTGGATGCGAGTAGAGTCACTGAATCTAGAAGGTCGTGCCGTCCTTACGGGTATGGCCAATGGGCGTGGTCTAGTTCTTGAAATAGATCCAGTGTTCAAATAACTCACAAAACTTGCTCTCTAATTGGTGATTTTGTGGGTTATTTGAATACTGGAACTATTTCAAGTATTGGACCACGCCCATTGGCCATACCCGTAAGGACGGCACGGCCTTCTAGATTCAGTGACCCCAGATGCGAGATCATTGTCGCGCCATCTACATCGCATCCATTTGAATCCAATATCAATCCGATATGGTTGTCTATCTTAATTCTTATATAAAAAATGCTAAAACATGACCAATGGAACAGTAGGTTTGGTAGCGTAAATTCGAGGTGAAATCCCTGATAAAATGAATGTCATGTGCTTCATAAGTGCTGATGTCATAGGTTAGGGTAGTCCGGACCTTTATCTCAAAGCATTCTATCATCTGAGAATACATGTAGGCTTGAAATTCGAGTTTATACTATAGATACTATTGTAATAATTTGAGGCATCTTTTGCTTTATTTATTTTAATTTCAGTGAATAAACCTCCAAGTAATGAAAGATAGATAACTTCTCTTGTCCACTCCATATGCACAACTCACATTGTTGTGAAAGCTGCAGCTTGGCAAATATATGTGCCTCTGAATATTGGGTGCGCGGTAGAATAGCCACTGTCCTTCTTGTCCTTCCCGATTAAAGTTGGAAGCGGATATTTACCCTCTCTGTTTATCGTTCGCGCATCTCAGAGGCACATATAGATTTGACAAACTGTACATAATCACATATCGCTATCCATTGTAAACGTTTGTTGGTGAGGAGTAGCAAAGGTGAGAACGATTATTATTATGGTGATATCCTGGAAGCAGTGGCGTGCTCATCGTTTATATAACGAGACTGCCGAGTGAACAAGCTTTATCAGCAATTCACAACCAAACTTTTTACGTTTTGTTTCGTGAGATTTCATTTCAGATTCTGCTTAACCAATTAGAAAACAAAATGTAAAAAGTTTGGTTGTGATGAACCACTGAAATATAACGTGAACTACACTTTAAACGATTCACAAGTTGGGGGAAACTAATGGAAAGTCTAACTTTGTCAAGACAGAAATACCCGAGAATGCAATCTTCTTAGCATGATCCAGGTAACGAGTCAAATAAACAAAGCCATTCCGGAAATAGTATGGTTTTTAACCCGACTTTTTCCATCTTCTGATTTTTATTCTAAATCAAAATAAATACCAACAAAATGAATCGAAACTGAGAACAAATACTGATTTGAAGCAGTTTTATAAATTTCAATAAGAAAAAGAAATAGCAACAGCGACAGAAGGATGAATTGTTTTCTAAAAATCTTCTTTGAAAAGATACTTTAATGACTGAACATGCTTGGGCAAAATTTTATTTATATTAAAAAAATAATCATTGATTTAAAAAAAAATATAGTGCAATTTACAGCCTAATAACAGAACGCGTTTCTTGAAAGAAAATTCCTTTTTCGATCTATAAATTGCCAGAACTTTTTGCAAAATAGCCGTACTTCTTGCATATTTTGTTAGTACTTAGTTGTTCAAGGCAGTGGAAGTTACTTGTAAATTTTTAATGGACATTGAGATGATTTAAATCATTTGGTATTAAACAGCCCAACCCCGATGGATATGATGAAAATGACAAATGAAGAATTCTTTAAAAAAATAATACAAAAAAATTATATATGTTTCCTCAATTTTAATAGAAAAATATTCATATAATATACGGAAAATTGGAATAAAATGATAAATTAAATGAAGTCCGAAAATATAAATTATAGCTGCATTTACCAACAAACCTTAGATATATAAATTTTTGGTAGTTCATCATTACGGTGAAAATTAATATTGAAAGTGGAAAACGAAAATTCTAAAAAGATGCAAATTTCTGAATAGATTGAAAATTTAGAAAATTACCAATCATTACATTAAAAAAAATTGTGATTTGGTATGCTTAGGTGCATTTTGAAAATTATTTCTGATGTCACTTTTGTATGACAAATTTGCTTGAGTCAAGTATATTTCTTTCAGTATCTTCCACAAGGAATGGAGTAAACTATTTGTACCATTGCATTTTTCCAAAACAGACTCCACTTTTTATAATTGTTTTTTTTTCAAGCAAGGTATGTTGAAAAGAGATCATACTAATTGTTCTCAGCCTGCTAAAAATTATTTGCTGAGTGGAATGAAGAGTTTTCATGACACTATTTTAAATCAATTGAAATTTCCCTTAATTTCCATCATTTCCTAATTATTTCAATCCACTCTCCTACCGATTCATAAAACACTTCAATTATTATTATGGTACTCTGTAGTCTGCATATCCTATGGTATAAGTAGAAAAGTTATTGGGTATAACCCTCAAAATGTTCTGCAACCGTAGACACGTGTTTCGAGCTTAAGCTCTCGTCAGTACGGTAAAATTAAGTGCGAAGATGTACAACACTTGGATGTAAAAATAGAAACAAAGGAAGTCAACAACAGGAAGCCAACCACACATTTGTGGCTTCGGTTAGAAGACCTTGTGCTTACAAGGCAACAACTAACGTCGCCACGGAAGCAGCTATAGCTACCAGCGTACAATCCTACCCAGGAAAATACAAATAAGGATGGATATAGCGAGGGGCAATATATGAAAATATAAGTAGAAAAGTTATTGGGTATAACCCTCAAAATGTTCTGCAACCGTAGACACGTGTTTCGAGCTTAAGCTCTCGTCAGTACGGTAAAATCAAGTGCGAAGATGTACAACACTTGGATGTAAAAATAGAAACAAAGGAAGTCAACAACACGTTCCACGGTTGCAGAACATTTTGAGGGTTATACCCAATAACTTTTCCATTTATATTTTCATATATTGCCCCTCGCTATATCCATCCTTATCCTATGGTAGGTATATTTATTCATTTATCATTTATCTCAATGTAGCTTATTAATATTCAAGTAGTTTGGTATGTGGTTGAATTATAATAAAGTTTGAAAATCGTTTATACTCCAGATAAAAACTTATTTAGAAGAATCAATTTTTTTATTGGGTTTTGAGATATACTAAGATCTTTTTCTGACAACGTCAAAAGAAGCAAAGCAATTCTTTACAGTGACAGTCGCCATCTCGATACATATCAATCAATCACCATTTTGTTATTTTTTTATTCTTCCCTGAGAAGAGGTAACCACGTCAGGACCATTTCGACCGAGTCTTCTGAATTCTTTATTTGCATAACTCATGAGAAGCTTTCATCCAAGTAAGTTCCTAAAAATGTAACATCACTACCCAATTTCGTCAATGACTTCTAGGTCATCTGGAAAATTATTTTCATTGTACCTATCTGAAAACTACGAAGGCGTAGAAGGGCCACGAGCAATTTTTTTTTGAAATCCCGACTTTAATCTCGGGGGTTCGACTTTAATCTCGGACCCCCGACTTTAATCTCGGGGACCCCCGACTTTAATCTCGGGGGTTCGACTTTAATCTCGGACCCCCGACTTTAATCTCGGGGGTCCGACTTTAATCTCGGACCCCCGACTTTAATCTCGGGGGTCCAACTTTAATCTCGGGGTCCGACTTTAATCTCGGGGGTCTGACTTTAATCTCGGGGGTCCGACTTTAATCTCGGGGGTCCGACTTTAATCTCGGAACCCCGACTTTAATCTCGGACCCCCGACTTTAATCTCGGGGGTCCAACTTTAATCTCGGGGTCCGACTTTAATCTCGGGGGTCTGACTTTAATCTCGGGGGTCCGACTTTAATCTCGGGGGTCAGACTTTAATCTCGGACCCCCGACTTTATTCTCTGAGTCGAATCCCGAGAATAAAGTCGGGGGTCCGAGATTAAAGTCGGACCCCCGAGATTAAAGTCGGGGGTCCGAGATTAAAGTCGGGGGTCCGAGATTAAAGTCGGACCCCCGAGATTAAAGTCGGGGGTCCGAGATTAAAGTCGGACCCCTGAGATTAAAGTCGGGGGTCCGAGATTAAAGTCGGGGGTCCGAGATTAAAGTCGGGGGTCCGAGATTAAAGTAGGGGGTCCGAGATTAAAGTCGGGGGTCCGAGATTAAAGTCGGGGGTCCGAGATTAAAGTCGGACCCCCGAGATTAAAGTCGGGGGTCCGAGATTAAAGTCGGGGGTCCGAGATTAAAGTCCGGGGTCCGAGATTAAAGTCGGACCCCCGAGATTAAAGTCGGGGGTCCGAGATTAAAGTCGGGGGTACGAGATTAAAGTCGGAGGTACGAGATTAAAGTCGGGGGTCCGAGATTAAAGTCGGGATTCCAAAAAAAAATTGTTCGTGGCCCTTTTACGCCTTCGTAGAAAACACTATATTTACATGCTTATGTAGCATACTGAAAAAGGTTTTTTTTCCGTGCGCTGGTGTCATTACAGATGCCTATTTACATGTCAAAATTAAATAATATGTTGTTGACAGTTCTCTAGAAATCGCAAATTGTTTGAATATATCCTTACCAATATGGTAAATAACGCTTGTTTTGTGGCAATTTCTGGATATTTTTGTACCATAAATATTTCAATTAATAATACATGTTTTTGTTCCTTCATCATTGAAAATAAATGTTTCTTAACAATCTGTGGTTTTCAGGTAGATATAATGAAAAATATCGTTCATTATCTTCCATAAATACTTTTTCAGTGCTTGCACTACTTCCCGTGTTCGGCTTCGCCTCCCACGGGAACATGTCGCGCACGCACGGAAAAAGCCTATTTTCTGAACTCGTAATGAAATATACTATTTTCCTATTATAGAAATTTACTAATACCTTTTTAGTGGAGTTTAATATTAATCTGTTTCGTTGATACCAGGAGCTGATCTTACTCTTCAATAATATAATTCACTTAGTGTTTGTTGTACTATTCATATAATTTTATACTTTGTAAAATCCTCAATTGGGATTGGGTATTTTACCTTACTAAGTAGTTCATCAATATTTCCCCCTGTACCTGTGCCACTGTGCTTTTCCTCAAATGCGGATAACCCTATAAATTTTGGTTGAAGTTCAAAAATTGGCCCATCGGAAAAGAAAATCGACCTGTCCGAGGATTTTTCCGATATATCTTTATATTCAGAAATAATGAATTTGTTCCATAATTTAGCGTCGCACTGTATATACTAAACAGGCAATAGATACTAGCTAAGCCCGGTCGCGGTAGGTTTAGGGTGCTTCAGGAGGAAAAGGTATGAAAATTAGGTGAATTTTTGAATAATTTTACTGCGGCTGCCATTTTAATATGTCATAATATACCTCCACTTAAACTGAAAAATAACAATGGCAGTCAATTTCAGAGGTTGTAACGTCACGACAGCCACTTTTCAAAATTCGAAAATAAATAGTTATTTATGGAACAAGTGCAAAAAGTGAATGTTTATTGCACTCGACGTGAAATTGTTCGACGAGGTCGTTAGGCCGAGTTGGACAACACGTCGAGTGCAATAAACAATTTTTGCACGAGTTGCATACAACATTTCTCTACGTTCATGCAAAAAGCAAAAAATGATTTATTGAGGTGCGGCACTAGGTGTAGGAAAATGAAAAGCGCAACTTGAATACTTTATTATTAATATCGATTTGCATTGAAACAGGAACTGATACGTTACGAACAATTTAACTCAAACTTTATTTTTACCCTCAATGTTGAGAATGAACAATTGGTGCAATTTTCAATATGAATATTTCGTAGTGAAGTAATTTTCATCGCTATCATCTATTTTCCCATTAATATTACTCATTTTGAAACTTTCAATTCTGTTAATTGTCAGAATTAATTTTTGACTGACGTTTCTATAACCACAATTGCATTTTAAAAATCAAAATAATAGTATCCGTGAGCGCGTATGTTATCACTAGGTGTGGTCATAGTACAGACAGTGTGCTCTATGCAGGTAGACGGTTTAGAACAAAGCGGATCGGATTTGATTATGGAGTTGTTCTCGGGAAGGCATTGTTTGTTTAACTCTTGCTGCTAACAATAATACAAAATAATACTGGCCATTGTGGCACTCCAGGCTTAACGTCATTGCACATTTTATCGTCAAGGTGCGCACTTCGAGGTAAGATTTGATCCATTTCAACAAGTTATTTGGAAAACTAAGTTGGGTAAATTTTGCAATTAGAAATTCAGGAGAAACTGTGTCAAACGCTTTTGTTAAATAAAAAAATAAAGATATTACAGCTGTATTCTAGTATGTTCAGTATATTATCCTAAATTCTTTAGAAAACAAAAATGTAGCATAGGACTGGATATTTCAAAAGCGAATGATTCTTCAGATCATTAAATCTTACTGGACAAACTAGATGCAAATGGAGTAAGAGGTAAGCCTTTAGAGTGGTTCAAATCATGCCCTTTCAATGAAAAATACAAAATCTCTATCCAAAAAAATAATGAAACTGCTACATCACAACTGTCATCAACATGGGTGAGCCCCAGGGCAGCATTACTAGCCTCTTTCTATTTATAGTAAATCTGATTGATATCCTGACAGCATAATCGGAATGTAAATTGGATAACTATGCTGATGATACTAATGTCATGATTGAGGAAATAGCTATTTTTATTACTAGGGAGGAAAGTGCTACTTTTCCTCCCGCAGGATGTAGTTTACTGCCCGACGCGAAGCGGAGGGCAGTAATAAACATCCAAGGGAGGAAAAGGCACTTTACTCCCATGTAATACATATTATTTTTCCTCCTACCCACTCAATAAAACCTTTTTGTGACTTTTTTTGCAAATAGACCTATTCTTACTTGATGGAAAGTATAGACAATACAGTCATGCTTATCTGAGAAACTGCGGTGGTGCAATGGCTAGCGTCTTGGGCTTGTAATCCGAAGGTCCCGGGTTCATCTCCTGGCAATTACAACTTTTTTTTCTTTTCAAGAACGTTATTTAACTTTTTTCTTGTTAGTGATTTGAATTATTGGACATTTAGATAGCTTATACATATCGGATTGCTATTGAGTGATTTTCTCATAAGTAATGTTATGTGCCTATTTGAGAAGTGTCGATCATTTTTTTTCTAAGAGCTGCGCTTGTAGAAAAAATAATGTGTGTATTTCGAGCACAAAGTGTCATTGTCGTTCTCCTAAGATTAATCTCTTTGTCGAGCACCAATCAATCACTTTGCGCTCTAAATACACAAATAGCTATTAAAGAACTAGAGTAGAAGTAACATTCATGTTTGATTTTTACCAGATAACAGTATATATAAAATGTTCTAGAAATTACGAAAACAATTTGATTATAATAGATTCACAAGTTTCATCGTTTACAACTTACTTGAAATGAGGGGGAGGAAACTCACTCCCTAGGGAGGAGAAGTATGAGTTTCCTCCCTGGTTTGAGGGAGGAAAGTGTGTACTTTCTATAGGGGTAGGAGGAAAAAGCGTTTCTATCTTTGGCACTGCATTCTATTTAATTTCCAAAACAAAAAATCAGTCTCAAAGTGGTGTATCATGCAAACTCTGAATCATATTTCAGATATGTTATATTGTTCTATTGTAGAAGTAATTGTGTTGAGCACTGATTCATTATCCAAAAAGAATTTTAAGTATAATATACAATATTACATAATTCTGCTGGTTGGTCATGGAGGGCACTTGCAATCGCGTCCTCTGATGTTTTGAGGAACGTTGCACAAGTAGCTGTTAGATTTAATTCAATACCCGTCGTGGTCTTAGCCAGGGGAGTAGTTGTTTTCTGACAGGTTCTTGCCATAATAAGCCTACATAGTTAGGTGTTTATGGGAGTAAAGGGTTCATCATCGGTCGGTAACGACTGTTCGTTAGCAAACGATCTCCCAAAGATTTCTGTCTTCTTCGATTAAATCTCTCAACCCGGAGATTCGGAGTGTCTTCCTCTGTTCGCTAGGTGGAGCGGCCTAGAAACTGCTTTCATCTCGTGAACCAGAATTGACTAATCAGCGGAGTGTGTATTGGTTTGGACGAGGAACAGATGGCTTCAGTGCTGTCTGTGTTGACCTGCCCTTGCACTGATGAGAGGCAACAACCTCGAAACTTGTCTGCAAGTGGTCACCCCGTCCAAATCAAAACATAATTCTGCTAGTTGGTCATAGAGGGCACTTGCAATCGCGTCCTCTGATGTTTTGAGGAACGTTGCACAAGTAGCTGTTAGATTTAATTCAATACCCGTCGTGGTCTTAGCCAGGGGAGTAGTTGTTTTCTGACAGGTTCTTGCCATAATAAGCCTACATAGTTAGGTGTTTATGGGAGTAAAGGGTTCATCATCGATCGGTAACGACTGTTCGTTATACAATATGATGTAGGAGTGAGTTTCGGTCTGCTAAAATATCAACAGTTAGTGCAGCATTTATTAAAGAATTTCACTTGTTTTTTGCTAAAAATAAACAGCTGTTTTCGGATTATTTTCCCCAAAACATTTATAATACCAGAAACATAATTCATAGATTGACGGTAACAAAAAATGATTTATACACTTCTCTAAAATTCTTCAACAAGTTATCAGTGAGAATTAAATATATCTCTTCTTTGAATGTCTTCAAGCAAGAAATTTGGAAATTATTAATTCATTTAGTCCAGCAGACTTTTAATTTTTAAATATTTTTAGAGTGTTTAACACCTCCAGTTCATTTTGGAAAGGTTGAATTATATTGCAATTCCTTGAAAATAATTCGTTGAGAATCATTTGTATATTGAAACATAAGTTCTATGAAAACACAGGTGTATATAGGGGATCTTATTATTTGAATCTATTTACTGCCTAGAGAAATAAAGTCACTGAATTCAAAAAAATTCAAAAAAGAACTAGGAAATATTATGTGCCAAGGTTGTCTCTAAATATACAAGCATTTGAAATGAACCTGAAAAAGCTGTAACCAACCAAAATCTTTAGATGTATGCAATATTGTATTTTTACTCTTTCTATTTACAAAATAGTTATATCATTCTCAGACTTTCAAAGGTTATAATTCACTTCTACTATAGGTATATCTAGGTATCACAAACAAATTTCACGAACACAAAAAGATACTTCACTTCTACTGTTAGGTATATCTATCACAAACAAACTTCATGAACACAAAAAGATTTGTTTAGAAATGATAAGTAATATATGCAAAATGTATCTGAAATTTTGAGAAAAAAGAATGAAGTGGTAATTAATGGATTTCTTGAACATATTACCTATACTGGATTTTCAATAGAATAAAATTACCTAGTGTGAGAGCAGCAAAAATATGTGAATTTTCACAAATACTAAAATATGTTAACACCCTTCACTCATTTTACAAATGATTCAGTTTGAACTTACCATACAAATCTATTGTCCCACTTACATTTTTCTTGTAAATGGTAAACACCTAAAACAGTTTTGTTGTTTTTATTGTAAAGCAAATGTTACCATTCTAGCATTTTCAATACAAAACATTACCTTCTGCTTTTTTCTAAACAAGTTGAATGCAAATGGTGATTGATGGATTCATCAATCTAATTCTGATAATTCAAGTTGTTCATCTGCATTATATAATATATTATAATTACAATAAAACTATAACATGCCTACCTTACTTTTGTGGTTAGTAGGTAATGAAAAATATGGATTGTTTATACCTAGTAAGAATTTGTTGTGCAGTTAGTTTAAAAATTTTCCCTTGGAAAGTCCATAGTTCTTCCATCCCCTTTTTCTGAAAATGGAAATATAATAATAAAAATTAAATAATATACCTAGTTATACAGGCAAATTCAAGAATTCAATACTGAAGAGTGGGTAGGTAAACAGGGACAGATAACAAGAGAATGTATGAAGAAAAAAACAATCATATGACAAAGAAAAGTCATCATTAGGACATTTAATAGTTCCACCTTCCTTTTCATTAGTTACTTGACAGTCGTTCGCAAAAATTGATAAGTGTGGTGTCATGCAGGTGATTTTTCGAGATTTTGTTGTAAGTACATTACTATAACTTCAACAAATAATGTTCAACTTAACTACAAAACATTAGGGTAAAGTGACTTGAATAAAACATGCAAATACTCATTAGCCTGGCCCAAATATCGAACTTTTTGTGCAATGCCACAACGTGATCGGCGAATCTGTCTACCATTTCATTTGCACTTCTTTGGTGGATAATTATCTGATTATACAAACATCTGGAAGTTCTTTTTGAAAATCCTGTGTAGCAATCTTTTTCTTTTAGTTTGAATAATTTCTAAACTTATTCAATCTCGCTTATTTATTCATTGGAAGGAAATCCTCACTCTTATAATACTTTTCTGTTATTTGATTTCTTGACAGAAGCCACTTTGTCAACAATGGAGTCGCATCATTAGCTTCCGTCAACAGGGGACTATCCATCTTAAAATATTGATTTAAATCACTGTACATCATAGATGTTCTTTCTAATAAGGTTTCAAATATTATTATTATTTTTTGTAAACTCTTTCTTTCCAAACCAGTTCAAATTCTTGACAAATAATTCAAATTGGTATTGATTTTTAAACCTCTTTGAAATAAATTGTTCCGCCGCTGACTACTAATGACGCACACGAAATGAAGTCTGGCTGCCATACTTGATTTTTAATAATATTATGCGCCTGCGTCGAGTGTGCGCAATGCGTATTATTTTCTGTTTCTCTTTCCGTGTAAAACCGGAAACAGAAGTAAATTTAAAAAAATACAAAATATTTGTTACAATTTGTGCATTTAAAAATTACATCAAATATTTCTACATCAACTTTCATAACATTAAGAATCAAATAATGCTTGATATCGGTTCAAAATTTAACAGGCAGCTGTGGTACGACCTACGACAGCTCCATCTTCAATTAATGTTGGGAGTCATTTCAAGAAGAGCTTGACTCAGGTATCAAGTTGGTGAAGGATAAATGCTTTAAGTGTTTAATTAAAGTGCTTGTGGTTTCAGTTATAAATTTTCAGCTGTGAATTTCTGTGGAAACTTGAGAGTTTGCATCTAATGTTTAATCAAAAGTGCATTGTGAAAAAAATATATTTGCAAGTTGTCATGGCGGCTCGGTAATCGACCAATAGGAGCGCTGGAAGCATCGGTTGTTAGGTGTTCTTTTTCGCTTTGGGATACGCGTCATTCAACTATTTTGTGCATATTTTAGTGAAATCAGTGATTTTTCGAGATTTGATAGCAAAAGATGATGGACATTAAGGAAGAAAAAACAAATACACCCTAAAAATCAAACCCCAATCACGTAAAATGTGGTTTCTGTTGTTTGTCACGTGACCTACCCGATTATTATGGCGAAAAGAGCGGACAACGACCATGAGCCGTTTGGAGTAAAATTTTGACATTCGTATTGTATACAAGTTTGTTTTCATAATCTACCACGTGCATTTTAAATAGTGATTGACAGTTGACCAAGATCATGTCAACAAGAGGCATGAAAAAGAGGGGGCGTCCCCCTAAGGTGCAGGTTGCAGAAAGAACTAAGAAATTCCAGTATCACCTTCTCAAAAAACCAAAATATTTACTAAATTATAAATCTTTGGAATCACAATCCAGCACACCAACTGCTTCTAGACCTTCTTCCCCACATGAAAGTGAGTCAAGTAGACGTAGTAGTACTAGAATCAGAGGAAAAGATGGCCATAGAGCTGGTCGAAAGGCTGGTTATGCAGGCTCTGCTTACCAGCGAAGAGGATATAATACCTCCCAGAATGATTATCACGACTCTGAATACCACTATGGCTCAGATTTTGGAGATGATTCGAGTGATAATAAAAGTGACATGGAAGACGAGTTGGGACTGTCTGAAAGTGAATCAGAGGGTTCAGTTGGAGGTCCAAGCAGTGATAGCGACTTCTCTTTGAGCAGTTTCAGTACAATGAGTGGCACTCCTCGAAAAGGAATCAATTTAAATAGAGCACCAACACCTGATCCTCCATTATGGTTACAAAATCGAGAAATACCTTCATTAGTGCTACCGAGGTCATCCGATGACTTATTGGTACCGAAAGAAAGAATAATGGAAGTTGTCAGTATTTATGAAGTGTTGAGACATTTCAGAAACCTTGTAAGATTATCGCCTTTCAGATTAGAAGATTTTTGTGCTACTTTAATGTGCGAGGATCAGAGCAGTTTGTTGGCAGAGATTCACATCATGCTGCTGAAGGCTCTGCTAAGGGAGGAAGATTCCCAACAAACGCATTTTGGGCCACTAGATCAAAAAGACAGTATAAATATATCCTTGTATGTTCTTGACTACATAACTTATCCTGAAGTATTACGAGCTTATGTTGAAAGTGATAAAAACTTTGATCCTCATGTGCTAGAAGTATTGTCTACTACCGATTATCCATTTTCAACACTTGAAGATAGAATCAAAGTTCTGCAGTTTCTTACAGATCAATTTCTTACTACAAATCCTGTCCGAGAAGATTTGTTAAGTGAAGGTAAATATTTTTTGCTTTTTTTTAATTAGTATTAGACTTTCAGAATTGGATAAGACAAGTATTGACTATGGTATATTCTGACTGGAGATGGTTTGCTTAATTATAGAATTAATATGAAAATTTTGGATTGTTCCTGTTTTTATGATGCTGAGGTTTAATTTCTAGTTTTGGGAGTTGAGTATGTCTTTGGTGCTAGAAAAAAATATCTACCAAAGTTCCAAACTACTAAGTTAAATATTGAGGTCTAGCTGTATTTTGGAATATAGGTAGGTAACCTAAATACTATAGATGGTGTATTATTTATTGATCAATTTTGAATGTGTGTTTTTCTAAAATACATTTTATAAACATAATATTCAAATACTTATATATTACTCTCATTTTGTTGTAATCATATTATGTAAGGGTTGGATTGAAGAACAATAAATAAATTAGATTTTTTAGATTTCATTACCTACCAGGAAAAGCCATTATTATTATATGTATTATTGATAAACAGTATTCAAAAATAAACCAATAGGCACAAGAAGAGTCATATGATTTGCTGGTTTGAAGATCTTCCATTGTGAATGTGGTTGTGACTACATATTTTCAAATGGCCTTGAGATCCCCAAAATAGTTTTAAAAACTTACTACTTCAAAACAGAAAATAAAAATAAGTCATCAACAGGCAGTAGGTTTTTTAAAATTATTTACCTCGGACTCAAATGGTTCAACATATCTAAATAAGCTTTGCTTCTATGCTTGTGATATGAACATTATACAGTAAGTATTCTTCAAAAAATACTCATGATTTTGGTACTTTAAACTTGAATTTTCAATTTTTTGCTGCTGTTTCAGAAAATATAACAACGTGAATGAAATATCAAGTGTGGCATAAAAAAGTTATTATAAGGAACCACCTAATGTGTGAATGAAGGAAAAGGAAAGTAACTAATATACAAAGGGTTTATGAAGTGTCAAGAATCTATTTACTTGTCATAAATAATCAATTAGGGCCAGAGAGGATTACACTTGAGGACATTAAAATACTGGTAACCAGAGATTTTTTTCCTATTATTGGAAACCAAGCCTAAGTATACTGAAAAAAAGTATGATTATTTAATGATGTAAGAAAAAATTAAAAATCTGTAGTCATTATGATATTATTATGCAATAAATTGCAAGGACTTGCTTGGTCAACACAGAGGGGGAAGTAACTCTTTCATTAGGTGTACATCATAACATTTTCATTACTTCATTAATCATTTCATATTCAACTTAAAATCGAAATCTATGTTTCTGGGGATCCGTGATATGATTTTTTTCGGTTCCAAGTTGGCAAATTTATGCCGTCTCACAATCGGTAAGTGATCGCCTCGGTGATCGCTGAGCAGACGCGGATTTTAATCAGTGATTTTCGGATGAATAGTATGCCATCATTAATGGTAATTATTTTTCATTAACAACTAAAACTTTTTCATTATTTTTCATTAGAGTTAATTACTGCATTATTTTCATTAGGTGTACAAAAAATGGCTAGTTACTTCCCCCTCGGTCAACACTTATAATCATCATTCATCACTTATTATTTTTTATGTTCACAAATTTAGTAACATCTGCAGTTTAGAAGATTAAATTTGTAATCAACACTCAGCATGTTCGGAAGTACTAATTGTTTTTCATTGTAAATATTTTGTATGATAGGAGAAATATATTTGATAATTCATTTTCAATAAAAGGGTATAATTTGGTGTTCCTGCTAACAGAGGCGAAACCAGCCATTTTTGGGGAAGGCATCTTTGATTTGAATTTATTTTTTGCTGTTTTTTTTTTTTAAATAAAATTGTGTAAAGCACGTGATTTGGTTTTGACTGCTAGGTGCTAACAAACACTGAATATTTTATGAGCAGAATTTTTTATTTGTTTGATGATCTATAGAGACTCTTCATAATTTTTAAACATTTTAAATGCTGGTTATTGTTGAATACCATACTTATTCACTATTAGACCAGTGCTAGCTGATGGACGCCAAAAAATATAAGAGCGGGAAAAAATTAACAGCCTGAGATCTACTGGAAGAGGAACAAAATATTGTTAGATGACGGGTAAAATAAATAGGAGCCGAAAAAATGGAGAAGGGTGGAACGGGGTGAACTTTTAGGGGTTGAAAGTGATATTTCACGGTTTTTCGCGGTTGACAACGAAAGTTCACCTATCGAAAAAAGTTAAATGGCAAAGTTGTTGAAAATAAAAGGATCTACAACTTTTGTATCAAACATTTTTCCACATTACCTCAAATTTTCCGGAAAAATCGGAAAAAACAATTTTCAGTTTTAAATTTTTTTCTCGCTCAAAAATTCTTTCACTCTCTCCTGGTCCTTGCCTTTAACTTTTTTCTTATTTTAGACGTTTAAAATTTGTCTTTGCGCCAGCCTAACTAGGAGCCACCCCCTTTCCAAGTACTTCAAAGAGGTTCTAGAAAAAAAAAATTTGCTGCAAAAAAAACTTCTAATTCAGAACATAAAAAGGTATATTTCCACTAGATTTTTGCGACAAACAAATAATTTTTACTGAAAAAAAAATTAAACCAAAATCAAAACGGGTTTTCTAATTTTCCCGGAAAGTTTGAGGTTATGTGGAAGAATCTTGAACACAAAAGTTGGGGAGAATCTATTTTACTGACTGAAGGATTTCTTGCGGAATGGGTAGTAAATGACGAAATATTTTTCTCAAATTGCATATTTGATTCAAACTAAGGGCTACAAATATGCCTTTATGATTTTTTTTCGAAAAAAAAAACCCCTTGCCCCCAATTTACTCTTGTGATTTTTCGGAAAAATTTGTGGAATGGGTAGTAAATGACAAAATATTTTTCTCAAATTTCATATTTGATTCAAACTAAGGACAGCAAATGTGCCTATATGATTTTTTTCCGAAAAAAAACCCTTTACTCTTGTGATTTTTCGGAAAAATTAGAGGAATGGGTAGTAAATGACAAAATATTTTCCTCAAATTGCATATTTGATTCAAACTAAGGACAACGAGTATGTCTTCATAATCTTTTTTTCGAAAAAAAACCCCTTGACCCCACTTTATTGTGATTTTTTAAAAAAAATTGCAAATGGGTAGTAAATGACAAAATATTTTCCTTAAATTGCATATTTGATTCAAACTACGGACAACGAATGATTTTTTTTCCGAAAAAACCCCCATTGATCCCACTTCACTCTTGTGATTTTTCAAAAAAATTTGCGGAATGGGTAGTAAATGACAAAATATATTTCTCAAATAGCATATTTGATTCAAACTAAGGACAACGAATATGTCTATATAATTTTTTTCCCAAAAAAACTCCTTGACCCCACTTTACTCATGTGATTTTCGGAAAAATTTGTGGACTGGGTAGTAAGTAAATGACAAAAAATTTGTCTCAAATTGCATATTTGATTCAAACTAAGGACAACGAATATGCCTTCATAATCTTTTTTTCGAAAAAAACCCCCTTGACCCCACTTTACTCATGTGATTTTTCGGAAAAATTTGCGGAATGGGTATTAAATGACAAAATATTTTCCTCAAAACGCATATTTGATTCAAACTAAGAACAACAAATATGCCTTCATAATTTTTTTTCCGAAAAAAAACCCCTTGACCACACTTTTGATTTTTCGGAGAATTTTGCGGAATGGGTAGTAAATGACAAAATATTTTTCTCAAATTGCATATTTGATTCAAACTAAGGACAACGAATATGCCTATATAATTTTTTTTTTAAACCCTTGACCCCACTTTACTCCTGTTAGATGGATGTTCTTGTTCATTATTTGTACCTGTTAAGGTAACATGAAATTAATATTCTTGGAAGGTTTCAAATGTTAATTTCAATAATTTTAATAATTAAATATGAGTGTAGAACAAAAATTTTAAAATTGGATTTTTCTGGAAAAAAATTTCACAGTAGTGGTACTTACTCTTTTATTACATAATCTGAAAGTAGACGCTTCAACGAAAAAACTGGCTGCTGGCGAGCTTGAAAAGACGAGTTTTACAGGTGAAACTTTTCAGTTGAAAATGAGATCGTTTTTTCGGAATTTGTCGAAAAAAAAAGGAAAAATTTGTATGCCGCTACAAAAAATTACAGCTTACTTGAAACAATAAGTTATATTTCTACCAAATCTCGTTAAAAAAATTCATTTTTGATCGAGAAAAAAATTAAAAACTGAAAAATGGGTTTTTCCGATTTTCTCAGAAAATTTGAGGTAATGTGGAAAAATGTTTGATACAAAAGTTGTAGATCTTTTTATTTTCAACAACTTTGCCATTCAACTTTTTTCGATAGGATGTCAACTTTTGCAAAAAAAACGTGAAATATCTCTTTCAACCCCTAAAAGTCCACCCCGTTCTCAATTTTTTCGACTCCAATTTATTTTACCCGTCATTCGAACAATATTTTGCTCCTCTTCCAGTAGGTGTCATGCTGTCAATTTGTTTTTTATCTCAAAAATGCTTCAGCACTGGTCTATATACAGTGTCCGCCAAAATGTTGGAACCATATGGGAAACTTTTTTATTAATAGTTTCTCAGAAAATTTAATTCCTCATAAAAGTTGGTGCATTCAATTATACTTCGTACGCGCATATCTATGCTGGAAACGGCCGATATTCAAAATTCACAATACCGGGTGACCCGGAACCAATTTACCCCCCTGTATCTTCGTTGTTATTTAGTATGGATGTTTGAAATTCGGTACTTCGATTTGATGTTATGAATGTACAATTTAGCAAGTATCAATCCAAATATGACACTTCCGGTTTGACCGGAAGCGCATCCAATTTTTATATTTCAAATGGGAAGTATTTTTTTTTGAAAATTACAATTCGGTATAGAATTACCTTTACCATGATATATCACAATCATACTTTCAATTCACAATTTGCTGATATAAGTGACATTTTATAAAAAAATTACTTTTTGTGTTCCCCTCGTAACGGAACATTTTCATGAAAGTATGCTGTGGAAGATTGAACAATAACACATGGCCAAACTTTTTACACAATAAGTTTTATGCCGACTAATTATTTTTATAATTTTAGTTTTACCTACTTAATTTTTCAACATCAATACATTAAAAATTCCTATGTATGTATTATTTTTAGCAAAAAGGGTGTTGTAGAAAAAGTATATTGTGCACCACGAGCAGAAATGCAATTTCTCACTCGTTTGAATTGCAGCACTCGCTTGCGCTCGTGCCGCAACTTTTTCAAACTCGTGAGAAATTAGCACTTTTCTGCACTTGTTGCACAATATACTATTTCCTACTAGCGTGCGGAAAAGTCCACTTATCCTGTATCTTAGAAACGAATAACTTGCGGACATGTGTTTATAGGAACTTTTTTCTTATTTTGACGTTAGCAACATGCTCCTGAAGTTTCTACACGTACTTAAGAAACACCCTGTATATCCGATATATATCAGAAATTTTGATTTTGTTCCTTAGATAAAAGGCAAAAAAAACATAAAATACCTTTATTTTGGTAAAAACTAAAATCAAACTTCACTTTAATATAAAATAACAAAAAACGAGACAAAAAATAATATTTTTCCTAAAATATGTAATATAAAAAACTTGTATTTTATATATACATTTTTGAGGATTGCAAAATCGGGAAAGAGGAATATAACCATCATTATCAATATTGTCATCTTCACTTAAGGCAACTAGTTCATCATTTGACGAGATCCAGTCCAAGCTTTTGGCTTTTTTATCTGTATTTTGATTTAAACATTTAAAAATAAATACTATCTTACTGGCTTTTTCGTTGCCTAGACGATTTCGCAATAAAGCTCGAAAAAGTTCTTTCTAAACCAGCTGTTGCTGCTACTGCACTGAATAACTGTGTCGGAAAGAAGAGTTCTTTTTTTGGCCATTCGGAATCAGGAATTGCAACCGATTTCCACCAAATCATTGGATTTGGATTTGGAATTGTGCGGAAAATAAATACTTTGGAAATGGACAAGACTTTGTAGTAAGAGCCATAACAAGCGGAACAAATTCTGGGTTTGTTGAATTTAGAAGATCGAAAGCCTGTTGTTTTTGGAACTGTGTTGTCACGTATTAATTTTTACGTAAAATATCAAGGATTTGTATCAAGTATGTACCATATGGGAAAAATTTTTATTATTGGAGTATTGTAAAAAATATTCTGGGGAAAAGTTTGTGCATGTCCGATAACCTAAAAATAGATTTTGACACATGTCACGTGATCGCTAGAATGGCGGCAAAATGAAAAAAATTGCAATGCAAAGGCAAAAAAAGGGGTAAGATGGCAAGATATCAAAAAAAGTTATTTGAAAAAGTCACTTAGAATTCAATTTTATACACATAAACGAAGTTTCAAGAGATAATTCAAAAAAATTGAAAATAGCAATTTTTTAAAAATATTTTTCAATCTATTTAAAAATATTATTTTTTTTTCTTATGAATAGCTTGACTATACTGAAACATTTGCATTTTAATGATAATGACAAAACTTTCTCATTTTCTCCACACCAGAGGGCACTAAATTAAAAAAATTGGTTTTTGCCAGAACCCTCGCTGTTACATTGGTTCTTATCTAACAGTTATATCAGAATTCCAAGACTATTGTGTTGATATGGCAATCTAGAAACACCATGTTTCCTGATTTTAATCAAGTTTCAATAATAATGCTGTATGAGCTTTTTACTTTGCACATAAACTTTAAGAATCTTTAATTTGACGCACTATTTTCAAGTTTATGTGCGAAGTGAAACGCTCATGCACGATTATCATCGGAACTTGATTATAATCTGGAAATTACCATGTTTTTGGAGTGTCATGTCATCACAATGGTCGTGGAATTCGGATATAACTGTTAGATACGAACCGATGTAACAGCAAGGGTTCTGACCAATTCCCATTTTTTCAATTTAGTGCCCTCTGGTGTGGAGAAAATGAGAAAGTTTTGTCATTATCATTAAAATGCAAATGTTTCAGTATAGTCAAGCTATTCATAAGAAAAAAAAAAATTTTTTTAAATAGATGGGAAAATATTTTTTAAAAATTGCTATTTTCAATTTTTTTGAATTATCTCTTGAAACTTCGTTTATGTGTATAAAATTGAATTCTAAGTGACTTTTTGAAATAACTTTTTTTGATATGTGATGTGGTGATGTGATGTGATGTGGTTTTTGTGACTGTTGTAATTTTAGTTATGTGACAACTTTCAATGCAATTTTATAGTTGTCAAATTAGAAAGAATAAAGAAATGAATGAATGATAATTTGCCATCTTACCCCTTTTTTTGCCTTTGCATTAAATTTTTTTTCATTTTGCCGCCATTCTAGCGATCACGTGACATGTGTCAAAATCGATTTTTAGGTTATCGGACATGCACAAACTTTTCCCCAGAATATTTTTTCCAATACTCCAATAATAAAAATTTTTCCCATATGGTACATACTTTTTGGCGGTCACTGTATATCATGATATAAATAAAGATGGATTTAGCGAGGGGCAATATATGAAAATATAAGTAGAAAAGTTATTGGGTATAACCCTCAAAATGTTGTGCAACCGTAGACACGTGTTTCGAGCTTAAACTCTCATCAGTACGGTAAAATCAAGTGCGAAGATGTACAACACTTGGATGTAAAAATAACCTGTTTATATTTTCCAGGGTAGGATAGTCACGCTGGTAGCTATAGCTGCCTCCGTGGCGACGTTAGTTGTTGCCTTGTAAGCACAAGGCCTTCTAACCGATGCCACAAATGTGTGGTTGGCTTCCTGTTGTTGACTTCCTTTGTTTCTATTTTTACATCCAAGTCTTGTACACCTTTGCACTTGATTTTACCGTACTGATGAGAGCTTAAGCTCGAAACACGTGTCTACGGTTGCACAACATTTTGAGTGTTATACCCAATAACTTTTCTACTTATCATGATATATATCAATCAATAAATATCAGATATATATCATGATATAAAACCAGTTAATATTGGGGATTGCAGCAAAGTCAAAAGTGTACTCTTTTATAGAGTTTATTCCAAGCTTTCGTAGTTGGTACTAGATTATAGTTGGTAACATTGACTTGAAAATTACAGATTTCTTTTCTAGTGACAGTTGACACCTGATGTATATCCCTTAGATACAATCAACAAGTCTTTTGTTTTTCGACTGAAATTTTAAAATTGTCTGTTTATTTATATTCGTAAAGTCTTTTTTCATATTATTTACAATTTTAAACTGTAATGTCACTATTCAAAGCATTAAGAACATGTCAAACAACCTCACTATAGTTGTAAGTAAAATTTAATAACATCAACATGTAAAATTGACATAATAATTCTTTGTAGTTCCCTGAGGATGTAAATTAAATTTACGAAAGCTTGGAATAAACTCTATAAAAGAGTACACTTTTGACTTTGCTGCAATCCCCAATATTAACTGGTTTTATTCTTAACTAGTCAGCAACGACTACCCTTTCTATATCATGATATATATCATGATATCTATCACTTGATATATATATCGGCCAACCCTGTTTTTTTCCGCACGTTAGTAGAAAAAATTGTGTACCTAACACGTGCGTAAAGTGTGACTTTTCCGCACGCGATTGCTGGCCGAACTCCGCAAGCGCGTCGTTCGGCTATCTGCACTGGTGCAGAAAACTATCACTTTCCGCACTTGTTAGGTAAACTACTATTTTGTTTTATCATTATGTCAACCTTTCGTAGATTGAAATTCCAAAAAAAAATGATTTTTATTTAAAATTATAAATGGTTTGATTCCACTATTATATCTATTCAATTGTTTTAGTGCCCATGCACTATGACGACCATTGTCGCGTGTGTCACAAATTGGGCGACCTGTTGTGCTGCGAAACTTGCCCCGCCGTCTACCACTTGGAGTGCGTGGACCCCCCCTTGGTGAACGTGCCCGAAGAAGATTGGCAATGCGGCATTTGCCGTTCGCACAAGGTATCCGGTGTCGTCGACTGCGTTTTGGATTCGGAAAAACAGGGACAGCTGTCCAGACAAGAACCGTTGGGCTACGACCGACATGGCAGGAAATATTATTTCCTCTGTAGGAGGATATTCGTGTAAGTAGTGTTCTTAATTTTTACGCATACGTTTTTCAAGTGGGGTGAAAGGTTTCGAAAAAGTGTTGATGTTTATGGGTTGTTGATGTTTTGAAGTATTTTAAATAATTATTTATTGAGAGTAGCTAATTTTTGCTGGCTGTTGAAATAAATAATGATAGCTTACGCAGCGCCCTCTAAGTGCTACATAAAAATTATTGCCAAATTTTGAATATTCATCTAAAAAAAGTCCCGTTCACCAAATTTTGTGCGAAAAATTTATTTTTTGCAAAAATTATTCAAAATAATTATTGAAAATAAGATTTCAACTTTAACACCTTGTATCTCCGATACGAAACATTTGCGAATACATGTTCATATGAACTTTTTATCTTGAAATTAGTCGAAGATTTCTCCTCTGGAGTTTGAACACATACTTATTAAACACTGTATACAGTGTCAGAATTTTCACTAGGGTTTGAAGGCCGTCGTTTTTTTGGAATTTCTTCCTAACGTTTCGCCAGCGCGAGTGGCTAGCTTCTTCAGAGGCTTATACATCATGAATAATCTCAGATGACTGGAGATTCCGTCTGCGAAGATTGTATTGTTCTGATTTAGGTAGTCTTACGTGTTAATTACCGTATCTGCATTTGGTACATTCTCACTAACCCTAATTGACTCCTTTCTACCTGACGGCTCAATGTCGTTGATACCCTTTGTTATTTCAGAATTGCTTATTATCATAACTGGGTTAAGCATATTTTCGATAACATTAATTGACACCTCTTTGCCTGCTGTCTTAATGTCGTAGTTTACTTTCGTTATTTTGGAATTTCTAAGAATGGGCTTCTTCTTTTCTGTTGAAATTATCCGTGTGTTTGTGGTTCTCTATTGCCTCCCGTACAAGTCGGCTATGGTATCCCTGGTTGGGGGCAAGAAGTTTCACGTCCTCAAACAGAATCTTGTGGTTACCTTCACTGCCGACTTCTCCGTTTGGCCTATTCTGCAGTTCCTCTGATGTTCCTTCAGCCTTGTTCCCATTGATCTTTTTGTGGTTCCGATGTATACCTTTCCGCAATTGCGATATACCCCCGCTGCAGATAGTAGGTCTCTTTTGTCTTTTGCCGACCTAAGGCTGTGTTGTATTTTCTTGGTAGGTTTGAAGACCGTTTTTATGTTGTGTTGCCCCAAGAGTTTTCCAATTCTGTCTATGACCTTAGGAATATATGGAAGATACGCACGTGCAACTATCTGAGCCTCCTCTTTACTTTGTCTCGTGGAAGTCCTCGGTTTCAAGACCCTGTTGATTTCGGGTACACTATATCCGTTCGACCTCAAGGTTGCTTGGAGATGCTCTAGTTCATCCTGTAGATGCTCAGGTTCACATATTTTCCGAGCACGTTCTGCTAGTGTGGAGATAATTCCTCGCTTCTGACTAGGATGGTGGTTTGATAGAGCATGCAGATACCTATCCGTGTGCGTAGGTTATCGAAATCCTTTGTGGGTCAGTCTTGCGCCACATCTTTCGATGAGTACATCTAGAAATGCTATCCGCTGTTCCTGTTCAGTCTCGATGGTGAACTTGATGCTGGGGTGTTGAGCATTTAGATGTTTTAGGAAACGGTTCAGTGTGTCCCTTCCGTGTCTCCAAATGACGAAGGTGTCATCCACGTAACGTAGCCACATGGTCGGTTTTAAATCTTCTTGCCCCCAACCAGGCATACCATAGCCGACTTGTACGGGAGGCAATAGAGATCCACAAACACACGGAGATTTTCAACAGAAAAGAAGAAGCTGTAAACCTCAACCGAATATGGAATCCCATTCTTAGAAATTCCAAAATAACGAAAGAAAACTACGACATTAAGACAGCAGGCAAAAAAGTGTCAATTATTCGAAAATATGCTTAACCCAGTTACGGTTATAAGCAATTCTGCAATAATAAAGGATATCAACGACATTAAGCCGGCAGGTAGAAAGGGGTCAATTGGGGTTAGTGAGAATGTACCAAATCCAGATACGGTAATTAACGCACAAGATTACCTAAATCAGAATAAATACAATCTTAGCAGACGGAATCTCCAGTCATCTGAGATTATTCATGATGTATAAGCCTCTGAAGAAGCTAGCCACTCGCGCTAGCGAAACGTTAGGAACAAATTCCATAAAACGACGGCCTTCAAAGTTCAAACTCGAGTGAAAATTGTGACACTGAAAACTTCGGCCGCGAAAGACTTAACCATTTTACCCTGTATACAAACATATAAATACATATGTACATACAAGCGCACATACAAAATAATTGTTGTAGCATCACGTTACGGTATCTGAATCGTGTTAGGTTTTTGAGTTACAAGGGTTTCTTTAAGAAATGTCATGAGAATTTCAATTGCATGAGTGATAGCAAAGTATTAGATTAGGCCATTCCAAACATTCACATGCTATACAAACACCACATTTTTTTGTTGGATATTCATGAAATGTCATTATGCATAACGAAATAAACAATAATTATTCAAATAGTGGTCATTTGAATTTATTTTACATTCATACATGCATGGAGTGTGTCATAAGATTTTACAAAAAATATGCGAACTTGTTTTAAAGGAACAAAACAAAATTCAGAAGAATAGAAGTACAATTCACAGAGTTTGTAATTACGACAAATAAAAAAACATGCCTCAAAACAATCCTCACATGTTGATATCATTATTGAAGATCACTTCACGTAACTAATTTGATTTTAATGCTTTAGTAGCAGTCTTTATCTATTGCTCAAACTCAAACATCAAGCCAAACATATCACAAATATTTCATCGTGAAATTTCGAAGAACTTGAAAAATGGAAATATTATAATATGTTAGCATCTTCTTCGGAAGATGAAGAACAAGCTCTCTAGTTTGCAAACTATTTCACGATCCACGAGCATAAAAAACAAAGAAAATCAATTTTCTGCATTTTAAGTTTCAGACCATTTGATATTATGCAAGTCTGATTTCAATGTTTCTCCTCCATGGGTATTTTCTTTGAACTGCTCGCGGACTTTTTTTGGTTGGGTTCACTATTGAATTCGTGTTTACTGATTTTTCGTTATTATATCTCAGACTCGTAATTTATGTATTTCCCATACAGTGAAAGTCAGGACGGTGAAGTTCTCTATTACTCCACAACTCTCCAATTCGAAGAGCTGCTCAAGCAATTCGATTCCAATGACATGGAGGCCTCGATCAACAGAGAACTCCAAGAATACAAAGAAGAAATTTCCCGCCAAATGGAACTGACGGAAAAACTCACCAATCAGTACAAGGGCAACAAGAAAACCTACTTAGACGCCGAAAACGCCCTCATAATCAAAACCAACAAAGAAATCGAAGAGAAACAAGAGGAGGAGCGGAAAGAAAGGGAGAGACAGAACGCCGAGGACATGGTCGCCAGGATGCACGAAGACTTGCCGGAAGTCACCGACGAAGTACCGATGGCCGTGGAGACCACCGAAGTAGTTACAACTTCGACGATCGATACTAGCATGGAAATGGAGCCTAGTCCCGCTAAGGTGTCTGAAAAAGACCTACAAACGGACGACGAGGAATCCGATAAGAACAAGGAAGTCGTGACGAGATCCAAAACCGGTTCGCTGACCCCTAGAACGTTCATTATGGACGATCTGCGACGAAAGAGCTTGGGAATTATGAATCGCGACGAAAACGAGCGAGACGAATCTCGAATGACGCGGCTGAAATCCAGTCAGATGGCCAGCGGCACCTACCTGTTCAAACTCGGCATGGAAAACACCTTCAAGCTGTACGTGAACCAGTTCACCACCAACGTTATAGCCCTGAACAAGCCGCAGAGGAACGAGGAGAGAGACAAGAAGCGACACCTGTCGCACAAGTTCTCTCTGACGCCCGCGTCCGAGTTCAAGTGGGTGGGCGCTCTGAGCGGGTCCAAGACGCTCGTCATGAACACCTTGAGGCACTCCATCTTGCAACTGGAGCAGCAGGTGCCGTCGCCTTTCATGCACCCCAACTGGCACTTGCTGCGCAAGCATTGGTTGACGATCGTCGGGAATTGCCAGCAGCCGAAGGATTTCGCCAGGGTGCTGGTCGTGTTGCAGGCTTGCATCAAGCCGGTGGTGTTCGCGACCGTGTGGCACGAGCAGCTGGGCCACACGCGCTTGTCCAGGATAACGGCGACGGAGAGGGAGGAGCGCAAAAAGATCGAGAAGCGCGAGAAGAAGGACCGCGAGGAAGAAGAAGAGCGGAACCGGATGATCATCAGCGGCTACGTCAAGTACACCATGAGCTTCAAGCACCAGTTGTGGAAGCAGAAGGGGGAGGAGTACAGGATACACGGGAGATGGGGTTGGCTGTGGATCCGCATCCCGAGGAATTTCCAGCCCGTCAATTCGAGAGAGATGGGCCTAGCCGCTCGGCCGCAGAAGATGATGCTGCAGATTCGGGACAGCACCGGGAATAAGGTGCTGGCTCTAGATGCGCACATGTACGAGTTTCTGATGTCCAGAGTGAAACACGGAAAAGTGAACGATGCCGAGGATGTGCCGGCGTCCCTTAGGAATATGGAGATTGTCCCGCCTGCGTCCCATTTCGAGGAGATCGACGTGAGCAAAGCTCTGCTCACCCCCGGTCGCGTGCTGTACCCGAAAATCGCGAAAAAATCGCGGCTAGACTCTCTCCTGTCTAGGCGTGTGCAATTGAAGATTCTCGAGGAGCGAAAGATCTCCCTAGCCAAAAGTGAAGATGCGTCGAAAGACGATGATATCATTGACGTGGAAACGGAGGACGATGCCAACAGCGAAGGTTTGGATAAACAGCTGAACAACATGATGACCGGTAAGGTCACGCTGCCTAACAACACCCAGGCCATTCCGAACCGGGAAGTTCTCAACTCGATTGCTAAAAGAATACACGCGCTTCGTACCCAGTACACGTCCATTGCCAGACTGGCCAAGGACTTTCAGTGTTACGGCAAAGGTTGCAACTCTGGCTCTGGAAACAGCATAGAGAACACCTGTTATTCTCCTTTGTGTATGCAGAGAGTGAAGGTGAGGAAGGATCTGCTCGGTCTGCTGCGCAAAGCTAATCTAGCTACGAACTCGGCCGTGAAAATGCCTGTCGCCACTACCGCTATCTCTACTAATCCCATTAAACCTCCCTCCATATTGGAACAGACTCTGAAGTCGCCTCAGCAGTCGCATGTAGCAAAAGAAAAAGAGCCGGTGGTCGCTCCTACGAAAGAAAGCATTTGTAAGGACCTGGTCAATGCCGTATTGGTTGCTACGAAGATCGAGGACGAAAGTGGGGCCTTCGTGCCTGTGAAAGAGCCCGAAGTAAAGCTGGAGGTGAAGCAAGAGGTCAAAGAGGTTGTTCCCGAACTCGCGGGCGATGTCGCACCGAGGTCGCCGCTGAAGAAGAAGCTCAAGACGGAACTTTACAACGAGGAAGACTTCAAGTCGATGTCTCCCGACGCCATAAAAGAGATGATCCTAGGCGCCAAGCCGGAGAAAAAAGAAGTGGCCGTTACTAGTACTTTCACTACAACCACGACCGTTACGACTAGTACTACCGCGGTGGACGGTTTGATTAAAAGTGTGTCTGCTGAGGAAGATATAATAGACACCGTTACAGTATGTTCTTCGGTAAACGGTACCAGCAGCCAAACTATTAGAACCCTCAACGCCAGAAGCATGGGGTACAGCGCCCAGCAGAACCGCAGGTTCTGCGCCTACAAGCTCGGCGTGAAGCGTGAAGAAAAAACGATCAAAGCCGAGCACGCCGAAGACGGTACCGAGCGGGTGTATTCCGCCGTGTCCACCGAGGGTAAAATGATTTTGAAGAAGCCTCCGACCACGCTCGATCTCAAGCGTAAGCGCAGGCAAGTGGTCAAGTATCCGGCTTGTTCGACGTTCCGCGCCAGGAACAATCGTTCGTCTCTCTTGGTTCTGCCCCGCCACGAGACTAGGAAGTTGGCAAGGAACGCGGGCAGGATCCATATTTTCGGGTTTCATCCGATGGCCAAGGCGAACAACAGCGTGTGGCCCTACCCCTGCTCCAGGCCGTTGTTCAAGACTTGCTGGATTTATAGGACGGTTAACTTGAAGTCGCTGGCCAATGCGGCGCTTCAGTTGAAGATACTTTGGGCTTGTCTGAGATGGGACGATATGCAGACCAAGCCTCCTAACGCTGACGGGAAGCACCAAATCACGACGGAGACGGAAATATTGTCTTTGGAGTTGCTGAAACACAGACACATCGGTCAGTTCATGGAGAGGACGCAGTATCTTCGGCGGAAAGTCGTCATACCTTTGGAGTTGCCGAAAACTGTCAGAGGTGAGTGGTATTGTTTGACTTTATATTTATTTTAGGTACTTCGAGAAATTTCTGAATTCTAAATCAGTTACTTAACTTTCTAAGGTTATTTATAAAATATCTTCAACAATTTCGCAAAGTTGAATGGAATATTGAATTTTTTACATATCTGTCACGAACGTCTTTTTAACCTTTTTCAGAAGTTACGTCAATTAGAAGCGGTTTGAGGAAAAGAAAGAGGCCTGAGTCGCCTCAGAATATGGATCCTCAAGTTTCTGAAGAGTGGGTGGATGAAGAGAAGTTGGAATTGTGGGAGATCAAACAATATGGAGAAAAGTAAGTTTTTTTTTTTAAAGTAAATTACTTACACACTCTTCAGAATGACTATTAACTGGGGGGGGGGGGTAAAATCGCCGATTTCAAAAAAAAAAATCTGATTTTTGGTACCTCTATTTTTTGACGGCACTTGGTTTTAGAGCATTCTGTTTTCATTGCATCTTTAACAAGAATATGTATAATGTAATCAAAAAGTATTCCATTTTTACGACATTTCAACTCACCTGTGCACTTACCTGTACCGCGGAAAATTGACGGCATAGTGCCTAAAGTTTGTTTCTCGACCAGTACTTCAACGTTATATATGACTCGAGGTGTACAAAATCATCCCCTGAAAATTTCCCTGGGTTTGTGGTCTACAAAGGAAGATATGATGATATCCTACCATTTAGTAACGGCTCCATCTATCAATTTTTTAAATTTTTATAGCGTTATACTCCATAACTGAATGGTGGTTTCCTCGCGTTTCAAAACGATTGGTAGTTATTTTTTACTTTTCCAAGTTTTGCAGTCGAATATACCTTAGAGATTCTGCGGTTCGCTGTCAGATTACAACCTTTCCTCTTTCCCTGGTCACTCGTCATCAGTGTTGCCAATCCGGTTTTTTTAAATTACACACGCTCGTCAGAGGCAAATTACTCACCATTGACATTTGACTTTTGTCTTGGGGTTGCTGGGTAACTTAAGGCTTGTTCATGCCCTTGCGAATATTCGCATTTTTTTTTTGCGATTCGCTCAGGCGGTGAAAAGATTGCAGTAAATGATGAATCGTGACATGTAATTTTTCAGAATTTGGAGTCATTCGCCGCAATTTCTCGCCGTATGAGTTAAATTGCAAAAAAATTGCGAAATTTCACAAGCGCAAGAACGAGCTTTAACTATCAAAGATTTTTAATGGCTTTGGACACCCAAATAAGAAGAGACAAAATTTCTTAATTTTTACATCCTTGTTGACAGTGACGCGCTCTGTGATTGGTCACTATAAAGGCGGGGAGTTTAAATGACAAGACAGCTGCAGTGTTATGAATGATACATTCAATATGAATAATTTGCTTGCATTAACAACTACTAAAGCCCAAATAGACAAAGGAAGAAGGCGCGAGCTGTTTCATATCTATTCGAAGATTAGATCTAGGCGGGAATGTTTCAAGTGCAAAAATGAACATATGTGAATTCCTTGAATAATTTTCACTCAGAAAACTTTTTCAGAATGTAAAAATTATTATGAAGAAGTGACTCCTAAACCTTCACACCTTTCACTTTCGAGGCAGCTTTGAGTGTACTAGCAAATAAGCCGGAATTAATTATCTTTCAAAATTCAGAGCATATTTGTAGTTGGGAACAAATAGGAACTGAAAAATATCTTTTTGATATTTATCTGGACAATTTTTCTCTATTCATCATAAATAAATCGATTTGACGTAATGTGTTTCTGAATCATCCCAAAGATGTTTGTGAACTTTCGCTACTTTCGGGGTCATCATCTTCTTTTTTGGTATCCATTTGTATATTTCTTGGGATATGATTTTAAAATGAAGGCTCAACAGAGGTTTTCAATGAAGTGAGAATCAATATGAACCCACCTTCTTTATTATATAATTGAAACTCGTTGTACAACCTATACGTATTCAAACATTTTCATCTATAACTTTACTCACGTCCATAACACTCATATTTATTTTAACTAGAGGCTGTTCAGTACCAAAATCATTTTAATGTGAGTAAATGATGTTTTTTGAGCTTCAAAATACAACCAAACTGAAATGAACAGAAACGAAGTCCATATTTTTCAAACTACTTTCAATGTCAATAGTGTTAATTTCTGCTACGTAGGAATTTTCCTTTTTCAACCAATTAAGTACTTTTGCTACCCTCAAATTTGATCGTAGCGAAAGTAAAAAAGTAGATATATTTGGTGTCAAAAAAACAGATATGTCAAATTCTACTAGTAGAACATTTCTGCCTACAATAAAACGCTCCATAGGACACACATGTCAAATTACTCACTTTTCGTGTAATTACTCGCCGATTGGCAACACTGCTCGTCACGGAACTCACCTAACAACGGCGCGTTTCCTGTGATCCCCCCGTCCTTCCGCACGTCTGTCCGCGCCACTAACCGCTTGTGCATCCTTTTGTGATTTTTATCGCAGGGTGGAAAAGGCTAATCAGCAAGTTATAACTAGGAGTCGCACCGGAAACCTGCCGCCCGCGAAGGCTCCGTCGGCCGTCGAAACGTCGTCGGAATCGAAGGTGGTGACGGTCACGGGCAAAGCGAGCGCCGAAGAGATCAAGGAGAAGATGGAGCAGCAGTTGCGACTTCAGCGCGCCGCGCACCAGCAGAAGAGGGCCGCCATGGAGGTGAAGAACATCAGCGTGAAGAGCGGTCCTCTGTTGGATATGATTGGAAGCACGGCACAAGGTGAGAACTATAAGATTATGCATATCAATTTGGCCTTTGATCTAAGTAAACTGAGGTGTATGAAGGACTTACAAGAGTTTTTCTGAAACAGGAACCGGTATTAAAATCCAGTTTTCAAGTTGCGAGAATTTTTTCTAGCTCACATATTTTCATAGAAAATAATTATAGCTTTCGGCATTCATTAACCTTTTCGTCCTCAATAGGTACTATTTCCCCACCAGGTATCAGTCAATGATGGGATATGGTACTTTTCATTAATTTAATGATTTAAAATCAATTTTATTAAATTCATTAATGCAATGTACACAATACAACAAGATATTAAGGGTCTTCATCCCTGGAAAAAGTGAGTCAGAAACGATTTTTTCTCCGATTGATGAAGGGTTGTACGAGTGTATAAAAATAATAATATAAATATTCTTCAAGTATTGAATGAATAAAAAGGATATTTCCCTTCATGTTTGGGCATTTTTTATCATTGCCACCATCAAGACGAACGAATACTTTGGTGTTGTTTCATTTCAGTATTGAAGTCTATCATTTACTTAGTTAAACGACTTTCTCATTTTTCTTCTCGATGTTTCCATTTATTTGCATTATTCCATTCAAAATGGAAAATATCCAGTTTGATCAAAGTCAACTAATGAGTGATTGGTTTAGCCGTCGACAAGTGAAAACTGATAATTACTTACAATTCTGGATTCAGAAATGGAATCATATAGCCAATGTAAAATCTGGAAGTGGGAAAAGATCAAACTAATTCTGATCGAACGAAACTTTGAAATCTTATGTTCACAATTACTATAGCTTTTTTTTAATTGCTCTGTGTGTTTGTGTGCCTGTGTACACGTTTATGTCAAATCTCGCAAGTCTAATATCTTCCAGTGGACTTGAAATTTGACAGGTGTTCATCACTTGGGGGACAATACTTCATAAGATTTTATTAAGAAAAAAACGAAATGGAGTCTGCAGAATGTTGGAAGAGTTTCGTGATTTCTGATTCGATTCCATTCAATATTGGTATATAGGAGATTTTGGATTGGGATGTCATGTTTTTTTTTTAAATTTCCGAATTCAACGTGGCAGTTCCAAAATAGCAGTCGAAATTTCCTATTTATCGTCCGATTCTATTCTAAGTTGGTATAGGCAAAGGGATTTTTTTGGTCGGAGATCATAATTTTTTGTAATTATAGTCCGATTTCGTTCAAAATTGGAGTGTAGTGGTTCTTTGGGTCGGAGATTTTTTTGGGCGGCATCTTTGATGTCCCTTTGAAGTGGAAAAGCCACAGTGTATTATTCTTGAATGTTCCAATTGGACAGGGTGGCAAGGTAAACAAACGAAACATTGACTTTCAACATGGAGATCTTATACCAGGCGGAAAAATCTGATACTTGATTATTCAGTCTTTTATTGTTCTAAATAGCATTTTTGAACAAAATACGAACATATTATCACAAAATAAGCCATAGCCACTTGGAGCTGCTATTGTGAAAATCCAACCCCTAAATACCAATATTATATAGAATTCGATTATAAATCACAAACAACCGTAAATCACAAAGCTCATCTGTCATCTTGAATTCCTGAATTTCGACACAAAAATAATTATCTACAAACCCAAAAAAAACACTACATAGGTAACAATCTTCTATAGAACCCTACCAGAAATCACAAAACTCGTCCGACATATTTAATTCCCGAATTTTAACAGAAAAACTCCTAAATACCGATTTTGAATCGAATCGTACCATAATCACGAAACTCGTTCGCTGTCTTTGAGCTGCCATATTTAATTCAATAATTTTGACAAAAGATCTCATAGCCCAAAAAACTCCACATACAAATTTTGAATGGAATCGAATAATTTTTCAATTCTCATCACATTGTGTGACTGGAGTTCAAATATGTAATAACTTGAAATTTTCGTGCACACTTTCAGATTACCACGACAACGAACAGGTTTGAATCTAGATGTGTAATTTGGAAAAACGAGCACGAGAGTCGCTAAGTCATAAGGAGTTTGTATTTATTTTAACGGATGAACTAGCACTGCCATCTGGCGATATACTTTTCTTATTTCGAAGGCTAAAGACTTTAAGTCTTAGTTCTTTGTCACAGTCAAAAAGAGTTCATATCATGGGATGGAAGTTTATAAAGTTGAATTCTCACAAATCACTTTTACAAATGACGTTTGATCATAATTTAGCTTTAAAAAGTGTACGCCGTACGGTTGCAAAATTACAATTATGAGACGCAAAAGAAACATCAAGTCATTTGTCAAATGTCAGTTGTCTTTGACCTGATCAACAGCAAGCTGTGTAAGTGGTAAAACATCATTTCTTAAGAAAAACACAAACTGGCAATAGTGACACAAAGCCAATGCAAAGAAGATGGGGAATTATTTTTATTTACTAATTTAACGGGAACTTGCCGAATTCAGAAAAAATATACTTGTAATGAGTAGGATCGAACATAGATATAGTAGTAAAACAATTATTTGAATATTGGTAGCGTGTAGGATGTGAGGCAAACTGTTGTAATATAATTCTTGAAATAGTGATAGGGGGAAATTGTGTAGTACAGTAAAATGAACATTCATTTTGTTACTATAGACAATAAGGGCATGAAACCATTATTTGTATTTATATTTTTCAACAAGTTCTTCTATAACATGAATAGCTTCTATACATTCTATACATTATATAAAATAACAAAGTGTAATAATAGTTTTTCTCTAGTTTTAAAATGAGTAACATCCTTTATAAACAATAACTTTTTCAAAGTCTGATTGAATCATGAGATGTTTTGCCTTGATCCGTTGGTACTGTGGTGGCACTAAAATATATCCTCATTAAACTGAAAACTTTGTTACCCGTTACAATAGTGTTGAAGACTTGTTATACTATTTCTGTAATTTTTTCTTTAGTGGAAGAAATTTCATTATCCGTTGTAATTATAATGTTTCAAAGTTGATTACATTAAAACTTCTATTCAAAGCTGCTACTACTAGTGCCACGGTAACTACCACAAAACCAGCTACAACTACTAATGCGTCATTGCCACACATACAACCCAAAGGTAGGATGTAAAAATATATGTCGCCTTGATATTGTATGTTTTTGTTTAATTTTACTTTTTGTGAGCTGTTTCCATTTTGCATGGTGATCCTAAATGTTTTCATTTCATTGTTATCGTGAGTATTTTTATTCAATTGGTGACTGAGAGAACATTCAGTTAGAGTAGAATTTTTCTAGACTTCCATTGTCTAAAAAACAAAGAAAATTAATTCTCTGCATTTGAGTCACGACGTATCGGCAGTTAACATCTACTGCCGTTATCAAGTGTGTGAATACGACAAGATACCTAGGATATTTCTTATATAGCAATTTGTGTCATTAGCATGTGAATAATTTCCCCGCCATGCGATTATTCTCTGACGTGGGGCCTCACTGGTCATCAATCTTGATGGAAGGGACAAATTACCTGTTACGAGATAACAATTAATAAGTTTATTAATACATAATAATACATCAAAATACAAGGAGTATAAAAAAAAAATTATTCATTAGTAAAATAACGTTTCTAAAATGAATATCATAAAACAGTCAGACAGTTACGTAAAACTGGTATGAAGACTGTTTATGAACATTTCAAACAATTTATATTCTATAAATTTAAAGTAGAAAAGTTCAAAACGGACAAAAAAAAAATAAGAATCCAGATATACAAAGAATAGTCCTTGGAAATTTTAAAGTAAAGGAGGCCTTGACTATGTCAAATACTGAAAATCAATTAATTGAGATTATTTCTTTGTGCAAACATGTACTTTTTTAATCGATTTTTAAATTGAATGATGTTTCTGGAATTCTTGATCTCAATTGGTAATTTATTAAAATTTGACAGAGCTGAATGATCATATCTCTTTTGTCCAAAAATTGAGTTAGCAGGATCAATATGGAACATGTTATGTTGCCTAGTACAATAACTATGTATTTCAGAATTTCTAGTTAATATGAAGTTTGATTTAACTTTTTTATTCACAATATTGGTTTATTTATAGCCCGTTACAGAATTTTATTGAAATTTCAACTGATCTGTTGATTGATCGGGGGTTCCCACACATTCCTAATCTCTTCTCTTCTTGTGTCCTCCGATTCTGACATTTAGTGGCCTCTTAGTTTCTCCAACATAATCCATCCAAGATTCACAAAGAACACGGTAAATGCAGTTTTTGGAGTCACTGTTCATGTTAGGTGGTCTCATTTTCGTGAGTTGGCCAAGGATGGCGTTAGTTTTCTGTAAACTGACGTTTGGCACTTACCATCTGTCTTCTGGAAAGGGTAACCCTGGGTTTCCTTTTATCTGTTTTTTTAATAATAATAACTTTATTATTCCCAAGAAACATATGCTGCTTATATTAGGAAAACATCAAAATTAAATTTTTTGAACAAAAAATATGTATATGTATATAATATATATACATAAATATATATAATAAATTGTCAAATCAGATTAATTTCTTATAATATTGTTTTAATTTATACTTAAATTTTGAAGAACATTTAATATTTCTCAATGTGCTTGGTAGTTTATTATAAATAAGTATACCATTATGCATTATATTTTTTTTTCCAATTTCAGTCCTGATTCTATTGGTCTGCAGTTCATGAACATTCCTTGTTCCATAATTATGAATTGCAATGTTATCATGAAAATTTAAACTGGTATATTTCTTTTTTATTCTACTAAGATGAATAAATGAACACACCCTCAATTTATAAAGTGAATCCAAATTCAATAAATTTTTTGGCCCATATACATTTTCAGTAGGTTCTAAATGAGGCAATTTGTATATGCATTTGATCGATTTGTTTTGCAGTTTTTTAAGTGGTTTTAATACAGAAGCTTTGGCAGATATAGATACTAAATATTTAGACAATGGAAGTCCAGAAAATTCGACGAAAACTGACACATTGTCAACCACTTTCAAAAAAACAATCAGTTAGGTTGAATGTTACTGAACACTATCAAGTGGTTTGAATTTACAAAGTTTTAAAGCACTATTTAGATGTTTTTATAAAACCAATGGATGTGTTTTGTTTCAACTCATTTTTGACTTTAGGTCATGTTTTCTAGTCATTTACCAAACAATTCAGTTGCTGATTCTATTACTTTGTAGTCACGACTACTGTAGATGGGAGGAAGTTTGTCAAGAATGTCGTGTTGCCCAGCCAAGCAGTCGTCAGCGGTAAAAACACGCTAACATCATTGCTGACCTCGAATACCACCAAGTTGGCAGGACGACGAATACTGATGACCAAAGGGCCGGACGGCACTACCAGAGTCATTACCGGCACGGCGAATATTCTCCCCAAAAACCTTCCGACGACTCAACAGAGTTTGATCAAGACCCAGCCTATTAGCGGCCATCAGATTCAACAAACTGTACAAGTGCAGCAGCCAAGTGAGTATCGTTTTTATTTGTACTTCATGATCAGCATTGTGCACACGAAGCAGCCTGGATCTGTAGTCCAGGAAACTAGGAAGCGGCCAAATGATAAATGTGCAAAAATTAATATCCGAAAAAAAAAATGAGCGTATAGGAAATTAGAATTCAGGATGAGTTTCTATTTCATGCGACTCGATACTGATTACCGAACATAACCTAAAAAATTGGTAAAGTTGCAAAAAGGGGTTTTTTGTTGATAATTAAAAAACTACTGCTCCGATCAAAAAAAGTTGAATCAGGGAATTGTAGGTATTAAAAAGATCTATCAATTGAATGAGTTATAATTATAATTTTTTGATATCATTGATACTTATCGAGTTATATCGGAAAAATCGTGAAAAATCGGGTTTTCTATAACTCAGAAAAGAAAACTGTAGGTCACAATGAGCTTATGACAAGAGGCATAAGATGTCCGGAGGACAGCTCACTGCTAATATCATATACAATAGGAAAGTTGGGTCGAAAATCCATTCGAAAACAACTACTTTCCTGGCTAATGCCACTACGAACATTGAATTACATCTGATGAAATTTCCGTGCAGAGATAACCTTGTAGGAACTCTGCACGGAAATTTCATCAGATGTAATTCAATGTTCGTCGTGGCATTAGCCAGGAAAGTAGTTGTTTTCTGATGGATTTTCGACCCAACTTTCCTATTGTATAGGATATTAGCAGTGAGCAGTCCTCCGGACATCTTATGCCTCTTTTCTATAACTTGTTGGTTGTAAGGTATTGAAAAATTGATAAATATTGATTATTTTTCAAAGTATTTGAAGTTTTCTCAAAAAAGATGCTCTCTCAATATGGCTACTGTTGCTCTGGGAATGATGCTACAGTTACGATTCATGGCTTAATTTTCTCTTTAAGAGTTGTTCTTTCATATTATCGAATAAGTATATTGATTTTTTTTTAATTTTTAGGGTCGAAAAATGACTTTAAATAAATTGCACAATTTTTTTACATGTTTTTTTCTAAATAAATTTCTTAATTTTGTTTTTATAGAAATGACTTTCATGAAAATAGAATCCTAGCATAATTCCATGCATTAAAAAATAAAATTGAATTCCTACGATCACTAGGAGCCGAGATAATTTTTTTATTTAAAAAAAACCTGGAAGGCTCAATAATCATCGTACAGCAGTCACCTTCATGGATATTGAGGTTGAAAACCTATATTTTCAATAAAAAAATACTAGGACATGTCTATAGTCTATTCCAATCCGAGGTTCAGTAAATGTAAACAAAAGCACGTGAATGTAATTTGTTCCCAGGGTCGCAATGAGGACAAAATATTATTGCAATATAGTTTCAATGTATTCTAATTAATAATTTTATAAATATAAATTTGCAATACCTTAATACCAATGAAAATTGAAAGGAAATTATTAAAAAGATTATACAAGGTGACGCAAAAGTACATATATAATTAATCTGATGATATTAAATAAAAAATAAAAATGAAGATGTTTGTCGGAAATTTCTTCAGTTTGTTTATAAAAGTTGTAAATACCACTAAGAGCTGTATTTATAAAGTCATGATACACATTGTTCTAATTTTAAACAAATATTTTGAAAAAGTTGGGAATAGATAGACTGTCTTTGAACTGTTCATGCTTATACACGTTTAAAATCATTTCCTTGGTTTTTATGCCGAAATGAGACTTTTTCGACCTTTGCCTAGGAGACAAAGAAATGTCAGTAGGCTCATCAGTTGTATCCGTGCTAGAAATGTTCAAGTGTCCTGGATATATATTTAATATACCAAACAAGTATTTAAACAATACACTTAAACTTTCGGTATAAACTCGAGGAGCAAACACACTGTTATTTAATATACCTACTTCGAAAGTATTTGAATTAGACACAATATTCAAACTACAAAAAGATGCAAATTAAACTCAATAAATTGGATGCAACGTCGATGCACTTCACTTCGCACTGAATCTGAGTACGCACCTGCATCGAAACAGTGAAGAGCAGTTGAAGGAGTTTATGGTCGTTTGACCAATACCGTTGCAGATTTCAGCAAGCCGGGAAGCGATCACGTGCTGATCATTGTTTACATGCGCTGAATCTTGGATTGGAATATACTATAGTTCATTTGCAGTAACATTAATTGATGAACAAAGTGAGGCGTGCAATTCTAGCGGGTGGCGCAGTGGGGATACAAATTCTGTTGACATTACAGACACTTTCGTCCTGACCAGTGTTGCCAATCGGTGAGTAATTACACGAAAAGTGAGTAATTTGACATGTCGTGTGTCCTAAAGTGAGATTTTGGAAAAAGTGAGTAAAAGGTGAGTAATTCAAACCTTTATTGCTGAAGGTTGTAGAATAAAAAGCTTTAGATATTATCCACGGTTTTTCACAAAGAGAGCGACATCTAGATAAAATGAGTGGAAAAAACTGTCGTCATACCTAGTTTAGTAATTAGCTGTTCTGTGGTATGGTTTATGATTCGTGGCGATGAAAATCAAGAAGTATAAATGTCATATCAACAGGGATGGAAAAATTAAGAAATTTTATTTCTTTTGATTAGGGTATCCAAAGCCATCACAAATCTTTTGCAATTTTTTTTGCGATTCAACTCATACGGCAAGAAAAAGCGGTGAATGATGAATCATCATGTAATTTTTCGGTAATGTAGTGATATCTAACTCCAATTTCTGAAAAATTACATGGTATGATTCATCATTCACTTAAATTTTTTCACCGTATGAGTCGAATCGCAAAAAAATTGCTAATATTCGCAAGGGCATGAACGAGCCTTTAGTTGTCAATGACAAAAGTTGAATATCAAATCAAAAGTGAGTAATGGTGAGTAATTTGCATTTGACGAGCGTGTAATTTAACAAAACCGGATTGGCAACACTGGTCCTGACAGTGTTATTGAAAAGTTGTTATTGATTCAATTTCAAGTACTAGTCTACATTGCAAAAGAAAACGTTCGTGAACAACAAGTTACAAGTTTATTGTATAATAATAAGAAAGAAGGAACTCTCAATGAACATCGTTTTGAGTGTTTTAAATGATAAACGTCAAAGGCAACGTTTCAATTAGCAAATCTTCCTCCTACTGAAGGAGCCGCCAAACAACAGCCTTCAGAGTATATTTGCAGTTGCATAAAATGGTTAGGCAACGACAAAAGGGTCACTCAGTGGGGATGGAAAATTACGAATAATGCAATAATGCCAGTTTATACTGATGATCCATTGATACCAGACGAGATATTGAAAAAAATTCATGCAGCTGTATCAGTGGTTGCAAAACAAAAACAAGTGGCTGCAGAAAGCAATTATTACAATGTTTGAGTGTTTGCACACATTGTGATTCAAGTGAATGTGAAAATTTTGAGACGCATATTATCGAAATAGATGAAGAATTGCCCAACTTTATGGAACACAATATGTAAGAAGGAGATGAAGAAAAAGAAGAAGAGCCAAATGATTCAGCGGACAATCCTCCAATTAGAAAAGGGAAAATTTGTGAATCTGCATCAATATTATATATGAATATTTTTTCTGTAATAATTTCAGAAATGTTTTGTATATAATAGAGTTATTTTATCAGTTTGTGAATATGATATTAGTGTTTTTCTCGACGACCCACCCCAAATTAAGTACAAAGGGATTTTTGTACGTTGTCCAGAAGCCTAGATACTCAATATTTTTCAAGCGCAAGCCACTTTGAACGCACGAAATAAGTTTTCAGTGCTATCCCCACTTTGCCAGCCGCTACAGCTATCGCGAACCGCGCCTGCACGCCTCACGTTATTCATCAATTAATAATACTGTAAATCCACTAGATACATCCTAGTATTTTTTATTGAAAATATAGGTATTCAACCTTAATATCCATGAAGGTGACATAATTCAATATTATTTCACATACAAAATAATTTTCCAAATATTCAGAATTCTCAATCAACCACTATTTGATTTTATTTTAAAATCCTGAAAAACACATCAAATTTTATATTGTTCAAAGAGAATTTTAAAAGAATAACCAAAAGGTTTTTCAAAAATAAACTCCAAGGCATACTTTTGAATTGATGTAAGTGGTCAAACTTTGTCCAATATTATCTTGGTGCGTTTTTTTTTGCATGCAAGTGTACCAAAAGTTTTCTTGTATGTTTGATGAAATTTAGGCGGACACTTTCCGGTATTTTTTTTTTATTAAAGTATTTTGTGCAGCAACATCCGCAGCATCTACACCTACACACCAACAACAATCCGCCAAAGAAACACCGCAACGCGTTCAGATAATGCGCAACCCCGACGGGCGCATCACCGTCAAGGGCCTCCTGCCCGGTCAGCAGCTCGTGCAATACCCGGACGGTAAACTTCAGGTGCTCACGACGGCTCAGCTTCAATCGTCCGGTCTCGCCACTACGCCTAAAGCTCCGGTCGCTACTTCGACGCCGAAGGCCATACTTAAACAGGCTTTGCATACTTCCGCAGGTAAAGCGTTGGCGCAGTCGGTAGGAGTGAAACCGCCGGCGGCGCAACCGCCGGTGCAGCAGAGCCCGGTCAAGGTGCAGCAGCAGCAGGTGCTCGTGAAGCAGGGTTCGCCCGTTGTTCAGAAGATCGCCCAGGGCAGCTCGGTGGTCGTCACCTCGGGATCGCCGATGTTGCAGCAGCAGGTCATGCTGGGTACCAATCAGGTCATCACCACCAATCAGAACGGGCAGCAGGTGAGTGTCAGTTACTTGATTGTTTTTTATTTATTATTATCAACGGGTGAACGCAGTATCAAGCCAAGTATAAATCAAACAAACTGCCTATGACTAATAAGATTATTAACCGACGCCATGACCTTGCCTGCAGATGGAACGGTCTTTGCCTTCTTTGGAGCCGGTTCTCCCTTTTCAGTCCATTGTTTTGATTGTTCTTTTGTTTCGGGTGTGAAGCGATGGACCCATGTTTCATCCATGGTTATGAAACGGCGCAAAAATTTGGCTTCATTTCTGTGAAACCTTGCCAAACACTCGATGGAAACATCTTCACGACGCTGTTTTTGTTCCATTATGAGCAAACGCGGCACCCATCTTGCGCACAGCTTTCTCATATCCAAATTTTCAGTTAATATGCGATGTACCGCACTTTTTGATATGCGTCCTGTCTGCTAGCTCGCGCACTTTCAGTCGACGATCATCCAGTACCGCTTTGTGGATTTTCTTCAACATTTCTGGAGTCGTCACCTCATTTGGTCGACCACTGCGATGCTCGTCTTCGCAGGTCGTACGGCCTCGTTTAAACTCAGCTACCCAATATTTACTGTTGATAACGAAGGAGCAGTCTCACCCAGAGTAGAATCTAGTTCAGCTTTTATATTGGTTGGGCTAAGGCCTTTTAAATAAAAGTATTTTATCACATAACAATGACAAATTTTTTCCATGTTTACAAATTCACTGAAAACGTTTACTATTGGTGGCTGTCAAACAAATACTAAACTAAACGTCTTCAAACTTGAAACATATGCTGTATAGATTGTGTACTTTCTAATACAATGGTATTTTTCAAGCAACTACCGCCATCTCTAGGTCAGGCCAGGTACTTCTGGGACCATTCTCGTATGCTACCTATTTGAATAAATGTTCATTCCTTGAGTAATAAACATCTTTTCTACCAATACGAACATTAAAATACTTCTTAATTTGCAGGTAATAACAAACCAAATAGTGGTGAACAATCAGAACCTCGCCCAACAATTGGCCACCGGAAAAGTCCAAGTAGCAACGATCAACGGCCAGCAAGTGTTGATCCGCCCGACTGGCAACAATCAAGCTCAAGTCGTGGCGCAGCTAACGCCCGGCCACTTGGCCCCTCAGACCGTTCAGCAGCCCCAAGCGACACCGGCGATCGCTCCCAGTCCCCAGCAGGCTAAGCCCATAGTGAGGCAGCAACAGGAACCCCCGCCCGTTCCGACTCAGCAGCCTCAGCCCCCGCAGAGTATTCAGCAGGCGCTGCAGAGCCCCGCGAAACCTGTGCAGGATAACAATCAGATCGACCAGGCCACCATGGATCAGCTGCTCATTGGTCAACCCCCTGGAACGGTCATCAAATGCGTGACCGCGCAAGTTATTCAGACTCAGCAAGGTCCCAGGATAGTGTTGCAGGGGTTGCAAGGGGCGGATTTCACTCCGCAGCAATTGGCTGCTGTTCAGCAGCAGGTCAAGCAGCAGCTGCTTAAGGGTGAGTTGAGTGATTTTTTTTAGTGTGACGTTGATTCTCTCTGGAAAATATGCTCATGGAAATTACTTTAATGAAAAATTACAACCGTAACATTTATAATTTTTTATTATTATTTCTGTAGGGTGAAAAATCATTCATTCTGAGGGTGAATGATTTTGGTAAGTTTGGAAAATTATATCAGAATTATTTTCTATAGGTGTCCCAAAATCCTCACTTGATTTTAAGGCAGGGTTCGAAAATGTCATGAGATTTATATAAATATCATATCATGTGATATACAGGGTGTCCCAGAGTAAATGAGACAAACTCCGGCGCGGCGGTGGAATCCTCACTTCGTTTCAAAGCTGAAACTTCCAATAAACATATACTCTAAAGTGAATATTAACTGTGATACAGGGTGTTGAAAGTGACAATAAAAAAGATGTTTTCAAGAATAACTCCATAATAGCTCAACTTTTCCTAATAAAATTTGGTGTGTCACATGACAGCACTCGGTTCCAAATTTCAATGCAAATCACATGTTTGTAACTTTAAACAGGGGCGTACGGCAGACGGGTAACCCTAATCGCCCCTCCCCAAATTTCACGCCACTGGATTAATATCGATTTCGTCTTCTTTTTCTTGATTCTCGATATTTTCTATACAAAAAAGGGTTAGGTTTCGTTATAAAAATTGTCAACGGTTTTCAAGATTTTCGAAGTTGAATAAGAGCGTGTGTGTGTGATTTTTCAGTAACTCATTGTTGCTTGTTTTGTTAGAAGTTGCTATGTCATTTGTTTTAAATATCGGGAAATTTTTGTGAAAAGATCCCTCATAAATGCCAACAATTTTCGAAATATCTCAATTTGTACTCATTGCATGGTGTGAAATCTCCTTGTTGGTTATTTTGTTATCTTTCTTTTAGAAATGAGAAGATTTTGGTTGAATTTTAAATATTTTTCGGTACTACAGTTTTATGGGTTGCTAATCCTTAGTAAGTAGGAAATGCTTTAAATTTTTTCCGCCATCTTCTGAAATTCATCGAGAAATACTACTGTGGGCACAATATATTTGAAATTTCACCATAATGCCATGATTTTCAGTACAAAAGATATAGCAACGTTTAACAACATAATCAACAGTGACTTTCCTTATCACCTTGAGAAATTTTTTCCCAATTTAGATTTTTATGTCTTTCGAAATTTTCGATTTGATGTGCCCCCAGCGCCATCTGTCGAGTAATTGCAATTTTTCATCTTTCAAAAAGTATTATCGGTAATACTCTTTAAAATGTTTTTTCCCCATTGCAATGTGAAAATTTTTAACGACCTCAGACACGAATGGGAACCTGGACAGGTTGTGCATCAAAACAAATCACCTAGATATTATCTTGTCAAAGACTCCACAGGAAAAGTGACACGAAGAAATCGAATAGATCTACAAACTCTTATGTACAAAAAACAAATGAGCTTGATGTATTGAACCAGTTACTGATCCTTCTGTTTCACATCAAACATCTACTCCATTACCAAAGGTTTTGCAGATTTATGGCAAATTGATCACGCCGAATTACAATTCTATGCCAAAAGCAACAAAGGACATAGTTATTCCTGTGGTGATTGATTGCTACTCCAAATGCCTATGGACAATACCGGTTAAAAATAAAACAGGTGGCGCTATAACCAATGCAATAGCAATTGTATTGAAAAAAAGCGAGATATTATCCGAAACTTCTACAAAGCGACCAAGGGGAAGAATTCTTTAATAGTAGTTTTTCATCTCTCGTGCGAAAATATAAAAAAATGTTTCAGTTTTTTGTTAATAACTCAAAGCTAATTACTATTTGAGAAATTTTGAAAAAAGTTCCACAAAGAGGAAGAAATTTTCAATAAAAATGTCTGGACTCCCGGAACTCTATCTCCATTATTTATAATTTTAATTTAAAGCTGAAAATAGTGCTCCGCTTCACACCGCTGCAAATCACAGAAAATATTTTTTCTACAGCATTAAATGTTAATTTAAAATTTTGAATAAATTATGGTATCATGTGGACACGTGAAAGAATAAATCTCTATTGGAAAAAGATACAATAGCTATTGTATTGGAAAAAGCGAAATATTCTCCGAAACTTCTACAATGCGACCAAGGAAAAGAATTTTTCAATTGTAGTTTTTCATGTCACGTGTGAAAATATAAAAAAAGGTATTAGTTTTTTGTTAATAACTCAAAAACTATTACTATTTGAGAAATTTTTAAAAAAGTTCCGCAAAGAGGAGGAAATTTAAAATAACAGTGTCTAGACTCCATTATTAATGATTTTAATTTAACGCTGGAAATAGTGCCGTTAAAACACGGGCGCACCGCTGCAAAAAACAGTATATCTCAGAAAATAATTTTTGTACAGCATTAAATGTTAATTTAAAATTTTGAATAAATTATGGTATCATCATGTGGTATCATGTGGACACTTAAATCCCTATTGGAAAAAGATTCAATAGCCACAACAAACCGTTCAAATTTATCTTGGTATGAGTAGCTTTCAGATCCGCATTTATATTTGATATTTCTAATTTTGATTGCAAAAAAATATTAACGAAATTCGAAAAAAATTAGATGGTTGTAAAGAGAATTTAATTCTCTTTTCTTTAGCCTTTCTTGGTCTAACAGCCAGTTTCATAATCAGACTTTAAAAGTAAAAGTCGGCTTTAAATAATGTTGGTGTTTCATAATACTTTAAAGTGACTTTAAAGCCATTTTAATTTAAAATTGATTCAAAGGGACGATATCCAGACTTCAATCAACTTAAAGTGCGATCTAACCTCTAACATTGACTCACCAAGTCATCAATGTCTCAGTATTTTGTTATGTCAGTTTTCAATTTCAATAACATTCCACGTTATGAACCTGTACCAAGGAATATAATCTTCAAGTTCATCTGATGAAGAAAATCCAGAAACATTTCTAAGGAGAAGAGAACTTTATAGAAATACAGAAAACAGATGGGATGGTTATGATGATAATGTGGAGATAATGGTACCTTTTCATTGCAAGAAGTATTGTTGGTTTTCTTGTTTTCCAATATTTTCTGATATTTTCCAATATTTTCTGATATTTTCCAATTTCATCCATCAAGAGAAGTTCCTCCTCTGTGGAGAAATTATTACCTCTTTTTGATTTACTGATCATAGCATCAGCGGATGAAAACGAAATAACATAGTAATTACACCACTAAACACTGAAAAGTGGGTAAAAGCTTAAAGCTAACCCGGTAAATTGTCAAATTTTGTTGTTCTGTCAATTTTCGGCTGTTTATCGAACACATATCGAAGTATCGACTGTACTTTAGTTAAAAATTTGATTGGTTATGATTATGAAACACCTCACCCTTAGCTCTCTTTAAAGTGGACTTGAAGTAAAACTTTATCTTTAGTTGAAGTAGATCTTAAAGTCTGATTATACTGGCTGTAAATCCAATGTTTTGTTTTTTTTATATATGCTGTGACCTTGTAAAACTTGCTTAAATCGACGTCTTTTTTAAGTTTAAATACACTTTTTAACATTGAGTACCTGGACCAAAGAGGCTTGCATGTTTTGGAAATTTCAGCGAAATAAGCCAAAAAAATGTCTTCTTCAAAAGTTTTAATTCCTTCATTCTGGCGCCAGTTTTCAAACAAAATATACCCATATTCAAACCATTGACGGGATTTTGATGGTAGTAGATCTAAGTTTGCAGTACTAGCCGCTTCTAAAACTGGCTCTGGCAAATCTTGTCTGAAGAATCCATGAAAAATTATCTTACTAGAAAAAGCAGCGACGCTAAAATTGGTTTTGACAAGGTAGTGTTTTGTCTGACAGGTTTATTTTTTCTTTGTTGCTACGGTGATTCAAAGTGACAACTAAAAAATGTCAGATGTTTATTACTAGTTGACATTAATTTGATGAGGCTTATACCAGGGCCATTAAAAAATTATTGAAACATACTTTTCTTTTTATTAAAAATTATAGCAGAATAGGGAATATGCAAGTGATTTAAATTTACTTGATTTTTTTTACCTCCGATACTTTATTGTCTTGACATTACACCTACACCATTAGTTTATCATTTAGTTTGTATTTAACTCCGTAAAACTTTAATCAAAAAGTGCATAATAAGCGCGCGGAATTCAAATTTGCGAAACGCATCACCATTGGTCGAAACGAAGAATGACGTCACATGGCACGTTATGACATTTATCTTTTTCATAGAAAATTTGTTTTTATTTATATATTTGTAGTGTTCTCCATTACATAGTGCGATTTTGGTCTGATGACAATTGTAAATTATTAATAGCAATGACTGAAAGTGGTTTTGTCAAAGCACAATTCGAGAATACCTGAACTGATAAGTAGTAATAGTTTATCAAATGATAGTTTTCCTTTTTTAGGTGAGGCAGGTTTAAACAGAGTTATCTCCCGCTTGATATACTTCTGATCAATTCATTTCATGTTAACTATCGAAATGCAATGTACTCACATTGAAATGATCTTCACAACAATGTAAATGTGATATTGGAGATACTTCGCCTCTTTCTCATAACCTTACACCATTGTTTACGTATTTTCGCATCTCCTTGGAACAGAAAATAACTCTTTATTTGGTGTACTTATAATTGTGTTTTGGCATTCCGGTACTAGACAATACCTATAAAAAGTTTTTTTAGCATTTTCCATTATCGTAATAGCGATTAAAACTGCAAATCCCTAACCTAATTAATAACTGTCAATAGTGTCAATGGCCATAACTATAGAAAGGCTTGTTCATTGAAGACTGCTCTGGTTGATCGAGATCACTTTCACATATGTTCATCTCTCTCTAACACTTGAACTGCATTTGCATTACTCTTTTATAAAAAATCAACTTCAAGCAAGTAGAGCAATCAGAGTATGTCTCAACGAACGACACTGAAGAACAACACTGATCGCGCCATGTGACGCCATCCACAGCGCGCGAAAATGGAGGCGTTCAAATAGGTCAAATTCAATCGGTATTTTATATATATTATTTTAAAAATTAATTTCAAGACTTTCAACCATATTTATATTTTTTACTATGTTCTAACGAAGTAAAAAATTGATTAAATAAAAAAAAAAAAAATGCATATTCCCTATTCTAATAAACTTAATTTTTCAGTCATTTTGTAAACTACAACCATACAAATATTCAAATGTCAGTATAGTCTCCAAATTCCCTTATGCGGAAAAGTGACTCTTTCAACACTAAAATGAGTGCACGATAGTAGAAAAAACCATTATCGAGTTATCTTTGAGTTTAAACATGTTTATTTTCTGGATAACACCTATGTTACAGGTTAATTCTGCATTGAAAAACCGACCCTTAGGGCCAGTTTTTCAGGTTCGAGTTAAACTCCGGATAACTAACCAATATTTTAGATGGTGAATGACATTTATTAAATGATGTTGAAGGATCACATTCTAACCATTAGTTAATTAACCTGAAGTTTAACTGGAACCGTGGAACCTGAAAAACTGGCCCTTAGTGAAACTGAGGGGGAGGATAAGACCAAAATTATTTTGAAATAACGTTATGGTATTTGGTAATATATTATGTTCAATGCAAGTTTTATATTGTGTGTTCTTTCCATTAAAATATTCCAAGAGCGTATTTTTTGGAGAGATAATTCTTGCAGAATTTCTACCATTCACAGATTCTTGATGCTATTTCCTTGTATTCTTTCAGCTCAAGCATCCACTGGCAAACAAGGAGTCCTCGGTCCAACTAAGATATACCTGGCAGTTCAACCGAACAATACGGATTCCCAACACGAAACCACCACCACCAATCCACCGCCTCTGGCTCCTGTCCAGCAGCAGCCGGTCCAGAAGCAGCTTCAGCACCCCGTCATCATGAACACGGCTGTGGCGAAGAGCCCCTTGAAGCAACTGCAGCTGCCGGCTGTCCAACAGGTATGCAAATCACCTCAAAAACCCAAAGTTATTGTGGAGCAGATTAATCAAGTACTGTATACGTGAGGTTTTGTTGCGTTTTGCTTGCTGCATCTCTGCCTAATTCATAAGACTAGTTTGATTGACTAAGCGATTGATTTCTTGCCTATTTATATGGATGTGAATGAAGTTGAAGTAGATTTGTTTTTATTTTTTGTCCTAACCTATCTGGCTAGGTGATTGGTTGTCCTAACATATGGGTGGTTAACGCTGGTGGTTGGTTCTGGTTGTTGGAGCGGTACATGATAATTTCAACCTTAAAATCAGTTTTCGGGTGAGTGAGATGTACTTATTGTTTTTCTTGGAAGACTTCAAATATATGCAAAATAAAGGAAAATTGAGCAAAATGAAATTGGATAGAGTCTGAATTGAATATTATTAATCTTAATTAATTTTGAATGGATCAAGTATATTACACAGAAATTATAATATCACCAATAGGTCATTTATTGGCTGAGGTATACAGGAACAACTTCACCAAAAGTCTATCAACCAAAGATATAAATCTAAAAATTGATTGATTGATTGTGATAAGGAATGTATGTCTTTTAGGTTTTTCAAGTTCCAGTAAACTTCCGAATGTGATCCTCCAACATCATTTAAAGAATGTCATTCACCATCTAAACTATTAGTTAGTTATCTGGAGTTTAACTTGAACTTAAAAAACTGGCCTTTAGTGATGGTATTCTAAAAATTTCTCGAGGGTTGGTTGTTGAATTATTTGATGGTATATTTTTGTGATTGTGCATAATGAATTTCTTTCCTCTACCTTGATTGTGTTGTTAGTTGGATTTCTGTAAGTTTAGGTATATTGTGTGGCCCTTTTCTAGAAGTAGAAGTATATATTGTCTTGTAAATTTTGGCTGCAAGTTTCATTTCATTGATTCCATAAGTTGACATTGAAGTGTTTTGCTCTTGTGATAACTTTCTCTTTAATTTTTCGACTGTAATTGCATATTGAACTTTTTTCCTCTACTTCGATTGTTTTAATAGTTGGATTTCTGCAATTTTAGGTATATTGTGTGGCCTTTTTTTAGACGAGGACTGCATATATTGTCTTGTAAGTTTTGGCTACAACTGATATTTTATTCCTTTGTTTCTGAAAGTTGATTCTGAAGTGTTTTGCTCTTGTTTTAACGTTCTTTTAAATTTGTTCTCTACTTGGATTGTTTTGATGGTTGGATTTCTACAAGTTTAAGTGTATTGTGACCCTTTTCTAGATGTGGACTGTATTGGCGAAAGAAAATAATATCGCAGCGCCACCTATAGCGAGACTTTGAACTACGAATCACGGACAAAGGTTTTTGACTTTACACTTGTTTATATGTCGTTTTCAAACAGTTTGTGAAAATTTGTGATTTCTCTAACTAAAAAGTGATTGTGTTTCTATTGAAAGACTCTAAAGAACGTTTCAGTCAGTTGATTTAAAGGAATTTCATTCATCTCCGATTAGTTTTGAATGCTTCTGCAATTCAAGGTTGCATGGCGTTTTGATGATCTGTTCTCCTATTTTCAAACAATTTGTGATTTCTTTAACTGAAAAGTTATTGTGTTTCTATTAAAAGACTTGAACGATAGTTTCGGTGTAGTTTACAAATATTTTACGTGTTTTATGAAGTCATGATTTGTGAGTTATTGATCTGATTCATTCTGTTGATTAAGGATATTTCCATACTCGTTTTCTGTTTCTGTTCGTATTTTTTTGGTTTATACTGTTATAGACTGCCAAATATGGGAAAATACAATCCTAGTTGCTCAGTCCCAGGATGCAGGACATATGGCAAGAAGGAAAATGTGGGATATCACAAATTTCCCCAAAAATAAAAGCAAGGTTATAAAAATCACCAATTGGTTCAACCAGATTGAAGAAATTGACCAAAGGAAAGCATGGATTTTAAAACTGAAAATTGGCAAGCTAAATGATATCGAAGTATATACTTGTTTGACAAACAGACTGATGAATGAATCAGATCAATAATTGATCGCAAATCATGACCTCCAAAAACAAGTAAAATATTTGTAAACTACACTGAAACTATCGTTCAAGTCTTTTAATAGAAACACACAATAACTTTTCAGTTAAAGAAATCACAAATTTTCACAAATTGTTTGAAAATAGGAGAACAGATCATCAAAACGCCATGCAACCTTGAATTGCAGAAGCATTCAAAACTAATCGGAGATGAAATTCCTTTAAATCACCTGACTGAAACGTTCTTTAGAGTCTTTCAATAGAAACACAATCACTTTTTAGTTAGAGAAATCACAAATTTTCACAAATTATTTGAAAATAGGAGTACAGATCGTCAAAACGCCATATAAATACGTGTAAATTAAAAAACCTTTGTCCGTGATTCGTAGTTCAAAGTCTTGCTATAGGTGGCGCTGCGATCTTATTTTCTTTCGCCAATAATATATTGTCTTCTGAATTTTGGCTACTGCTGATTTTTGATTCCAGTTTCTGTAATTTAACACTGAAGTGTTTTGCTCTTGTGATAACTTTCTTTTCAATTTGTTGACAGTAATTGCTTATTGAACTTTTTCCCTCTACTTCGATTGTTTTAATAGTTGGATTTCTGCAGTTTAAGGTATATTGTGTGGCCCTTTTTTAGACGAGGACTGCATATATTGTCTTGTGAGTTTTGGCTACAACTGATATTTTTATTCCTCTGTTTCTGTAAGTTGATTCTGAAGTGTTTTGATCTTGTTTTAACGTTCTTTTAAATTTGTCCTCTACTTGGATTGTATTGATGGTTGGATTTCTACAAGTTTAGGTGTATTGTGACCCTTTTCTAGATTTGGACTGTATAATATATTGTCTTGTGAATTTTGGCTACTGCTGATTTTTGATTCCGGTTTTTGTAATATAACACTGAAGTGTTTTGCTCTTGTGATAACTTTCTTTTCAATTTGTTGACAGTAATTGCATATTGAACTTTTTTCCTCTACTTCGATTGTTTTAATATTTGGATTTCTGCAGTTTTAGGTATATTGTGTGGCCCTTTTTTAGACGAGGACTGCATATATTGTCTTGTAAGTTTTGGCTACAACTGATATTTTCATTCCTCTGTTTCTGTAAGTTGATTCTGAAGTGTTTTAATCTTGTTTTAACGTTCTTTTAAATTTGTCCTCTACTTAGATTGTATTGATGATTGGATTTCTACAAGTTTAGGTGTATTTCTAGATTTGGTACTGTGTAATATATTGTCTTGTGAATTTTGGCTCCTGCTGATTTTTGATTCCTGTTTCTGTAATATAACACTGAAGTGTTTTGCTCTTGTGATAACTTTCTTTTTAATCTGTTGACCGCAGGAATTCTGCTGGTTTAGGTATATTGTGTGACACCTTTCTAGATGTGGAGTTTGGCTACAAGTGATGTTTTGATTACTCTGTTTATTAAATTGACACTAAAGTGTTTTGCTCTTGTGATAACTTTCTCTTTAATTTGATCTCTATGCTATTGTGTTGATAGTTCAATTTTTACAAGTTGAGGTATATTGTGTACACCTTTTCTAGATGCTGACTGTATAGGTATATTGTCGTGTGAATTTTGGCTACATCTGATGTTTTGAATCGTCTGTTTGTTAAAGTTAACATCTCTTGTGATAACGTTCTTTTTAATTTGTTGACAGTAAGTGCATAATGAACTTATGCCCACTTCAAGATTGTACTTTGACAATTGGTCTTCTGCAAGTTTCGGTATATTTTGTGGCCCTTTCCTAGATGTGGTATATATTGTCTTTTGAAATTTGGCTACAACCGAGTTTTTGGTTCCTCTGTTTCTGTAATTTGACACTGAAGTGTTTTTTCTTGTGATAACTTTTTTTTTACTTTGTTGACGCTAAGTGCATACTGAACTTCTTTCCTCTACATTGATTGTTTTGATAGTTGGACTTCTAGAATTTCAGGTATATTGTAAGGCTCTTTTCGAGATGTGGACTGTATATATTCTCTTGTAGATTTTGGCTACAACCGATGTTTTGATTCCTCTGATTCTGTGAGTTGACAGTTTTTAATTTGGTGACTGTATGTACATAATTAACTTACGTCAATATTATGGAAGTTCCAGGTGTGTTTCCATGAGAAGTTATGCATATTTAGATTTTCCAGAACTGGGTGTTTTTCAAGAACATAATTTGTTTGTTTTTGATAACCTATAACTAAAGAAGTAACCTGTATAAACCATTACTGCTATGATCTTAATTTGTGGAGTAAGTCATTTTCTTATAAAGGTACTTTTCGACTTCCATGTAGATCATAACCTCTCACCAGTTAATTGTTGAAATGTCTCATTGCATCTGAATGGCGGTTTTGTGAATTAGGCAGAGAAATGAAGGCATGGCATTGTCACAATATCGTTATATATCATTTGTAATTATTTTTTTCGACTGTTTTTGTTGTATATATCGCTATTTTGTCATTTGCATGGTGGAAGTTGCATCAAAACCTTTTCAGCTTCTGTGGTACCATGGGAAATATTTTCAATCCATGTTTTATTCTCTTTTTAGTGTTGTGAAGTCTAGAAATAATGTTTTGATGTTTCGAGAAATAATCGTGAGAAGTTCAACAAAGAACTAGAATATTTCAATGTCACATTCTAAGCAAGATTCGGTAATGGCTTTGAAGTAAAAATCAATCCATTTCTCTCTGATGTGGCCAAAAGTAAACAACTAAAATAAATTAAATGTCAAATGTTCAAAATGTCTCCAGTTTTCACATAATATCTTGAAAAAATTTTTTCCTCCAAGAGTGTATTCCATTTGAATTTTTCATTTTACTGAGAAAAGATGTATTGAATCTTTAAGGTGAGTTTATACAATAAAAATTTTCTCAACCCACGGGCATCTATGGAAAAGTATTTTTGCAAATATGTATATTTTTGTATCAATATATTTATTAATTTTAGCAATATCTTTTGGTTTGTGATATATATATATATATATATATATATATATATATATATATATATATATATATATATATATATATATATATATATTTGAATCAAACACAATAACACATTTCAAGAGTTATAAATATATAAAAACGTGAATTCCCATTTATTTATGAATTCGATATATTTTATGTCGTCAAGAGATGGCGCTACCGTCGAGATTTAGTACACGCTCGAGCATTTGGCAACAGGGCGAATTCAATAGTACATAATTTGGCTAATAGATGGCGGCCGAATGATATTGCACTCGCCATAATCATTGTTTAAATAGAAGTAAGATAGTTAGTCAATGCCTGTGGAAAAGGTATTGGACACAAACGCGAGTGTCATCTAGCATGGTTAGTAACAAACATGAATATGACGTCATTTTAATGCAGGTTTCTGCAAAAAACCCTGATTTGAATGCTGTCCCATTGTTTCAATCAAGTAACGACATGACAGCGCCAGATCACTGAAGTTGCGACATGACTTGGATGCGAGACCACTGTCGCCATCTACACGTCGCAACCATTTGAATCCAATATTAATCCCATACGGTTGGCTATCTTCTATATAAACAATGCCAGAATGCATTCTCAGAATATTTTATAATGTGTTAGAATAATCACTAGATTATTCGAAGTCATATACCTCAGGAATGAAAAAATTGAGAGTTGAGTACTTTTAATGACTCAAAATGCCACAATTATAAAACTAACCTTACTTTTCAGAATATTTGTTTACTTTGGGGACAACAAAGTTCGTTTTTATTTATTTTCAGATGATAAATATTAATATCTACTTTAGATCGAATTTATAAATATATGGGAATTCACGTTTTTTTACAGGGTGTCCCACGAAGTTTTGGACAGGTAATATCTCGGAACTGGAAAGTAGTGGAGAATTGCAATTTTGGGGTTCTGAATTAAAGCAATTGTTGCAGATTTTTTTTATACTATGTTACCCAATGAGCCTTTTGTTTTCGGTCACGTGACATCTGATTCAAAATCTTTAATGGGACACCCTGTATATTTTGGCATTATGTTCCTCCCGATGAAACAATTTCAACGAACTATCACACTTATGTCTAAAACGATTAATTCAAGAAATACAGGTACTTCAATATTCTTTGTCCCACGACGATTTTTAATAAAATATGGATGATTAATTTAATTTTGCCTTGTTTTAATCATCACATAAAATATAGGGCTGCCCAAATACACAGGGTGACCCTAAACCTAAATAATTTTGCAATTGCTCGTTTCAGACGTCGTGGGGCAGAGGATATTGAAGTAGGTACCTGTATTTTTTTAATTGATCGTTTTAGACCACAAGTGTGATAGTTTGTCGAAATTGTTTCATCGGGAGGAACATAAAAATACCAAAATATACAGGGTGTTTCATTAATAATTTTGAATCTGATGTCACGTGACCGAAAACAAAAAGCTCATTGGGTAACATAATATCAAAAAAAGCTGCACCAATTGCTTTTATTCAGAACCCCAAAATTACAATTCTCTAGTACTTTCGAGTTCCACGCTGTGGGCCACCCACCCTGTATATTAGTAACGCTTCAGCGTTAAAGATATTGGTTTCATCGTAAATAAATATATCGGAAAGCAAAATAAAAAATATTGCAATGAATAATAAATATATTTACACAAAATTAAATTTATTTGAAAAACCCTTTTTACCCAAACGGCTTCTTAAAAAATTAAATTATTGATAAAATCTAAGTTAATAAACATTCTGATGTTCATCAGTTTATAAATATGCAAAGTTGTTAAATTTGCTATTTTTTATTCATTTTAAATTCTTGAAACTCTTATTTAGAAATAGAACTTGTTCTATTTGAAAGGTGTATCTTCAATAAATAAATAAATGTTTGAAGATTGTGAAGGTGATTAATAATGTTTTCAGGTATTATTTCACTATTTGATATTTTATGCAAGTTTCCTGGTGCTGGTCGAATTTAGCTATTCCCTGTATTGCCTACTAACAATAATAGTTGATTAGCTTGTTCTTGATGTATGCCTGTTTGTGATGGTGTTTTTATTCTACCTCTCAATATTTGTGCTGCTTTTTATCATCTATAAACATTGGAAAAACACTGAGACATGAAGCCTATGTGCAGGTGGTATACGAGGAAGATCTTTTTTTTTTTATTTTCTACTTGTTTCCTATCCAAAGTACGTACACACATCTCGCATAACCATTTTACAAATATACAATGTTTTATTAAAAATTGAAAATATTTTCAGTCATTTTGTGATATTTTTTATTGCTATTTTATGTTGATGAAACGAAAAATTTCATGCAGCTTCCACTTGAGTGATGTTTACAATATTTTGAATAAATCAGATGGTGTCAGAATAAAAAAAAAAAAAAAATTGTATCTTCATGAATCAATCTAGTCTTGAAAATTTACATTGATTCCACTTTACAATGATTCAAAGTTCTTCACCTATTGTAAATTAGAAAAATTAAGACAGTAAATAGTATGTATATATATTTTATTAACGACACACATTTTGTACATAAACTGAGTTAGTCCTCAAATTTGTTCTTTTAAAAATTGTATTGTAGGATTTTAAAGGTCATACACGAATATTTTTCACATCGCGTATCTTTTATTTTTATGAATTTCAAATAGTAAGGAGGATGAGGATGTCACAGTATTGCAGCTTAACACAATATTTTCTTTATGTGGCTGATGAATGTAATTTTTTAATGCATAGTTATACATCCCGCATATTTTTTTCTTTGTGATACAGTATGTTCCGGTTTGAGCAGTTTCACAAAAGACTTTACTTAAGTTACTTATTGATCCTTATCAACGTATTTGTTCATAGAGGGATCAACAAATATATACAGTAATTGAATGATTTTAATATTTTAATGTCACAAAAATTAAAAAAACAAGTCAATAAATTGGAAAAAAAGAGTGACAAGAATAAGCTGTGAAGTACAAATGAAAGCAAAACAATCAAATATGAAAAATCTGAGGAAATGAAAATTTATCTGTTATGTTTAAGTTTTCGAGTCACTTGTGAACTTAGGATCTTAATTTCTTTTAACAATTTTGGTGTGACCATCTTCTAGAGGAAGATTAGACTAAACATAGAGCATTTGCCTTATTTATACTAGTCCGGTACCTAAAGTCGGGTACCTGCACTCTAAATATAATTTTCAATAAAAATTTATTACCTACAATTTTGCCTCAATATACCAGGTATCTAATAGTTGTTTGTGGAGATTGAATACCTAGTTTTTCCCCTTTACTACTACTATTTACACTCCTAGATGCGCATTTCCATAACCAAGTTATCTTCATCAGTAGGAATACTAAATTATATGTATGTATTTAAAGGACCATTATAGACCGTTTCTATAAATAACGATACCTTAAAAACAATTTAATTTCCTGTAATCTTCAATTGGTCTAATTTTAAATTTTTAGTGTTGATAATGGTGAAATTCTAATGAATGGTCTGCAACACTTTTTCTGGAATATACAGCATTGGCCAAATGTTTGTGGAAACATATGTTTGTAGATCTCTTAGCTTGGTCATAATATACAATTTTGAGCACCTTTGAGTCCATAGACTACCAATAAATAAGGGCTTTCCACAAGGATCGACTTAGGGACCCATCTTGTTTTTATTATATAGTTAAAATATCTCTAAATTTGGGTCAGTAGATAATTATTTATTTTTAAAATTATTAATGAATACTATCAAACCTTTCAACCTTTTATCTATAAATAATGATAAAACTGAGTAAATAATTTTCCAGCAAAAAACTAGCAGAATATTTTCCTTAACCTCAATATCAAAAATGAAATATTGTAAAGAAATGAACAAATAAATGATCCTAGATATTTGGATCGATAAAAAACTGAAATGGGACAAACCTATTGAGGTCTCATCGAAAAAAATATCTCGAATCACTGGTTCTTTGAAATGTCCCAAACTTGATAAAAAAGTATAAATATTCTCACATACTTGGTCGCATTACCTTCTTGGTAAACATTTGGGGATCTTGTTACAATAATAATGGTGATAAAATTTAAAATAAGACCTTGGTTAATGATGCTAACTCATTCCAGATATCAAATCAAGATTCAAGCGCTGTTTATTGTTATTGTTGTTATTGTTATTTCCGTCAACCGATTGCACCCCTACGCGCAACCCTCGGAAGTCTTCGAGAGACTTGTGTGAGCTAGGGAAGACGCAGCCCTTACCTTTCAACGTGTGATGCCATGCACGAGACCGGTGAATCGGTGGATCGAACCCACGACCCCACGCTTGCGAGGCGTACGCTTTTACCAGCCGACCACCACGGCCCATATTATAAATCTGAGGTTTATTTAATTTAATTTCGTTAAAATATTTTATAAAAACAATAGTAAAAGTTGTTCATTCGCAATCGAAAAAAGTCCAATACTATTTATCACCAACTGAATGGGGATGGATGTTGAAAATTACTCAACACCCAACTCATGGATCAACCACCATCTCCAGAGCAGATATTAAAGATAATATTCTGCTGGTGAAGAAAGAAATGAATTAGAAAAAATAGAATTATTTTTGAAATGTGTTTTACATACCGGGTGTTCTATAACTTTTTTGTTTTTGAAGAAAATGTAATGAAATTTGGAGGATCTGTAGACATAAAACTGCATCTTTTGACAAGTAACTCAACTTTATGCAACTTTTGGTTTCACCGGAAAAGACGAACTTTCGATTTTCAAATGAGACATCCGGTATATTTTCACTTCTCTTGTCTCCATATGACATACCTACTGAACACAACCATGTGTTATTTGTCACTTTTTGTAACCTAATTTTATTTTTGTTTTGAAATTTATTCTTTATTCTAGAGGGCTATGGATATCTTCAAATCACTAATTTCAGTCCTAAAATTTTTAGAATAATACAACTTAACTGTTTTTGATGAAAATGTATCTGATATGCAACATTTCATTTTAAAATTTCTATTACTATTTTTCTTTTTTTTTTTCAAATGGCAACATAGTGGCTCATTGTTTTAAGAAAAAAGAACATTCGATTTGGATTAATTTGATACTGAACATTATTAGGTCTCAAACAAACTTTCGTTAAAAAACTTTAAAAGATTCATTAATACTGTAGCGAGGTGTTATAATGACCGATCTGGTGAGAATTTATTTGTGTATTAAATATGGAAAGGCTTCGTGAAGGGAAGTTCGGATAATTTACCGAGGGTAGATTATGAGATGATTGACAAATATGAATTTATTTTTTACAATGACTAAAATTTAAAATCGTTCCTTGAACGCTGCTTGAATACAGTAATATTCAGTTGGAAATGTTCTTCACAAAAACATAATTATATTTCCGCTTTTTACACAAGGTTTATTATTCATTGCTTCGAACCACATTTTACGATGCGCTTCATATTTAGGAGCATAAAAAATTGTTTATTAGAATATTCACTGGTGTTCAGACAATCGGGTACGAAGCACCTTTTCGACATGTTCGCAGTTATTGCAGGGATACAGATACAGGAATTAAGAAAACACTTTTAGAGCACAAACAACAAAAACATTTCAAAACTTTGAAAACCGCATTAACCTCAAAAAAGAAATCAAGTAGGGCGCGTACGTTTGTTGCATACATATTTGATGGAACTGCTCTACTTGTATTGAATATTGAAGTAGGCAAACGAGTTGAACAGAGACAAACGATTCTTATTGATGCTCCGTGATACAGACGAACGAACACATCTGCTATCAAATGACAACTGTCATACGACACAATCCAGTGCATTGAGAATTTGAGATTTCATGGTGCACAAGTTTTAGAACGTTGCCAAGTCTAGTTTTGATGAACGTGACGTCACGAAACCTCTTTTCTTCTCATTATAGAGAAAGTAGCGGTCAGAAAAAATAAATAAAAAATCCTGAGTGATAATAGAGTGAGTATACACTTTCTAATTACAGTGTTCTCTCATATGTCGTGGAAAGGTCCATTGATATACAACTGGTTTGGATACTTATTTATAGTTTTGTATTTGTACTGATTAACTTGGTTATCTAAATACGCATCTAGGAGTGTAAATACTTTTGTGGTGAAGGGGTACAATAATATTTTTATCATTGAGTGTTTTTATAAAAACCGCTGTTTGCGTCAAGCTTCACCTCAAATGTTTCTTATTCTCTTCCGTCCATCTTTTATTTCATTAATTTCTTTTCATTATTTGTCATAATATCAAATCTCCCGCAAAATTAGCAATTTCTCAGCTAGAAGTGAAAAGTGACGTGTGTATGATCTTTGTTGATGTCAGTATTTGGATGAATATCGCTTTTATACATGCTTTTTTAAATAAACTGTTTGTGCTTAATAATTTGTTTTGCTTTGACCCGTTTGTCTTGATTTTGCGTCAATGTTTGTATAGTCTTTACGAACTCCGTTGAGACAGCACTCAACCAAGCGATCATACGAGGTTATATCAATATGTAAATTGCCGCTGGTGCCTTAGGCATAAATAACACGTTATTATATAACGCTCCTCGTCTAAACTCGATCGGCAGTCCACGTGGATTTCTGTTTTTCTGCTGTCTGAACTGACTTGGTATAAACTATACTTGAAAGGTGTCTAAGAGTAACGATACTTGCAGACTAACGACAATATGGCGACTGGCGGTCGTCAGATACTCGTAAATGGTCAACAGTCGCAAAATTCCGCCCTTCTGCAAGCTGTCAAGGCTAGCGTGGAGGGCGCGCAAACGGCTCCGGCCCAGTCCGTATCTTCCACAGCCCAACAGCAGCAGCAGCCGCCTCAGCAGCAGCAGCAGCAAGTGATAAGTGCAAATCTAGATAGCAATAAGCAGTTCATTGTCACGCCGGACTATATTCAGCAAAGTATGTTTATTTATCAGCCATCAGTAATTGTGTACAATCCTAATTGTGCGTACCCATTGCAAAACGATATTTCGACTCGGTTTTTGAAAAGATGAACGCCGCGTTTGAGAAGAGCAAGGGTTATCACTTCATTTCGGGCGGTATTGACAAGTATTTGGTTTCATTCTGTGATACTCACTTTTTTGTTTCGAACAAAGACTGATCTCTATTTTTATTTTTCGTTTCCAAGTGAACGTTTTGACTGTGATTATTTTACTATATTTATTCATCTCGATAAGCAGATAAAGTTGCAACTCTGAATGGATTGTGTATTGGATGGAGAAGAATTCGGTTTTTTCTTTTTCTCGGCTGAGGCTTAATGTAGACCAAGCTATAGAGGCTTTTTCCCCACAAAATAAAAGACGCAAATGGCCTATTCTAATTTTTATAAGATAGTTCGTTGATGAAAACCCCAGCAAAATCGCTTTGTGGAAATTTTTTAAACAAGAAATAGTGAAAAAAATTACAACTTTTCTGGTTTTTTGGAAATATCTCAAAGATTATTCAAGGAATCGTTTTGCAGTCATGGAACATATGTAGAGATTTATAAAACCTACAAAATGGATTTTCATACGACCGGATATGTGCATTTTCCTGAGAAAATACGGAAAAACCTCGAAAAAGAGGCCATTTTTCGAAAATCTATAATTTTTATAAATCTGAAGCTGGACAAACAATATTACGGAAACTGATAGATAATAATATGTGGTTCAACTGTGCTCAAGATGTTTTCTGTCTGATGTGTAGTTTTTGAACAATCGCGTTATAAACAATTTAAGGGCACATCTTGCAAGATGCGGCGATTTAAGGGAAATCGTCGTATTCAAATTCTGTAAACGGCATCTGGAAGAAGAGATCAATATCTACAATTTGGGAAATGTATTGAAAATGTCATTGAAAGTTGATCAAAACGATTCAAAGTGCATTCGAAGTCGCACTGAAATTAACTCGAGTTGAGTTCGGGTGCACTTTGAAGCATTTAGAGTAACTTCCAGTGATATTTTCAACACATTTCCCACCTCCCAGGTGAAAATTCAAAATATACAAATTGTTATTCATCTCTACTTCCAAATGCCGCTTACAGAATTTGAATAAGATAATTTGTCTTAAATCGGCGCATTAAGAAAGATTTGCCCTTAATAGTCTGATTAACAAATTCAACAACGTGTTAATTCTTGATCAAGCTCCTAAAAATATGAGCGATGGCGTATTTTGTTAATAACTAAAAAATTATTAACATTTAAGAAATTTTGAAAAAAGTTTCTTAAAGAAGAGGAAAATTCCAAGAAAAAAGTTCAGACTCCCGGAACTGTATCTCTATTATTTATAATTTTAATTCAACGCCGAAAATAGGGCTCCGCCCAGTCGTAACGACAGTTTACCGCATAAAATAATTTTTTTTAGTGACAGATATCAATTTAAAAATTTGAATAAATTATGGTATCAACAAGACACTTGAAAGAATAAATCCCCGTTGAAAAAAAAATTTTTTGGCAATTTTTCAAAAAGTTATACTATTGTTAATACATTTTTTTTCCATCTCTGTTATCTTAAATGACTACATAAAAGTTTAAATAATATATCTAAAAATTGTTGGCTTCGAGGGGTCCTTCTTTTACATATACTTCACACGATCACGCGATAAAAGTAAATTAAAGTTCATTATTTTGCTTATAATATTTTTTTTTTAATTTAAGAAACAATAAAAAGTCCAAGAAATGTTGTTAATAAGTTTTTTTCACAAAATATTATGCTATGGCTGTTTTTTAATCTAATAATGGCGATTTTTTCTTGAATTTAAAAAAATTATTATAAGCAAAATAATGAACTTTAATTTACTTTTATCGCGTGATCTTGTGAAGTATATGTAAGGACTCCTCGAAGCCAACAATTCTTAGATATATTATTTAAACTTTTATGTAGTCATTTAAGATAACAGAGATTGGAAAAAAATATTGATTAACAATAGTATAATTTTTTGAAAAATTTACTTTTTGTTTCAACGGGGATTTATTCTTTCAAGTGTCTTGATGATACCATAATTTATTCAAATTTTTAAATTGATATTTGTCACTAAAATAAAATTATTTTATGCGGTAAACTGTCTTTAGCGGTAGTACGTTATGTCGTTACAGCTGGGCGGAGGGATATAATAGAGATAGAGTTCCGAGAGTAGAAACTTTTTTCTTGGAAATTTCCTCCTCTTTAAGAAACTTATTTCAAAATTCCTCAAATGTTAATGATTTTTGAGTTATTAACAAAAAACGAAATGCTATATTTTTTTCATCTTGATTTGTTAATACCAATTGCAATTTTTTGTGCTAATACATACTTTCGATACATTTTCCTCGACGAGATTCCGAATCGAATGAGCCATCGCTCATATTTTTAGGAGCTTGATCAAGAATTAACACGTTTTTGAACTTGTTAATCAGACTATATATTGTTAATAACGCGATTTTGCAAAAACTACACATCGAACAGAAACCATCTTGCGCACAGTTGAACTACAAATTATTATCTATCAGTTTCTGCAATATTGTTTGTTTAGCATCAGATTTATAAAAATTATGAATTTTTGAAAAATGGTCTCTTTTTCGAGGTCTTCCCGGATTTTCTCAGTGAAAAATGCACTATGTATAAAAAAACATTTTTTAGGTTTTATAATTCTCTATGACTATAAAACGATTCCTCCAATACTTTTTGCAAAAAAAAACAAAAAAGTTGTATTATCTACAGCTTGGCCATTGCATTTTAGCGTGTTGATGGAGTGGGACAGAAAAAGATAAGTTAATTGCATAACGGCAAAAGATAGATAATTCTGTTACTATTGGTAATCACGTTAATTCAAGTCAGCTTTTGGGCCAATCACTTAGTCAAAGAAGGGAAAAAAGTAGCAAAATAATGCGAGCTTTCACAAAAATTTATTTCAGTGGTCAGTGAATCTACAAAAATTTGCCCCCTCTTACAAGTCCGGCAACATTGTTAACAATCTAAATTATAAACCATGGTGGATATTGTTATTAAAAAAAATCAATAAATCATTATTATAGAAAGATGCAAAAGGTTAAAATAAAGAAATTATCATCCTCTATAGTTCCCCAATTTTGCGAGTAATTTCATTATAGTTTTGATAATAGCTTGGACGAAAAAAATCCAGAAGAGTGGCAAACGCAAAGAAACGTTTCTGTCTGTCATTAGTCTCGCCGAAACTTTGGCACCTTCGCCATTGACGGCAATTTTTTTTTAACTTCTCACTAAAAAATGGTGTTTGCAACCTGAATTGATTACGGAAATAATGCAAAAGTATTTTGTGTTTCTTCGCAACCGCAGGTGATAACTTCCTAGGAAACATAAACGCCACAGCAAATAAAAAAAATGCATTTTTCTTCAATGTTAGAAATAATACAAAATTTTCGCACATTAAACTGATGATCAGAATTGAATCCATAATGATTGACCCTCGCGAAAGGACAGGAACAGTTAATTAGTCAAGTAAAAAAAACAAAATACCAGAAATAAAATTTCTATATACCTGGTGTCCGTGGAAAGTCTCGCCACTATAACTTTTTTGTTTTTGAAGGTAATGGAAATTTGGAGAATCTGTTTATGACATTAAAAAGCATATTTTGACAAGTGGCTAGTCTTCGTGCAACTTCTGGTCTTGCTGGCATTTGGACACCCGGTATCTTTTCACTTTTTTTGTCTCCATATGACATACTGAATACAACCAGGTATAACTTGTCACTTTTGGCAACCAATTTTTTTTGCATGATGCTGAGTCGCTTATAAAAAAATGCTGTTTTATGCCGTACACAGATCCTACAAATTTCAATCTATTATCTTCAAAAATGAAAAAGATCTAGTCCCAAAAATGTTCAAGAACGGAAATTAGGCAAATTTGTATTTATATTTTTCAAAGGAACATTTCGGAAGTTTTGCTAATCGGAATAAGGCTTACCTTATTATACAATCACTGATGCAATTGTTGCTGTTATTAATTTATTTATCAAAAGTTATGATTCAATTCAATAAATTGCTATCCTGAACACTATTAAACCACTCGATTTTATAATATATGTATTAATTGACAAAATTACTAGTGAAGTTTTAAATACTGAAAGAATATCTGAACCTTTGGCATACTTAATAAATTTTATTTTCACAACAGGCGTTTCTCCAAAAACTTTCAAAATAGGCACCATTAAACTAATTCATAGAAGTGCTAATAAATCCTGTGTAAAAAATTATAAACCAAGTTCATTGACAGCTTATCCACAATATTTGAAAAAATCATAACATTATATCAAATTTACATTTTGGTTCTAAAAGAAACGGATGAGCTCAAGATGCTATTTATCACTTTACAAATAATTTATATAAATGACTAGACACAAAAACTCCGAAAATTTGAATATTTCTTGATCTTGCATACTACTAAATGAATTGAAGAAAATTGTATTTTGCGGAATAACTTTAGCAATCCAGGAATATTTGAATATGGTATACCTCAGGGTACAGTCTTAGGACCCTTTTTATTTAATATTTATCTTAATGACCTATTATTAAATCTTGAAAGTAAAGGTAAAAGTCATTGTTTTGCAGTCATTATAAATGAGGCTTCCACTTAGATGAAATTCAAGAAGAAGTTGAGAAAGACATCAAACTAATAATTGCAAGTTGGTTTGATGATAATATTTTAACAATAAATTTTGAAAAAACTAAGTTCCTTCCATTCACTTCATACAGAAATACATCACTAAATTTCCTCTCAAGATTGATGACAAAAAATGTATGAAACTAACAGTATCAAATATTTGTAATAAAAAAATTGAATAGCGGATGATACAGTTATATTATATGGAGGAAAAAACTGGAATGAATTACAGACTGAGATCACATTAGATTTTAAAAAGATTAAAAATTGGTTTGATTGTAACCTACTCACAATAAACTTTGAAGAAACGAAATATGTGCCATTCACATTTTATAATAATACTCTCCCATACTTAGGGCCACTAATAATTGATAATAATAGTAGAATAGAAGAAACAGATAAGTATCAAGTACTTAGGGATTATGCTTGACAGGCATCTTAAACGGGACAAACAAATAGAATTCCTATTGAGAAAATTGCGAAGTTCATTATCAAAGTATCTCAAAACATTCATGGACATAAAAACTCTTGTCATTCTTTATTTTTCACTATTACAGCCTCAATTGAATTATGGGATTCTGGCTTGGGGAGGAGTCATGAAATCACACCTCAGAAATCTTGATGTTCTTCTGAAATGGTTTTTGAAAATCATATATAGTAGAAGTTATTTATATCCAAGTGAAAAACTGTACAAAGAATCAAAGAAAATGGATAAGACAATTATGGATACAACATAATGATTTGTATCTACAAACATAAAACGAATATAAACCTCAATAATCATATTTATAATAAAAGAAATTAAAATAGTGTCACACTGAAAAATAAAGTAAAAAAACAAGGAATCAGAAAAATTTCAAATATTTATTGCCATTTTACTATGATTCAATTCCAAATCATATAAAAGCGATCAAGTAATTATTCTCATTCAAAAATCAATTGAAAAAATGGATTCAAGTCTCATCGAAATTTATTTCATAATATCTTTCACTTCAATTAACTCAGGTAATTTATTTTTGTTATCATTTTGTTGAATTTTAAAAGATTACAAAACATATACCTACATGTAATTCTTACCTGAAATTTCTCGCAACAAGTTTTTAACTTTGCGGGTGTAATTAACCGTTTATTCACTTCTTTATACAAATTGATGTAATGCTTTTTTATTGAATTTTGAATTAACATTATTATTATTATTATTAAAATAGAAATCACAAACTGTCAAATACTTGTTTTTTCATTATTATATATTATTATTATTTAAAAAAAACTTCATTCCCTTATTTTAATTCAGTTCTTGCAATTGAAACTTCGTAAGACTTTTCCGTTTTTTTGCATAAAACATACAAATTATTGTGAATATTATACCGTATTTTGTATATTATTGTATAAACTTATTATTACAAGTAACAAAAATACTAATTTGTTCCGTCGAAATTAGTTGAATATTTTGTGTCGCAATAGTTAACTTTTCCATAACGAAATATCGGAAAATATAATTTTTCATTAGTATTTAAAGTCATTTCAAATCACTCTCTACTTGTGTCTCTATTCCTTAGAACGGCATTGTATTGATTGAATAGAATCCTCACAAAATCCTCGCATACGGGCAAATCCTCACAAATAGCATCGATGCAAAATCCATACCATGTGAGGCAAATTTGTATCTATATTTTTCTAACACGTTCAACGCCAGTGTATCTTTTTCGATACACTTAGTTAAAACTTTGTGTATCTTAAAAGATACACCAACAAAAATGTTGTTTTGGCAGTATGTATCGCTAAAACACACTTTATGTACATTTTAGATGGGGAATTATAAGCTCTGGCCTCTTAGAATTTCCCCTGAAATTGAGGTTTAGGATGGATGAAGGTTTTGTTTGTCAATTACGTAAATCCTCAGATTATTAAAATCAAATTCTTGAAAATCACGAAAACTTTCCACCAAGGCTTGGCGCTGAACGTGCTAAAGAACATATCGGAAATTTATGATAATCGAAAACAGGCTTACCTTATTATACAGTCACTGATTAATTTGTAGCGGTTGTAATGAATTTGGCAAATGAGATCCAGTTATACAATTAACAATCGCATATCTAAACAAAAAGACTATTTTTCTTCGTCGAATTTAGTTGAATATTTTGTGTTACAATAGTCAACTTTTCCATGAGGAAAAGTCGGAAAATATAATTATTCATTAGTATTCAAACTCATCTAAAATCACACTCCACTTGTGTGCTATTCCTTGCTTTAGAACGGCATTATATTGTTTGAGTAGAATCCTCACATATGAGCACATCCTCACAAATATAATCGATGAAAAATCCTCACAATTTGAGGCAAAATCGCCTGATAAACAATTTTAGGTCATATCTTGCAAGATGCGCCGATTTAAGGGAAATCGTCGTATTCAAATTCTGTAAACGGCATCTGGGAGTAGAGATCAATATCTACAATTTGTATATTTTGGATTTTTACCAGAAAGGTGGGAAATGTGTTGAAAATGTCACTGAAAGTTGATCAAAACGCTTCAGAGTGCGTCCGAAGTCACACCCGAAGTCGCACTGAAGTTAACTCGAGTTGAGTTCGGGCGACTTCGAGTGCACTTTGAAGCATTTAGAGTAACTTCCAGTGACATTTTCAACATATTTCCCACCTCTCAGGTAAACATCCAAAATATACAAATTGTAGACATTGATCTCTACTTCCAAATGCAAATACAGAATTTGAATAAGATGATTTCCCTTTAATCGGCGCATTGAGAAAGATTTGCCCTTAAATTGTTTATAACGCGATTGTGCAAAATCTACACATCGGACAGAAACCATATATCAGTTTCCGCAATATTGTCTTATTTTTGAAAAATGGTCTCTTTTTCGAGGTTTTTCCGGATTTTCTCAGTGAAAAATGCACCGATGGGGTCGTATAAAAAACCATTTTGTCGGTTTTATAATTCTCTACAAAAGTTTCATTGATCGTAAAACGAAAGAGCCTCCTATTTTCATCTACAGCTTGGCCTATTATGACAGAATATTTTCAGCTGAGTTGTCAACAAGAGTATGAATAAATGATTTATTTACTCTGATACCAAACTTGGAAATTGTCGCAAAATTGGGGAACGATAGAGGACGGTATTTTCTTTGTTTTCGTCATTTTGCTCTCTTGTATTTTTTCTCTATAAAATAACCACACTTATAATTTACAATTTTCACAATGTTGCTGGCCGTGTAGGAGAATTTGTGTAATATTATTCACCACTAAAATACAACTTTTGTTAAAGTTTGCATTGTTTCGCTATTTTTTCCCTATTTTTGATTTCAACTGCTACATTGACTGAACTTGGGAAAGGTTATAGGTAAAATGGTTCTCGGTGAAATTGTCTGAATTTTTAGTATATTGTAGTATTCGATGTACTGATTAAACGCGCAGAATCGCAAGTTCGTTGATGGATAGATTTTGAAATATTGATATAATTTTTATTTAATTATTTTCTCGGGATTTGAAAGTGCTAACTGCATTTTTTTGGTTCTTATCATCAACGTACTTTCATATTAATAAATATCATTCAGATGGTGCAGATTATATTATTATGTACAGACTGAAAAATAAAAACATTTGAGTAATGTCTGAAATTTCGATGTAATAATGAAATATTGATAACATTATTTTGGCATGCAATATACTACTCTTATTCCACCATTAATCACAATTCATACATTTGGTACATGGTGATTTGAAAAATTGGTGAAATATATGGCCGGTTCTTTCGTACATATCCTGTATATTCAAGTGAATTATCATCCTCCGAAGATAGCTGATATTTCAGATAGAAAACAGTTTGTTTATATAGGAGACAAATTCAGCACTGAGAAAACTGTCATCTGTGGAGTTCCACAAGGATCCATCTTGGGACCAATCCTTTTTCTCATTTATATAAACTCTTTAGCTGATTTAGATTTATCTGGAAAAATTAAAATGTTTGCTGATGACACCACAATAATATATGGCGGAAATAGTCAACGTGATATCAAAAATTACATGCAAAGTGATTTACAAAAAATTTCATTATGGCTCATCTGTCATAAATTGACATTGAATTATGAAAAATCCTCATTCATGTTCATTACAAAAAAATCGTCAAACGATAATTTGAAAGATCCGATCAAATTCAATAATGAATACATAAATTATCATTCCATACAAAAATTCTTAGGACTCTTTATAGATGAGAATTTATCATGGGCAAGACATATAGAGAACTTAAGGAGGCAGATTTCACCATTAGTTGGAATCATTTTTAAAATTCGAAATTTGCTTCCTCTCAAATATCTAAAGTCCATATATTTTTCGTTGGCATACTCTAAATTTCAATATTTGATATCAGTTTGGGGCACTGCTTCGACCTATTTGCTTAAACCTTTGAAATCATTACAAAATAAAATTATTAAATGTATTTTTAAACTTGATTACCAAGAACCAACTGTAAACTTGTACAAACCAAGAAAGCTACTGGATATAAATTCCCTATACAAATTGAAAATTTGCACGTTCATTCATCTTGTTAAGAATAACATGAAACATTCCACTTTAATTTTCAAAATTAATAATGATCAACACAATCACCTGACCCGACAAGCCCAAAATTTATATGTCAACAAAATTAAAACAAATATTGGAAAGAAATCAATTTATTTTGATGGTGTGAAGTTTTACAATGAACTTCCAAATTGTTTAAAAACGTATGGTAAATTGCGATTTAAAAATAATTTAAAGAAGTACTTGCTCCATTGAATCTTTTCTAATTCTGATTTCATGATTTTTATTCATTAATTTATTCTTACTGTTGTAATTACCTTCATGTTATTTGCATTATGTGATATTTTTCCCTCTTATAAACTGTATGTTTCTTGGGAAAATAAATTGAATTGAATTGAATTGTATAAACATGATTTTGTTGGGATATATAGGGTGGTCATGAAAATTTTCGATGGTAAACATGACAAAATATCAACGTTTTAGAAATCACCCTGTAATTCACAGTCAACTAGGTGAAATTCCTTTATTATTATTTAATATATTCGCCATTCTGTCCTCAACACTGTCCCAAAAATTCAGATTCCTACTGTGACTAGTTTCATAGTTATTAATTGAGAAACTTATTACCATTTGCATGACGAGTTGAAGAAACTTGTTCATGCGTACCTACATTCTACTAGTGGCCATGATTTTTCACAAATAGTGAAACGTGAGGATGTGGAAATCAAAATAAATGTAAAAGAGAGTAAAGATTAGAAATAACAATCACATCAGATACATGAATTTAATAATGTAAGGTGCAGATAGTTGAGTGAATGTTGTTGGTTTAAGCTTTGTCGGAATAAAAAACAAACTATCTGGAAAAAGTGAAGATGATTGATAGAACATCTTCATTGCCAATAGGAGAATTTGAATCGGGCGAGTCAAAGTATCCAAGCATTAGGAATTTTATCTGGCTCATGCCTGAGTTGTAAGTTGTAACTGATGTTTCGTATTTTCAGTCAGTTCCTAAATGGTAGATGGAATTGGATGGACCGTCATTGGTCATCACCCTGCATATAATGTTACATTTATTTTGATCTCCACATTCTCACGTTTCACTATTTGTGAAAAATCTTGACCACCAGCAGAATGTACGCGTGAACAAGTTCCTTCAACTCGTCATGCAAATGGTAATACGTTTCTCAATTAATAACTATGAAACTAGTCACAGTAGGAAACTGAATTTTTGGGACAGGGTTGGGGAGAGAATGATGAATATATTAAATAATAATAAACGAATTTCACCGAGTTAATCGTGAATTACGGGGTGATTTCTGAAACGTTGATATTTTGTCATTTTTATCATCGAAAATTTTCATGATCACCCTATATATCCCAACGAAATCATGTTTATACGGCATCACCTATCTTCGGAGGCTGATAATTCACTTGAATATACAGGATATGTACGAAAGAATCAGCCATATATTTCACCAATTTTTCAAATCACCCTGTACGAAATGTATGAATTGTGATTAATGATGGAATGAGAATAGTATATTGCTTCCCAAAATAATTTTATCAATATATCATTATTACTTCGAATTTTCAGACATTACTCAAATGTTTTCATTTTTCACTCTGTATATAATCACCATCCGAATGATATTTAGTAATATGAAGGTACGTTGATTATGAGAACGAAAAAAAATGCAGTTGGCACTTTCAAATCCCGTGAAAATAATTAAATAAAAATTACGGATTTTTAACTTGATCGCCCTGTATTTCAAAATCTATCGATCAACGAACTTTGCGATTCTGCACGTTCAATCAGTACATCGAATACTACAATTTACTAAAAATTCGGACAATTTCACCAAGAACCAGTTTACCTATAAAAGTGCGGGGTCCTTTGAGAAAGCTAAGACTGATTCATTCTTATGGTTTTCAATCAGCTTGAAAATTCAAGAACGAATACATTCCTCTCTGCATTTCTACCATCGAATTTGGAAATCCTACCGTACTATTCTGAGTGATTTGTGTCGATGTAACAATCAACCCCGACTGTATTCGAAAATTTTCTAATAAAACTGTTGAAAAAAATACTTGCGTTTTTTTTGTACATGAAACCCTTGCACTTCGGATTTATTTTTCTTGTAGTCGTTTTGCTTTGGGACTTTTGTTACATTTCTTTTGAGTTTACATTTTGATTTTATTTTCGTTCTGATGTCTCTGCAGCTATCAAAACTGCGCTAAAACAGGAAAATCTCAATCCGGAAATCGAAGAAAAGCTATTGCAGCTGCAAAGGTACCAAGAGAAACAAATGAAACAGGAGCCCGAGCTTCCGACACCAGTTCCGAAACTTAGCCATAGCCAACCGATTATTAATTCGCGATTTCCTCCACCGCCTAGAAAGCGGCCGCTTAGCGTTTCCAAAAACGATGACAGTGATTGGGTGATGGAGACCCCGAAGAGGAGTCGTCCGAACAGAAATAATGAAGTGAAAAAACTTGAGACTGAACCGCAGTAAGTAAAAAATATCGTACTAATGCTTTTGGAAGTGTATTGAACGGAACAGGTGTGCCACAAGGTACTGTTGCTGGGCCTCTTCTGTTCATCAAATATATTATACGCCTGAAGTAATATAACGAATGATTGCATATATTGCATAGGTATTTTGGTATTGCAAAAATCTTGCTAAATACATTGAATGGGCCACTTGCAAGTTTGCTTACCTAACAGCCCCAAAGTTCGATAAATCTGAGACTATTCTCAAGATACCCATTTCAATCCACCATAACTCTGACCTAAATCAAAATGTAGTGAGAAGAATAATGCCGTTAGTGGGAAAACCATAGAAATTATGATAAGAAAGAGCTTAATTATTGGACAGTCCCTAATGCAAAGGATGCCTCCATTCCATCCCAATTGAGAAAGAAATATAGAAATCTAAACTAAACTAAATATTCAGTTATAAACGAATTTCTGGTATGGAACAAAAGTTAGAGTTAAACGAAAAAGTCTGTAGAGGAAATATTGCACTATTGTCTAACAACATTTGGTTGTTACTGAGGTAACTTTTTTCTCAGAAGTGTAGATGAGGCATGAAGAAGAACATAATTCAATGAATGTCTATGCTGAAAAGTAAAAAAGTTGCAACACTTTGATCAAAAATACTTACCAGAGTGGCCAATATTTAGAAGTTATTGAAAGAAATCATCGATGAATCTGATGAAACTCATTTTTCCCGGAAACTCCATATCATATTCAATCATTTCTAGAATTTTATTTCTGAAATATATATTTCATCTCTTTATCAACTTATGAATTTTGATAAAATGTGGAAAACATTGTTAATGAAAGAAAAAAATTATAACAACTATTCATATTGTCTTAGTTAGGTCACAACTTCATAGCTCTCTAAAAATTATTAAAAAAAAAATATTTGAGTCACTTAGAGTTTATGAAGATCCTCAGTGGTGTAACGGTTTCATATTATGTCATTGATGTATATTTTAACTTGCAAAGTTTTAAAACATTAAAATTCTAACGAACACAAGATATCGGTGGACTTCGATGGTTCTACCTTGAAGCAACTTATATCGGTGACATTTCAATAGGTAAATTCCAACATTTTACGGAAATATATGCTGTATTGTTGTCACCCAGAATATTCTTTCAGCCATGAACAGGTCAAGGAGAAAACCATTTCCCCCAGAAGTAGGGTGAAAATAAAGGAAGTTACGGAAACAGAGAAGAAAGTTACCATGAAAACTAAGATTATGGTCAGTTTATTCCGGCAGAAAGAATTATTGAAGAAGGATATCCTCAGGAAACGGGCTCAGTTAGAGAAGGAGCTCCAGTATGAAATACAGGTACGCATGTTCCTAATTATATTTGCAATTTTTTTTTTATATTTGTGTTGAATTTGTGTATATATACAGTGTCCGGCATAAAGTTCGCAGCATATGGAAAACTTTTTTATTATTGATTTCTCATAAAAAATTATTCATTATGAAAACTTATGCTTCATCTCAAAACTACATTGCAAATACCAAAATTGAATTTTATACTAATATATACGAGCGATATTGAAAAACAATTTAGTTTTATTTACTATTTGCAGCAAGATTTTGTGAAATACCTTCACATATTTCAATTAACGTGATTTTCCGATGGGAGGGAGAAAAAAGGGAACATCCAGAGAGTAATATGATCATATCTAACAATATACCATCCATCTAGCATAGTTTTCCTCATATCGTACAGGGCGATGAAGAGAAAATTGGAAAAAAATTGGAAAAAAATTGAAAAATGAAATTGATCATAGGTGGCTGTGATTTGAATTTCTGAATCAACATTCGATTCTGAACAATATTTTCCCCATACTTTTAATTCTACCGTGAAAAATAAAGTGATGGGATCAATTTTTTTTGAAAACATGGCATTTTTTTCAATATCGCTCGTATATGATAGTATAAAATTCAATTTTGGTATTTGCAATTTAGGTTTGGGATGAAGCAGAGGTTTTCATCAAGAATAATTTTTTTTGAGAAATCAATAATAAAATAGTTTTCCATATGCTGCGAACTTTATGCCGGGCACAATTTTGATTATATGTATATGTCTATATATTCAATGAACTTTATTACTCCTAGAAACATCACATGTTTAAAGAAGTATTTGTTAAAAAAAACAATTATCTGTTTCCAATCGGTATCGAAACTATTTGTTCAAGTGGTTAAATTATTAAATAAATCAACTCAAAATTTCATTCTTTAATGATTTTTTTTTCATTAACTAATAGTAATTTTTAAATGAATCGGATATTGAATTGCAAATCACTTTGTCATTATGATATAACTTTGTATATGTATATAATTTTTTTTGCTCTTTGACTTTGTCAAGTATATTTTGATTATTCATATTATATCATAAATAATAATAATAATAGTGTTTATTAACTCATAATCATACATATACAATACAGAGAAAGGGAATCAGGTTAATAAGCAGGAGAAAGTCATATAAACTGTTACCAGTTTCTGTGTGACTGAAGAATCTGTTAATAGTGATAAAATTTCGAATAAACAATCTTCATTTCGCATTATTTCTCTTTTTTTTAAGAATTAGTTTATTCAAAATAAAAAACTTGTAGTTGGAACCTTAGAATAATAAACAATTTCGATAACTGATATTCTTGTATAAAAGTACCTAATAGAACTACGAAAAAAATTTAATAAAATAAATTACCCAAAAAGTTATTGGATCTCAACAAAGTGAATGAAAATTTTCTGTTCATAAAATTGACGAAGATTTAATAAAATATTTATTTTATCTAATTAGAATGTTCAAAAGCTTCTGCAATTTTTGGTGTCTCGGAATTAAACAAGATTGATTTTAATTTATATACACACAGGAAAGCCTCATTACAAAAAGAACTTCATTTTACTAAAACTAAGAATAAAATTATAAACTGACTCAATATATACGTAATATTTATGTAATGTGGTTAAATTAATTCCTTTCTGTTATAACTAAGTTGCTGATGTAAATTAAGAAAGAGCAAAGGTCCCAAAACAGAGCCTTGGGGACTCCTCTGAGTGCTGGGTTATTTTGAATGATTCGACTAATAATGGTGTTGTCTATTCACTGGAATATTCTGGGACCAGACTGAGCAGAGTTTAGGTAACCTGATTCACTTAACCCTGGGAAAAACATTTATTTAATCCTAGCTGAACTTGGTCGACACAACTTTGTGGGTGTAAATGTTGTGGAAAAAAAGGAAGTGATTTTTCATTTTTACGCTTATATTTTCACTTATCTCCCAAGTGTTTGAATTATTACCAGAAATTTTTCGAGATAAATTTCCTTTTTCGAGATAAATTTCCTGCAATCAATTCAAGCACGCGGGGGATTCGGTTATGAAAATTTCACACCAAAATATATTAAATTAATGCTAATTTCAACTGACTTGGAGATTATTCAAAACAAAACAAGTTATAACATCAGTGAGCCATGAATGGTTTTTGTTGACACATTGACAGATACGCATTCGTATTGTGGCGGTGTGTTGAGAATGTGTCTATTGAAAAAAAGCGGAAAGCGCTTTGCTGGATAAAGCATAAAAGCGCTTTACAAGCCTACTAGATGGTCCAAATTACTGACCACTGAACGCTTCAAATGAATCCAGCGGCTGGAAGACCTGTCAGCCGTCTATCACGTGACGCGTAAAAGCAGCTGCAGCCGCTGTATGCTGTTAGACGCACCTATTTTGACAGCTTAACTACTAACCAGTTATGCTCAATATTGCCGGTTCATTTCGTATTTTTGTAAAGTTGTTTTCAAGGTTTCAAAAGAATAATATTGGGAAGAATACTTTATAATTAGATTAGAAATAATGGAAAAACAACAAAAATCTACCTTATGCATATTGTAAGAATTTTTTTGAAAAATCAGTACAATATTGTGCAACATTAGCAACAATGGAACAAGCCTAAATATTGTTACCGGATTCAAAATTAAATAGTCTAATCTGCGCAAGGGGTGATTTCCACGCCCCCTAGTAGCAAAACTGTTAATTTTTTTTTTGAGTTGGCGTAATGGTAACATTGCTTGAAAATTACTTGGACTACATCATAAAAAAAATTCAAAAAAATCCACCTGGACTCATATTCCATAAGGAGTTTCTTTTCACTGATATTTTTTGGTGTTTTTCTTTCTTCTAATTTTTATGTTGAAACATGCTCGAACCGTCTTTCTAACTTCCAGAGGGAAGTGGCAGAAGAGCTGGCGGCCCGAACGAAACTGGAGAGGACGAAACAGGACGAAGTCCGAACGGGCAGCAGCAAACGGAAATCCGCTGCCACGGCCACGACCGCGGCCATTCCGCCCCCCGCCCCGAAAACAACGGTGTCCCGACACAGGCGGGGACAGAAGCAGCCGCCGCCGCAGGGCATTTCGCCGCCCATGGCGTCCGGCCCCAAGGGCGGTCTCAAGCGAGAAAAGGTCTATTGCATATGCAGGACGCCGTACGACGAAACGAAGTTTTACGTCGGGTGCGATTTGTGCAACAACTGGTTCCACGGAGACTGCGTCAGCATCACGGAGGAGAGCAGTAAAACGCTGACGGAGTTTATTTGTACGGAGTGCAAGCAGGCCAGGGATACCCACAAGTTGTATTGCTTGTGCCAGCAGCCCTACGACGAGTCGCAGTGAGTATTCCGTTGAAATTAATGTTAAGTTAATGAGTCGCCTATAAGGTAAAAGGGTCAATATATGACACCATTTAGGCAGCTGAAATGGTAAAATCTTCGGTAAGAGCACTTACTTGGTTCCTTGTATACAAAAAAAAATACTGTGTCAAGTGTAATGTATCTAGTTCTGGTCCATGTCTTAATTTTTATTATACATTTTGAAGTCTATAGAAAAATGTTTACATGACATCCTCAAAATTGCCCGAACCCGTATATGTCATACATTAAAGGTAAACAACATACTTCTCTCTCTCTCTCTTCAATTATTGTCCGTCGGCTTCCATTCGGCGCCATGTGGACATGCCCCGCTGTGAGAAATCCGTTCCCATCCGTCCTTTAACCGGCGTAGACAGCGAGGTTTTATCGGGGGAATGCAGTTGTCTTGCTCTAGGCAATACTGCATCCCTTATTTTTAACACTTTTTTAATTTTAACAAAGTACTTCATATTTAATCTGTCAATACACGTCTTTGGGACTGCGGACATCACACACATTCTAAAGGCGTGTTCCGTTTCATGCATAGATGACATAATGCGCATATGATCGTTCCGTTTCCTACATTGGTAGCGCATTGACACGCCCACTTTTATATTCCCCTCTTTGGCCTTGAGACATCGAAAGTGCATGAACTACTAACTGCCCGTTTGTCTAGCAGCGATGAATGCGATCCAAGTTAGATCTGTCAAACTCGAAAGTCAAAACAGAGAGTTTCGTCTGTGGTTTCATGTTCAAATAGAATAGTCAGAAACCGAATTAAAGTTTAAATTTGATATTTGATGAAGTTTCAAGTATCGTGCATTATCACATTTACCTGATTTACCGTACAATGGAAGAAAAAATTGTCAATTCATTTAACATCATTCGTCGGTATCATGCCAAAACCACGAATGTGCAATTTGTCATTTCGAATGAGAAGACTTTTAAGAATATTCGTGCTTCTTGCTTTGAAAACCCTGGTAAGTTTTCACATTCGCGAATTCACAGTAGACAACCTGATAGCACTTTCGTGAGTTTGGCATTGAAAATTCCGGTAGAAAATTAGTATTTTATATATTGAAGTCAGAACCCTGGAATTAGCATATTCGCGGTTTTGGCGTGGGACAGACGATAATATTATCCTCATAACTATCACTTGTATCAGAATCTGAGCTACTCTCATTTTCACAAAGCTCGCTTCCTACTCTTGCCATTAACAGTTTCGTTCTACCCATATTAATTTATTTACTAGATTCACAGATTTGTTTTTGTTACATAAGAATTTGGTTGACTGATAAAGTGATAAATGTCAACATCTGCGGGAAACATCCGATTCAACCCACCAACGTCAATGTTAGTTGAAACGGAACGCTTAATTATGTCTGCAATAGTGATGCGATGAATGCATGAAACGGAACACGCTTTAAACAACATACTTAGTACTTGAATAATATTCTTTTTCCCGCTGGCGCTGCCGACACTGTAATTAGTCCATACATGCTTGGCAACAAAACAGGTAAATGACCTATATCATTCGTTTACTAATTCATCTTGACAACGGAATATAAATAGTGTCATTTACATGCCTAGGGTAATAATGACGTTGACTTTGACAAGTAATACCTTCAGCTTCATTTACATCAATTTTTAGGTTATGAGACTTTTTGAATATTATTGTTGACTGTTTATTCGGTAACTTAGTTACACGAACAAGCAACTTAGAATGAAATAGCGAACGAATAATCATGAAGGAATGGTAAGAAAACAAACTTCAATTCAGGCAAATTTTGAGAAATGTCAACAAGCAGCGGGAAAAACGTAATAAATAACACGGAATGTATCGACTGTTAACATCCTCGGCTTTGCCTCGGCTCGTACTCGCTCACCTCGAATGTTAACAGGTCTTTACATTCCTTGCTACTTAAATAACTATTAGGCGTATTCGTCTATTTAACAATTTAATTATTTCCCAAGAAACATACAAGTTTATGACAGGGAAAAAACACATTTTATGAAATTACATAAAAAACATGTTTCATCCAGTTTACAGATGGGTGAAGGTCGACATCTCTTCGGCTCCTGTTCTATTAGTATATTGATGAACAAAATTGTTCCAAAGTTTGTTGCTTGAAATTTAAAAATGTTTGTATATTTGTTCAAGTTATTTTCATTATTTCAGATTCTATATTTGTTGTGACCGATGCCAGGACTGGTTTCACGGGAGGTGTGTGGGTATATTGCAGTCGGAAGCTGACAATATCGATGAATACATATGCCCGAGGTGTCAAAGGAACAATTCAGTCAACTTTGCGAACATGAAAGATTTATCACACAAAGACTTTGAGGGGCTGCGAAAACTAATCAAACAATTACAGGTGAGCGGTGTAAATGAACTTGCTCATTTTATCAACCACTTTTTTCTATTTTATGTCTGACAAAATTATTTTCAGTCAATTATTTGATGAGGGACCTATTTAACTTGCTTGAAGTATTCTCATTTCAGTATTTAAAAACTTAGATTTTTGTATTTTTAGGTTCACAAAAGTGCCTGGCCCTTCATGGAACCGGTCGATCCTACAGAAGCACCTGATTATTATAAAGTTATAAAAGAACCAATGGGTAAGTATTTTCATAATAAAAAAAACGCGTCGTATAAGAAAAGTGGGATTTGGGATAAACATGAATCTATTAACTGAATAAAGGTTGGCAATCCAAATTATTGAAAGCAAAAAGATAATATTGATTGCTGTGGGATTATTTGTAATATATTTTATAAAAAAAAATACAGGAAAGGAAAAGAATGATCTTGTGACTGGTCATGAACTAATCAATATTTGTATTTTTTTATGATTGACGTGGCCGTTACTTGATGGAAATTCATAGTATATGACACTAAGGTAAAAGTATATGAAACTAAGGTAAATTATTCTGTGTTGAACATTACTTAAATACCCTTCTTATCAATTGAGGTAATTAGGACCTACCTATAATAAAAATAAAAATTGACTATACAAAGTAGGTAGGTACCTGTAAATCTCAAAACATAGCTACTACTTAATTAATTGAAAAGGTTTAACAAAGGGAAACTATTAAGGTCCAATTGATCATTTAGTAAACAATTCGAATTTTTCAATTTATTTATTTCCAAGAATTCTGAATAATTAATAATTTTCAACATGAAGGATGTCAAAGTTTTCATCGCTGAAAATTTAATGTATTGCAATCGCTTGAGAAAGATACTGTGTATCGAAACATGTCGCGTAGACAATAAATCTGTGGAAATTCAATCGTGTTTACCTTAGTGTCAATATTTGTATTGCTGCAGATTAATTAATAATGGAATTTTATCTAACAAATGTTGGTTTCTGCTGATTCAGAAGCAAATTATTTGAAGAGAACCAGTTTTATACTATTCTTCGCTTTGGATATCGTCAGACCTACATTACTTTTGTTCATTGATGATGTTTTATCTGCATTACACAATCTATCATATTAGATAAAGCAGTGCACCCAACACTGACCCCTGTGGAACTGCTATGGAATATTTTTATTTATTGAAGAAATAACTTCTTCAGAGCAAGTTCAATTTGGAGTTCGACACGGGACCGTTTTGGAGCCATTACTATTTATCATCTATCTTAAAGACCTTTTTTATATTAATACTATAAATAAATTTTCTCAAACATAGGTAATTATAATTCGGAAAAAAATATTTCGTTTTGAAAATTGTTATTTAGGTGACCTAATTCACGAATAAAATTTTCCAGTCATTCATTTTGTCTCGTTATGGAATATGGCTCATGTAATGTTTTTGAAATTTTTCGGAATCTAGAGATCATAGCGATATAAATATACAGGGCGTTTCATAATAAATTACCCTCTAAAATGCACCATTTTCGAGATACAGGGTGTTGAAATTAAAAAAAAAAAAATCGTTTTTTGCGAATATCTCTGGAACCGTTTATCGCACAGAAAACAGATTTCGTAGGCATTTTCTACTCATAATAAGCTGTTTTGTGCGGATTTTTTATTTTTTCAAATTAATAATTTGTGAAAATTTTGAAGGGGTAGTGGGTGTTTTTTTCTCCAACTTCTACGCCAATGAAAAAAGTACAGTTTTATATGAACCGCCAATGTTTTCTACACAAAAAAGGTATTCTTGGTCATAAGCTCTAAAGTTGACCGTTTTCAATAAAAATCAACTTTCATGTTGTTTAAATAATGTTTTTTCCTCGAAAACTTGCTGCGTGCATTGAAGCTAACGGCGGACACTTCCAACAATTCAACCGAGTATGATTATTGTTTTTTTTTTGCAATTGAGAAGTCAACGTTTGGTTTTGTTACTTGTTTTAACGTTTAAATAAATTTTGTATAATTAGGAAAAAAAAATTTAAAAAAAATTTACCATGTTTTTCAACATGAAAGTTGATTTTTCTTGAAAACGGCCAATTTTAGAGCTTATGACCAAGAGTACCTTTTTTGTGTAGAAAACATTGGTGGTTCAGGTAGGCGGCTCAAAATCATACTTTTTTCAGTGGCGTAGAAGTTCGAGAAAAAAACACCCACTACCCCTTCAAAATGTTCACCAATTATGAATTTTAAAAAATAAAAAATCTGCACAAAACATAGCTTATTATGAGTAGAAAATGCATTCGAAATCTGTTTTTTGTGCAATAAACGGTTCCAGAGATATTCGCAAAAAACTATAATTTTTTTTTAATTTCAACACCCTGTATCTCGAAAATGTTGAATTTTAGAGGGTAATTAACAGAAACTTTTTTTCATATTTTTGAACGAGCTATCACATCCGGAAGTCCTGCGCATTTATTATGAAACACTCTGTACAGGTCTCTGCAAAATTATTAAAAATGAACTTATTTGGATAAAACTTTTTTTAAATGTAGGTTAAATAATACATGTTAAGAATATTTAAGCATAAATTCATTCAGTGCTGAAATTTTTTCAATTATAATAATTTTTTGTGGATAATAAGAAAATGGCACTTTTTTTGTTCTCTTCGTATTGTTGAAAATAAATTTCGATACTGTTATAGTGAACAGATATACTCAAAGAATATAATGTATATAGTGGACAGGTAAGAAAAAATCCAGGTAAGAAATACAATAGAAACGAATGCAGGTATTCGCTATGGTCTTTAGATTCCGAAAAATTTCAAAGTCATTACAAGAGCTATTTTTCATAACGAGACAAAATGAATGACTGTGAATACTTGTGCTTTCAGTGTAAACTTTTCTCCACGAACTAGGCTAATATGGAGAAAGAAGCTGAATTGAATTACAGTCTGAGACTAGATTAGATTTTAAAACGATTAAAAATGCAATAAACTTCGAAAAAACGAAATATATGCCATTCACATTTTATAATAATACCCTACCTGACTTAGGACCGGGCTACTTATACAGACATCTTTAATGGGACAAACAAATAGTATCTCTGTTGAGGAAATTACTAATTTATTACCAACATTCAAGTATCTCAAAACATTAATGGGCATAAAACCCTTAACTTTTTTTTTCCATTAAAACAGTCTCAATTATATTTTGGGATTCTGGCTCACCTCAGAAATCTTGAGGTTCTTCAGAATTGATTTTTGAAAATTTGGATACAACAATGATTTATATTGAATGTAAACTTTAGTTACATATTTATGATTCAAGGAATAAAAATAATGTCAGACTGAAAAATAAAATAAAAGCAAGATCTCAGAAAAAATTCAAATATTTATTGCCATTCTACAATGATTTTATTCCAAATCATATAAAATTGATCGTCATCACTCTCTTTCAAAAAACAAATGGATTGATTCAAGAGTCTCGTCGAAATTTATTTCATGATATCTTTCACTTCAGTTAACCATCAAGATGAAGACCTAGGTACTTCACCTAATTTATTTTCAACAATGTTATTGTCCAACGGTATATGTTTAAGATGACATCTGGAGGACATCATGATAGTTTCCCTTATGTTGAATGACGGTAAATTTTGTTTCTGTGTTGCCAAAATATAGTGTGGTCATCAGCAAAAACAGAAAATGGACCGAAATCTGGATATTTAGTAGATCATTTAAAATAAAATAGGTCCAAGTACGGAGCCCTGGGGAACTCCAACAACTTCTTCAAGTACGAATATGTCGAATTTCTTATAATCTGATTTCCTTCGCTCAAGTAAGAATTGAAGCAATTGAGACTGATTCCATATTTTTGTAGTTTGAGCAAAGGTATTTTATGATTCACACAGTCAAAAACTTTCAGAAAAATTACGCAATAGCAGCTGCTACTTCCCCCCATTAATTTCCAAATTTATTTCATATAAAAGAGATAGAATTGCATTTCCAGTATTTTTGATTACCTATCTGAAAACCGAATTGGTTGTTGATGAGATTATGGGAGTTCAAAAAAAAGGTTTGAGTGAAATAGGACGAAAGTTAGATGGATCGTCGATAGCACTATCATATATAGGAATAGCATGAGACGTTTTTAGAAAAGATGGACAATTGGCGAAAGAAAATAAGATCACAGCGCCACCTATAGCAAGACTTTGAACTACGAATCACGGACAAAGATTTTTGACTTTACACTTGTTTATATGGCGTTTTGACGATCTGTACTCCTATTTTCAAACAATTTGTGAAAATTTGTGATTTCTCTAACTAAAAAGTGATTGTGTTTCTATTGAAAGAATCTAAAGAACGTTTCAGTAAGGTGATTCAAAGGTATTTCATCTCCGATTAGTTTTGAATGCATCTGCAATTCAAGGTTGCGGCGTTTTGATGATCTGTTCTCCTATTTTCAAACAATTTGTGAAAATTTGTGATTTCTTTAACTGAAAAGTTATTGTGTTTCTATTAGAAGACTTGAACGATAGTTTCAGTGTAGTTTACAAATATTTTACGTGTTTTTTGAAGTCATCTATCAAAAGCATCCGACACGGTAGATCACGAAATTTTATTATGTAAATTATTCAATATCGGGATTAGAGGTCATGTACATGAATGGTTCCAAAATTATTTATCTGGGAGAAAACAATATGTTTGTATGGGGAATGGACAAAGTTTGATGGGGAATATAACATGTGGTGTACCACAAGGTTCAATTCTTGGACCTTTATTAATTCTTATATATTTCAATTCAATAGCCAATCTTAGTTTGCATGGCGAGCTCAAATTATTTGCGGATGACACATCATTAATTTATTTTGGGAAAAATGACAATGAATTAATCGAAAATATTCAAGCTGATTTAAAAATAATTTCGATTTGGTTGAACAATCATAAAATGACTTTGAATATTGATAAATCTTCCTTCATGTTTTTGTCAAAAAGAAAATCTAGACATATTGCAAATTCATTAGCTTTCAACGGAAAAAATATAAAATATTCAGAAACAACAAAATTTTTGGGATTATACATTGATGAAAACCTTTCTTGGAAAAGCCATATTGAAAATCTTAGAAAAAAAATATCTCCTATAATTGGTATTTTGTTCAAAATTCGATATTACTTTCCTTTGAAATATCTAAAAATGATTTACTTCAGTTTAATTTATTCAAAATTACAGTATTTAATATCAGTATGGGGAAGTGCCAACTGTACTATCTTGCGTCCACTCAAATCTTTGCAAAACAAAAGTATCAAATGTATTTTTAAGTTACCATTCCTTGAATCTACATCATATTTATATGCTCCAAAAAATCTTTTGGATATCAATTCTTTGTACAAATTGAAAATATGTATATTCATCCATTCTGTCATCAATAATAGGAAACATTCATCTCTGGAATTTAATTCAACTGATACCATACACAATCACCAAACTAGACAATCAAATAGTCTCATCACGCATAGAATAAAGACAAACATTGGGAAAAAATCAATTTTATATAATGGAATTTTGATATTCAATAATATACCCAATAAATTAAAAAATATCGTACAAAAAGATCGTTTCAAATTTCATTTAAAGAAGTACTTATTACAATGATACTTGAAAAAAAACTGATGCAAACATTTTCAACTTGAAATTTTGTTGTTTATTGTATTAGTTATAGATTTAGGTCCCTATTATAAACATTTATGTTTCTTGGGGTCAATAAAGATTATTATAATAATTTGTGAGTTATTGATCTGATTCATTCTGTTGATTAAGGATATTTCCATACTCGATTTCTGTTTCTGTTCGTATTTTTTTGGTTTATACCGTTTGATAGACTGCCAAATATGGGAAAATACAATCCTAGTTGTTCAGTCCCAGGATGCAGGACATATGGCAAGAAGGAAAATGTAGGATATCATCACAAATTTCCCCCAAAAATAAAAGCAAGGTTAAAAAATCACCAATTGGTTCGACCAGATTGAAGAAATTGACCAAAGAAAAGCATGGATTTTGAAACTGAAAATTGGCAAGCTAAATAATATCGAAGTATATGCTTGTTTGACAAACAGACTGATGAATGAATCAGATCAATAATTGATCGCAAATCATGACCTCCAAAAACAAGTAAAATATTTGTAAACTACACTGAAACAATCGTTCAAGTCTTTTAATAGAAACACAATAACTTTTCAGTTAAAGAAATCACAAATTTTCACAAATTGTTTGAAAATAGTAGAACAGATCATCAAAACGCCATACAACCTTGAATTGCAGAAGCATTCAAAACTAATCGGAGATGAAATACCTTTGAATCACCTTACTGAAACGTTCTTTAGAGTCTTTCAATAGAAACACAATCACTTTTTAGTTATAGAAATCACAAATTTTCACAAATTGTTTGAAAATTGGAGTACAGATCGTCAAAACGCCATATAAACACGTGTAAAGTCAAAAACCTTTGTCCGTGATTCGTAGTTCAAAGTCTTGCTATAGGTGGCGCTGCGATCTTATTTTCTTTCGCCAATTGACATTATGATATGAATCATTTATTAAAACAGCAAGAATACTTAGAGCAGATTCAGTATACATGGCAGATTATTCTGTTTATTGGAAGTAACACAGAAAAATTAACAATGTTGCTACTTCAAAATTCTCTTTTCTTTTATCACATTGAGATGATGTGCTGGTAAAATTTCAGTCAATTGATTCACATTGCCCAAAAATCCCACTTTGATCTTTGCTGATGGATACACATAAGTGTATTTTGGATTTTCTGACAATAAACATAAACTGTCACCAGATTTTCAATTTTTTGTTCTTGTCCCTGACTTCAATCTAGATTTTCATCTTGATATTATTTTATATTTAAAACGGTTTTGTATTTTTTTAATTAAATTTTATATCTTTATTTTCAGATTGTAGTTTGTTTATCTGATGCTTTTATAATCTAATTTCTAGTAGCTATGTTAGTTTTAGCACAAGGAACGCAATATTCGTATTGCCTCATAACATTGATATCAAGTTTGAATGTTTTAGACGATGTATAACTTGATTACTTATATTTCGGACGTCCCATCATCTTAATGGTTGAAAGATTTCTATCTCTTTCAAATTTTTCACAACGTTTCAATTGCTTGAATCCGCAATCGTCTTCTGGTGAATAGTGACAAAATCAGATGCTACGCGACCTTTTATAGGTCTATAATTAAAGTGTAATTACGCGCGGTCTTGTGGCGCGCGTGGTTTCGCACTTTTTCTCCCTCCAAAACAGTCCATGAGCGGTTTCCATACGTTTTTAATTTCCACGCTTGGTTGACTGAAGGCACCATTGGCTTTTATATAGGTGGTTTCCATAAATTTCCTTTTGAACCAATGTTCCTCTCTATGAAGAATACTAGCTTCGTCCCAAAGAATTCGGTGGTGTTTTGTCCAGGCGTGGTCAGCAATGGACCTTTACATTTACGGAAAATAAATTACAAAACTCTTTTAAATCGATAGTTGTTAGTCTGAAAAGTCCATTTAACAAAAAGTTCCATTATTTTTCTTTCATTTTAAAAAAAATATCACATTTGAAAGTGTGCCTCTGACGTCACGTTCATCGGAAATATCTCCCACCATAATCCACGTTCCGAAACAGGCAATACCGTTTTCCTTAAAAATATAACTTCTAGCATGATATAAGCCGTTGAGAAATAATCAATACATTGTCACTTGATCAACTCATAGATAAAAATCCACATATTAGCTATTTTTTATTGTATTTGTAACTTTCAAATTTTCTGAACGGACCATCCTTTTGATGAAGAACGAGCATTGACAACAAAGCAAATCGTAATGACAGTTCTCAACTGTCAAAAGTTATATGGAGATGTGAGGTTAATGTTTATTTTATTTACATTCAACATTCAACATTCAACAATCAACATTCAACTGATAAATTCGATAATAGTGTAGTGGCGTGTTATCATAAACGATTTGGTGTGAATTTATTTGTGTAATTGTGTATATAAGGCTTCGTGAAGAGAAGTTCGGATAAATTACGGAGGTACAAAGCACCTTATCGACATGTTCAGTTATTGCAGGGATACAGGTACTGGAGATACAGGAATTAATAACAAATTTTAGAACACAAATAACAAAAGCTCTCAAATTTTAGAAAACCGCATTAACCTCAAAAAATAAATCAAGGTAGTGTTCGTTGAAGTTTAGATCTGATGGAACTGCTTCACTTGTATCAAATGGGTAGGCAAATGAGTTAGACAGAGACAAACTATTCTTATTGATCGCACCGTGAAACAGACGAAAGAACCCATCTGGTATCAAATGACAACTGTCATACGAAAATTTGGTGCACAACTTTAACAAAGTTGCCAAGTTTAGTTTTGATGAATGTGACGTCACGAAACCACTTTTCTTCTGATTGTAGATAAACTAGCGGTCAGAAAAAAAAAAAATCCCGAGTGATATTAGCGTATTTACTTTCTAATTTCAGTGTTACCTTGGAAAGGTCCATTCCCGATTTTGATGTTTCCCCTCGTTGAGTACATTTTTTGTGTTCGGCTATTCTTACTGATAATGGCCTCTTGGTCTCTCCGACATAGGAATCTCCACATTCACATGGGACTTTGTAAATACAGTTTTTGCTGGATTCTGTTGTGTTCTCTGATTTCGTCTTGGTGAGGAAACTTCGTAAGGTACTGCCGGATTGAAAGCAACTCTTGATGTTGTATTTATTTCCGATCCTTCTGATCTTCTCGGAGATACCCCTGATATAGGGAAGAATGAGAACGGGGTTTTGTGGTCTTTCTTCGGTTGTCTTGGTCTTTTCGAGTTGTTTCCGAACTTCTCCTATGAGTTTCTCGGAGTATCCGTTTCGGCGTAGGTCCTTTTTGATGTGGTTAATTTCCGCCTCCAATGACTCCTGGTTGTTGCAAATAGACATTGCTCTCTCCACCAACGTTCTTACGATTCCTCTCTTTGTGGAGTTTGGGTGATTCACCCAAACTCCACAAAGGGAAATTTATGGAAACCACATATATAGAAGCCAGTAGTGCCTTCAGTCAACCAAGCGTGGAAATTAAAAACGTATGGAAACCGCTCATGGACCGTTTTGGAGGGAGAAAAAGCGCGAAACCACGCGCGCCACAAGACCGCGCGTAATTACACCGTAATTACACTTTAATTATAGACCTATAAAAGGTCGCGTAGCATCTGATTTTGTCATTATTCACCAGAAGACGATTGCGGATTCAAGCAATTGAAACGTTGTGAAAAATTTGAAAGAGATAGAAATCTTTCAATCATTAAGATGATGGACGTCCGAAATATAAGTAATTGATATCAAGGTTTTCCTATGAGTTATAAAACTTTATCTATAGATATTAACATGAAGAAAGGAAAGACTATCACCATTATAATTATCAATTCGTTTAAGTAAATTTTTATATCATCATTAAATTACTGAAGCTTTGCCTATATGTTTTTTATAACTTCTTACAAATTATATTTTGATTTCGAGTAAGTAAAGTTTGATTTTCAACTTAGTCCAAGATTTGTCGGATTTAGTTTTCATCATAGCTGCATTGGAAAATGAATAACTTAACGTAGGGCAAACAAAATGGGTATTGAAAGTCAGAAAATCAGAACACAAACTTGGGAAGGCCCAACCAATAGAAAAACTGGTAGTCCAAGAAAAAGTATGGTGACAATTGAAGATTATTGCTGAACTGAAACATGAAACTTAACAGTGGATATTACTTGTAAATTAATTATTTCCTATTTGTTTGCAGATCTACAAATGATAGAGGGGAAAATAAATGATCAGAGGTACACGAAGCTGAGTGAATTCATCGGAGACATGACAAAAATATTTGACAACTGTAGATATTACAATCCGAAGGAGTCACCGTTCTACAAGTGTGCGGAGTCCTTGGAGGCTTACTTTGTGAATAAAATCAAATGCTTGCGAGATAAATTGTTCGAAACTAACAAGTGAGATTTTCCGATAGATGATTCATTAAATAGATCCTGAGATTTTCTTTCTCTCAGAAGAAAAGACTCCCAGCAGGTCTGAAACGATCTCAGCTTTATTTAATCTTGGTCTAAGTTTTAGCGACCTGTTTGAAGTCTAAACATTGTACATACTTGAATTAGTTTGTGAATATTGTGTATGGATGAATTTTTTATTTTGTAATTATTTTCGTATCAATTTAGTTAATATTTATTATTACAAAGTATTTAATTGGAGTTTTAAAAATGTTTCTAGCTTGTATAATTTATTGATAATTAATAAATTGTTTAAGTTTTAAAAATTGAATTTCAGTCACGTTCAGGATATATTGTGTAATTTTTAATATATTTGGATATATACGAGAACAGTCTTAGGGATAGTGCCATTGTAGATATTAAATCGGTTGGATTATTTACAGAAATTTGTCATTTTTGTTTGCACATATTTCAGATTTTTATATTGAGTCGGTAGACCTATCGGCTGTGTTTTATCGAGAATAAAACGTTTACATGATGGTTTTCATTATCTTTTTTTTAATCGCCCCCTCACTTTTTGAGATTTTCGGTGCCTTAAAATCCATTATATGCGTCTCTCGTTTCTAATACTAAATTTCGAATAATTATTTCAAATTATATCAATCATTGTTAAGAAATTAAATAAATAAAACTTAAAAACATTTTTTTGAGAAAAGCTTTTATTTAAATGTACTAAAAAGAAGAAAATACATGTTAAAGTGAATTAAACCGATCGTTTTGTTACATTATAAAATTTTGAATGATATAAAAGCTTGTTGCCAGAAGTATCTATGTATTTCTTATTGTAAATTAAATTTAAAACTACTTAACCCTGCGGCGGGCGCGCTTTGTAAAATCCCATGAGCGGGCGCGTTGCGGCACTGAGGACCGCAAGCAGAAAAACATCGAAGTGTTCGGTTAACTCAACTATATTGCAAAAATAAGTTCGAAAAGATAAAATATGTTGGTTTTCATAACATATATTTGGCTTACAACTTTTTAACTCAAAAAATAATTGTATAAAAATATTTTCGAAAATAAATTGAATTCTTGTTACTAATCTATATCCCGATTCCTGAACATAATTATAAGTCTTCTTCTACTGGCGGGAACAGACAGTTATTACATTGGACAGTGTTCGTACTATGTCCTTTACAAACGAAATTCTGACACATAGAACAGGTAACCGTAGTTTTATTATTTTTATGAGAACTGCATATGTGGCATCTTCCTTTACGATTTGGAGTAACTGGTGCAGGAACTTCTAATACGCGATATCGGGAAAGGAACTCATTGACGTCTTTTGGCAGTGTTCTCAATTGAGCACGCTCTGTCAGGTGGTCTTCCATTAGAGAAATGCCTAATTTGTACAAAAAACTTCGTCTTCTGGGTTTTTTTTTCTTCCTGCTTCGTATTATTATAAATGATTTCAGAATTGATTCCTCCAATATCAAGAATTCGAAAAAAAAAAAAGCAAGAGGCCATCTCCATGTTGCCCTTTGTGTCGAATATGAAGCACAGTTTTGATCCACCGTATCTACGCCACTTTTTGTTCGATTATACTCTAAAATGATTTCGGGCTTGTTAGTTTCACCATCTACTTCTCCTGTTTGGTCCATAGTGGAAAGTAAAATCACAGCCTTATTCCTTTTGGGAACATAGGAAACCAGCGTCATGTCATATTGGAATCCAAATAGACTTGAACCAACAGTGCGTACTTTATTTGGAAGAAATTCTAATGGAATTTCTCTTTTATTTTTTTTTAGTGTACCAATCAAAGTGAGACCATTTTGAAGGAGATATTCTGCCAAAGGGTAACTAGTATAATAGTTATCAGTTGTCAAATTCCTTTTCGTTCGTTTTATAGGGTCTACTAATCTCGTCACTATATCGAATGGTTTATTGGAAGTCTTATAGAGTCCTCGTTGCGTTCCACAGTATAATTCGAAATTCCATGTGTAGCATGTCTTGCTATCACAGAGGGCATACATTTTTAGACCGTATTTGGCCGGTTTTAGGGGCATATATTGCACGAATCCGCAACGACCTCGGAAAGGATGAAGCATTTCGTCGATGGTTACAAATTCTCCCAAGCTACAGTTATTCATACAGTTGTTCACAAAAGATTTGTAGATTTCCCTTATAGCGGCTATTCTGTCAGTTTTCTCGCGATCTTTGCTAGTCCCAATGTCGTCAAAACGCAATGAACGAAGAAGAAAAAGAAATCGTTTGTAACTGAAGGCAGCTCTAAGTATTATCATACCAGTCCCATCTTTAGCCCAGAGCTCTTGAACGTTTGCACGATTTCCTTTTTTTATTGATATGAGAAACAGAGCTCCTAGCATGGCGATTATTTCGTTACTAAACGTTAATTTACAGTCTCTATCTCTTTTGTATGAAATGTTCTCTTTTTTATTCTCAATGTATATATTGGTGCAGGTAACAATTTGGTCAATTATATCTGGAGTCATAAACAAAAAAAAAGCTTCTTTTTCATTTGATTCACTTTTTGCAGCACCTTTAGATCCAGGGAGTACTTTTATAATATTTTTTGCTCGCGTTTTCCCAGGTGGAACCACTGGAGTACTTTTCCAAATATTTTCAAAATCTTTAGCTATGTAAAAGTATTCTTCTGTTTCATCTTCCGCTCTAACCTCTAAGTTTTGCCCATCGTCATCTCCTGATTGTTCTGATTCACTATCATACATTTGTGTTTCAATAACCTCCTCCTCTTCTTGGCTGTCATCATCAAAATCAATTTCATCTTCGTCAAAATCGGATAAATTATTTGCAATATCTTCTAATTCCCTGGCATTAAGTGCTTTTTTCGTAATTTTCTTATCCCTAAAATTAAAATAAAGTATAGTATAGTATCAGATAAAATTATAATTCCATTGAATTCCACACTCGCAGAATAAAAAAAAAATATTAATTTATACAATAATGAGATTGTTTACTTACATGACCGGGCGCGCTGCGGACCGGAGTACCGCAATTGTGAACTTCCTACTTTGACGCTTCGCTGTCGACTGTTAGGTACCAGTGAACCAAGATGCATATAACTCCTGGTGCGTTTACTGATTCGCTTTTGTTTCAACTAAAGTTCTTGATCCTCTAATTGCGTCAAAAGAGTTTGTTCCATTCGTCAATGTATGACGCTTAAGTCGAATATAGTGGAGTTTCCAACAATCCAAAGTGCCTACTAGATACATTTTTTGAGTTTTTGAACGTTAACATTATTTTGAGGTTATATGTCAATTACATTGCATATTGGTATTTATCGTGTGATTTTTCTGTTCTTTTAATACTTTTCGCTCAGTTCGGTAGTTTTGCGACGTTTTTAGTTGTTGGGTTATTGTTATTTATTTGTTCTTGTGTTTTTCTGTCATTCGTAAAAGTTAGGGTAGTGTATAGCATTTTTTTGTGAGTCTTGACTTCGACATGACAATCATGACATGGTTCAATTTGAGGTTATGTCCATGACGCAGCATGCGTTTGTCAAAACGATATGTCAAGTCATCATGATCGGTAATGATTTGCCTGCTATCTATGTTAAAATTGAGTAAACTCTCTTGACGCAATAAAAATGTCATGAATCAAGCAGGCCGTACATCAACAGTTTTGGATGACAATTTCACAGCTATAAGTAATTCCACCAGGAGTTATATGCATCTTGCAGTGAACAATTACAGTCAATGGATACACGTTGGCAGATGTATTCAAGATTGCATATCTAAGGGGGCAGCGGTATACACCAAACACAAAAACAGTTTTTGATAAATTGCGGCACTGAGTGCCGCTACGCGCCCGCCGGAGGGTTAAAGATTTGTGGTGCTATGTATCACCACTACCTCTCGGTATATGAATAATTTAGAGATCAGTGAACAAAACCAATTGTGTGAGTTAGTTACAGAATTGTCAATTTGAAAAGTAGATAATAAAAGTCAAGTGACCAAAATGGGAATCAGACCCACAAATAAAAAAATTCAGGCAATTCTGGATTATGAAAAACCACAGGATTTGAAATCTCTGAGATTTTTAGGAATGGTAAACTTCTATAGAACATCCATTCCAAACGCTGCTAAAATTCAAGGCCCACTGAATGCGTTTCAAAAAGTTAATCCCAAATGCAACAAGAAACTCTTATAGAATGCTGATCAGGAACATTCTTTTGTACAATTGAAAGAAGCCATAGGTAATACCAGTGTTTATAGAGAGAAGATAGTTAGCCAATCTTACGTACTTTTAGTTGGATTCAAATGGAGACCATCACTAGAGGTCGCTAGTCCACGAGTCTCCAGTCACGTCTGTTCTTGATTTTAACGTATGTATTTGATCAGTTCGTAAAATATGATTTATTGAATAATCCGATAGATTGCTCTGATATATAATTTTGACACGTGCATCCTATCCAGCGTTGTACTGGTGTAAACTCGAGATTCCATTCATTTCAGTTTCAGTGTTTCTATTTAACCTGGAACTTGATGTTATCAAGACCATTCCCAGTGAATTTTGTGTTTATTTGTTTTGTGCCGTTATCATTTGTGAAATTGTCACGTTACCCTTCGTGTATTTTTGAATATTATATTTGTTCAACACTTGCTATTAATATACAGGGTGTGGCACCGAAAACGAACAGATCGAATATCTTCGAAACGCAATAAACGCATGTGTTGTGAATAAAATGCAGAAACACGTCGATTTTTAATCCAAGGGGGCATCTTTCTATCATAACCTCAACTGTCATTCCTCTCCCCCCACCCCTTGTGCACCATCAACGAAACAATTTGAATAGGGAAAGTAGTAAGTGTGACACATCATTAGGAAGGTAATTTCATAAGGAATTCAGCCATGTCAATTTTTGCCACCTAACTTTTCATTTTGGCGCCCTCTTGCGGGACCAACAACTGTTCTGTTTTCCAAATTATGATACTGCATATGCTTTCAGATAACAAGGAATTAAATTCACTGGGAGAAATTGAAATTACTACTCGGTCGGTTCTTGGTATCTGAAACATAAAGGCATGATTAATCGTGATTTGGTGCCTCTTGAAGTAGACGTTGGCGTCGCCGAAGGTCTCGCCTACGCCGTACTTCTTCAGGGGTGTCGTTGTCTCCTTGGTTTACTGGACGCATAGAAATATAATGCTAGACTAGAACGCCAATCTCTCCTTCCGAGATTCAGTTAAATGACCCCTCACAGGGAACGATGACAAGCTATCGCACTTGCGCATTATTGCGTTGTCTGGTCACGTCGTTGCCAAGTTGTTTTTTATTTTTTCGTGTTCCAAATGAAGTTCAGAATATCGTCAGTGGTTAGGGCAGGTAATTGTGGGAAGTCCAGTAAACTTGGCAACACTGCCTTAAAATCCTATCGTGACGTTCAAGCGAAGAAAGATATCAGTGTCGGCTTCCGAGATTTGGGCGTTGGCTTTGTTACTTGTTAGGTTTGAGCATTTAGCAGTTGTTGATATCTAGGTAGTTTGTTTTCGTGTTGTGTAATTGCTTTGCTTGCCATTTGTGTTGTTTTCTGAGTTTTCCCTTGTTGTTTCTGACGTTCCTGTAATTTGGTTGCGAAGTTTTACTTCCGAAGTGCTTGGACAAATATTGCGATGTCGCAAACTGAGAAAATTAGAGGTGAACTGAAGAGGAAATTAATTCTATTTTCTCACCAATAGATTTTGAAACAAAATGCAATTTACGTTTGATAGATATAAATAGAATAGAAGTAAAATGTATATATTGAGAATTATTATAGTCCTTTTTCTTCCAATCCTACCATTTCTCCTTATTTAAAAACAAAGTGAAACAAATATCCTGTAACATTTGACAATTTGAATTTTTGACTTTTCATATTTATTTCTCTCAACATTCGATAACCTACTTCTGATTACAAAAAATGCCATTTCAATTTAATGCGAATCAACCATTTTCAATGATAAATGAGAACCTCTGACCGAATGCAAAAATGTAGTATTTTACCAGAGAAACTATATTTGGCAGATTTTTACCCAATTTTATATCCAATCAATGCCATTTCTGTTCTTCAACAAAAATGGTTGAAGAGTGGTAACAAAAGTCAACAAGTTATGTAAAAAAAATTATAATGTCTTGTCAATATTATTATTATTATTACATACCTTTTCGCATTAATAACTAATTAATTAATCAATCAATCAATTTGTAGAAGTAGATTCTTTCATCACATAATCTGATTCAAATCACATCATTATTCATAACAGAAGCATTTTTTGTAATCTCTTGAACACAAATTCATAAAAATCACCTTCAATATTAAGAATTTCGAAAATCAAAAATATGCCTACCTCAAGAAAGTGTTTCCTCACTCTGATTTGGATTTCGAGTATAATGGGCTCAATGGTTTAGGCGTGAGGCCGATGGACACACAAATTTAGTTTTTTTCTGATTTACAGACTGAGTGGAATAGAATCAATTCTTATCAAATTTGGATTTTTTGACGATCACAATAATTTCTCCCTACTTGGTCGCGAGGAAGCACAAAATAGAAAACCTACACTCAATATTTATATTTTAAAAAGTCAATTATTGGTTTTCTGTATATATCATTAAAGGAAAACTCTATTTTATTACAAATGCTTTTAACGAAAACTTATACCCGATTCAGGAATAGGAAGTCAAAAATCCTAAGACCGTCCCTGGCGACACTTGCGCTCTATTGCGCAAACTCATAGATTGGTGTATCTGCCGTAGGGGGACCACGTTATTCTGAACTAATTGGCGTCTAGTCTAGTATTATGACTGGACGTCTGTATCTGTCTCTGTCGTCTTGCTCACGTCTGTTCTCGTGGAGCTCCGTGAGCAGCGGGTTCGTGTGGGTCTCTACTCTGTCTAGAGTAGTCCCCACATGTTGTCTGATCAGTCTGTCGATATAGTCTGGGTGGATGTCTAAGTCTCGATTTATGAACCTGTTGGGCATATATTGTGGTGCGTCTGTTGCCATTCTCAGGCAGACGTTGAAGAAGGCCTGTATCCTTTGCCGATAACTGTTCGCGCACTGCCCCCAAGCAGTGGATGCGTACAATATGATAGGCAGAAGAATTGTCTTGATGAGGCGTAGTTTCAACTCGAGTGCCATGTTGCTCCTACGTCCGATGAGTGGGTACAGCTTATGCCTTGCGGCTTTCGCTATAGCTAATCTGTGGGAGACGTGCCTCTGAAACGTGAGTTTCTTGTCCAGGATTACTCCTAGGTGAACGGCTTCGTCTACCCATGGAATTCTCTCGTCGTTCATAGTAACATGGCCCTCGGGTGTCCTACGTCGCCTCGTGAACAGTATGGTCTTGCTTTTGTCTGCATTGATTCCGATCTTCCAACGATTGAACCACGGTTCCAGCTTGTTTATCTGAAGTTGCAGCTTCGATGTTACTCCTCTCTCATGAGATGACTCAGCAAAGATTGCTGTGTCATCTGCATAGAGAGCAAGTTTGGTCATGGGGTTGTCCGACATAGGCATGTCTGCAGTGTAGATCGAAAACAGGTGTGGCGACAGTACTGCTCCCTGTGGTACTCCTGCTTCTAGCTTCCTTCGTGAAGAAAGACTAACTTCCAGTTGACCTAAGGCTATATTTATACACGGCTGGCGCAGCTGGGGGCGTGGCTATGGGGCCTGTTAACATCCTATTGGCTGATGGTTGATCGATATTGAATATATAATTAAACTTCCATATTAGTGGTCGTAGTTGACTCAAGAAGTTACCTTACGGCCTGCAGGAAAGAAACAATAGAGCTATTAGCTAATATCCACTTCCCAGACAGCCTGATTCTGGATAATCAATCTCTAGTCACAAATATAGGCCTGATAAAACGACCTCTCAGAGATGTCTGAGTTGTTGCCAACAAAACAATCACACCACAGGCGATAAGATGGGCGGTTAACTCATTCCACCCATACAAATCAAAGTCAGAATATACTTTGATGCCAAGAGAGGAAGGCATTGCTCCAGTTCTATTACAAATCGAACTGGAACATATACCATATAAGACTCTTTAGAGCCAGTTTAGCTTGGAACTATATTACATCTAACTGGACCGCGACTAGGGTGGGTCAGAATGACCCACACACAAAATCGCTCAGACCTATTGTTAGCCTGACATCCTTTCCGTCGAAAAGCATGGAGAAAATACTGGATGGGTACATAAGGTGTGGGGCACTTGCAAAGCACCTCCTCAATGTTAACCAGTATGCCTACCAGGTTGGCAAATCAACAGAACTTGCCCTCAATAACCTTGTCTCAGGAATAAGCGACGCCCTGGAACATCAGGAGGTAGCAGTCGCTGCATTCCTGGACAGGGGCATTTAACAATGCACTACCTCACTCCCTATGAGGCCACTGTCTCTAGAGGGATTGAACCGATACTGTGTGACTGGATAAGAACTATGCTTCACAACAGAATAATAACGACCTCACTACAGGGGGAAAGTGTCAGCTTAAAGCCAGTCATGGTCACTGCTGGTGGTTGATCTGCTGGCCATTCTCTCGCTCTGGGAGGTTGATCTGCAAGCATATGCTGACGATTTGGTCCTTGTAATAAACGATAAATCCGAATCCTTCATGATATATTGGATACCATATTATATAAATGGTGTGAGAGGGATGAGGAAATGTCTATTAACCCCCACAAAATGGTCATAGTACCGTTCACTAAGAAAAGGAAGCTGGAACATTTAATATCTCCTTCCATCAATGATGTAACAATTCCTTTTGCGAGTGAAGCAAAATATCTGGGAATAACCCTAGAAAAAAAGCTAAACTGGAACTCGCACTTCAAAAAGACTATATTCGAAAGGCTAGCCAATCATTATGGACATCCGTCAGAATATGTTGCAAAACATGGGGCATGTCACCAAAACACGTACATTGGCTGTACGTGACATAGTCATACGACCAATGATCACGTATGCCCTTGCTAAACTTAACGAACTACAGATGAGACAAAAGCGTGCCTGGCGATTACTGGAAGCATTCGCTCCAAACGCCAACGGCAGCAATGAAAGCCCTTCTTGGATTACTTCCTCACCACATAGTTCTGGAGAGAGATGCAATATGGGCAACTTACAGACTCTACCAAGCGACCATTAGTCTACCGCAGGCATGTGTCATGAGAAGCAGCAGCATGCTGGAGGGCATAATAACTCACAACATTCTGGGAATGCCCTCAGACATCGTGTCTAAAACTATCAACCTTCACACGTCCTACACTGTGGTCTTTAATGAAAGAGGATACTGCTTCCGGAATGAAACTGATCTATGTACGGCAAATGAACGTTGGTTTATCGATGGTTCCAAAACTTTGGTAGGCGTCGGAGCCGGAATATATGGGATGAACCCAGTAGTGAAACGCTCATTCAGTATGGGTAAACTAGCTACGATATTCCAGGCATATGCCATTGAAATGTGTGCAAGCGGGAGCTGGAAAATCGACACCACTCAAGAAAAACCATAAAAATATTTTCAGATAGTCAAGCAGCACTGAAAGCGCTTGAATCCAATTGCTTCAAATCTACAGCAGTATGGAACTGCAGAAACCTTAAATCGACTAGCACAACGCAATAGCGTTACCCTAGTCTGGATACCAGGTCACACAGACCTAGAAGGAAACGAAATAGCGGACGCCCTAGCAAAACGGGGGCCGAAACAACGTTCACTGGACCAGATCCGGTAATCGGTTTAGCATATTGCACTTCCAAGAAAGTCATAACAGCCTCGACAGATAATAAAAGACTCGAGTACTGGCGTAGTCTACCGGGCCTAGCCCATTCCAGCGCATTTATTGCTTGTACAAGGAAAAACAGGACTCTGACAAATTGCCAGAACTGCGTAGAGCACATCTCAGAGTTATAGTCACTGAAATATATTTGTACCTGTATATTTCCGTGGTTATAGTAGGTTTGCTTACTTGCCACTGCAAAATCAAACATCACATGTATAAAATCGGACTTGCACAAGATGCAGAGTGCCGGCTATGCATGGAGGATGATGAAACGGCTAAACACATTCTGTGTAAATGCCTTGCAGCGGCCAGAACCAGATTTTCAATATTTGGCAATTAAAGTTAGACCAGAAAACCTGGTAAATTGTTCTCCCAATGCATTCCTCAATTTCGTTAAGGGATTGGATATACTCTGGGAGAAATAGGGTGAGCCACAATAGGCCTTTGGCCGCAGTGGAGGGCCTGATATGGGCCTACTCACGTTCAAATCCAAACCAAAAACCAACAGTTTTTATTATACTTTGTCGAAATTTTCGATACACCTGTATCGACACAAATCCTTTCGATAGAGAAACAATTATATTGCTTGGAAACCACATGATCGCGAGTGTGCAATATGCATGGTTGTGTAAGGAAATTTAAAAAAAAAAGAAATTTAGATATACCTAGGTAGCGAATCTAACAAATAGTCACAAAATAGATATGAAAAAACGCTTGTACTGAGGGTTTCAAGATCATTTCAAGAATGAAAATAATCACCCACACGGCTAAGCACGGCTCATTTCATTCATAATACATTTAATTTTGAATCGACAGTTTTTTTGATGTCCTTCATTCACAAGTAATAATAAATAATAAATGTATATGATTCACACACCCTTCCACAGCCTACTACTCAATTCATGTACAAATTTTAGGTTAGGATATTCTATCCTCAGATTGTGTTTAGTGATTCAGAATTTGTCGAAAATTATGAAGTTGAATCGTATTGCTAGTAAGTGCTATCAAAGTTCGGTGAAGTGTGTCATTTCGGAGTAAGGAAATATCGTTACAACCTAGGTAAGAGGACATTGTTTTATAACGAGGCAGTGTAATACAAAAACGAAAACAATCCCTCACGGTAGTCACACTGCCTACAACTAATTCTATACTAGAATATGATAACTGCTTGAAAATTGATATTTCACATTGTTACAATTATTGATATAGCAGTCGTCATTTATATGATTGTTCTTGCTCAAAAGTGTAGGCAGTGTGAAGGGATTTTTAAGAAAGGCATATATGATTATCGAAATGCAAATTCCTTCCATTTTGAGAAACAAACTAGTTATATACTCAAATCAACATAATTTGTTTCGAAAACGAGACTGAATTTTTGATAATTATCGATAAAAACATTATTCATTTATTTTCATTCATATATTAATTGGCGTTTAATTTTGAATTAACATTCTTTGTTATTTTCTTTCATTCTCACTCTGCCACATGTGCCAGAGCCCACTACTCAATTGAACTACAAAATCGAAAAGAGGATGTTTTCGATTATAAACACAAATAGGTCAAAATGTAGATGAAAATAAGAGGCTCTTTTCACAAAAGATAGCTCGTAAATGAAAACCCCGGTTTTCGCCCCAGCAAAATCGCTTTGTGGAATTTTTTTAACAAGAAATGGTGAAAAAAATTACAACTTTTGTTTTTTTGCGAATATCTCAGAAAGTATTGGAGGAATCGTTTTACAGTTGATAGAACTTTTCCAGAGAATTATAAAATCTACAAAATGGTTTTTTGTACGACCAGATCGGTGCATTTTTCACTGAGAAAATCTGGGAAAAACTCGAAAAAGAGACCATTTTTCAAAAATTCATAATTTTTATGAATCTGAAGCTGGACAAACAATATTGCGGAAACTATGATAGATAATAAGATGTGGTTCAATTGTGCGCAAGATGGTTTCTGCCCGATTTGTAGTTTTTGCACAATCGCGTTATAAACAATTTAAGGGCACACCTTGCAAGATGCGTCGATTTAAGGGAAATCGTCGTATTCAAATTCTGTAAACGGCATCTGGAAGTAGAGATCGATATCTACAATTTGTATATTTCGGATTTTCGCCTGACAGGTGGGAAAAGCAATATAAAGTGAATCCAAATTTAATAAATTTTTTGGTCTTTATAAATTTTCAGTAGGTTCTAGTTGAATTTATATGTACATCTGATTGATTTGTTGTTGAAGTTTTTTAAGTAGTTTCAATACAGAAGCTTTAGCAGATCCCCATATAGAAAGTAAATACTGCAATCTGAATATATGAAACTGAAATAAATGTTCATCAACGTTTTTCTTTCTAAGTACCCTCTAATTTTGTAAAGAATGCCAATTATGGGTGATATTTTTTTTACGGATCATTACTATGTGTTTTTGCCAACTTAGGATTTCATCAATATAAAGACCCAGAAATGTTAAACAATTTTTGTATATTATATGATTATTTTCAAATTCTATAGGTGGAAAGGTATTTCTCATTATTTTTGTCGATATGAATATGTATGAGGATTTAGAAAAATTCAATGCTAATTTATGACGTTGTAACCTTGAGAGCATTCTAGAAATATAATTTATATCACTTTCAATGAATTTTAGATCTGTTCCAGAATAAATGATTGTTGTATCATTTGCAAATATTTTAAAAAAGAAATGAAATTGATATTAGTCAGGAATAGCACAGGTCCTAACATAGATCCCTGTGGTACACCATAATCCAAATTTTTATGCTGACTCTTATTTTCTCCAATGCACACATATTGTTTTCTATTGGTTAAAAAGTTTTTGAATCAATTAAAAACGTGCCCTCTGACACCAATAAAATCCCATGGTCAACAGTATCGAAATCCCAAATCAAGAGATAATATGGCACATTTTTTATCAATATCAATTTTTTTGTGGACCAATGATATTACATCCTGTGCCGCTCTTTCTGTATCTCTGGATCTACGGAATCCATATTGATGATCAAATAAAATATTTTTCTATGCTAAATACTCAAAAGAACCTACAATTAACGACTTTTTCTAAAATTTTGAAAAGATTGGAAGTATGGATATAGGCCTAAAACTATTTGAATCAGTTTTTTGCCATTTTTAAATATGGGTCCCAGGTGGCACATCATATCGGCCATATAGATATATTGTAAACGAAAAATCAATATTGGTCCAATATGGGTGAATATTCAAAAAACAATATTATATTAATAATATTGATGGAATATTTATTGAACTAGTTTTGAATGTAGATTATCACACGAAATATTGGGTCAATATTGGTTGAATAATTTCTACCAATATCGATAATACAATATTGGTTTTATGTTGTTTTCCACATCTAGACTAAATATTGCAATCCAAATATTCCAGTCATATCGATTATAGGGGAAAAAACTATATTGTATTTTCAAGTTTGTTAGAATATTGGTTGAATATCATTTCCACTTTATTTGACAAATTGTAATAACTCATATTGAGTCAATATTGGTTGAACGATATTTACCAATATCAATAAAACAATATTGTCTTCACATCGTTTTTAAAATCTAGAATAAATATCGCAATTCCAATATTCCCCTAATATCGATTCTAGGAATAAAAACTATATTGTATCTCCAAGTGTGATTACACATTGGTTGAATATCATTTCGCCAATATTCAACAAATCTTATTAATTAATATTGGGTCAATATTGGTTCAATGATATTTATCGATATCGTTAAAACAATATTGTCTTTATATTTTTTCCTTCATCTAGATTGAGATGAAATTTGAATATTGGCCGAATATTCAATGAAACATATTGAAATTATATCATTATCAAACTTGGATAAAAATCCGCTAGGTGGCTCTACATATAGAACGTCTTCTGAAACGTACGAAAGTATATTAAATACTTCCCTTAACTTGTTTTCAAGACAGCTCACTCAGTGGTTATGGCGATCAAAAGGCAGACTCTGGTGTCACCTTCATCAACTAAAGGACATTTAATAATTTACCAAGGTATATTGACATCCACCAATATACCCAAATGGTATTGTACCAATATCGATAAATATTCTACCAATATCGATAAATATTTTGAAGCCATTATTGCTTCAAGAATATTCCACCAAAACTATTTCTAAAATATTCAAACAATATTCGACCAATATCGCAAAATGTTCACATTTTACTTCTCGACAATATAACTTTTGAATATTGTGCCAATATTGTCAGAATATTGTATCAGCGATATTGTACCAATATCGCCGAACATTTTGAGGCCAATATTAGTTCAAGAATATTTCGCCAATATTATTCAAGTAATATTGGACCAATATCGCCGAATGTTCACATTTTTTTTCTCGCCAATATTGCATTTCAAATATGTTCACAATATTGTATCAATATTTTACCAATATAGGTGTGCTACTTGGGGTGATACTAGAGCAATTTTCATTTGATCTGGTACTATTGCCAACTCAAATTATTTTGAATATTTGTATGTTGAAATTGGTGCAATTTCAGATTTGACAATTTTTACAATTTTAACATCAAAATGTTCGTTGAATTCTTCACAAATTTGTTCTGGGTTTTCAATTTTTTTTATCATTGATTTGGTTGGATCGTATTGAATTTTTTTTTCTTGGGACTGTTACGCAATATATTATTAATTGTTTTTCATTCATCTTTAGGTGTGGATTCGGAAAATTTTTCTTGATAGTATTTCTTTTTTGTAGTGCTAATTGTGTTTTTAACAAGTTTATTTTGATAGTCATATAAATTACTATAATGTTCATTTCCAGGATTATGTTTCTTTTGCCGAAAATATTTTTCTCATACTTTTAACAATTTTGCTATTTTACTTGTGAACCAGACTTTAGAGTCTCTTTTTATTCTGACATTTCTTGAATGGGCACATGAATTAAAAATGTCAAGTAATTTATCATATAACTTATTACTTTACATAAAATTTTGTAAATTCAATAGTTCATTTTTCAATTTTATTTATCATAATATTTGGAATGACTAATATCGTATACTGATTTATTTTTCGGTTTATAAGTTGTACTTAAAATATGGATTTTGTGGTCACCAAGAGAATTTTCTACCACAGATAAGTTTAGTTCTTCGATTTTGTTGGTCAAAATATGGTCTATTAATTCTGTACTCCGTGTTCCACATCGGGTTGGAATTTTTTCATTACATAGAGAATAAGAGATACTGATCGACAAGCGTAAGGATGCCTCCAAGAATTGGTTGCGCAGTAGACAAAACCCTGGAGTGGGGCAGGAACTCAATCCCTCTGCCTTATTGAACAGTAGTCGATCTTTGTCGCACATCTACTCACGCTTTCTATCGTTTGCGCACCTCAGAGGCATCCTTACGCTTGTCGATCTGTACCTGTGTTTGCTTACGCTTCGGGGGATATTAAATTCATTATAGAGAATGAGTTGTGACGAATCTATTGGAACTACTTCAGCCTCAGAAAAATACAAGACAATAAGTCTGAAGCACTCTACCTCATCTGAAACGAATATGGCTCGAAAAGAGGAAAAAAAGGAATACATTTCGAGATCTACTCTTTGAACTCTGCAGGCTTACCCACACCATTATGTTGAAATCTATCCTAAAAATCATACCGAATTGCTGTAAGACGGCAGAAATCTTAGCCGAATGAATGCGAAAGGCCTTTATTCTTGCTTGACTACGTTTACTCAGAGCACATGATTCTCGCACACAATAACCATAGCCCTCGGATGTGAAGGCGGTTAGGGTTAATCGAGGTTAAAGATACCAGCGCGCTCTCCAGAAGTTCGGAGAACTGACTAGAACATTACTAAAAAAAATATATATTCCTATTTTCGCTTAGGTAATTATTGATTTAAAGCATTTATTGAATTGTTTTTCCTTACATTTTTTTTCATTTGGTTTAAGACTGAGACACAATTGGAGTTTTGTGTAATAAGTTTTGAGGTTTGTGATTTAGAATATTACTTTTAGAAATAAAAATAGGATGCAAAACAGAATTTCAAATATAAATTTGGAATTCTACCAATAGAATTGTTTGTGGGACATAATAAAAATAAAAAGGACAGTTGACATAGTTTGTTTGGGTTTATATTGAGAATCCTTTTTTGGCAGTTCCGATTTGATGTTGACTTTTTATGACAAAAGTAAGAATTGGAAGAAAATGTCATCCATGATAAGCCAACAAAACCATTTTGTAATGGGCAGGGTTATGCCTATGTCAAATAATACAAAAATATTTAATTCTCTTTAATCTTAAAATTCATCACGTTGGTATCTCAATTTAATTCGTTATTTACGGCAACCTGTTGCACCCTTACGCGCAACCCTCAGAAGTCTTAGAGAGACTTGTGCGAGCTAGGGAAGACGCAGCTCTTACCTATCAACGTGTGATGTCATGCAAGAAAATTGAAACTTATTTCTTAAATTCGTATTTCGTCCTTCGCCATGAGTAACTGTGTGTTCATTTTTTAAAACTTACATCTTGAATCATAAAACTTACTGACAACACAAAAGAAACCTTAATTATGTCTCAACCTTTTATCTGTGACAGAAATTATAGCATTACATTGGAAAATTATATTTCGGCTCATTTAACTTCTTTCAGTACTTGTCTCAAACGATCCAAAAAAATATCAGCGTGGTGCTCTTGGAATGTTAGGCATGGCCTCAACCTGACTGATAGGTTTCCGCATCCACCACTCAAAATACCTGAAAAAAATCAATTTGTTAGTATAATTTGACATCCCTAACCATCATATTATACATTCATTCGTTAGGCTGTTTTTCTTAGTTCAATCAAGTAATACGTTTTCTTCAAGATTACGTCGAGTAGTACGGGGGTTAAATGACCTGCAAGGTTACCAGATTTTACCCCACTGGACTTTTTTCTCTTGCCATATCTCAAAGAATGTGTTCATGTTAGAGCCCTTGCACATATCGAAGACTTCAAGAACAGATAGGCGCTGGCCCAACGAGCACAAAATTATCTAAGAGATGTTGAAAGTAAGAGATTTTGAGACATCAAATCTCCTCTGTGATGTTATGTTTAGACATGAATAGAACATGTATGTAACAGCACAGGTCCGCCTTACGCGGCTACTTTCAGGACGTTCCTGGGACATTGCAAAAGGCATTTTCTTCTCTTTCTTTCCAAAGCCAAACTCAACATATCGTTTTCCAAGCTTTTCGCCTACATTAAGTCAATGTATATAAAACATTGTTAGAAATGTTCCTGGGACATCGCAAAATAAATTTTTTTCTAGTTCTATTTAAAGCCTTTTTAAATAGACGATCTTGTATTTTCAAAGCATTTTCCCTACACTAAACCACTGTACATGAAACATTTTGAGAGAGGTTTCTGGGCCATCACAAAGTGCACTTTTTCCTTTTTTTTAAGCCACTGATTATGCAAACTAACAATACTCTTAATACGCAGAGGGGATCGACAAATTTGCTACGGTTTATTTGGATAGTTAAAATTGGAATATCTTTTTACCTTTTTTCTTCAGTTCTCCAACTATTTGATCTCGTAAAGAGCTAGTCGTCGCGTTGAAAGCCAAGAAAGTTCCCCGTCCTCTGACAGAGTTCAACAACGCAGGAAACTCTTTTTCGAGTGAATTCAGTCCGGATTTTAATGTTTTCCCGCTTCTGTTCACTTGTTCTAGCAGATTTTCTCTCTTCAATACTGTCAAGAACGATTCCAATAGATACAGTTTTCCTGGGTCTCCTAACCAAGTGTTGTAGACTCTGTAGGGCTGTTGAGGTCTGAGAAGTCAAAGAAAGTCAATTTAAATTCATTATTTTGTCTTGTAATACGACAAGAAGAGCTAGCAATAGTAAATTTTGTTTTATGCTTGCATATCAAACACAGTTTCAAGTATGAAAATTGCAACAACTGTTAATATTTTGTGTTTTAAAAACAGAGGTCGACATGAATCCCGATACTTTCCTTTGCATAAATATCGTAGAGCACGCTTCTGTAAAATTAGAACATTCTGATATCAATAACCGCAGCAAACTCCCCAAAATGATTCCATACCGCAGATGTGATTCAATAAGAGAATGGTACACAGGTTTGGAAGCTGAAAATCCCAATTCATTTGAGACAACTCTCAATGCAGAACAACCAGAAGAGAGCTTTTTACATAGAATTTCGGTGTGCTGCTCAAATTTTAATGAACTATCAATATATAGACCTAGGTACTTCAAACTCAATTTATTTCCAACAATGTTATTGTCCAACGGTATATCTTCAAGATGACATCTGAAGGAAATCATGTTAGTTTTCTTTATGTTAAATGACGGTAAATTAGAAACACACCAATCGTATAATTTCATCAAGATCTTTTTTGTCCTTGTGGTGCCAAAATATAGTGCTGTCAACTGTCATCAGCAAAAACCGTAAATTAACCTGAAATTTGGATAGTCAGTAGGTCATTACTATGCAGTAGAAATAAAACAGGTCCAAGTATGGAACCTTGAGGAACTCCACAATTAATACTTTTCAATTCTGAATATGATAAACTTCTTACTATCTGACTTCGTTCAGTTTAATAGAAAAATTGAACCAATTGAGAGTGAGTCCCCGGAATCCATATTTTTGTAGTTTAAGCAAAAGTATTTTATGATTCACACAATCAAAAGCTTTAGAAAAAACACAAAATACAGCAGCTGTCCCCTCCATTAATTTGTGAATATACTTCATATAAAAAAGATAGGATTGCATCTCCTGTGTTTTTGCTTCTCTGAAAACCGAATTACTGGTTGTTGATGGAATTGTTATAAACAGATTTTTGAAAATGTTTCTTATACCGAGTATAAGCTTTTGATTGTGTTAATCATGGAATACTGCTGAAAAAAATGGATTGCTATGGCATAAGAGATACATGCCTCAACTGGTTCAGATTATACTTGGATAATGGAACACAGATGGTGAAAATTGGTGGTACATATTCCAATCCGTCAAATATATATTGTGGAGTACCTCAGGGATCTGTTCTAGGACCGATTCTTTTCCTATTATACCTAAACGACCTACCTACAATTCATATTGAAGGAGACACAATATTTGCAGATGATACTACATTACTATGGCATGAAAAAAATACCGTAAACCTGAAGCAGATCTAGCAAAAGTTAAGGAATGGTGTGATTCAATCTTCCTTTGTTTCAATGTAGACAAAACCAAAATTATTAATTTCAAATTTAGTTACGACAAGTTGATACTAGATGGCAATACGGTTGAAGAAACACAATGCACCAGATTTCTGGGTGTATATCCATAACAAATTGAAATTCCATGAACACATTTCACCTTTATGTAAAAAGCTGGCTTCAGGCTCATATATGCTGTAAGAATCGTTTCCAATGAACTTGACATATCCTCAGCAAGACTAACTTACTATGCATTAGTAGAATCTCATATACGTTATGGCATTGCTTTCTGGGGATTCTGTAGTCAACAACTCATGAATCAAGTCTTTGTGCTACAGAAAAGATCACTGAGGTTTCTATGCAAGGCCAGGTGTAGAGATAGCTGTAGGCCTCTTTTTATTCAACACAAAATACTGACTTTGGTCAGCATATTCATTCTAGAGGTGGCATATGCCTAATTCATTAAAGACATGTTACCAATTCACCAGAATAGAGACCTCGTAATACCAGACATTTCCAAGATATTCGTTTACCCATACCAAAAACAACCTTGACAAAACATTCTAATATGTATGAAGGTAAAAGAATATATAACCATTTACCAAAGGTTTACAGAAATACATTGGATCAGAAAGAATTCAGAAAATCCGTTAAAGATTTGCTTCTTGAAAAAGCTTATATCATGTATCAACTAGTGACTGTAGATGTCATAAGTAACTTTCTGTTATATCTGTCTTGCCTTCACGGTACTAATTTTTGAGTAGATTCGTTTTGATTTCGAGAGCTTCATAAATCCTTTCTGATGAGTGGGTGATCACGAAACAGCTGTCAAAGGTTGGAACTCTCGGAATTAAAACGAAAAATTTTCTATTTTCACTTATCTATCTATACTCACTTCTGGTCCATATTGTGATAGAATCCGCCCGTAAGCATTTTCTTGCTGAACGTTACTATATCCGGTGGTGATTCGAGATCAAAATGTTCGTGACACCACATCTTTCCCGTGGGGCCAGCACCGGTTTGAACTTCATCGATCAAAAATCCGGCACCGTGCTTCTTGGCGATTTTTTGTAATTTCTGGAAGAATTCGGGAGAAGCTTCGTTGTCTCCTCCTTCTGATTGGATGGGCTCTACCACTATACCGGCAACTGGGCATCCTTTACAAAAATATTTCTCATTAACAGATGTTTCAGATGAACGAAGCGCACAGGAACACAAATTGATGAGGTAATCGACCTGAATTTATCACGCATCATGATATGTGTTTACAGGAATTTTCAGCAAAGCCGTAGTGAGCTTAGGAAAAATATTTCGAACTAAAAGTGTGTCTCAAAATCCCATACCCATATCATGTACAGTGAGTCCAAAGTTTGCTCTCCAGATGGATACTGCGCAAGTGTACTAGCGATATGGAATTTTTATCTCCTACCCATTTTATCGACGAAGCTCTATATTTGGGTACTAGAAAATCCACAGATATCAGAAAATCTCGACACCAGGAACAGTTCAGCATATTGTCAGAAATAGTAGGCACTCCGCTTCGCGTCGTTCCCTTAAACTCGTTGCACGTGCTTTAAAAGCTCACTTGTACCCTTGGATCATAATATAGGGCTGTTAGGGGTGCTCCCTGAGTCGTATAAGGGGTCATTTCCCTCATACGAAATATCGACTTGGGGTGTAGCTACAGAAACAGAAGCTGCAGAAGCTATTGAAACTCGAGGGTCAACAACGAATACAAACATTTATTTTTCAACAACTGGGATACTAGGGGGAAAGGTAAATACACATTTGAAATACGGGATACTCAATAACATAATATGGGATACTCAAAACAACTCTCACCTCAAACCAAGTCCTTTGTCCTTTTATGGACGACTTCAGCTATGGCCGAAAGGGTCTAGCCTATAAGGCTAACTGAGTGCTAGGACTGTCTCCTCTATGGGAGTCTATTACCAACTCTCTCCATCATTCTAATCATCTTCTATTTACATAATAATAGAAATGTTTTTATTTTCATTCGGTCGACGATTTTTGCACGTCACGCGACTTTGCTAATTTCAATGTCGGTCGTATATGACAATGAATTTCCATCGTGATCGAATTAATAAATAACAATGCAATAAAACAATACAAAGGGTATTCCTGGCATTCACGACAATATTATCTACCCACCTTTTTTGTTATATTTTTCAATCAGCTCTTCTACTTCCGCGAGACATTTTTCATCTTCCGCCTTGTTTTCTCTCACATTTTCCTCTAGGGGGTACTTGTATTTCGGAAAAGATGCTGCAGGCCAATCAAACCCGGGAATATCCAACTTATGGATGGCTTTAGAGTGTGTTGTTGTCAAAGTACCTAGGAAAGTTAGAAAAAGCGGTGAGGTACACTCATTTTTATTGAAAAATGAGTTGTTTTTTGTGAACCAGATTTCAGTGTCAGATTTGTGTCGTGGCGTTTCTAAGCAACACAGTTTTCGTGATAGCAAGGTGAAAGTATTTTTTGAAAATTCAGCATTTTGTCGGGATATTACTACTGAAAAGGCTTTCGTAATTGCCTTCACTCACCCATAGTTCTTCCATGGAACCCGCCATGAAAAGACAACAGCGACAGGTTTGGTGCGCCAGGTGGCTTGTTCTCCATGCAGGAACTCATTTCGATTTCGCTGAAGTCGACATTTTCTCCCCTCTGGTGCTTTTGGTACGTAATGAACATGCATTTATAGGCATTCTCATTGGAACATGAGCCGCACATCATCGTCATAACGTTGGGCAGACCTGGTGACACCGACAACAGGATCTCCTTGAGTTTGTTGGGCCAGTGCTCGCTTGGGAACGATCCTAGTGCTGGGCGGTTGACGAGGGCTTTCTGGAAAAAGAAGTTTGCAGGTTTCCTTTTGAAAAAAAAACACCCTCGGGTCAAAGGGGTTTGTACAGCGGGATTTTCATTATAAAAATGTATTATTGAAATTGTTATTTCCGTCAACCGATTGCACCCCTACGCGCAACCCTCAGAAGTCTTCGAGAGACTTGCGTGAGCTAGGGAAGACGCAGCCCTTACCTTTTAATGTGTGATGCCATGCACGAGACCGGTGAGTCGGTGGATCGAACCCACGACCCCACGCATGCGAGGCGAACTCATAACCAGCCGACCACCACGTCCCATAATTGAAAGTTATTTAGACAGTACATAGTTTTTTGGCACAAGTCTCAACATGAAAACTCTGCATACCGTTTCAATACGATTGTATTGAGTAATGAGACGTCTCTCAGTATTCGGTAAAATATTGAGGGGTGTTGATGTCTTTTGTTTTATTTATATTTTCGGAAAACAAATACTGCCTTCAGGGCCCTTGTCTCTTAAATTGAAGGTCAAAGGAGGTTTATTAGGTATCTTGCGAGATACTTTTTAACAACTTCTGTTCCAGATGAGATATGTCGAATCCAGTGGGAATATAAGGAACAATCGCCATCATCAATTGAGAACCAGCAGGTTTTAATTGAAAATGCATGTCAGAAGATGTTAGTGCAATCCATGATATTGGCACTCGTTTGTATGATAAATTCAAGAAAAACAGGCTCTTGTCAGACACGATGAGTAAGGTTAACTTATGGGATCCAGTAAAAAAAAACAAACTTAATTCATGTTGAAGTACCAAAAAGTAAATAAAAGTGAAAATATCTGGAACGGTTAAAGAGCTACGTTGTGACAGATCTCTGTTTGCCGGGCTTCTAGTTTTGAGCAGATCACATCGTGAGATTGATTTACATGGAACATTTGTAACAATGAATTTTCTGCTAAACCTCGCTGCTTCTTCAATGATGATGGAACAATGCATTTCAATCAACGGAAAAGTAAGCTTATTGTAATTTTGAAAGAAATTCCTTCTGCATCAGTAAAATGTACCAACACATCGTCTGCATCAGCTAGTAGTAGTGGTACTAGAATTGAAGACATATAATAAGGACTATGACGAAGTGCATTTGATTTTCGACACCTATCAAGAAAGGTCAATCAAAGATATGCTGAGACTTCAAGGTAGTACCTACACAAAAACGTTACAAAATTATGGACAGCACAATCATTGGCAATGTAACATGAACAAACTACTATCACATTCAAGAAACACAAACAAGAGGAATGAGGTTTGTAGTAGCATAGCGATCATAAGTGGCATCAACATTATCATATTTACGTAGTACACAAGAAGAAGCTGCTACAAAAATTATCCTTCATGCTTTGAATGCTACAGAAAGGGGTGCGGATAGACTTATGATATTCGCGCAGGATAGTGATGTTTTGGTACTTGCCATTAGGAGGTACCCGAAACTCCCACAAAACTCTCATTTTGAACCAAATTTGAAAAACTCCATCTCTATTGGTTATATTTTCGCATCAATAGGCCTTCAGAAAGCTTCTGCTTTACCTGCTTTCCATGCCTGCTTGTCATAGTGTAACACCACAGGGGTTTTATTGGGCAGATGAAGAGACCCTGTTGGTGTCGAAATCCCTTGGAATTAGTGAATCTGAGGAAGTATTAGACGTACTAGAAGCATTTATTTGCAAAGTTTATTAGCCAGGAACAACTGTAAATGAGTTATCAGACAGATCTACGTTGGTCACAATTTTCAAAAAACAAATTTGCTGGAAGAAACTGCCACCGATAAGAAACTATTTTGAATCGGCAATGAAAAGGATGAATTTTCAACTTGTGGTTTGGAACCAAGATGAAAAAGCTTGACCAAATTCACCATCTTCTGTTAGAAATGGAAATCCTGTTCTCTGCACAATGCCATGTGCACCAGAAACCATATTGCAACTTGTAAGGTGCTCTTGTGTGAAAAACGGATGCAGTCACCCATGCAAATGTTTGGCTAATCAAGGAAAGGAGAAAAAACGGACTAAATATCGAGACGACTCGGCATATTATTTTAGAATATCAGGGGAATATCTACTTCTACTTCATATATCATTATAACATCTTACCAATTTACTTTCATCTTTGAAGACCTGCAACATATCGGGATGGTTATATCCAATAGGAATCGACGATATTTGCATAAACACGTCCAGGAATGTGTTTCCGTCAACATCAACCAGGTAGTTTCCGGCACTTTTTTCATAATCGGCGAACAACTGAACAGCTGCACTTTGCTGAAAAATTGAAAAGAATAGGTCTGAAAAATTATGGACCTGTATGTTCTCCATTAAGGTTGGCAAATTTCGCCTTACTGACAGGGACAGACAATCGTCCCAGACCTCGTCAGTATAATATTTTTTCCGAACCATAATGCTTATCTTAGTATACAGGGTGTTTCAAATTCAATCCTCATCATTGGGATCTCGGAAACTATGAGAGATACGAAGATAGTTAAATTGGGGCAAAGTTGCGCATTTACCTGACTAACAATATGCCGTTGAGAAAATTTGAAATTCCGAGTATATCCGGAGATATCCGAACAAAACTGAAATTTCGGAAAATGGTTTTTATTTTTTTCTGGCTTTATTTTTCGAAGGATTCGAAAATGAATTGCACTTCCACATTGCCACTTTTTCCCTGTTACATAATGGTGTTTTCAGATTTGCTATACGACGTTTCGTCTTCCGGCCACCATCATCAACTTTATTTTTTCTTATGGGCGCTATATTGGATTCTTTCTGTTTTGAATACAATCAAATTTTACCTTTTCAATGATTTATCATAAGTTATCATCCTGTTTCTAAAAATTGGAGATATTCAAAAAAATTATTCTTATCATAATAGGCTTTGACTTTGATGTTTCTGAATTTGACTTTCAATTTGTTACACTCAATGATATTTTGTAATTGTACAAGTCATTGAATTTTTGACGAAAAATGGCTTTCACGAATGAAGAAAAAAGAGATATATAAATTTATTACAAATGCGACATCGGAAATGTATTTAAACTTGTATCCCGAAAGACGACAACCACATTGAACTATGTTCAAGTTATTGGATCAAAATCTCATCGAGTTTGGTTCATTTGAAAAGCCGAGGAAAAAATACGGAGACAGAATGGACCAGGAAACTAAAGAAAATTTGATAAATGAGGTATATGTATGAGGTAAATTAGACATTGTGTCCTTTTCAATAAAAATTAATAATTTGCAGATAAACATGAACCCGTGGAAATCTACACGTCAAATTTCCTCCGATATGAATATTCGTCATACAAGTGCTTGGAGACATCTCAAAAATAGCGGTTTAAAATGTTACAACATACACATATCTCAAAAATTACATCCAGGTGATCCCAAAACGCGATTAGAATTTTGTAATTGGCTAATAAGAAGACCTGATTTTCCTGTTTTCCTGGAAAATGTAATTTGGACAGATGAAAGAACTTTTACGAATTGTGGGATATTCAACCGAAATAACGAACACATATATATATATATATATATATATATATATATATATATATATATATATATATATAACTCTTTATTAGCACAATTTGCTCTTTACAGAAGGAACGAACAGTAAATAAAACTACCCAAAGACAACACATTAAAAGTACCTATCAATAAATAAAATACAATAAAACACAAAACACAACAAAAGTCATTACAATACAATACAACATATTAAAAACTACCACAAGAAATTCAAATTCAGAATTGGTTTATTACATATTCTCTACATTGTTTTTTGAATTGGCTCAAAGAAGTGATGTTTTTGGTCTCTGGTGGTAAACCATTAAAAAGTGTTAGACCCTTATTGAATATTGTGTTACACAATATGTCTTCAGTTATTATATAAAAATCATTCACAGCACGAGCTCTAGTGTTATGAGTGTGTACATTACCTATACAGTGACCGGCAGAAAGTACGCATCATATGGGAATTTTTTTTATTAATAAATTTTGACAAATATTGATATTTGCAATCGCTTCTGCATCAAAAGAAACCCCAAAAGACGTTGTACAGTGCCGTTCGTCTTTTCGAGGTTGGCGGGAAATTTAAAAAATTTGAAAATTATTTCTCAAAACACGCTTGTTTGTGAAAATATCGAGAAATGTTAATGAGAAAAGTTGTTCAGATTGACATTTTATAGCTATGTACAAGTTTTGAAAAAGATCTGAGATAAAAAAATAAAAATCAATTTTTTGCCACAAAAAAAAATCTTTTTGGAAACATACATTTCTGACGAAGAAACTCATTAGTAAAGCCAACACTAATATTTCAAATAATGTTATGTGAAGATTCGCAAGCTATTCCTATTTTATTCGGAGAAAATTTGAAATCTGTGATTTTGCAATGTGATCAGCTGCTTCATAAGAAGAAATATCTACAGGACAATTAAGAATTTCAAATTGAAATTGTGTAGATACTTGGTTCTTAATTAATAATAAAAAGTATCGGAATTATAATGTCCTGTAGATATTTCAGTGACTTCTTATGAAGCAGCTGATCACACTGCAAAATCACAGATTTCAAATTTTCTCCGAATAAAATAGGAATAGCTTGCGAATCTTCACAAAACATTATTTGAAATATTAGTGTTGGCTTTACTAATGAGTTTCTTCGTCAGAAATGTATGTTTCCAAAAAGATTTTTTTTTTGTGGCAAAAAATTGATTTTTATTTTTTTATCTCAGATCTTTTTCAAAACTTGTACATAGCTATAAAATGTCAATCTGAACAACTTTTCTTATTAACATTTCTCGATATTTTCACAAACAAGTGTGTTTTGAGAAATAATTTTCAATTTTTTTAAATTTCCCGCCAACCTCGAAAAGACGAACGGCACTGTACAACGTCTTTTGGGGTTTCTTTTGATGCAGAAGCGATTGCAAGTATCAATATTTGTCAAAATTTATTAATAAAAAAAATTCCCATATGATGCGTACTTTCTGCCGGTCACTGTATAATTTAATTCATCACAGAGGTAGGTCGGTAACATATTATGTCTGAGCTTGAATACATATTATAGTGTATTCTTTGTTTTACCGACATTAGTGATAATATCTCTAGCATGTTCTTAATTGAAGTACGTCTGTTACACATGAGTATAGCTCTCATGGCTCGATTTTGTATTTTCTGAATAGTACTCAACTGGTCATTCTTAAGGAAAAATAAAAGGGTTCCACAGTAATCAAAATGAGGTGCTATTATTGATTTGTAAATTGTCAATTTTAAAAAAATAGAAACTTTACCGTTAAGTCTGTATAAAAAATGAACTTTTTTTGCAACTTTCCTTTTTATATAATCACAGTGTGCATTCTTCATCTATCATTACTCCTAAGTACTTGATTGTTGTTACATTTGCAATTTTACAGTCATTGATCATCAATGTCATTTGGAAATCATCATCTTTCACTCTTTTAAGCTTATTTCTGCTCCCTATCAACATATACTTGGTCTTTTCAAGATTCAACATTAACCCATTATCACACAACCTTGTGGAAACCCGAATTAAGTCTTCATTCATGAAGGATTCTATTTCATCTGGTTCACCAGCAAGGTAAATCAATGTATCATCAGCGAATAATTTCAGTTGGCATTTTTTCACTTAACTAATAATATCATTGATAAACAAAATAAATAATATTGGCCCCAAAATGGAACCTTGAGGAACTCCATATTGTGTTTCTAATTCATGAGATAATTCATTGTTATACTTCACCTTCTGTGTTCGATGACGTAGATAACTATTGAACCAATTTAATACATTGCCAGTTATACCATATCTATTAAGTTTCAATAACAACAAATCTTTGTTAACAGTTTCAAAAGCACGCTTAAAATCCAAAAAAACAACGACTATTACATGGTTTTTGCTAATATTTGTTTTCCACTGGGTTATTAAAAATTGTAGGGATGTTTCACATTTGGAGCATAAACAACCCCAGGCAGTTCCGAGAAATTCGACATCAAGTGCGATTTAGTATTCACGTGTGGGCAGGAATTTACAAAGATAGAATTTTGGGTCCTCATTCATTTGACGGAATTCTGAATGGAGAAACCTATCACCAATTTTTAAGGTCAATTTTCGTAGACTATTTGGATGATCTACCTTTGGCTAACTATAACGACATCTGGTTTCAACATTATTGTGCTCCACCGCACACTACCAGACGAGTATCTAATTACCTGACTGAAAGATTTGGTGATAAATGGATAGGGAATAATGGGCCGGTTGAAGTGGCCATCACCTGGGTCTCCAGACTTAAATGTTATAGATGCATTCTTATGGGGTACACTGAAAAATAGAGTTTATGGTCAGAGAGAATATCAAAATATTGAGGACCTTCAACACAGTATTGTTAGAGAGTTCGGAAGATTGAGGAGGAGGGAAATTAATCGAAGAAAGGCACAGTTGTTATCATGAACAAGGCCAGCATTTTGAGCATTTGCTGTGATTTACTTTTGTCTTTATATTTTAGTTGATTATTGTTATTTGCTCAAAGTTATATTTTCATTGAAAAGGACACAATGTCTAATTTACCTCATACACACCACATTATTCAAATTTTGATTGATTCTGTCTCCGTAATTTTTCATTGGCTTTTCAAATGAACCAAACTCGGTGAGATTTTGATCTAATAACTTGAACGTAGTTCAATGTGGTTGTCGTCTTTCGGGATACAAGTTTAAATGAATTTTCGCTGTCCTAACACTGTTTCTACGGTATTTGTAATAAATTTGTATCATATCTATTTTTTCTTCATTCGTGAAAGCCATTTTTCGCCAAAAATTCAATTTCTTTTACAATAACAAAATGTCATTGGGTGTAACAAATTAAGAGTCAAATTTAGAAACATTAAAGTCTATTATGATAAGAATAATTTTTTTCAACATCTCCAATTTTTCGATAAAGAATGATAATTCATGATACATCATTGAAAAGGTAAAATCTGGTTTTATTCAATACAGAAAGAATCCAATGTAGCGCTCATAAGAAAAAATAAACTTGATGATGGTGGCCGAAAGACGAAACTTCGGATAGCAAATCTGAAAACACCATTATCCAGCAGAGAAAATGGCAATGTAGAAGTGCAATTTATTTTCGAATAATTCGAAAAATAAAGCCAGAAAAAAATAAAAACCAATTTCCGAAATTTCTGTTTTTTCCGGATATCTCCGGATATAATCGGAATTTCAGAACTTTCTCAACGGCATATTGCTAGTCAGGTAAATTCGCAACTTTGCTCCAATTTAACCATTTTCGTATCTCTCATAGTTTCCGAGATCCCAATGGTGAGGATCGAATTTGAAACACCCTGTATAGCCCGCTGCCAAAATGTGTAATGATTTTATAACGCATGCCCTTCAGGGTTTTGGTAGTTATCAATACAGTGCGGCTTTTAATAGTCCCCCCCCTGTTAACTTTTGAACGGTTCGACGTAGAAACATGAAAAAAAAACCGTTTCGAGGGTTTCACCAATACTACTTTTTGAAATAAAAAAAATAGTGATTGCACGATAGGGGGCGCAGGGGGGCCCATCAACTCAAAATTTTTGAATGGCATGTGGGGTCAAGTGTCACATTGTTGAAAAGAGAATTCAATTCTCTTTACAACCATCTAAATATTTTTGAATTTTGTTTATAATTTTTTTCCCAATTTCGATTTTTATACCTTTCGAAATTTTTATATTAATGTGCCCCCAGCACCATCTGTCGAGTAATTGCAATGTTTCTTCTCTCAAAAAGTACTATCGGTAATACCCTTCAAAAAATGTTTGGTTTCATTGTTCCACATCCAACCGTTCAAAATTTATCGAGGCATGAGTAGTTATCAGATCCGCATTTATATTTGATATTTCGATTTTGAATTACAACAAAATATTACCGAAATTCAAAAATATTTAGATGGTTTTAAAGAGAATTGAATTCTCTTTCAACGATGTGACACTTGACCCCACATGCCATTTAAAAATTTTGAGTTGATGGCCCCCCCTGCGCCCCCTATCGTTCAATCACTATTTTTTTTATTTCAAAAAGTAGTATTGGTGAAACCCTCGAAACGGTTTTTTATTCATGTTTCTACGTCGAACCGTTCAAAAGTTAACAGGGGGGTAATAAAAAAAGCCGCACTGTATAATAATCGATGAACAAGCAAAATTAGCGCTATCGTGTGGAACGTAAGAATAATAATATATAAGACTAATACTACAGAAAATTAAAATATTTAATAAAACAAGAAACTTTTGAAGACTTCTACATACTATAATAATATTCATTAAATCTCAGATCATATATCCCAAGTTATGATAAAACATATAAAAGTACAGTTATCAAAACCATAGAAGACAAACACAAAAAGAAACCATGGGCAACAAAAAGTCTAATAGCATCAATGAAAGAAAGGGATAAATTGTACAAGATGTTTAAGAAAAATAAAGATACTCATAGAATGAAGATTGCAGTGCGGCTTTTTTACGATGTGTAATTTTATATTATTTGAAATTTTTTAATTGTAGTGCCCCCCAACTTTATTACACGTTATTGAAATTACAAAAGTATGTCTAGTAAATTTAAATGATAAAAAATTTGTGGCTACTTCATATATTTCTGTTACTTAGATCACAAAAAAAATACTCACGGTAACAGCATCCAGTTCGCCAATCAACTTTTTCGATTTTGGACCAGGAACTTCGGAAGTGACCATTTTTGGCTCTTTTGGTTCGCCATGATTCAAAGTAGATGCCGATCTGTTACTTCCTACAAAAAGTATACAGGTCGTGGTATTTTAATGTGTGTGAATGTAATTCAAAATAAAAAGAAAAAGTTAGTGCCCTTAAACTCATTGGGCGTGGATTAAAGGCTCACTTGTGGGCTTGGTTATTTTTCACATTATTGAAAATTACGTTAATGAAACTAGGCAACTATAGTCTTTGATTGATCTAAAAAATCCAAAGTGCGGAAAAGGACTGTGTAAGAGAAATGCTTGGACAGAGAGAAAATAACAACCTGTGTAATTATCCAATAAGAAAGCTTCCTGTGAGAGACTCAACTTTAAATGATATACTTCTTTACATTTGAATTCAAACCATAATTTAGTCAGAAATAAATATGTTCAAATGCATAATAATCTATGACGACATTGACATTGATAAAGAGGCTCTTCTTACAATAATTGATATTATGCAATTGATGCCAATTACCCAACAAATTGAGTAGATTTATTTGCTCACTATCTATTGAACCGATATATTGCAGATTTTGGATATTAATAATGATAATAATAATGTTTATTGTACTACTGAAAAATAACAACTAAAAATATATAGCAAATAATCAAAAAGAAGCCGCAAAGCCTGAATAGACAGGTGCCTATAATTTTTGTAAAAAAAAGTAACAGGCCAGGTGAGAAATTACCACTTTTGAGAACGGTTTTTTGCGATTTGCGGCGAAACGTGACCTCTTAGCGAAAAATGCTCGCTGGCAAAGTTGTCGATTATAAAAAAATAAAAAAACTTCTGCTTGCAATACTTCGACATAACCTAAAATTATCCGTCAAAATTTCGAAAAACCGATTTTTCAGTATTTACTTTTTTTCTCGCGTGTAAATGATTTAATTTACATGAAAAGTTGTGAGCATATTTTTTTTGAAGCCAAATGAGCCTGAGTTTTTTGCAATTCAGAAGACGACTAGTTTTCGAGTTATGAAAATTTTTCGAAAAAAATACCCTTTATATGAGTGCAAAAGGCCCATTTTGTTGCGAGTTGCATACTATACTTTTTCTACCAAATGTTTTCGGAAAACGAGTTTGTCTTTTGATCTATACCTTCCATTCCAAAAAAAAAATTTAAAGCCCGTTGATAGATATTCTTCAACGTTTCCGGTAATAAATTCTGTGTTGTTACCTTCGCTGCTTCTATTAGGTACGGAGGTGTCAAATCTAAGTCAATTTCTCTATCAGTTTCCATTTTAATTGATAAAGTTTTTATATGAAAAAACTACGAAATTACTTGTTATCTACTAAAACTTTGACAGAAACGATTTGCTGGTACTTCCATCGTGGTTCTTCGGGTTGTAAGGCCGACGATTCAAAAATATTTAGATGGTTGTAAAGAGAATTGAATTCTCTTTTCAACGATGTGACACTTGACCCCACATGTCATTTAAAAATTTTGAGTTGATGGCCCCCCCTGCGCCCCCTATCGTGCAATCACTATTTTTTTATTTCAAAAAGTAGTATTGGTGAAACCCTCGAAACGGCTTTTTTTATGTTTCTACGTCGAACCGTTCAAAAGTTAACAGGGGGGGGACTATTAAAAGCCGCACTGTATAATGCTCTGGTAAGTGTAGGAACTCTGAGCTAGACATAAACAGGAAAATGGTAAACGAATATGATTAGCATTTCGAGTGGTATACTCGTGTATCATACTTCCCTTCATATATTTATGATTCTCTTTTTTTATTTGAGGATAATTAGAAAAATATATATAAACATGGAAGTGTCAGAACTGAAAGTTTAATGAATATTTGTCTGCAACTCTTCCGTGGATGTGCACCCACAAGACATCTTATTCTGCATTAAGAATACTTTGAGTATGAGCAGATCCACCCCAAAATATTAAACCATACCTTAGTGTTGACTCAACAAGTCCATAGTAAGTGAGTTTTAGAATTTCTTGAGATACAGTGCCCCGCAATTGCCTAATAACAAAACATGTGCTACTCAATCTAGAAACAAGATTATTTATATGAATCTCCCATGTTAGTTTATGGTCTACATACACTCCTAAAAATTTGATATGATCAACTTGCTCTATAGACTTGTGATTCATTCTAATTAAGGCACTGTAGTCACAGCTCATATTTTTTTGTTGAAATAACATGGAATGTGTTTTACTGATATTAACTGACAATCCGTTATTGATACACCAATCATAAAATTGATTCACACAAATATTTGACATTGCCACTGATTCTACTAATTTATTTTCAGCTATAAGCTGATTTGTGTCGTCTGCATATATTATCATTTTGTTTTGAGTTTCACAAGAAAGCACTATATCACTAGTAAAAATAATGAAGAGCAACGGTCCAAGAATAGATCCTTGTGGCACACCTATGGAAATATTAGCTGGTTTTGACCTTATCGAGTCCATGACCACTATCTGTGACCTATCCCTCAAGTATGATGCAATACCATTTCGTATTCACTTAAACATATATATGTATATTATATTATATAAATCTATATGTGAAAATAAGTGAAAATAGAGTAAATTTCGTTTTAATTCCGAGAGTTCCAACCTTTGACAGCTGTTTCGTGCTCACGCACTCATCAGAAAGGATTTATGGAGCTCTCAAAATCAAAACGAATCCACTCAAAAATTAGTACTGTAGATGTCATAAGTAACTTTCTGTTAAATCTATTTGTATAAATGTACTTGTTCATGATTTACAAAATGAACATTTTTTGAGGTTGTTGTAGAAAAACATTATTATAAACAAATTAAGAATGTTTAGCACTCATTCGTAAAAATTGCAAAGCCATAGAAGGCTGACTGCGTTGGAATTTTTTTGAATTTTACGAAACACTATATTAAAACAATTGTTATTTTGTTGTTCAAATTATTATTTCCGTCAACCTGTTGCACCCCTACAAGCAACCCTCAGAAGTCTTCGAGAGACTTGTGCAAGCTAGGGAAGACACAGCCCGTACCGTTTAACCCTGCGTTACATACGTGGGGTGTGATGGACCCCAGCCGCCGAATATCGCTTTGAAAATATGCCAAACGTAAACTTATGCGTACGCCCCTCCTAATAGCTTCCAAAATATGTCCGCATCATCGAAATCAGGCATTTCCGCAGTATCTTGTAGACACTGAATGAAGTTATAGGGAACTTAAGTGCTCTGGGGTGTGATTACTCCAAAATTGCATGGCTCAATCAGCAATTAATTTTTTTCCTTTCTGTTTTTCAATCTGCAATTATTTTCATTGTATTTCATCATAATCAAATTTTAGTTTCCGAATGTTCATTCCGGGGTGAGATGTTCATTTATCTCACATGTTTTTTTTGTCGCGGTGTGCTTTTTGGTACATGAAAAACTAGCCTTTTTCATTTTATATCAGATTTCTTGAAATAAAGCCTATTTGATTATTCCTTGCGTGTTTTGATTGTTCCGAAATGATCCCCTGATACTATGGAACAATGTAATATCAGAAAAAGAACAAGATAAAAAAAATACGATTTTTCAGGAAATGGGGTTTGTCACACCCCACGTATGTACTGATGCAACAATTATCCACGTATGTAACGCAGGGTTAACGTGTGATGCCATGCACGAGACCGGTGAAGTTCAATATTTGGGAACGCACCTTAGTACCTACCTATGAAACATACATTTAATAATGTTGTTTAGAATCCGAATAAAAAATCACATACCTAGTCATTTTGTTGATCGAGTAGGTAGGTATTTAGACTCGTTCAGAATTAATACGATATGACAAAGCGAAAATAATATTTTCTATTATTTGCATTCCGGGCAAGGCTAAACTTAGATAAGGCAAACGATAGCAAATAACAAATGTAAATAATCACCTGTTTTCAGCGCGTTGTTAACAACAACATTCAAACGCCTCGCCCACATTTTATCGAAACTCGTTTGAAACTTTTGCTTTAAATAATTTTCGTCTGGCACATCTGCACACTGCACATCATATCAGCCGAAAAAACTAAACTCGATAAACGTTCAACCGTTTGTTATAATATGTACGTAACCTTGGAGCTGTAGAGGCGGTAATTCGAAAACGATATCACACACAGATACAGATAGTCGGCCGATTTTAGGTTTTTGCGGGAAATTATTTATAAAGTTTTGACCTTCACAGGTGTTTTTCTTCTCAGAGTCAGGCATGAAAAAGAGTTTTCATTCGCCCGGTAGATTTTATTTATGGTATATAATAATACAATATCAATTTACAGGGTGATTCAAAATTCGATGTAAATATTTCAAGGGCTTATTGTTGAGATCAAAATAAGTCTTTTTCTGTAAGTTAGGAAAAAAAACAAGATTATCTAAAACTGTGACTATAATAACGAATCGAATCTTTTGAAAATTGGCATACCCCTATTTTTTTAGGCACTCTATTCTATTTTTGCTTCAAAAGTTATGTAAACCCAGTTTTACCCACTTTTATTGGCCCAATTTTTATGTTCAAAAAGAGAAACTCCGAATTCGAATAGCATAATCTTATTAGCCATAAAAAACACTAAGAATTTGGTCTCCTGCATTTTTGTCGTACAACCAACCGTTTGCCGGAAAATCGTAATAAACGAAAGGGGGGTATTTTCACAATATCAAACTAACAAAACATGTATTAGCTAATTTATTCAAAATTCGATGTGAATATTTCAAAAACGTATCGTTGGGATCAAAATAAAACTTTTTCTTCAAATCAACATGTGCCCTAAAATGCACCCCCTCCGAGCTACAGCCCCTGTAATTTAGAAAAAAAAAAACGAGAATAACTAAAACTGTAGCTCGGAGGGGGTGCATGTGATTTGAAAAAAAGTCTTATTTTGATCCGAACAATACGCCGTTGAAATATTTACATCGAATTTTGAATCACCCTGTATAATAATATAAAAATGAATTTGTCAAGAAAACATGATCAAATGAGTAAAAAACTTGTACATGGTCATGTAAAATTAAATATGAAATAATCTTATATCAAGGTACACATGATGAATTTCCATAATATATACATATAAAGAAAGAAAAAATCGCAAAATGAACTTAAATGTATGCCTACATAACATTGGTCACATTTTGTATAAATAAAAACAATAACAAACTAAGTAGGTACCAATTAAAACATCAAAATTTTAAATTATTTCACATACAAATAATTTTCCAATTTTTCAGAATTCTCAATCAACCAGAATTTGATTTTAATTTTTAAATCCCCAAAAACTGTTGTTTTTTTTAAGAAACTGGCAAATTATTATAAATCTTTTTACCTATATAAATGGCATGTTGTTGCATCAAAGTTGTAGAGAACCTTTTCAGTTGATATCCAACCATCCATTTTATTCTTTGTTTCATATTTGAGTTGTATATGATTATCAATTTGTAAATTTTTTCTTATGTTATATCACAAGACCTATAAATTTAATCAAAATTTTTTGAAAATGATTTTGCTTGGAAAATAGTTGAATGCACAATAATTTAATAAAATCCCGAGACAGCGAAGCGATCGAGGGGTTTTATTTTGAAATTATTGTGCATGAAATTATTCATCAAAAAGCACAATCATGCAAAAAATATTTTGATAGTTGAATCCATTAACATTTATGGGTCGTGTGATATACGAGAAGATCATTTCTTGAATGAGGTAAATTAAAACCAACAACAAAGAATTTTATTGATAATGAACACCGACATTTTCAAACAATGTCTTTATTAAAAGATATTTTTGCTTAAGCTTTAAATACGAGAATTTTCAGAATCAAACGCTTCTTTGATGATGTTTGTTTATATATTACTTTGGTTATACGCATCCCAACAATGCTTTGAAGAAACCTTTGCTGCGAATTTTGCATGTAAACATTTCAAATTCTGACGTATTCACAACGAAAACCAATATGGAGGACGAAAATTCAATCGCGATTAAGCAGCTTTTGTGAAATAACTTATTTAAACAAAATATATTCGAGAAATGGTGGTGTCTGATTGGTCTATTTCATCATGAATAAAATAATCTTATGTAAACTGTCGATGCTTTATAAAATAATTGTTTGACTGATAAAATTTTAGAAGATACAAAATAAAATAGATGAATTGGTAAATCAGAACGATAAGAGTGGAAAAAGTATATCGAAGGGCAGATTATTGTCATACGAATGGAATATAAAGAAATATAATTTAGTTATATTTACTATTTGGAGGGAGACGACACACCAAGCTTCTTTTCGTATTAATCTTGAATTCACATAGTATTTTCGTTGTTCACACCGTGAAAACTACCCCATCTCATCAAATGGATTTTTCAAACTACTACTACTACAATACTCTTCAGAGGCTATTGAATTAGTTTTTAAGGTTCTTTCTTCCTTTTCTTCGTATAGGCTTATTGTTCAGTGGTCTACAAAATATTTCAGTTTTGCAGTCTCTCCGTTTTTTTTGTGAATGTAGACTTCGCGGGCCTCATTACTGTTGAGTAGCGACCTCTACAGAGCCTTGTCAGTGAATTTAGTGAAACTAACAGGGCCTCTAGTTTTTGTTGGGTGGAAACCTCGGGGAAATAATTTTTCAAGATCAGTTGTGTCCTGTCTGTGAATTTGGTGGAATTTACAGTGCCTCCATAATTTTGTTAGGTGGAGACCCTGGGCCTCTAGTTTTTGTTGGGTGGAAACCTCGGGGAAATAATTTTTCAAGATCAGTTGAGTCCTGTCTGTGAATTTGGTGGAATTTACAGTGCCTCCATAATTTTGTTAGGTGGAGACCTCGGGCACCTCACTTTTCGAATACTGTGGGCCTCTGCTGAGTCCTGTCTATGAATTTGGTTGAAATTGTAGTGTCTTCGCTCTTTTGTTGGCTAGAGACCTCGGTGACCTCGTTATTCAAATTCAGTGGCTTCCTGTCTGTGAATTTGGTGGAATTTACAGTGCCTCAATAATTTTTTTTGGGTGGAGACCTCGGTGACCTCGTTATTTGAATTCAGTAGCCTCTGCTGAGTCCGAGAATTTAGTAAGAGTTGTGGTGCCTCTGGTTTTTATTAGGTGGAGACCTCGTACTTCGAACTTAACCTCTGTGCCGAATCATGTCATGTCGGAAAATTTGCAGTCTTCAGTTTTGTAATGGGTGTACACCACATTTTTCAGAAACAGTGATGTATTTTCCTTGTCTGCAAATTTCGGTTGATTTGCAGAACATTCAGGCTTACCATGGATAGAGACCTCCTTTTGTTCTGAAAGGGGATATCTTTTCAATCGTTTTTAATGTTTCCAAAGGTGGGGACCATTTTCTTTAAAGCTGGTTCATTCTTTTTCTTTGATTTTGGTTTATCGATATGCCTGTGCCGTCGGTTTTCCTGTGGGAGGAGACCTTGGGAATCTTTGGTATTGCCCCTTTTTTCCGGTTCACCTGTATATTATTTATTGTATTCATTTCGTTTGTTTTTCTGATATTCGGGGTTTCAGTGCCCATGGGTTTGTTATAGATAGTCAGTCCTTGATCTTGATGCTTAGATTTGATTTGCTTTTAGCACAAACAACAATATTGCTGGTAGAATTCAAAAAGAGCATATGAACAACTCACTATAATTTATTTTTATCAATATTTTTCAACTTTGTAAGCTGAACTCCACCTATTATGCCGTTAATTTTCATGTATATAATGTTATTCAAAAACAACTGGAATGGACAATAAAGACGCCATTATGATTATTATTATTAATTTTCAATTCTGTTTTGCGTACTGCTCTATTTTTAAAACTGATATTTTAAATCGCAAAACACAAAACTTATTACTTACATACTTCTTCAATTGTGTCCAAGGACTCCAAGGCTTTAGGCGGACCAATCCAACATCCAACTGATGAACTGACAAACCCTTATCGACGTAACTTTCATTTTCGAAAAATTAAACAAATTAAAGTAAATATGACAGTAACAATAATTCTGTGCAATACATTGTGGACAGTAGCAGAACTGTTTTTGTCTTTTTGTTCATTTACTACAGAGGATTTACCGTTTTTTGTTCAAGGTTTTCAAAATCATTATTAAAAATATAAATCGTTTGATTTTATGTCTGAAAAATATTGTGAATAGTTCCTCAACGTTCAGTCTTCTAAATTTCATATAAATATCACTTGCAAAAGCGATTCTTCTCAACTGTCTTTGATTTTATAACAAGATTTTCAGAATTTTTTTAAATTGTGATGGAACGTTGAAGTAGAAAATTCTGAAAAAAATCGTGATTATCTTTTACTTTGACATTGATATGTCATGATATTTGAAATGCAATCTGATGAATGGTTTTTGGGAAAACTTAAAAAAAAAACTCTAAAAATCAGGTCTTTATTTTTTTCCTCGAAAACTGTTCACCAGATTTCCTTCTACATCTCTCTAATTATTCAATTTGAATGCCAAAATAACTCAAATTTTTTTCAGAATCTTTTACTTTGCCGTTGATTTTTTCATGGGTTTATATGAACCTTAAAAGTCGTCCTATTTCGCAAAGTATTTTTAAACAATTTTTTCGTTAATTTGGAGATTCGTTTTCACTGTATACGATACTGTTTTGTCGAATGTCCGCCTACTGCGATCCAGAAATATTCAAATGAGGATATGATATTTGAATGGTTGATGCGGGCATACGTACAGTAGCCTAATAAGAATATTTGAGGTTCCACTAACATATACGACGTATTTCAATCATTCAATAAGGTGCTCCATTTGAATTCAAAGTCAAAGTCAAAATCAAAATATACTTTATGGTCAGAAGTTTCAAAACTTGTACAAACAAAGTTTCTTTATCTGAATGATATATTGAAATAACAAATAATAAAACAACAAAAATGGGTTGTGCATTTTATCAGCCGCAGTACCAGAGTCCTTGATGAATGCTAGAATGAAGGGATGGATCCTAGAATAGAACCTTGTGGAACACCTATATCAATAACTACAAGGGTGGATTTTGTAACAATTGCTCCATCATCCTGTTTGCTTCGGAGGCATATGGGTTTACGGTTTCTCAAAGAACTGGTGACCCATCTTCAATACCATACACAGTAAAAAGTGGGTGGAAAAATACATGCCAAAATGTAATATACACATAATCCTGCTAGTATTATGATTTGATTGCACAGGTAATTTAAAATTTTAATGTAAAATTAGGTAAATTTATCCCGTGTTTTACAATGAGCATGTAATTCAGTGCTTTATTACATGTATACATGATGTAAACATGATGACTGTAAATGACTGTGATAATCAGTAAAACAACGTATTGTGACAGCGAAATGACGCCAATTTACAGAATATTACAGGTAAAGTGTAAATTCTCCTTTGTTCATAAGTAATTCTCCATAACTCTATCGCCTTGCGCACCTACCGGCATTCGGCCCAATACTCATTCACAGTTCATATTGGTAGGATGAACATCGTTGGGCATCTGGCGAAGGAAGGTTTTAAAAACAAACAAGCCGACTTTTGTGTTTTATGTAAGTGAGTATGTGGGTGCCAAAATGTCATCGGATTATATATCAGGTGAGTAAATAGGTACTGAGAAAAACCTTGTAGGAACTCTGCACGGAAATTTCATCAGATGTAATTGAATGTTCGTCGTGGCATTAGCCAGGAAAGTAGTTGTTTTCTGATGGATTTTCGACCCAACTTTTCCTATTGTATAGGATATTAGCAATGAGCAGTCCTCCGGACATCTTATGCCTCTTATAATATTATGAATAATACCAGTATTTTCATAGGAAATTGATTCGAAACTTCCGTTGTCGCAGACCCAACTCTGAGATAATTTTGAGAATTTATTCGACTTTCAAATCTCAAGTGGATAGATATAATCTCAATTCGAACAAAAAATCGGAGAGTGAGATATCTTATTAGGTAAGCTGAACTATTTAGTAAATTTTCAAATTGAAGTATAGAGTAAGATATTTTAAATAATTTTTTCAACAACATTAAAATGATTTGAGAGTTTGAGTAATTTTCCTTCAATATATGACAATATATTATAATGTTATGATGAATAAAGTATTATTAATACTGATTTTATGTCTTTTTTGCAGATTTCCTCCCTCTTTATTATTAAGGAATTATAAGCCTATATATGTAAAGTTAATTGACACTACTTGGAAACAATGGTGAAGACACTTGAACAGACATGTAACAATTTCCGTTAAGTCTTCAATTAGGGAAAAAATCACATGAAAATACAAGTGATTATCGGGGAATATATGGAAAAAGCACATTTGATGTAATTAAAAATTCATGTTGATCCAAGTTTAATTTACAACAAAAATTGTATTTTTCTGCACAAATACTTGAATATACAGTACGATGCAAATGTATGGAATGAATTCATTATTTCTGAATATAAACATAATTAGGAAAATTCCTCGAACACGTCGATTTTCTTTTCCTATTGGCCATTTTTTGAACCCCACCCAAAATATATAGGGTTATTCGCATTCGAGTAAAAATGACTTTGGTGATATTTTTAAATAGGACACCTAGTGTATTTTTCCATATTTGGTTAGGGATCGTCATTACAAACCCAGTGATACCAGGATTGATAGGATTATGTCAAACGGCTGCGGAGATATGGACAAAAAACTTCCTCGTATGCCTAATGAGTATGACTGAGACTCTACACGATTCGGAAAAACATAAGTCTCTGTCCCACTCATTGGGCATATGGAGAAGTTTTTTGTGCATATCTCCGCAGCCGTTTGACATAATCCCATCAATCCTGGTATCACTGGGTTTGTAATGACGATCCCTAACCAAATATGGAAAAATACACAAGTGTCCTATTTAAAAATATCACCAAAGTCATTTTTACTCGAATGCGAATAACCCTATATATTTTGGGTGGAGTTCAAAAAATGGCTAATAGGAAAATAAAATCGACGTGTTCGGGGAATTTTCCAAATTATGTTTATATTCAGAAATAATGAATTTATTCCATACATTTTCATCTTACTATATATCTAATAATACATACTAAAGCATGTATGTCAATTGTCACTACTTGAATACAATGGTGTTTTCACCTAATCAAACATGTAGATATCGCCATTAAATCTGGAATAATGGAGAAAATTACATAAGTATACAAGCGATAATCCATGGAATATAATGGAAATTCACATTTAAAGTCAAGTTATGACTTCACATTATATTACATGAGGTATGTAACCTTACATGTATATGCATGGCAACGCATTACCCATATGGGATCATGTAATCTGATGGAAACAATATTTACAGTGTAACTTGCTAATCAATAAAATCCGTACATTCGAAAGTATACAGCCGACAAACGAGTCCGGAGACCTACCCTGATATTGATGACAATATCTGGGTCTCCCAAAACTGAACATTATATCAAAATTTCATGAATATTAACGGATTCTTTTTCGAAAAAAGGGGTATTTATTGAAAAAAACAGCATTTTTATAAGAAACTTGGACCGTTTCTTTTTACTCACCCTGTAAACATGAAATAACTATGCGACCTTCTCAACATTGAAGAATGTTTGACATGCTCTCCCCTATCCAAACTAAAAAACGGGGGGGGGGGGGTTGACGTACCCCTATTTTCGAAACACCCCGTATTAAAAGTTATGTCAGTTAACTTCGACCAATATTGAGGAAGTTCATTCAGGCTAAATTGAATCACCTAAAGAGTTTATGTAAATGAGAAAAAGGATTGGTCCCAAGATGGATCCTTGTGGAACTCTACAGATGACAGTTTTCTCAGTGCTGCATTTGTTTCCTATATAGACAAACCGTTATAATTTTGGAACCATTTATATAAACAGGACCTCTGTTACCTATTTTGTACATAATATTCAACAAAATTTCGTGATCTACGGTAACAAATGCTTTATGAAGATCTAGGTCATGTTCCGATATTCCTGAACAGTACTGCCCAGTAATTTTGGTCGTTCCGATTTTACTGAAATTGACTGGTACACATTTCGCGCCACTTTTCATGGAACCTTGTTGGCTAGAAATTTACTGGTTGCTACTGTTACAGAAATGGTCGTGTAGTCCCAGTATCCCCTCCCCGAATTGATAGAGTTAGGTTAGGATATATTATTTATCATTAATTCAATTTATTGATAACAATATCATTACAATTAGCTCATCTGAAAAGACAGCAGAAGAAATGTATCAAGTGGTATTAGAAGACTTGCTCGTAGAGATTGATGCCGAAACCACCGCTAATTTACGAGATTTGTTCTCTCTCGCCTCTCTTGACCATGTAGATGTATAAAAATGAATATTTCAGATCAGAATCATGCCAGGCGATATATTCATGCCCAAAAGACCCAAAAGGCCCAAAAGACAACTCGACAATGAATTCAAAACATCAGACCAAGGAAATAAATCCACAGGTCATTATAACAAAGAAATAATACCCATCTTATATTCATAGCTCCGATAGAGCTTGAGGTACTTGAGCTAGGCGAATTTTCTGATGATTCAGTATCTTTATCACTTAATATTTCCTCTATTATTACTTGATTAATTGTAACCATCAATCAGTATAACATAATAGTATTGATATATTTTTGAACTAGATATGTTCCCGCTTTACATTTGACAGTCTGACTTTCCGAATCGTTCCGAAATTAGATGACAGTTTCAGTTACTGTTACTGTTAGGCGTTCCGAAATTACCTACTGTGGCCAGTACTGTTCAGTAATATCGGAACATGAGCCTAGTGACACATTGACTATAAAAACTGTGAACTGCTGTTGTCGTCGATTCTCCATGTTATTTCATGTTATTTTTGATCTTATAATTCGAAGCAAAAACAAATGCCAAACTCCAATTTCATGTGAGTCTATTAATACAAAAAAATCCCATACGTTGCCGATTAATGTTGTTACTGTATATCTTGCATCATTATGATTGTAGATGTTTAAAGTGACTATCTTAATGCTGACAAAGCCGCACTTTTTTATGCAATAGCTCTTATCGTTTCTGAACTGTCTTGGTGTAATTTTGAGGTGCAAGGTCGGGTGACGTGAAAAATTTGGAAAAAAGGTTAAATAAAGATATAAATAGAAAACCGTGTTGGGAATATCCAAAATAATCAAGCAGCAGGTCATTGTTGAAAAATCTGTTGATGCAAGTCATGAAGTAAGTAATGAAAATATTGCTCCACCGGACTTATGGGGAATTCCGTTTTCAGATGCTAATGAAGAAGTAACCAGTGCAGTACGATTGATTATTCCAGAAGGGATTATATTTGAAATGTGATTTGGGACTGTTTTTCTTCAACTTTTTGTTCACAGGTAAAGGAAAATACTGTGATGTTCAGAGATTATTGTGAAAGTGAACCACAAGGGAAAAGAGAAAGACCTCATCTATGGCGAATGGTCATAAATCAATGAATACGTGCAAACATGGGATCCCAGAAACTATATACAGGGTGGGTCACGGTCGATGGTACCTTAGACGAATGTTTATTTCTGCGGTATTTGGATTCTTAGGAAGTTGCAATTTTGTGTTTAGTTCATCAAGATCATGTACATTGATTATGTATAGAGAAATTTGTTCTGCGTTATACAGGGTAGTTCAAAATTCATGATCTTACTGCTAGATACGAAAAGGGTTGAAAGTGCGTTTTTTTAAATGGAACATCCTGTATATTATGAAATATCCTGAAAGGTGACTAAATTCCCTTCGAATTTATATATCATGTTCCTATACCTAAATAGCCAGAATTTCGAGATGATAGCAATTTTCACTTGTAATCTCCCAAGTGCTTGAATTATTGACGAACATTTTTCGAGTACATGAACTTTTTGAAAATTACCCGAGTCGCGAAGCGACGAGGGTAATTTTCTTTGAAAATTCATGTACGAGATAAATATACGGCAATTAATTCAAGCACGAGGGGGATTCGGTAAGAAAATTTCACACCGAGAAATGAAAATCATCCAACAATTCATAAGAAATAACTAACGATGGTTTCACCTGAACTATTTATAACCACTGAAATATTGATATGTAAAATACTTAACAAAATTTTCATCAATAAATGTGTTTAAATTTGGAACAAAAAAAAATAAAAAAGTTATGTTCTTATCGTGGATTGAACCATAATAAGTGATAATTTTTCTGTCAAACATTTGACATGTGACAAGTTGATATTTTGCTTTAATGTACAAATGGAGGTCTAGTTTTCATATGAAAGGAGATAATTACGTATTTACTAGATATTTGGAATGTTTCTGAAAATATTTTCTCCACGATTATTGCAGAAATTGTCAATTCTGAAATCATATTTCAGAAGAAGTTCAATACACCATTTGTCACAAGTTTTTATCACAAGTCCCGTAGCTCAGCGGTAGTGTTGCGGCCGGTCTCACCAGGCTAAGAGTACATGACAATCTACCCCGCAAACATGGTGGGGTGTTATATGAGTCGCTGGATATCTTCCAGGAGCGCTGGGTAGAACCGGCGCCGTAGGGAATCCAAGTTGAGAATCTAAAACGTCAAGTACTTCAACCCGGTTTTTTGCTTCTAGCCTTTTCCGGGGCAACATCCAAATTATGGTCCTCACAAACTACCAACCCTCAACTTTTTACATTTTACAACACGCGCATAAACTTTGCAGGAGGCGCGAATACTCCAGTTACCACCATTATTTCTGCCAAAGGTCGACATTTCCACCACACATTTGCACCAGCGGAGGCAGTGACCAGCGCCCTCTCTATATGGGGACCCTTGGCAAGGTCAATAGGCATCGTGCACGTCACCAGAGCTGGCAACAGCAGGGTGGCGTGAAGCACACTTGACGTCCTCTCCTTCCTTTCATCATATCCCCCCGCCGGGCGAAGATTGACTGAAGATAGAGTAGCTGCTTCGGGTAGAATAATGAATTGTAAATAATAACTTTGATAGAATAAACTTTTATTTATTTATTTATGAGTCGCTAGGTCGATGGTTCAATCCACGATAAGAACATAACTTTTTTTTTATTAGTATTTTACATATCAATATTTCAGTGGTTATAAATAGTTCAGGTGAAACCATCGTTAGTTATTTCTTATGAATTGTTGGATGATTTTCATTTCTCGGTGTGAAATTTTCTTACCAAATCCCCCTCGTGCTTGAATTAATTGCCGTAATTTTCAAAAAGTTCATGTACTCGAAAAATTTCCGCCAATAATTCAAGCACTTGGGAGATTACAAGTGAAAATTGCTATTATCTCGGAATTCTTACTATTTAGGTATAGGAACCTGATATATCAATTCGAAGGGAATTTAGTCACCTTTCAGGATATTTCATAATATACAGGATGTTCCATTTAAAAAAACGCACTTTCAACCCTTTTCGTATCTAGCAGTAAGATCATGAATTTTGAACGACCCTGTATAACGCAGAACAAACTTCTCTATACAGAATCAATGTACATGATCTTGATGAACTAAACACGAAATTGCAACTTCCTAAGAATCCAAATACCGCAGAAATAAACATTCAATTCGAGCTATGTTTTGGATAAACAATTTGGAAAATAACCAATATCTCAAAAACCGTTAGAGATAGATATAGGGGAGTATGAGGCATAAATAATCAGAAAGAAATGACAAGTTCAAAAATGCGGTAATATACAGGGTGACCCATTTGAAATAACAAAGATGCTGCTACTTTCTGGTATAAGCGGCAACGCTGGATTACTGAAAATATTTTAGATCGATAGAACTACTTGAGAAACCAAATTTTCAGAATGATTCTATGTCCCGTTCTCCGTAAACGTCTAAGGTACCATCGACCGTGACCCACCCTGTATAATCTGGATGAGCTAATCAATCGAGTAAAACAAACGTAACCTCCACCGTTATTGATAATATTTCTGTAGCGAAAATTAAAAATTTACCATTTTTCGCACCAGAATTACTAGTCCACCTCATCAAATATCATTTTGCCCATGGAATCTTCCGTAACTTTTCAAAATCCAGCATTGTAATTCATTTCTGTTTATAAAGGTGGTGACCCTTCTGATTCATGCTATTTTCGGCCAATCTCGCCCATTCCAACCATTGGGAAATTAAATGAAAAATTAGTAAAAAGTATATTGATGAACTTTTTAACCCTCCAAAATATTTTGAATTACCAAAAAATGTACCAGGGATGCCATCTTTAATTTCTGAAAAATCTTTACTCCAAATTGAACCCGAAGGAGGCAAGTTCTGAAGTATGTTGTGATACGTCGAAAAACATTTGACTGTGTCAATCATGAGCTACTACTGAGGAAACTAAAGCACTATTGAGACCACAGCTACTGATGGGATAAGCCTTATCTGAACCAAAAATCCCAAGCCGTGAAAACGAATTGTTTCTCGGGTATTGGATCAATTAGACATGGTGTTCCACAAAGCTGCGTTCTTGGACCTATTCCATTCTTATTGTATTTTAATGACCTGAGGAATATCAGAACTGAAGGTATAAGTATTCTGTGGCGTGATAAGCATTTATATAATCTTCATAACAAAATGACTCGAGATACTGCTGTTGTTGTTCAGTCAATTTTGATCGATTGATAATTGAGCCTCATTAGTATTTCATTCTGTGGTCTATTGAAATCGTATACTTTAGTGTTGATATTGCCTTATCTTCTGTTAGTCTATGTTTCAATTCGTTGATATGATTGGTTGGTCGGTATTGGTAGATTTTGTTCTGCAAACATTTGAATGAAGCGCTAACCAATGAAATAATGCTGATATTTAAGAAGAAATCAACTATCAAAATATCTGGAAAATATAGATATTTATCGACATATTTCTTTAATTGATAACACTGTCCAAAAATATTAGAGAAACGCATTAAAATAAGATTTTCTCGAAAAACGTAACTTATTATTTACTTCCCCTGCGACCATCCATCACCCAGGAAAGTTAGTATCGAGGAAGTCTCTAGCCATGCGATCGAAATGGGGAGGTGCCCCATCCTGCTGAAATATGACTTCACGATTTTCAAACTCTTCCTGGTTGTTCAATACAATTTGCCTTATTCGAGGTTCAATTTCAGTTTCTAAAAGATTTTTGTAAAGAATTCCTGTAAGATTGCCTCTGATGAAAACCGGCCCATCAACGCGATTGCCTAAAATCCCCGCCCAAACATTCACTTTTTCAGGAAACTGGGTATGTTCCTCTCTGAAAATATGCGGATTAGTATCGCTCCAGTATCGTACATTCTGTTTGTTGACTTTAAAAAAAAAACGTGCATTCGTCTGAGAAACATACACGTTTTAGGAAGCCCCGTTCTCCTTCAATTGTCCTTGTTACTCACAAAATTCAACCCTCCGGTCTGGATCATCCTCCGTGAGAGCATGCAGGATTTTCATTTTATAGGGATGAAACTTTTCTTTTTTTAGGACTTTTTGGACAATTTTTGATCCTACTTCACAGGATTCAGCAACTGCAGACGTCGACTGAGTCGGATTGATTACCATTTCAGCAACAATTTCTACCTTTTTTCTTCTGAAAGAGGCGATCTTCAGGAACTTGGAGCATTTTTCAGCGTACCAGTTGCTTGGAGCTTATAAAAGTTTGCGCAAATATATCATCGAAATAGGATTCTCGGGAAATCTATCATTAAACATATACGGACTGCTAGATGATGATTTCTTCCAGCTTCTCCAAATATCAAATCTGCTTCAAATTTATCGTCTAAACTACGAGCCATGATCACACTTTTCATAAAATGATTGAGGCGGTCAGAGTCGGACTGGGACCATTTGGCCCACGTAGCTGGGACCTATTTGGCCCACGTAGCTGGGGCCTATTTGGCCCAACACTTCCCCATTGAAAAAATCTTAACAAAACAAACAAAATATAAAAAAGGTAATTAAATTAAAACAAAAGTAAAAGCTTCTCAGGATTCCAAAAAAAATGTAAATATTCGTAATATATAAAAATAAAAGCGATAAGTAGGAAGTAGGAACAGAAAATAAAATAATTTCAAAAAATGTAAAATATAGAGACCACTACAACAAAAGTTTGCTTCTAGGGGTTTATTTGTTGTAGTACACAAAAAGTACAGGAACATCAATCTTTCTTCCTATAGTAAAACCTAGCAACTTTTAGGAGTTACTAGAAAATTAAAAAATTATAAAACTGAAAGTAGAAGTTGAATAAAAAAAATCGTGGCATGCGGCTTTGACATCATGGAATGTGTCAAAATTCGAAGTATCGGTGAAAGCTTCATGAACATTTCCAGTAACTAATTTTTACCAAGGGATAGCAGAAATATGTCACATGTCTACACTTAAAAGTTAAATTAATTAAAAACTGGAATTGAGAGATGCTACTAAATAAGTGGCTTCAAGAGATTTCAAAAGATTTTCAGTTCAGTTATTTATCATCAATATTTTAAAGCAAATCTCTTCCAATGTTTATTACTAGCAATTATTTCAACAGATCAACACCTAACGCAGATCTTAATCGAGTTTTAATTAATTTTTATTTTGAAAATACCCTCTCAAAGTTTAGCAGCGGCGACGGCGCGGGAAGCTAGTGGCTGAGCTGAGCAGAGCCAGGCCGGCGATAAATAATATTTTTATTTTTATTTCGAATTAAGGTTCACATAAACCCATGAAAAAATTAACGGCAAGGATAAAAATTCTGAATAAAATTAGAGTTATTTTGTCATCCAAATTGAATGATGAGAGAGATGTAGAAGAAAATCTGATGAATAGTTTTCGATGAAAAAATAAAAACATAATTTTTAGAGGTTTTTAAGTTTTCCCAAAAACCATTCATCTGATTCCATTTCAAATATCATGACATATCAATGTCAAAGTAAAAGATTATCACGATTTTTTTCAGAGTTTTCTACTTCAACGTTCCCCCACAATTAAAAAAAAATCTGAAAATCTTGTTATAAAATCAAAGACAGTTGAGAAGAATCGCTTTTGCAAGTAATATTTATATGAAATTCAAAAGACTGGACATTGAGGAATTATTCATACTATTTTTCAGAAATAAAATCAAACCATTTATATTTTCAATAATGATTTTCAAAACCTCGGACAAAAAACGGTAAATTGCTCCAGTAAGTGATTCCTCTGTAATACATGAACAAAAAGACAAAAACAGTTCTGCTACTGTCCACAATGTATTGCACAGAATTATTGTCACTGTCATATTTACTTTAATTTGTTTAATTTTTCGAAAATGAAAGTTACGTCGATAAGGGTTTGTCAGTTCATCAGTTGGATGTTGGATTGGTCCGCCTAAAGCCATGGAGTCCTTGGACCCAAACAGGACGCAAAACAGAATTGAAAAATAATAATAATAACATAATAGCGTCTTTATTGTCCATTCCAGTTGTGAAAAATATTGATAAAAATAAATTATAGTGAGTTGTTCATATTAGCTGCTCTTTTTGATTTGAATTTTACCAACAATATTGTTGTTTGTGCTAAAAGCAAATCTATTCCAAGCAAGATCAAGGGCGGACTGACTATATAACAAACCCACGGGCACTGCAACCCCGAATATCAGAACAACAAACGAAATGAATACAATTAATAACATACAGGTGAACCGGAAAAAAGGGCAATAACAAAGATTCCCAAGATCTCCTTCCATAGGAAAACCGACGGCACAGTCATCATCGATAAACCAAAATCTAAGAAAAAGAATAAATCTGCTTTGAAGGAAATGGTCCACACCTTTTAATGAGGCCCGCGAAGTCTACATTCACAAAAAAAACCGGAGATACTGCAAAACTGAAATATTTCTTAGACCACTGAACAATAAGCCTATACGAAGAGCTGGAAAAGAGAAGAAAAGAAAAGAAAGAAAGAACCGTGAAAACGTGGCTCAAAAACATAACAATAAACTCATAATTCCGAAAAACAATTAAATAAACCACCAAATTACAAACGGTAGAAAAGTTATGGATACAATCGTTACTAGTCCACGTCAAAATGGAAAGAATAATAGATAGAAGAGAGATGATGGCGTCTCACCTTTCCTCTCACAACCCCCTTGACAATATAGCTACATAATGTATTGAACCACATTACCACAATTAATACCAGATAATGATTAATAATCCTGTGAGCTATTTCGCAGTACTCCGAATAATGTTGAGATTTGGCACCAATGCATTTGCAGTAGGGTTGACCGTTGAATATTAGGTAGATATTCTAGCAGATAACTGTAATTTATTTGAAAATATTATGAAAGATCGCTGTCACTATGGTAAGAAAAATATATCTTGTCAGTGCCATCTTACAGTTCAGAAACGCGAAATATTTGACTTTATATGAACCTTAACGATTACTATCAACTTGAAGATGATAAGGGATAAGGGTCAATGATCAGTGGAAGTATATACCATTTAGTTGTGTTCGTGTCATTTTGTATTTGGCCCACATTTTGCTTTTGGCCCCCACATTTTCTAAGGTTGGCCCAGGCGGCAACTGCCGCTCTGTCGCCCTGTCCAGTCCGACCCTGGAGGCGGTCAACGGACTATTTGACAGTTACAGTTAATTTGACAGTAAACAAGACGTTACCGCGACAATTTTCTCCAATGCAAACTTGATTGAAAGCAACATTAGTGTTTTTGGTTGGGTTTGAAATGAACAAAATTTCACCTTTCAAACAATAATATTTCGAAAAGAATTGAATTTAGGAGTTTAACAGCCGTATGCATAGTCAAGCGCCAGCGACTCGCTAGAGTTTCGCCGTTCGCTACACAATGATTATAATGCACAGTTGAGCTCCAAAAGATTGACAACCACGCGATAAGTCACATTTTGGCGAAACGCTGGCGATGTAACACTTTTTTGGAGCTCGACTGTGCATTATAATTCTTGTGTAGCGAGCGGCGAAACTCTGGCGAGTCGCCGGAATTGACTATGCATACGGCTATAAGTGTATTGGAGGGAACTGTTGAGAATTATGAGCAAATTTCGAAAATGGAATAATATATGGGGTGTTCTATTTAAAAAATATATTGAAGATGGCGCTCAGCCGCCATTTTAAAACTTTTGGCTTTAATTTTTGAATTAATGGAAAAGTAATTAAAGCCCTCCAAATTTCGTTGCGATATACCAGGTGGTTCAAAAATTAGTAGGGGGGACGGACTTTAGACGGGCACTGTATAACGAAGTAATGAGTCTGAATTTGTCGCATACTAATATACTTTTTTCGTCGACCTCTGCAAAAAATGACATTTAACGTACTAATTTCCGGACGAAAAATCGACTATTTTTGAAGGCAAGTACTTTTCGTCCGCAAACTCTTTTCGTCCGCTGTGGTCACTATGATACGGCACGGTACGAGAGCGGCGATTGAGTCATTTTCGTAAATCCACGTTTTAATTAATACATAGGCGCCTGTGACAATAACTGTCATTTGCTGTTGTCAAATTAATTATTTACGAAATCCGCTAGATTTTACGTGTGAATTTAGACCGTGGTGTGAATATTAGTGTTCATAATAATCAAGAATTGATCGAGTCTGCAGTTCGAAGAGTTGGACGTAGCTGAGGCCAGCAAACATGCGAGTACTTACTTTCATAAAGGTATGTAGAGGTCGACGAAAAAATGTAATATGCACCTCGGCGAAAAACTGTCTACTGTCGCGCCTGCTTGCTATCCTCGGCTGCGCCTCGGCTATCAATTTGCAGGCTCGACTATAATAGACAGTTTTTCGTCCTTGGTACATAAATAACTATTTTCGGTCTTTTTTCAACTGGAGTGAACTCAGTTGGACCACTTCCACGGAATTTTCTCTAGGAACTGAGAATCACACACCCGTGAAGAAATACCACCTTTATTCATAGTTCAACATTTATTTCTACCGAATAAAGATGGAAGACATCACAATGGAAGACTGAGATTGGCGGCAATTTTAATTTTGACAATAACGCCAGTTTTTTCACTTGATTTCTTGCATGACTTGTCTGAAAATGTCCAAAAAGATATCGACGTGATGTTCTTGAAATACCAGAGCCGGTCTCAGGCGAATCGATTTAAGGCCGCAACCCCCTCCTTGAACACCTGAAAAATTATCAGTTAGTGATAGTTAGATTTGTAAAAAGCATCATATGTCAAAGAAAAACCTATTTGGATTTTGAATATACAGGGCTATTCAAATTCGTTTCTGTACATGGAGATAGAGTGTCGGTTAAACTGTGACAAAGTTGCGTATTTTAGAGACCTATTCAATGATGTAAAGAATTGAATTTAGCTCTTTCGGTTCTTGAGATATACAGGAAAAACAAAAAAAAACAAATAATTTTTTTGCCTGTATCTTCTTTATTCGCAGACATATTGAAAATCTGTCCATAGTTTGAATATGTCCATGAATCTTTCATGCAGGGTCCATCTTTGAATTTTTAAATACGGACCTGTATATTTTGTTCCAGTTTTTGGATCATCGACGTTCACTTCATACTGAGAAATTAAATTTAATTTTATATTTCGGGATGTTTTGGTAATATTTTATTATAATTGGGCGAATTATTCCGTTTTAATTTACGGTCCTGGAAATTGGTTGACTGAGTTAAATAAAAATACAATAGCAACTTTCACGTCTCCCCATGTACCATAGTGTTTTTCTCGACAATATAACGTTTGAATATTGTGCCAATATTGTCAGAATATTGTATCAATATAGCCGAATATTTTGAAACCAATATTTCTCCGAGAATATTTCGCCAATATTATCAAGTAATATTGGACCAATTTTTTTTTTTATTGTATAAATAACTTCCAGTCAGAACAAGTTCTGGTATAAGGAAGTTTGGATGTACATCAATGATAAAATGAAGTAATCTAATTCTAATACATTATCAAATAATAAAAATAATTCATGAAGTTTTGTAGTATTCTTATAAACATCATTTCAATAGTAACATTTCTTTCAAATTTTTGGAAAATGAAATTATCGTTTTTGAATTTTTTATTTGTTCTGGTAATTTATTAAATGTTTCTATAGAGCTGAAAATTGGATTTGCTTTTCCTTTGTTGGAATGGATAAGGTAGTGTTGGAGAATAATGCCCGGCGGTAAATAAGGCCCCAATGTCTTTTTCTTTGAAGACTAGCAAATTTTTTCAAATCTATCAACATGGTTAGTTTCATCATACGAGTGGTGAAGCTTTATTGAAAGATCGTTGACTTCAGTTCGCCATTAACAACACTAGGTGAATGTCCAGTTTCAGGCTGCACAGATTATAAGTTCGCAAGAAGGTGAGACGTCGTTTTTAATTCAACCTATTTTACTTAAAAAAAAACAAATAGTGCTCCATCAGTTACTATAACATTGGTACTATCTTTCGCACTGAGAGAAAAATTTAAAGAATTCTTAATTTTTCTGGAAATTGCATGTTTAAGAAAAAGTGCTCGCCCGGTAATAAGGCCCTACCAACGATCGCGTAATAAGGCCCGCGGGCAACATGCGAAATTGTCTAGAATGTGGAACTTGGTTACACGAAACATTTGCATGGGACTGACGGCTGAAGATGTTGAGGATTTTTACGGTAGGGAATGTTCTTAGAATTCAGTTTATTAGTTTTTTTTATAATTTAATATCCTTGTTGAATTTTGTTAAATTTATCACTTTTTGTAGAAAATAATGTTTATTTTTGTTTTTCATAAGTGTTTCATTGAGTTTCTACTATTTCTGATTAATAAAAATGATCTGCATATATTTATATATACAATAAATAAACAAAATTCTGCATAACTTACTATGGGCTTTATTACCCTAGTAGGCGGGTAATAAGGCCCAACAGCTAGTTTTTGAAATTTGTCTTTTTTTGGTTACTGAGTTATTGAAGGAGACGAACATTGATGTTAACATAGCGGCAAACATCACAAGCAATCAACTCATCAAGTTTCTGATTTATTTGAATAAAATATAAAGGATAAAAAAAATTGCAAAAGTTAAGTGGGCCTTATTACCCAACACTTTCTTATTGTCAGTGAAAGTGGTTCAAAATCCGAGTAGTATGACTATGTAATTTGGATTTTTTCTGAATTGTTGTATTACTCTTTTGAATATTCTTGGTTAATTTAAATGCAAATTTAGCTTATTCAAATTTAATAAGTTGGTTCAATGCCATATTATTGGTGTTTTTGTACAAATCTGAAGATGGTGTATCCCAAGGTTTACCAAGTATTACTTTTATTGCTTTATTCATCAATCTATAAATAATTTCTTTTTGTTTTTGACTGCATGATGACCACACTGTGATCATATATCTGATTCGAGAGATAATATGTGCGTTATATATTAACAATTGAATATTTTTTCTTAGAAATTGGATTCTTCTGATAGCTCCTATCAGAGGAATAATAGAATTCTTTATTTTCTCTATATGACTCTCAAAATTTGAATTTTTGTAAATAATCAGACCCAAATACTTGTGTTTCTCAACTTCAGCAATAGTTTTGTTTTTAATTATAATGTTTAATTTGATGTTTTCCATATTCTTTTGTTTAAATATCATATAAACAGTTTTTTCTGAATTAATAGTTAAATTAAGTTCATTCTACCATATTTTAATTGTTTTATTTTCAATTAGGTTGATATTCATTATGCTATTAACATAAATCAAATAAAGAATTGGTGCCAAAACAGAACCCTGCGGAACTCCAAATGTTGATACTTTTTCGTAACTTTTATATTGGTCAATAAGTGCATATTGTACAAGATTTCGGAAATCATTTTGAAATATATTCAATGCATGTCCTCTTATACCCAGGTTATTTAAGATGTCTAATAGAATTGTATGATTGACAGTGTCAAAAGCTTTTTTAAGATCAATGAATATTGCAACACCATAATTACTTGAATCTAAAGTTTCATGAATACTACTCATAAAGTCAGTAACTGCTGCTTGGGTATTGGAATGTTGTTGGAATGCATATTGAAATTTATCAAAACCAATATTAGCATTGATGAAATAAACTAACTGGATTTTCAACCTTTTCAAAAATTTTGCAAACACATTCAAAAGTGCAATTGGACGATAATTTGAAATGTTTTTTCTGTCACCTCCTTTATAAATATGTTTCAAAATTGATCTCTTCAAATAGTCTGGAAAAATACAATTTGCTATACAATTATTAATAATTAAGGATAAAGGTAAGCTTACTAGATCAACAATATCTTTTAAATTGTTTGAAGTAATTTGATCTTCACCAGGTACTGTATGCGATTTGAGAGTCATAATTATTTTATTAATTTCATCTGAAACTGGCTTCAAAAAAATTGACTTTTTATATGGTGACAAATTTTCAATACAGTTTTGAATTGTTTAGATAATGCTAAACCAATTTCTGTGAAGAAGTTAATGAATTCATTACATATATCATTTGCATTATTCAGTAGTACACCGGTCTTACTCATAATTTGGTTGATTGGTATTTGCTTTTTTTTCTTATTAGTTCCAATGTTATTATTAATCACTTCCCATATTTTTTTAGGGTTTGTCCCAGCACTTTCAAATTGTTTATTTAATTTATCTTTCTTTGAATTTTTGCAACAAGTATTTATTTCATTTTTTTATTTTTTATACGTATCTTTCAATTCGCTATTATTAGGATATTTTTTCAATCTTTTATAATAATTATCCCGAATTTTCATTTTGTTTAGAATATTTTGTGTTATACAATTATTATTTTCCCTTGTCCTGAATTTTTTTAAAATGCTCGATTTTTCTTTAGATTCTTTCATAATATTAGCGAGTTCTTGAAATGTTGGTGTATCACATAAGGAATGTAGACTCTCAGAAAAATAATCTCGAAATTTGTTTTTATCCAAAATTTTTATAGACTTTTCGACCATCTTTGGTTTCATCTTGATAATTTTTTTTGTTTTTATATTTATTAATTTACGATCTGAAAGATGAAAATCCTCATTGTCAATAAGAAATGCAGAATGATCTGTTGAGATATTTGTTAGAATATGATCCAAAATTGATTTTTATGATTTTTTCTAGTAAAATGGTGTTCATCGACTATGTTGAGTAATTTGTAACCAATAGTTATATATATACAGGGTATTCCACACTCGATGGCCTATTAGACGTTTCTGGAGAACGGAACAACAGATCATTTTAAAAATTTGTGGGCATGAATAATCAAACATGCTCTACCCGTCTAAAATATTTTCATCGATACAGTGTTGCCACTTGTATCAGAAAGTAGTAGATACTTTGTTATTTCAAATGGAACATCCCACATATTATATGGATTTTGAAATCCTTATAATATTCCTCACAACTTTCCCATATAATTCCCTATACCTATCTGTGACGATTTTCGAGATAAAAATTATTTTGTCAATTTTTTGTGTAAAACCTGACCATTGAAAAATAACATTTTTTTCGCAATGCAAATGTACAAAATATTGAACTTTGGGTCATAGCTGCATAAGACCATTGAGTATTCTGTCGATGAACTGGATCTCAATTTCATCGTACAGGGAAGCTCAGAATTAACTTCTTTTCGGGGACTTATGAAAATGACTGAAACTCAGTTTTTTCAAATGGAACCCCCTGTATATTATTTCATTTTCGAATTCAACGAACCAGTTTGAATAAGTTTTATTGAGTATATCCTATACCTACCTCTTACCGTTTATGAGATATAAATTATTTTATAATTTTTGAGGTGTGTTCAAGTATAAAATTTGATGAAAAATCTATCAAATAACGAAAAATAGCTTCACTGTTTTGAGAAAAGTATAATGCAATACATGAACCTTCCTTAATACTGGGTGTATGACAAATATGATTATGTTGACAGTTCGAAGAATGAAAAATTAAATTGATTAAATTAATTCTACACAAGATATTATAATATTACAAAGTTTACTTGACAATTACAACACAGTTAATACTGCAAAAACAAAAACTAAGTAGCTCAGATGCTTGAAATGCTGACCATTTACTTGCAAACATTGATGGATCGACGTCATTACATGATCAGTCGTAGATCTTCGAATACATTAGTGAGTTCTCTGCCCACTTCACCTGTGCAATGTCCAGGAGCCCCACCCAACCGATACCTACAATTATAACATAAGTTTAGAGATAAATTGGGAAGAAATTCATTTACAGTTGTTCTCAGAATATCCAAATATTTTTCGGATTTAAACTTTTCTTCATAAATACAAATTAAAATTGTATCAACCATATCCATACAAAAAACATTGAAACTAAAGTTTAACTGACATATTTACTGAAATGGATATTTTTGGTGCAATGGCTCCTATTCACCTAATATTACATTCTGACCAAGCGACAACTCCGTATTTCGATTTAAAATATAAAATTCAAGCTATTTTATACACCCGTATTTCATTGGAACAATGCACTCTTCCCAAGTAAAAACCCGATTTACTCCGTTTTGGCGTTTTTGTAGATACGAGGGTTTTGCTTAGGACGGCAGTATTAGTTCTGGATTTCGGTGCCAAATTTCAACAAGAATAATAGTGTATCATGATCTGTTTGAAAAACAAAGGAATACACTTGACAATAACTTGTTGAAATAGTCCGACTGTCATACAAGAGTAGTGAAAATGGCAAATAATAATTATTCAAACTCTGATATTCTGAATTTGTTTTATGTTCATGGTGAGTGCAATAAAATCATATCAAGGACCTGTAGACGATTTAATGAGTTGTATCCAAATGTACCGGCAATGAACGAACGGAAATTCAGAAGAATTGAACGAAATTATATCAACTTCGGAAAAATTCACGCCTCGAGACATCAACAGAATCAGGTAACTGGTGATTTGGAAAATGAAATCAATGTGTTGGGATATTTTTACGCTTATCCTCATGCATCAATATCTAGTGCTGCGGTAGATTTGGGAATTTCTCGCACTTCCATTTGGAGAATTTTACAAAAACATAATATGCACGGTTACAAATTCATCCGGCTGCAAGCTCTACATAGAGATGATCCACCAAAACGAGTAGAGTTTTGCGAAATGTTACTAACATGGACATACGACGATCCCAACTTTTTGAAAAAAATTATTTAGACCGATGAATCACAATTTTCACGTGAGGGAATATTCAATCGTCGAAATAATCATTTCTGGGCATCAGAAAACCCTCATTTCATTAGAGAAAGGGGATTTCAACAAAAATTCAGTTTTAATGTGTTTTGTATGCTTATGGATGATACATTTTCAATATGCATTTATGAGGAAAAGTTGAATTCCGCCAAATATTTGGATATTCTGCGAACCACTGTGAGTGAATTCCTTGACAATTTACCTCTAAACATATATAATAATTGTTGGTATCAGTTGGATGGAGCTCCTGGACATTGCACAGGTGAAGTGAGCAGATAACTCACAAATTTGTTCGAAGATCGGTGGATACGACGATTGGGTCCTTGGATTTGGCCGCCGCGGTCACCAGATCTGACTCCCCTAGATTTTTATCTCTGGGGAAAAATAAAAGAAAAGGTTTACAGAACACCTGTGAATACAAAACAGGAACTAGAAAACAGGGTTAGACGTGCTTTTGAAGAAATCGACCCGTCGGAAATCCGCAGAGCCACGACTGATCATGTCATGACGTCGATCCATCAATGTTTGCAAGTAAATGGTCAGCATTTCAAGCATCTGAGCTACTGAGTTTTTGTTTTTGCAGTATTAAATGTGTTGTAATTGTCAAGTAAACTTTTTAATATTATAATATCTTGTGTAGAATTAATTTAATCAATTTAATTTTTCATTCTTCGAACTGTCAACCTAATCATATTTGTCATACACCCAGTATTAAGGAAGGTTCATGTATTGCATTATACTTTTCTCAAAACAGTGAAGCTATTTTTCGTTATTTGATAGATTTTTCATCAAATTTTATACTTGCACACACCTCAAACATTATAAAATAATTTATATCTCATAAACGGTAAGAGGTAGGTATAGGATATACTCAATAAAACTTATTCAAACTGGTTCGTTGAATTCGAAAATGAAATAATATACAGGGGGTTCCATTTGAAAAAACTGAGTTTCAGTCATTTTCATAAGTCCCCGAAAAGAAGTTAATTCTGAGCTTCCCTGTATGATGAAACTGAGATCCAGTTCATCGACAGAATACTCAATGGTCTTATGCAGCTATGACCCAAAGTTCAATATTTTGTACATTTGCATTGCGAAAACAATGTTATTTTTCAATGGTCAGGTTTTACACAAAAAATTGAAAAAATAATTTTTATCTCGAAAATCGTCACAGATAGGTATAGGGAATTATATGGGAAAGTTGTGAGGAATATTATAAGGATTTCAAAATCCATATAATATATGGGATGTTCCATTTGAAATAACAAAGTAGCTACTACTTTCTGATACAAGTGGCAACACTGTATCGATGAAAATATTTTAGACGGGTAGAGCATGTTTGATTATCCATGCCCACAAATTTTTAAAATGATCTGTTGTTCCGTTCTCCAGAAACGTCTAATAGGCCATCGAGTGTGGAATACCCTGTATATATATATATATATGCTTTTGTATTCATTGACAACACAATTTTTCTGTAATAAATTTAAATTCATGTCAGCTAATGAAATAAGGCTTTTATAAATCCCTGTAATGTGATTGATAATTTTGAAAACTTCTAAATAGTTTATATTGGGTGGTCGATAAATAATACCAATTTTAGGTTTTGGGTTCAAAGAAAGTATTTCAATGATAATGTAATTACAATTTTCTATCGTTTTCTTCTCGATGATGTCAAATTTGAAATCTTCTTTATTGAATATAGATACTCCACCTCCACGACCAGTTTTTCTGCATTCGTGAATTTCTAAATATCCTGGAATTTTTATGAAATGTATTTCATTCGGATATAGCCATGTTTCAGTTAGTGTTAAAATATCAACACTTTTTTTTTCATATACAGGTCAACATCTGTTAATTTGTTTCTCAAACTTCTTATGTTTAAGTAGGATATTGACAGTTGTTTACTCGTATTAATATTAATATCGCCGAATGTTCACATTTTTTTCTCGCCAATATTGCATTTAAAATATTTCGCCAATATTTTCACAATATTGTACCAATATTTTACCATATATAGGTGTGCTACTTGGGAAATGGCTTAAGACGGGCTCTGAATAGGAAATCAAAAAACTCTAGCCGTTCTATCTTCAAAATTACGACAGAATTGACTATTATTGGGCCTGTACATCATTTCAAAAAAAATGTAACCTGAGGATCAAATTCCTCACCTTTCTTCTTCAATCTCTTCAAAATATCGTCTCTCAAATCACCGGTTGTACAAGTGATGGCAGTAAAAGTTCCTCTCCCTCTCGCGGCGCTCAAATGGCATGGAAACTCTTTCTCCATGCTCATTAGCCCACATTTGAGACGCTCTCCTGATTTTTCGACTTGTTCCAACAAGTTTTTAGATTTGATGACCGCAACGATGTGTTCCAAGAGGATCGTCTTTGATGGGTCGCCCATCCACGTGTTGAACACTCTGTAGGGTTTCCTCGGTCTGAAAACAACAATGAATTTATGCGTCAGTAATCCAAAATCAACTTGGAAATATTTCTAAGAATCTGGAACACTATTATAGTGAAAAATGCACAGCTCAATAGTTGAGAGTTTTCCTTGGAAAATTTTGTAGAGAGGGTCTCTTATATGTATAGTTTATACGAAGACAGCAGAAAAACTGAAATTTCATTTAGTGTTGGCATATATTTTGTCGCCTTTGTCGGCATCTCCACGTGGATTGTCAGTCGAGTTTAGACGAGGAGCGTTATATAATAACGTGTTATTTATGCCCATACAAATTATCAGAGGCAATTTGTATATTGATATAACCTCGTATGATCGCTTGGTCGTGTGTTGTCTCAATTGAGTTCGTAAAGACTATACCTATATCTTCTATTCAAGTAAAAGTTAAAGTTAAAACATACTTGTCAGAAGTTTTAATTTACTAAATGATATAAGGTATTTATTTTTTTATATTTATTTATTAATTCAATCCCAAGAAACATGAAATGTTTATTCATAACTGACATTAATTTATTTTGATGGTGTGACATTTTACAATGAAATTTCCATTTCGATTCTGATTTCATGATTTTCTTTATTAATTTTATATTTACGTTCACGTTACTTGCATTATATGGCATTTTTCACTCTCATAAACTATATATATCTTGGGAAATGAATTGAAAATTTTTAATACTTACGACATTTCCTTGGTGTGAAAATACCCAGCCATCTGCATCTTCTTACTGAAAGTCACCATATCCGGAGGAGTCTCCAAATTGAAGTGTTCGTGGCACCACATCTTCCCTGTCGATCCGCAACCGGTTTGCACCTCGTCCATGATCAAGGCGGCGTTGTGCTTCTTGCAGATTTTCTGCAAGTACTGGAAAAACTCCGGGGAGGCGTGGTTATCTCCCCCCTCCGACTGAATCGGCTCGATTATCACGCCCGCTACGGGACAGTCCTTCTTCTTGTAAGTTTCCATGAGTTCCTCGACCTCCGCCAGACATTTGGCGTCTTCTTTTTCGTTCTCGCGGCTGTTTTCCTCCAGGGGGTATTTGTAGTCGGGAAAATGGGCGATCGGCCAGTCGAACGCTGGGAAATCCAATTTGTGGATGGCCTGTAGAAATTAATTTTTATAGAGTGGTAGTACTTTATTATTACCCCAAGAGACAATTTTGTTTTTAATAGGGATATAAAATAGTATAGTGTATAACTAGCACGGAATGATAGTCATTTCCCACGAGTATGAAGTTTGCAGCATGAGCCGTAGGCGAATGCTGCAAATCATACCAGTGGGAAATGAGCATTCCGTGCAAGTTATACACTATACTTTTTCTACGGCTATAACATATAATAGCGAAATGATTTTACAACAGAATTTTGAACTTTGAATTTAATTAGGTATATGGATAATGTTAAACGAAAAGGAACCAAGCGCCAAATTGCGAAAATTGAGTAATGGGCACCATCTGACAGAGCAGAACTTAAATTATTAGTGGGAAAAGAACCATACGACAATTACGTCTAGTAGCGAAATTTTCTTATTTTTATTAAATACAAATACAGAGAGATATGACTCATCAAATTTAGGTATTTGTATAAGAACTGCTGCTGAATCCAAGTCTCTACAATCTGTTGTTTTCAGTCTATAAAGTTCGTCTCTTCTAGAAGCACCCATAATCCCCATGATTAATAGAACCTAAAAAATGAAAAAAACTATAAAAAAAAGCTTGAAGTGGGAATTGAACCATCGACCTTCGTATTGTGAAGCGAGCACTTATCCACTGAGCTAACTTATCTTCACAACAATATTTTTGTAATAACGTATTTTGACATTCCATGGAAGACGTGATAAGTTGTAAAATAAAAACACAATGACTTACTTTATTGTGTTATCAGGTAAGGAAATGAAATTGAATGCATACAATGTACCTCATTGTTTAATAAAAAACAGGAAAGAGCAGTATTGTGCCATGGCCGTAGAAAAAAATAAATACGAAATAATTATCCAAACTCAACGACAATAATACATAAAATTAATACAAGTACAACTCATAACAAATAAAAATCTAAATAATGCTACCTAACCATTAGATTTATCCAGAATAGTTAGATTCAATGAAGGATTGAGAACAAGAGACATAATAATATACATCAACATCTTGATAATCAACATTCATCTATGGCTATTTTTTTGGACCTAGCTAAAGCTTTTGATACAGTTGACCATAAACGGCTATTAATGAAATTAGAGAATAATTTATTTCACGGCAAAGCTTATAATCTTCTCAAAAATTACTTAGAAGATAGAACTCAATATGTTGAAATTGATGAAGGTAGGAGTGAACAAATATCTTTCAATTTGGTGTGCCACAGGGGACAGTTTTGGGACCACTGCTATTTTCTACTTATCTCAATGACCTTTTTTATTTTAATACTATAGCTGAAATTCATAGTTTTGCAGATGATACAATTATATTATATGGAGAAAAAACAGACTCAGACCACATTAGAATTTAAAAAGATTAAAAATTGGTGTTCAATGTCCTTTGTATGCGACCGTGAAAAAAAGCTTGGACTGCAAGCTTCAAAAGAGGTAAATTTTCCATTGAAGATGATGACCGATCGGGAAGGCCAGTTTCTGCGTCAGTCCCCAAAAATATCGATGCAGTTCATGACATGATTTTAACAAACCGTCGAATTGGGCTAAAACGGATATCTGAAGCACTGAATATATCATCCGAACGCGTTCATAATATAGTTCACGTCAATCTGGACATGAGAAAAATTGCTGCAAAATGGATCCCCAAATGTTTGAAAGTTGACCAAAAGCGTGCAAGGGTAGTAGCATCGCGTTCGATCTGTGCTCGATTTGAAAACGATGTAGACTTCTTAAACCGAATTGTTACCATGGATGAGACTTGGGTACATTTCTACGATCCAGAAACAAAGCAACAATCGGTGGAATGGCGACACTCCGGTTCTCCAAGACCTAAGAAGTTTCGTGTCCAAAAATCTGCTGGAAAAGTTCTTGCTTCAGTTTTTTGGGATTGCCATGGAGTAATCATGATTGATTTTTGGATAAGGGTAGAACATTAACTGGAGATTACTATTCGACATTGCTGACCACTCTACAGAAAAAAATTAAAGAGAAAAGACGCGGAAAGCTATCCAAAGATGTTTTGTTTTTGCAGGACAACGCCCCTGCACACAAATCTCATGTTGCCATGCAAAAAATTCGTGATTTAGGGTTTGAATTACTAGAACACCCCCCTTATTCACCAGATCTGGCTCCGTCCGACTATCATCTCTTTCCTCAACTGAAAAAAGTTTAAAAGGTCGTAAATTTTCTTCCAACGAGGAGAAAATAAAAGCTGTGGAGGTCTGGTTTGCAGAGCAAGAAGAAACATTTTTTTTGAAAGGTCTAGAGACGTTGCAGGTTCGCTGTAATAAATCGTCGCCTGAGAATTAGATTGGTCTATCTCCACTTTTTGAAATAATTGAGTTATATACACCAAAATGTTCGTAAAAATTAGAAGAGTCATTCTCCATCGAAAAATATGGAACATTCCCTTTAATACAATAAAAATTTGTATGAGTTTGGGCAATATCCGTCACATCAAAAAAATATATCAATATTATAAAGGGCTATATCAAGCAGCGCGCTCCCAGCGAATGGCGTTTTAGTTACATTAGTGTTATGTTGGTCAATGTCCTAAAAGTGAAATGAAAATATAGAGAGTTTCAGTAGAGTAAAAAGTGATGGAGTAGTGTTCATATCTTTATGTGTCTTACTGTCTAGTGCAGCGGTGTGAGAAGTAAAATTAAAGTTTATTTGCAAGATGAGTTATTAGCTACGTGATTGATGTATAACAATGTTGCAACCAAATCGACGGCAAAGAAAAATGTTAAGAAGAAAAATGTCGAGAAGAATAATGTTATAGGAAAAGATGCAAAAACACAGAGGAAACGACAAGTGATGAAAGGAAGATTCTGGAGACATCTAAATGTAATCAAAAAGAGGGAGAACATACATCGCAGGAAAACAAAAATGCTACAGGAAGAGTTAAAAGCCACTCGAAGATTTGCACAAGAGGAAGGAAAACAAAAACATTGAAAAAGAATGTTGGGGAAGGTTCATCGAAAACTGACACTGACGAAAATGGTATATCATAAGTCAATTACTCGAAATAATTCAAAAAAATTAACAAATAAATCGATCAAAAAATAATGAGTTGTATGTAACTTTAAAACAATGAAAGCAAGTTGAAAACGTCTTTGTTTTCGATTTATTGAATATAGACCTATTATAAACCGGAGACGTTATAGCTCTATTCGATTTAAATTATGAGTAAACGTAGAATTAGGTTGAGCTCTATCCAGCATATATGGTCTATATCCCCAAATAAATACTAAATTTGGTAAAAACACGTTTTTGGTCTATATCCAAAACAAATTTCGTAAATTATAAAAGAACCGCTAGGAGTATCGATTTGAAAAATGGAAACAATATTCATATTTTTGTGGGTTTCCAGAGTACCTTTTTGCAGAACTGTAACTCTATAACAAAATATCGACAACGTTGTTCAAACTTTGAAGCTGATTTTCTCGAAACTGACTTTGTGGGAGATAGAACAATCTAATTCTCAGGCGACGAAATGTATCCAATTAAGAGGAGAATATGTTGAGTAATAAAATATTTTGACATTGAAATTTTGTTTGGTTCTATACTAGGCTAAGAATTTTTCAATATATCTTCGTAGTTTCGATATAAGTTGAAAACTGATAAAATTATGAATATTCCAATGTTCATTATTGTGTTTATATTCATCACATTGTATTTTGTATTTTGATCAAATGTATTGTCAGATTATTATTTTTTTTATGTTTTTTGATCACATCTTTGTATGCTTATTTATTCATGTTATTGTTGAGATTTTTTATCCCTTCCATAAACATGTAATGTTTCTTGAGGAAATTAAGTTGATTGATTGATTGATATAATTCGTTGTCACCCGGTGTATTTCTCACGAGCGCGAAATACCCTGTGATATCTAGTATAAAAAATGAAACAAAACAACTGATGGTTGTTCCACAAGGTTAGGTCACTGACCCATCACATTTTCTCATTATTCCATTTTGGTCGATAGCATTCTTACTGACAAAATTTTGCATACCTTGGAATGTGTACAGGACAGGGCTCCTAAAGTTCTTCCGTGAAATGCTCCAAGAAAAGACAGAATAGATAGTTTGGCCGAACCGGGCGGTCGATTTACCACAGCTGTCTTCCTCTCCTCGTCGGAAAAATCAGCGTTCTCTCCCCTTATTTTTCTTTTGTAGGCGATGAAAGCATTCTTGAAAGCGTTCTCGTTCGAACAGGAGCCGCACATCATTGTGGTTATGTTTGGAAGACAGGGGGACATCTGGAAGTACAGTTTTATCAATCTAGTGAAGGGTATCTTTTTTCTATGTATTTATTATTGTATAACATTGCAGGAATTTCCAAATATGATGTGTATTAAAACAATATATTTGTCTCTGGTTAGGTCCAGTTGTTTGATCACCTACGTTTGAAAGTCATATTTATGGATTAGAGAAATTACAGAATACATTTTTCCGTTTTATTGTAATCAATTCATACATCTGATAGACCACCCAATTGAGGATATTAAGTTATTCGTTGCCCTATTTCTAGAAGATGTGGAATACTTAGAGAACGAAATTGAAATTATATCATTGATCCACCTGAGAACATCATCGAAAGTATGTTTTATCAGCTGGATGGTGCAGGACCACATAATGCTATTATAGTGCGGAAATATCTTAATGATACCTATGGGCAGAGATGGATTGGAAAAAATGGTCCAATTAGATGGCCAACCGGATCGCCCGATTTAACCCCTACTGAGTTTTTCATATAATTAAAAATTAATAATATCCATATACTCCACCTTGTGTAATTTTCATTAGAAATATTTATTTATTTATTTATTTAGCTCAGAAACAAACAGACAGCAATGGTCTAATTACATGTATCCAATATACATCATTTCAGGCTTTTTCTTCAATAAATTTGAGAGGTACTACCTGAAAAGTTATTTTCAAAATTCGACATCTCAATAACGGTTAAATTAAGGATATGGTGTTCTATTTCAATTATGTTTGAAATTTCGAGCAGAATTGAAATACGGAATAATATACAGGGTATTCCATTAAAAAGGCAGCCTTGTTTCTTCAAGACTTGTATTGTATGTAATAGATTTTGAAAAACTCTATTTTGTGTCCTAATATTTTTCTATATTTCACTTTAGAAAATAATTTGTTGTAGCCTGAACATCTCACCTCTTTGATGATATTCTCCATTCTCTTCGGCCAGTCAACTCCTGGAAAGACCCCTAAAGCAGGTCTGTTTACCAAACATTTCTGAAAAGTACCAATAATGATCAATCTTCACAAATTTTTGTGCCGATTATGAGAATCTGCCAAAGTTACTAAGAATACACCAAAATATAAATATTGTAATAAAAATATCCTTAACGGATTTATCTGATTTATTTTACACGCAAAATGTAACTAATAATTCATATCACATATTTCATAATTTATATTGCTGTTATGCTGAACCCTAACTGTATCTGCCCTCTCCATGCACCCCCTATCCACCACCCCGGCTCGTTGAAGTGGTTCCTCATCCTGATGATTGGCGATCAGCAGAATAAAATCTGATCGTTTGATATGAGCTCGGCCAATTCTCGGCCTGAAACTCTCTTATATCTGACATGCGTTGAATTTGAATTTAACAATGACTTTACCTAATGTGCATGGTGCCCCCCTGAAACTGACTGAAGGTCAGAAAATCAGTTGGCTGAGGGCCAAGTGTTGTGTATTGAATTTACTGAGTTTACTTCTTGGTCGGTTCTTCTTGGAATCTGATACATCAAAGCATGATTATCGAAATTTAAGCCCGTTGAAGTAGACGTTGGCGTCGCCGAAGGTTTCGCTTCCGTCTTACTTCTTTAGGGGTGTCGTTGTCTCCCTGGTTCACTGGTCGTCTGTATTTGTCTCTGTCTCTGTCGTCTTGCTCACGTCTGTTCTCGAAGAGCTCCGTGAGCAGCGGATTCGTGTGGGTCTCTACTCTGTCTAGAGTAGTCCCCACGTGATGCCTAATCAGTTTGTCGATGTAGTCCGGATTGATGTCTAAGTCTCGATATATAAACCTGTTTGGCATATATCGTGGTGCGTCTGTTGCCATTCGCAGGCAGACATTGAAGAAGGCCTGCATTCTCTGCCTATAACTGTTCGCGCATTGCCTCCAAGCAGTAGACGCGTACAGCATGATTGGCAGAAGGATTGTCCTGATGAGGCGTAGTTTCAACTCGAGTGCCATGTTGCTCCTACGTCCGATGAGTGGATATAGCTTATGCCTTGCGGCTTTCGCTATGGCTAATATGTGGGGGACATGCCTCTGAAACGTGAGTTTCTTGTCTAAGGTTACTCCTAGGTTTACTGCTTCGTCTACCCATGGAATTCTCTCGTCGTTCATAGTAACATGGCCCTCGGGTGTCCTACGTCGCCACGTGAACAGTATGGCCTTGCTTTTGTCTGCATTGATTCCGATCTTCCAACGATTGAACCACGGTTCCAGCTTGTTTATCTGAAGTTGCAGCTTCGATGTTACTCCTCTCTCATGGGATGACTCAGCAAAGATTGCATAGAGTGCCAGTTTGGTCATGGGGTTGTCCGACATAGGCATGTCTGCGGTGTAGATCGAAAATAGGTGTTGCGACAGTACTGCTCCCTGTGGTACTCCTGCTTCTAGCCTCCTTCGTGAAGCGAGAGCATTTCCGACTTTGCATCGGTAATGTCGACCTCTTAGGAAGGAGTTTATCAGCTTGACCATTGGTGTGGAGTATCCGGCATCAACCAGTATTGAGATCAGCCCATTGTGCCAAACTCTATCGAATGCCTTGGAGACGTCAAGGAAAACTGCTCCTGAAAGATGTTCTTTTCTGGTGCGGTTCCAGCTCTGGATGGTGGCGTCTACTATCCGGGTGACCTGGAGTTCTGTTGAGTGTTCATGTCTGAAACCGAATTGTTCATCTGGTAGGATGTTCAATTCTTCAGACATCATCTCAAAGTCCCTCTCTGATTTCCGCTGAGTATTTATATCCAAGAAGGCCAAAGCGATGACATCAGACATGCATATGAGGCGACAGGTCAGGAATCAGTTCGTTGCATTATTATTTCTTCGATAATCATAACCACTTGATGAGGCAATCAGTTATCAAAGTGAAAACAAATGTGGGTCGACAATCAATATACTTTAAAGCAATAATGCTTTGCAATAAATTGACAAAATCTTTGAAATCCAATGGCAAAATGAGATTTAAAGTAAATTTAAAAAATGTTTATTATCATGAATTGTAAAAAAAATAAATGAAAATTAGAAGTAATTGGCAATTAATTTTTTTAGTTGAAATTGTTTTTATTTGTTGCCTGTCATAAACTTGTATGTTTAAATGTTAATGGCAGCAACAGTCATCAATATTCAATATTTCCTACAGATGCCTTCCTGACGATGACGTCTTGAATGAAAACATTAGGAAAATAAGGACTATCCACAATGCTGCACCAGTAGTACCACAGAGAGAGCAGATTATTATTATACTAGAAACCTACCAACCTACAGAACATAGAGAAAATTTTCTTCATTTCGATTCCTAAACTATCGGTTCCTGAATCATAATATTTGCAACATTCTGGAAAGCCTTGAGCACTGCCAAGCTGTGAGATTGGATTGAAGGGAAATTTATGGATCATTGTAATGTACGTACTGATGCCCTTTAATGTTCCAACAAATTAAAATTCTTTTTAATGTTCCAACAAATTGAGATTCTTCGTCTGGCAGTTGGGCCAACTACGATATTGTTGTATTTCTATCTTATTTCAGTAATTTATGAGTTGTACTGCACAGTTTAAAACACCATATATATCAATAATATTTCGTCGGCTATAAGCCGCTGATAGCTAGTAGGTTTGTCAACTTACCAAATTATGTTCATTGCTGAAAGCCTTGAGTAAATCCGGATGGTTGTATCCAAGTGGCACGGTTGCTATTTGTGTATAAGTGTCCAAAAATACATTCTCATCAGCGTCTACTAAATAATTTCCAATTGATTTGTCATAATCTCCAAAATACTGGATGGAGCCAAGGAACTAAAATTAAGTGTAAGCATTGAATTTTTTCAGCAAAAGCCTCCGTGGCATTTGATGAATTTTGTAATGCATAGCATCTCATTTTGTATGAAAAAGAGATCACATAAACTTATATTGCTACCCAATTTTGTATCAACATCTGCTGAATCTGCAAGATCAATTTTATCCAACAACAAGGTCATGATGAATTTTTCCACTAATAGTAATCTTCGTAAACCCATGTTTACTGACTGTTTTCATTATTTTTGCACTATTTTGAGCTAACTGACTAAATTGTAACTACTCACCGCATCGTCCTTATGCAAGAAAAATTTTTAAAAAATTTGAATAAAAGTTTTTTAAGAAATTAGACGTAGTTGTGTGTGTTTCTTACCTGTAGCTTTTCTAGTTCTTTGAATAGAGCTTTTGTTTTTGGTCCAGGAATGTCAGTTTTGACGCGAGGGCCATCTGGTTCCCCTGGAACGAGACTCTTTCCTCCTTTAGAACACGATGATAGTCTGAAGCTATTTTCTGAAACAATAAGTTCGATTATCCTGATGCAAGGAAACGTATGTCACCTCTGTTACAGCTATTAGAAGATTTCTCATAACAGAAGGTCATATGAGAAGTTATTGTTAGAATAACTTGAGCATTTTCAAAACGATGTCAAATCAATAGAAGAACATTTTGTCCTGCTTTTAATGGATAACCAGGATAGTAACATATAGTTGCAGTGCTATCTTTTTTGCCGACAACACCATATTCATATAGTCTCAATCCCTTTTCATTCGTCTCACAAACTTCAGACGTACGCACCTCTGAAGAGTGCCTTCAGTAAAGATTGTGGGCACTTCCTGAAAACAAACTTTCATCAGAAAATAACACCTCACGACATTGCTTCGATCTTCAGCAAAGCCTACTTGAGAGTTTTCTCTAGAAAAGGCTGTATCAGGATTGGGGCTTCTGGGATTTTCCACAAGTTTACTGAGAATGACTTTGCTCCCGCTCATACTCTTATTCAGCAAATAGTTGCTGTGGACAAAGAAGAAAACGCTGCTGCTGCTGCTACTGCTGAGACATCTAATGATACTGCTGCCAAGGCATGTAATACAGCTGCTGTCGAGAAATTTAATCCTGTTGCTGACGAGACACTTACAACTACTGCTGGGACTCGTAACAACACTGTTGCTGAGATTTCTAATGCTACCAATAAAGACTACTCGGTTAGATGATTTGTATGCTAACCCTCAACCAAGCACATCCAAAAGGACATCTGATTAACAAAGAAACATACAAGAGTTTTCACCACTGCCTGCCAAAGAAATGTGAATTTAGTGAAACTAACAGAGCCTCTAGTTTTTTGTTGAGTGGAAACCTCGGGGAAATAATTTTTCGAGATCAGTTGAGTCCTGTCTGTGAATTTGGTGGAATTCACATTGCCTCCATAATTTTGTTGGGTGGACACCTCGGGGACCTCGTTTTTCGAATACTGTGGGCCTCTGCTGAGTCATGTCTACGAATTTGGTTGAATTTGTAGTGTCTTCGCTCTTTTGTTGGCCGGAGACCTCGGTGACCTCGATAATCGAATTCAGTGGCCTCTGCCGAGTCTGTGAATTTGGTGAGAGTTGCAGTGCCTCTGGTTTTGGTTGTGTGGAGACCTCGGAGACTTCATTATTTGAATTCAGTGTTTCTTGCTGTGTCCTGTCTGAAAATTTCAGGAAATTTGCAGCACCCTGTATTGGGTGGAGGCCTCATTTTTTGAACTCAACCCCCGTGCCGAATCATGTCTGCAAGCGTCGGAAAATTTGCGGAGTTTTCTGTTTTGTAATGGGTGAACTACACCACATTTTTCAGAAACAGTAATGTATTTTCCATGTCTGCAAATTTCCGTTGATTTGCAGAACATCCAGGTTATCTTTTGAATCGTTTTCGTGTTTTTAAAGGTGGGGACCATTTTCTTTAAAGAAGGTTCATTCTTTTTCTTACAATTTTTTTGTTTTTCTCAAATAACAACATACTTCTTCAATTGTGTACAAGGACTCCAAGGCTTTAGGCGGACCAATCCAACATCCAACTGATGAACTGACAAACCCCTAACGAAGTAACGTTCATTTTCCAAAAATTAAACAAATTACATCGGTTACCGCTGTCTAGAACTATTGACAACGCTGTACAGTAAATATGACAGTGACAATAATTCTGTGCAATACCTTGTGGACAGTAGCAGGACTATTTTCGTCTTTTCGTTCATGTACTACAGAGGGTTCACTTACTGGAGCGATTTACCGGTTTTTGTCCGAGGTTTTGAAAATCATTAAAAATATAAATCGTTTGATTTTATGTCTGAAAACTAGTATGAATAGTTCCTCAATGTTCAGTCTTCTAAATTTCAAATAAATATCACTTGCAAAAGCGATTCTTCTCAACTGTCTTTGATTTTATAACGAGATTTTCAGAATTTTTTTAAATTGTGAGGGATCGTTGAAGTTGAAAATTCTGAAAAAAATCGTGATTATCTTTTACTTTGACATTGATATGTCATGATATTTGAAATGGAATCTGATGAGTGGTTTTTGGGAAAACTCAAAAAAAAACCTCTAAAAATTAGGTTTTTATTTTTTTTCTCGAAAACTGTTCATCAGATTTTCTTCTAAAGCTCTCTAATTATTTAATTTGAATGCCAAAATAACTCGATTTTTTTTCAGAATTTTTAAACGTGCCGTTAATTTTTTCATGGGTTTATATGAACCTTAAAGCAAGACTCAGAATGATGTAATTTCTTCCAAACACAATCATTTTCAAAAAACAGCGGAAATGCTTCCTCAGTGAACATTACTATTATTCGCTTACTGAATATTCCACGTCTCAATGAACAAAGGTCCCCGAAATGTTATGTATGACTTATTGTAACAAATTGTTCCATTTTATCCTTATTTTTTTTTGTTTTACTTAAATATTTATTTATATTTATACTTATATTTATACAGGGTGTTTCTTAAGTACGTGTAGAAACTTCAAGAGCATGTTGCTGACGTCGAAATAAGAAAAAAAGTATAAACACATCTCCGCAAGTTATTCGTTTCTAAGATACAGAGTGTCAAAGTTTAATTATTATATTTGTTTTTTTGTGAATAAATGCCAAAATATTTGTGATATTCCAGTAAAGTTTGGTATCTGGGATGATTTCTCAATGACAAAATCAAATTTTGTGTTAATTGTGAAAAAACTAATTTCTAATTGAATTTATTTTGAATTAAAAAATCTTGTCATTCAAAATCACTTGCATCGATTATTTCAAATCTCAATAACTCGAAAACAGTTGCTCGCAGGGACCTCTATCAAGAATATATTTTTCACACAAACTAAATAATAAATATTTCCAGAGACCAAACTTTACTCAAATATCAAAATAATTTTGAAGTTATTCACAAAAAATAAAAATAAGAACTCAACTTTGACACTCTGTATCTCAGAAACGAATAACTTGTGGACATATGTTTATAGGAACTTTTCTTCTTATTTTGATGTCAGCAATACGCTCCTAAATTTTCTACACGTACTTAAGAAACACCCTGTATATTCAAGGACACCATTCTGTGGTGGCCGACTCTCTGACTCATTCCTGTACTTTTGTAGTCCCCAGGAAAACAAAACTATTTTGATTTACTCTCGTTTTAAAAACTTTCCTTGTGCTCGTTGCATAAGTGAACTTTTACAAGATAACAAACAAAAATGTTTCTTAGGCATGCTTCCTTTTCTTGCTATAATGAGCCCGGCTCTGTCAGTAATTCGTGCTATCAATAATATTTTCCTCAACCACAGTTGAACATATAATACTGATAGCTAGTTTACTACTCACCAAATTTACTAGATACCTGTACTGCATTTTTGACCAGTTTAGACAACATTACACTTTTATCTCTGTCACAAAAGTAGTGGAAAGAACCTCCAGGATTGACCCAGTAAGGGTTGGATTATATCGACCGTCAAAACAGGGATGCTTTGCGCCTGTACGAACACTCTCTAGTTCTCTCAGGTATCACAAATATCGGGAGGCCCAAACTATGAGGGTAGTAGCACATTGACGATGGAATTATTATCATAAATGCATTCTGCAGATTACTATCTAATCGCCAAATTGAACCCTACAGAATAGAACTGATCTCCCTATCCTATCTGAGTGAACGTACACAATTCGTCAGAACAAACACCAATTGTTAAAAAAAAATTGTTAAAATTGTTATTCACAAACTAGATCGGTCAAACATGGTGTGCCTCAGTGCTCTGTACTGGGACCCATTCTTTTCTTATTGTATTTCAACGATTTGGCTGATCTCAAGATTGATGGCAGTTTTACTATATTTGCAGACGACACGACCATCTTGTGGCATGCAGCCGACATCAACAGCCTACATTCCAGTATTATCAATGATATATCCAGCGTAAAAAGGTGGTTCAACTCCAATTTGCTGTCGTTAAATATAGATAAAACGAAGCTCCTATCATTTAGGAGTGTAATTTACCAGATATCCCTTTAAGTAACGAAGTTGTCATTGAGCAAAGGTATACAAGTAAATTCCTTGGAATCCATCTGGATAACAAACTTAATTTTGAGAACCGTGTGAAGTCTTTGAATGGAAAACTAGCATCTGGGTGTTATGCTGTGCGAATGGTCTCAAGAGAACTGGGAACAGCCACTGCGAAGGTGGTATACCACGCTCTGATAGAATCATATATCAGATTTGGTTTACCATTTTGGGGTATCTGCAGCCAACAAAATGTCTATAGTATATTTGTTCTACAAAAACGTGCAGTTCGATACCTTTGCAAAGTTGGACCCAGATAATCTTGTAAACCACTGTTCGGTCAAATTAAAATCCTCACCCTTTCGTCATTATTCATTCTGGACGGTGTGTCTAGTACACAAAAACAAATCTTCATACGATGCAAATATGGGTATCACTCGCCAAAATAACAATTTGAGACTTCCAATTCCGTCTTCAAATATGGTGCAATTAAATTATATAATCATCTCCCTCCTACCTCCAAAGACATCGTTTCGCTTTCTCATTTTAGGAGATCTGTCAAAAGATTACTTCTTGATGAGGTGTTTTATAGTGTCCAAGAGTTCCTTGAGGAAGACTGGAATAGGGAATATGTATATATTTGTAAAGATTTGATTATTTGATCCATTGAAAATTTTATTATATTTATTGTTTAATTGTTTTGATATATGTTTGTTCCCTTTTGTTATTGTTGTTCTGTTATCGTAAATACGTATTTTTTATAATTGTGACAATGTCATAGTACCTGCTCCATACCATTTATTTTTATATATTTTATATCTTTTATTCAATTTTAAATATAGTATATATATATATATATATATATATATATATAAAAATATAAGTAGAAAAGTTATTGGGTATAACCCTCAAAATGTTCTGCAACCGTAGAAACGTGTTTCGAGCTTAAGCTCTCATCAGTACGGTTGCAGAACATTTTGAGGGTTATACCCAATAACTTTTCTACTTATATTTTTATATATTGCCCCTCGCTAAATCCATCCTTATTTATATATATATATATATATATATATATATATATATATATATATATATATATATATATAAAATATAAGTAGAAAAGTTATTGGGTATAACCCTCAAAATGTTCTGCAACCGTAGAAACGTGTTTCGAGCTGATGAGTGCGTTAGCACGAAACAGCTGTCAAAGGTTAGAACTCTCGGAATTAAAACGAAATATACTCTATTTTCACTTATATATATATATATATATATATATATATATATATATATATATATATATATATATAACACTTCGATATAAAAACAGAAACAAAGGAAATCAACAACAGGAAGCCAACCACACATTTGTGGCATCGGTTAGAAGACCTTGTACTCACAAGGCAACAACTAACGTCGCCACGGAGGCAGCTATAGCTACCAGCGTGACAATCCTACCCAGGAAAATACAAATAAGGATGGATTTAGCGAGGGGCAATATATGAAAATATAAGTAGAAAAGTTATTGGGTATAACCCTCAGAATGTTGTGCAACCGTAGACACGTGTTTCGTAGGATTGTCACGCTGGTAGCTATAGCTGCCTCCGTGGCGACGTTAGTTGTTGCCTTGTGAGTACAAGGTCTTCTAACCGATGCCACTAATGTGTGGTTGTTGTGGTGTACATCTTCGCAATTGATTTTCTAATGAGAGCTTAAGCTCGAAACACGTGTCTATGGTTGCACACCATTCCGAGGGTTATACCCAATATCTTTTCTATTTATATTTATATATATATATATATATATATTTATATTTTATTGAGACTTTATCAATGAGATTCAAGTCTTCCGATAATAAAGTATATTTTGATTGATTGATTGATTTGATTGATCTCTTGCTCGCACAAGCTCTGATTTTGAGGGGTTTTCTATGAAAACTTGGGAGTTTCGTAAAAACAAATTTTACAAATTACCAAATCAATAACTGCACTTACATTGGTTTTATTGGTGACATCAGTATAGATTTTATTAACATAACAGAATATTCTCAAAGGTATCGATACAGTCGACCACTCAATCAATCTAAAGAACTTAGAGTCGATTGGTATCAGAGGAATCGTAAATGATCTTTTAAAGTCCTATTTCGAAAAAAGAACTATAAGGACATACACTAATAATGTGGAGACTGACAGATTGAATATTAACAAAGGTGTTCCCCAAGGGTCGGTTTTAGGTCCAATTTTATACTTATTATATATACAAAATTTATCCCAAATACTTATCATGTCATTACACCATATACGCGGACGATACAGTGCTTTTATATTCAAATTGGTTTATTCAATTAAAGGCAGTTTGATAGAATATCTGAATTGTGAAGCTACTTCAAAATTGATGAAAACTTCCGTGGAATTCAAAAACGTGTATTTGACAACTTACATCAAAATTCTTATTATGTCTGTCAATTGAAAACAAGTCAATACATTCAAACGTTCACAAATACTGAGGATAAAAACACTTGGCCTCTTATATAACTGAAAATAGTAAAAATAAATAAATATCCTTCTGGATTCTCATGTTATCCTATTCACAAATGAAAACCCTTTAATTCTAGAAAAAAACGATAAATGGGGACTAACAAAAATTTTTCCAATCTCCTCTCTGTTATTTCTAGAAAAACTGGATTTATTATTTTTCAACAAAGAAATAGACAAAATATTAAATTAAATATGGAAATAAAAAATTAACAATTGAAACAAACTTCTCTGATGAAGTATCTTGGCATTTGGACTGATGATAAGTTAAGGTGGGAGAAACATATTGATATTCTGAATAAAAAAATATCTTCCATAATTGAATCCCAAAATAGCTAATGTATTTTTATAGACACATATTCTCAGTAGAATCAAATATTTAGGGGAACTAAAAATAATTTCAATAAAATCTCCTCTGTATACAGTACTGTATCATCTACCATTTGACAGTCTAACAAATCGATTTTATTCAAGGACGAGCACATTTTCTTTAGAGGAGCATTATGCAATGGATACTCTCAAAGTATCTTACCTTATTATCAATAAAAAGATGAAATCTAATTTTATATTAACCAGGAATTCACAATTACCATACACGACAACATAACTTGTTCCATCTAGATTTTGCAAATTATGTAATTGGCCAGAAAAGATTCACCATTTCAAAATTCAATGAAATACCCGAAGACATGAAAAATTGTAGAAATATCACTGAATTTCAAATCAATTATCCAGTGTGAGTCGGCTTTCTGTACACTGATGTTTGGCACTTATCATTGTTCTTTTGAACTTTCACATCTAGAAAAGGTAAACCGTCTTGGGTCTCCTTTTCCATCATGAAGTTTATGGACTTTCTGATGTTATTCAGATGTTTCAGAAAGACGTCAAGTTCCTCGTCTCCGTGGTTCCATATGACAAACGTGTCGTCAACATATCTCAACCACATCTGAGGTTTCTTATGGGCTGTCTCTGTAGCAAAAGCTTCAAACCATTCAATATAGATGTTTGCTACCAAGGGCGATAATGGGGATCCCATCGGTAGTCCGTCTTCCTGGGAGAAAAAAAAAAGAAAATGCAGTCTTTTTCTTGAAAGTAGCAATTTCGCAGGCAGCATTCTAGCAGGTCCATAATGCCCAGTACTGGTAGGTTCGTCCTGTTCTCCAGCTCTGTGTCTTCTTGCAGATTTTTCCGAATAATTTGGCCCCTTCTACCGGGACGTTAATGTAGAGACTTTCCACGTCAAAACTGCCGAATTGGTCTCCTGGTACTACTTTGACCCCTTCCAGGATCTCTACGAAGTGCCTGGAGTTCTTCACAAACGTCGAGGTATTGCCTTGCAGTGGTTGGATAATCGGCAGTAGGAACTTGGCTAGATTTAGGTAGGGACTGAAGCCGAAGTAATCCATAAAGAGGGCTGGTATAGAAGGAAGTTTAAAGAGAGTGCATATGTTATGAACAACAAAGTCTTCAGTCAAGCTAGCATAGACATCCTTATTAGTAGCATAGATCAATTGAAAATACGATAAGAATTAACAATGCTATACCGAGGGGTCGGCACTGTAATTAACAAGCTTACCTGAACACCGGCAAATTACCCCTAGGCTAATGACACAAAATCGTCCATAGCATATATAAGAAGTATCCTTGAGATTGTCACATTTATACACTTGATAACGACTGTAGATTTTAACAGTTGAAACGTCGCGATTGGCGTATTTATCGACCTTACTTGTTCTTTCGATACTTTGAATATAGAGTTTGTACAAGAAAAATTGGAAAAACTTGGAATCAGAGGTCACATCGATAAATGGTTAATTTCTTACCTAACTGATAGAAAATTGCTGGTGAAAGTTGATATTTTTTCTTCTGAAAGGGGCATTTCTCTCGGAACCCCTCAAGGCAGTGTGTTAGGCCCGTTAATTTTTCTATTATGTGAATGAATTACCAGAATTTATATCACATGGAAGGGTGTTTATGTATGCTGACGATACATCTATTATAACTAGAGGAAGAACACTCGATGAGGTCACTTCCAGAGTGAACTCTGTGTTACAAGAATTCCATTCATGGTGCTTCAATTATAAGAAAACTGTTCGGGTGTTTTTTAAACCAAAATCAAACAGAGTTGATACCAATGATATTGATATCCATATAAACAACCATCAACTCAATTTCAGTCAAGAAACGATGTTGCTAAGAGTCACAATAGACGAATGCTTGAGTTGGACTCAACATATAAATATACTGTGTCCCCGCTTAGGTACATCTTGCTTTGCAGTGAGTACATTGAAAAATGCTCTGGACCAAAATTATCTAGTGAATGTGTATTACGCTTTATTTTACTCAAAAGTTTCCTATAATATAATCGTATGGGGACTAGGTATCGATGTGTATAGGATATTTACTTTACAAAAACGAACCCTAAGAACAATTTTTGGGATGAAGCCAACAGACACCTGCAGAAATATCATGAGAACACACGAAATACTGCCAGTAATAGGAATCTATCTATACAAACTTGTCTCATATATCCACCAAAACAAAATTAAAATAAAAACTAATTGTGAAAACCACGATTATTTCACACGTACTAATTCAAATCTGTACACTGCTAAATGTAACTTAACTTCTTATAAAAAATCTCCAATTTATGCAGGAAGTAATTTATACAACAAACTTCCAGTGGACATCAAATCCATAACGACCGCAATCGCTTTCAAAAGACATCTCAAGAAGTTCCTTTGTGATAATTGTTTTTACACAATTGATGAGTACCTGAACATCAGTGAATGTATAAAATATGCTTGTAACTTACTGGTGGCAATTTAAAAAAATATATTTAGTTTTTTATCTTTACATTTAAAATAATTTATTTTATTCATGTTTTTATCTGAAGCCATCGCCGGCGACATGTACAATTTCTACTTAATAATTGTATTTTCTGTAGTGTTATATATACAACAAACCTGTGACGTATTCTATCCAATTTTTACATTGACATAAAGAATAAATATATATTCTATTCTATTCTATTCTAAATGCGTCTCATTGATTTGTTTTTCTACATGGTTGCCGAAAAAATAGTGTACGCAACAAGTCCGAAAAGTTTTTTTGGACTCGCAGACTTCCAGGACTCGCTAACGCTCGTCCTAGAATTAGGTCCACTCGTCCAAAAAACAGTATTTTCTGGACTTGTTACGTACATTACTATTGTTCGTCATTTAAAGCATACAATGAAGAGATAGGTTCCGGTGTATTTGATGTCTCTGTGCGCAAGTTTAAATGGTGTCTCAATAACTTATTTTGAAAATATGGTAGGTTTTCTTGAAAATATTAGTTAACCCTTTATAGTGCAGTGGTCGATATTTGAACCACTTAATTCATCTCCATATTCAGTACAGCCTGTAGTCCAAATTTCAACCAGATGTGTTCCATGCGTTTATCATACTTTTAAATGTATAAAAAATTTCACATTATTTTTCAATTTTTTTATTGTCCTGAAGGTCGCTCGATGCAATTTTTCAATTACGTTCATTCAATAATCTTGGCGCAGAGAAGATATAGGCAAACTTTTTTTTTATTCAGATGAATTCGTTGTTACAATTTTCAAATAAACACGTGTGAACTCAATTATTTAACTAATGACATACCTATAAATACAAATACTACTTGTGTTGATACAAATCTAAATTATACTCGTATTCTGTAGGTTTCTATAGATGTCTAACATGAATTTGATTACAGGCTACAACTGTCGCAAAAAGAGAGGTTCAGTAACAACTATTAAAAAAAAAATTGGGGAAAGAAGTATCTCCATTGAAAACAATATGAGAAGAATGAACTTACGGGATAATTTTCCTGTAAAAGGGACATCTCGACGTTGCACCTATTGTAGCACGTCTAAGAAAACAAAAAGAAGTCGAATTATATGTCGCAGATGTGAAATCACTCTATGTTTAGAATGTTTTGCACCATTTCCCAAAAATTGGATTAGACTGATGTTGGTAGTTTCACTATTCACTGAGTTCCATTATTATAAAAACAGATAGTGGTCGATATTTTGACCAAGATTCGAGCAGTTAAGTTACCGTCCTTGACGTGCATTGGTTTAAATATCGACCACAGCCTCCAACTGACAGATGACATCTGTCAATTTTCTTAAATGCAATAATATACTCATATAAGTCCAAAGAACCTAAGAATATTAAATTTTTTAAATAAATCTGACAAAAATAGTTTTGCGCGTTAACGGGTTAATATTTCTGTCTACATACAATATACGAAGACGATAGTGTGTTTGCTCATTTGCCATTCACTACAAAGATTGGTATGAAAAAAAAGTCAGATTATCTCGACAAAACTTTTATTATGAGATAATAATCAGGCAGTCCTTGGTTTAACGTCTCAGCTGTTATTCTTTTTTGCCCACGGTCGTGGGCAAATGCTCACTCTCATTAATTTTTTTTTGTTTTGTCCTTCTGATCTGTGATCACCTTGTCCTTTTCTGGTGTCACATATTGACTTTTTTCCACTGTCGGCTGAAGGTTTAGTTGAACTTTTTTCAGCTTCGCATAAGTTGCTGATTTTTTTCCCATATGGTTTAACTTCATCAATGTGGGCCATTCTTTTGCTCTCGCAGGTCTCAGTTTTTTTGATTTTGCTATTATCAGTTTTTTCATCCGCTGTTTTAGAATCGCAAACCGACGATTTTTCACCAGATGTTTTCTCGGTTTTCCGAGCTTTCAAACTATCACAAAATGATGGTTTCTTTTCACCCATCTTGTCTGTCTTTGCAGACTTATCTCTGCCTTTTAGTGAGTCGCAAATGGAACTTTTTCCCTCGGACATTTTTGTTTCTTTTTTTATAGAATCGCAAATAGAAGGTTTTCTTTTAGGCTCCTTAGCAGCGGAAAACTCAACCGACTTTTCCTGTTTCTTTTGAGGGGGCTTGATCAGTTCAGTTTCTTTGATGACCTCTTCTAATTTATCCAAAAATACGCTGGCGTGGTTGTCGTTGAATGACAAACTGGGCCTGAGAGTGATACCTTTTTTTCCACATTTTCCACACAGTACACCTACGAAAGAAAACTAGAATGAATTCAACAATCTAACAAACTTAATAATAATAATAATAACTTTATTATTCCCAAGAAACGTATGCTGCTTATATTAGGAAAACATCAAAATTAAATTTTTTGAGATAATTTTGAGGGGTTTTCTCCGAAAACCTGGGAGTTTCGTAAAAACAAATTTTACAAAACAAAAGTTATTTATTCTGATGCCCTATTTTAAAATTACGAAAGATCTGAAGGGACATTATTTCTATCTCAAGAAATTTTTTCAAAAAAATTGAACTCCGCCGTTTTCTTTCGATTGCTGCGCTGTCAAGAAAATTACTTGTATTATTTGAAACAAATAAAGACGTTTATTATTATTAGTATTATTTTCCGTCAGGAACACAACTTTGATTATTATTATTATTATCTGATAGCCAACTCATTATGATGACTTACTGTACCTCATGATAATAACTGAGACTTCCAGTATATATGTTTTTATTTATTTTTATTGTAGAAAATAACTTTCAGTCAGAACAAGGGAATTTGAAAGTAGGTATATTATTGATAGTGAAAAAATTCTAATTGACTATCATACAATACAAATGATTCATGAAGTTTTGTTATATTTTTATGAACGAGCACTTTTATTTTTGGAAAAGAAAATTATTGCTTTTGAATTTTTTATTTGTTCTGCTAATTTATTAAATGTTTCTATAAAGCTGAAAATTTGATTTGCTTTTCCTTTGTTGGAATGAACATTGTTCAAGTGGAAGTGGTTCAAAATCAGAGTATTATGACTATGTAATTTGGAATTTTTCTGAATTGGTGTATTACTCTTTCAAAAATTCTTAGTTAACTTCAATGCAAATTGAGCAGCACTGTTAATCTGTAAGCAACAAGAAATGTTCATGAACTATTTGACAATTTATTATATTATTACTTTTTTATGTTTGTTCATATATTTACGATTTTATTTTTTATATTTCCCTAATATAAGAAGCATATGTTTCTTGGGAACAATAAAGTTATTTTTTAAAGAGAACCATTCTCAATTAAAAATTGAATCAATATACGACTCCTCTGAAAATGGAAAAAACCCTACGATAAAATTGAAGTAACTTTTTTGTAATATCTAACAGAAAACAACTATTTCCCCGGCTAAAGCCATGCTGGACATTGAACTACATCTGATAGATATTGAGAAAGACCCTATATAACTTGAGAGAAAAAATCTGAAAGTGAAAATTTGCATTTTCATTCAGATAGTTGATTATTTATTGTATGTCCAGTTTCCATTGGAGATTCTTATCTATGAATGTGATAAGGGAGAATGTTATTCAGAAGTATCACTCACAGAAAATCGCTCATTTCATTGATGCGTGAATTGCATCTCTTTCGCTAGGCCTCCAATACATTTTGGTCGACAAAAATTTATTTCACTCTTCTACGATCATCAGGGAGATCAGAAGCAATTTCACACTGTAATGAGGAATTGTTGGACTATTTCTTGTGCGGTGAAACTTTGAAAATATTTTTCTGACATAAAACCTGTCATGGGTATGGCAAGTTGATTTCATTGAAAATATGAACAGGATGTTCATAAAGTCAGTTGTGGAATCATCTGCGACTGAAAGTTGGAATTTAGTCGCTATTTTCAATCGTACAAGATACCTCACTTGGAAGGGATTCGTGTTTTAAAGAGAAACATTCAATTGAAAATTGAATCAATATATGACTCCTACGACAAAATTGAAGTTACTTTTATTATTATTAACATTGATCGTGCAGGACTCATCCCAGTTGAGCAACGAGATTTGATGAGTTATATATACAGGGTGTCAATTTGAAAACTTCCCACCCTTAATATCTTCCTTCCAGTAAACAATATGAGTAATCGAAAAAACAGGTCAATTTTATTGTCAAGGGGGACACTTTCAAGGACTATTTGTAGCCCTCGTGGTTCAACCCCCTAGGAGGGGTAGATGTTACCCTTAGAATCTTAAATGGGAAGGAGGGTCAAGTGGCACATCATTTTGATGGGCGTTCAATTCTTGTTCCAATGGTACCCTGACTTATTATTTTTTGATGAGCATTTTCCGAAAAATTGCGTTCTAAACTAACAGAAGTAATTATTAGAACGCCTATACTGAGATGCATGGTTTGGCCAGAACTGGTTAGAATATTAGGTGGTACCGTTCCAACCCTTTATTAAGGGTAACATTAGCCATTAGCTCCAAACACTTTACATAAAAAAGTAGTCTAATAGTAAAACGTAGATGGTAGTAAAGTTGTGTTTATTAAATGCTGAATTTTTAAGTGTCATCGTAGAAATTGTACCTTCCTTTTTTGCTACTTCTGCTGTAAAAAGTTTCTGTTTTCCGGCAAAAAATTGGTTAGCAAATTTGAACTATGTGGTAGTATTGTGAATACCGTTGTACCTGTTGGGCTGTTTAGGAATTACTTTAATAAGTGTATAAAAGTGTAAAAATGGTTTACATTCTTCAAGACAGAATTGAAATGATTGTAATTTATGGCGAAGTTGGAAAGTGCGCACGAAGGGCGGCATGTCTTTTTAACGAAAGACATCCAAATTGTAATGTAAGTCACCGGTATGTGCTTGATTTGGTGAATAAGTTTTACGAAACTGGTTCAGTGACAAATAAAAAAAGAAATAACCCCAGAGTACTAAATGAAGCAGCTCAAATTGAAGTTTTGGGAACATTTGCTGCAGAGCCCACGGGCTCCTTACGATCAGTATCAGAACAGACGGGAATGTCACGCGAGACTATAAGAAAAACATTGAAAATGCATAAATTTCATCCATATAAAATGCAGATTCTTCAAGAGCTCCACGAGGATGATTATGATAGAAGAATAGAGTTTTGTGAAATCATGTCTCATCGAGTCAATACCATCCCTAATCTTCTGTTAAACATCTGTTTCAGCGATGAGTGTTCATTTTTTCTGAATGGCAATGTTAATAGACAAAATTGTCGCTATTGGAGTGACGAAAACCCACATATTTTTCGGGAAGGGCATACACAACACCCACAAAAAGTTAATGATTGGGCTGGTATTCTTGGAAATGCCATTCTTGGTCCATTATTTCTGGAAGAAAACTTGACTGGCAATCTGTACCTTGATATGCTTGAAGAGACTATCGATCCTCTTATAACTCACGAGCTAGAAACTCAAATTGATGCAGAAGGTAATGAACTTTTGCAGGAGGATCTGTTACATTTCCAGCAGGACGGTGCTCCACCTCATTATTTTCTTCCCGTCCGACAGTGGTTAAACGAGAGATTTCCGGGTAGATGGATTGGCAGAAGGGGAGCAGTTGAATGGCCTCCGAGATCACCGGATTTAACACCCTTAGATTTCTTTCTAGGGGGGCATCTTAAATCCGTTGTTTATAAAACACAACCTTCTGATATTGACGAACTTAAAAGACGAATTACAGCAGCATGCCGGTCAATTCCTAGTGAAGTTTTCCGTAATGTTAGAGGAGAGTTCGAAAACAGACTGTATTACTGTTTAGAGCAAAATGGACAACATTTCGAACAGCTAATAAGATAAGCGTAAGTAGATTTTATGTTGGAAATGTCTTTCACGCAAATTAAATTTTATTGTGTAGAAGGAAAATAATCACCAAATAAAAAATCCCATGCGTAATACATTTATTCCTGTCATTCAAGGGTTGGAGCGGTGCCACCTACTCTTCTAACCATTTTTATTAAAGGGAGTCAATACAATAATGCATCTCAGTATAGGCGTTCTAATAATTACTTCTGTTAGTTTAGAACGCAATTTTTCGGAAAATGCTCATCACAAAATAATAAGTCAGGGTACCATTGGAACAAGAATTGAACGCCCATCAAAATGATGTGCCACTTGACCCCCCTTCTCATTTAAAATTCTAATGGTAACATCTACCCCTCCTAGGGGGTTGAACCACGAGGGCTACAAATAGTCCGTGAAAGTGTCCCCCTTGACAATAAAATTGACCTGTTTTTTCGATTACTCATATTGTTTACTGGAAGGAAGATATTAAGGGTGGGAAGTTTTCAAATTGACACCCTATATATATATATATATATATATATATATATAAACTGTTAGTGATTCCATGTTTTTTTGTTATGGAGTACCTCAGGCAGTGTTTTAGGTCCAGTACTATTCAATATCTTTCTCAACGACCTTTTTAAATTGAAGTGTAATGGAAAAATTCATGCATTTGCAGATGATACTGTTATTTTTTATAGTGCTTCTACATGGACTGCATTGAAACAAACTGTTCAAGAAGATTTAAGGAAAATAAAAAGCTGGTTTGACATAAATCTGCTTACTATAAATTTTGATAAAACGTATTATCTTCCATTCACTTGCTTTGAGAATTCTTTACCAAATTTAGGCCCACTTGAAATTGACAGTAACTCCAAATTTCATGAAACTGAATCTATAAAATATCTAGGAATCAAATTTGACAGACATTCAAGATGGAATCATCAAATTTTCTTCCTTGTTAAAACATTGAGATGTCTTATACCGAAATTCATAGTTTTGAAACAATTTCTTGCACTGAAACATCTTGAGTTGTAATATTTTTCAATAATACAGTCTCAGTTGACCTATGGTATTCTTGGATGAACAAAATTCAGTATGTCATTTAGAAGTGATACAAAGACAAATTTTAAAAATAATATATAATCAAAATTTTATGATTCCTTCTGATATTCTTTATAAAAAAGTGGAAAATTTGAATAACTTCGGTAATCATTCATATGACACAAGATATAAAAATAATATAAATTTAAAAAATAAACGCAATAAAAATAAATCTACTAGAAATTATATAAATATTATAAGAAAAGTTTTTGATATAGTTCCAGAAGAAATAGAAAAATAGAAATATTTTCATTCGTTCAAAATCAAAGTGAAGGATTGGATATTTAAAAAAGATCGTTATTTTTTTCAAAACATAAATAATGTATAAAACTAAACTCAATGAATTTCCTCATCGGTTTCATTTAAATAATTTTATTTTGAAAAATTGTTCATTTTAATGTTTTTGTATTCATGTATTATATGGAAAGTAACTCGTATGTATTCATTTGAATTTGTCACCTCACTACAAGTTTAACTTCGTGAGGAAATGTTCTTGTGTATTCATACCATTATATTTTGTATTACATAAAAAAAATTGTAATTTATAATGAGTAACCTTTATTATTATTTTTATTATCTGTTGAATTTTTTTATTATTTATCACTTTAACAAAATAAAAAATACAATTTAGAAGAAAGCGACTGACAAAAATAGCCATTTTCTCCCCTAATTGATTTCACTCAAAAAAGTTACAGCTTCTAGAGATTGCGCGATTCATACCATATTCATAATATGTCGTCACCTTTTTTCCTCAATCTTTCCAACATATCATCTCGTAGAGCAGGGCACTGCGCGTCAAATGCCAAAAATGTGCCCATTCCCCTTGTTGAACGAATCAAATCGTAGTGTTCAATCTCCATTTCCAATAGGCATTTCTTCAATAAATCTCCAGTTCTTTTTACGTTTTCCAGCAGGTTGAAACTTTCTATAAGCTTTATAACAGTTTCAAAAACCAGCAGCTTCGCAGGATCCCCGTTACAAATGTCTAACTTCCGGTTGGCGTCTCTCTGGCTTGAAAATATTTATTTATTTACTTATTGAAAATTCACCTTCCAAACAGAACAAGTTCAGGTAAAATAATATTTTGTTGAATGTAGATAAAACTCAAATCCTGCATTTTGATAAATTTTTTATTTATTTGACATGTTCTACACATCTATGGGTTATGTAATTTGACAGAACGAATAAAGACAAGTTACTTACTAACAGTGGCGTTGCCAAGAGAGGGGGGCAGGTGGTCCTCCCCCCCCCCCCCGAAATCTTTCGAAGTTTCGACGATTTGGCAATTTGCCATTTTGTAAAATAAAATATATTATTGGGTATTAGACTTTTTATACTAGTGTTCTCCTCAAAGAAAAATTCTGGCTACGCCACTGCTTACTAAGTATATTTGATTCAGTAGCGCATATTCGGCGGATGGCGAACAAAAAAGTTACATGTATCAGAATTTTATGATCTATTCTAATCAACTACAAAACTTCTCTCTCCGTGTCATAGCTTTGACACGGAGAAAGGTAGACAAATAAAAATCGAAAAAACCTCTGATGTATATCATTGTAAAACACTTACTTCAAATCTTCCGAATGGAAAAATCCAGCGACTTGTGTCTTTCCTCCGAATACAACAGCATCGGCCGGATGGTTCAAACAGAAATGTTCGTGGCACCAAAATTTTCCAGTGGCGCCGCAACCGGTTTTCGTTTCGTCGAATATCAGGTATATTCCGCAATTTTTGGATAGCTCCTGTAGCTTTTTGAAAAATTGTGAAGACGGTGTCACCGTGCATTCGTTCTGGATGGGCTCCACGATTATACCAACGATGGGTGTGTCTAGAAAGATAACAATTTCTTCGAGTAAGTTGAATTTTTTTGACTAATTGAGTAAGCAATCGTTTTATGGAGTCTGTGAAGGCCTCAAGGGCTTTCATTTGTCTGAAGTGATTGATGACTCATTTATTTTGTGGAAATTTATGTTTACAATTATTATATAAACAAAATATAGTAAGCTCATTTTCAGAATGGTATATTTTTACTTTAGTTTGAAAATGAGGTAATAGTCGAAACTAGTCACAAATGTACCACTATTAGACCGTTGGCCCTTGCCACTGGGGGGGTCGATTATCCCTTCAAGGGACATGAATATTAAGTTGGATAATTGGGAAAAAAGTGGTTTGTTGGATCGGTACCCGGTCGCACCCCTCCCTGACGTCAATGACGTCACCTGTCCTTCGAATACGGCTAAGTTCGCCCACCCAAATTTTATGCAAATGTTATAACATTGAATTATGGGTCAAAATGAAGGGTTTTACCAAAGGGGACCGACGCGACGTAGACATAGGCAAATCGGCTAGAGCCCGGTTAATTTAGCTAGACCCGACTATTCCAATACATTTGTACAGCTGCTTCTATAATAACATTTTCAACATTGCTTTCAACCGGAAGTTGATTGAACTGAGAGGAGGCGACTGGGACTGATCCATAGAAATATATATATATATATATATATATATATATATATATATATATATATATATATATATATATATATATATATATATATATATATATACTCTAGAATGCTAATCCCGCCAATTTTCACGGCGATAAGCATGCCGCGTATGCGACCCGTTTAAGATGTGCGCATGCGCGTCATCAGTATAGTTTGGATAGATCGTTGCTAAGTTTGAAAACAATTTGGTGTTCCAATTCAGAGTTTTTTGTTATGAGGCAATAGAAAACACATGTCATTTGAAAGAGAAAAATTTGTCAGCGCAATTATGACTTTTTAAAACCGAAAAGAACCTTTTAGAGATAGATTACTCAGAATTTTATGCGCGAAAGAAACTTATTTAAAACAATAATGTACTCTATGCTACTGTAATTATAATGACCGTGCAACTGTGCTTTTTCATCAACAGGATGACTTGTCACTAATATCTGTCACTCTTGTCACGGTTTTTGGAATTTCAGATTTTCTCTTGTCGTTTTGTGTGGTGTCGTTGGTTATTATTCCACCATTCGTAAATTTGCATTAATCTTGTTCCTGTAAAGACAATTTCTAATAAAGCCGTTTCTTCCTACAAATAAACAATGAAATGTTTAGTGTCGTGTAAAGGAAAAATACCTGAAATAAGTCATTTTTGGTAGATAATGAAATTGTTTATGTACCTATATATGCTTTGCTCAAAATAGCTTAAATATTATTTTAGCTTGACAAAAAATGCATGATTTTTGGTTATTGTTCTTAAGAAGAGACCCCAGCAGAACATTTGAGTGAGAAAATTGTAATTTGTGGCAGACATTTTCCTCATGAACATTCATGTAAAAACGACAATAGAATAATTTGAAACCTAGTGCAGTACCAATACTGTGTCTGCGTAAGCATGCATGGCGAGTGATACAACTTTCTGCCATATGCTTATATTATGAGTCGTAGATTCCTACAAAAAGAACTAAATATACACAGACTCGCATCAGAAAATTAATGTCAATATGGAAGTGCTTTTCTTTCATGGTAAGGAAAATGCTTCTGGCCTCACTTTTTCATGCACCCCCATTGTGGAAATTGCACTAAGATAATACAACCAAAAATACTCGTAGAAATAGCATGTTAATCTCTTCAAATGATTTAAATTAAATGCAGTTGCATATTTTGACCAGAATCGTTCTTGAAAAAAAAACCTCGAGCTTCCAAGCATCCAATTTTATAAATCCAATTTGAGTTGAAATTGTTCATGATATTAGCTGAAATAAATTTTCATGGTTTTTTGTACTTTCAATTTATTTTCCAATCCAGTGCTTGAAATTCGCACCGATGATTTGGGGTGGTTCCGTAGATTTTTGTTGGTTAACTACAGCTGAAAAGTGAATGTGATACCAAAAATCAGTCGCTTCAGAGCGATAAATAATAATAATAACCGTACTCTACTTTCTGATGGCCTTTGCTGAATATTTGGGATCATAAATATGTGAAAATATGTATTCAAATCGCTAAGTACAATGAGGTTTCCAACCTTATTCTCCGAGATTCAGAATTAAAGTTTGTTAATCTTCACAAGTACCATAATATTTTACTAAAACCGGTCCTGTTACAAAAATCACTAATGACGCGCATGCGCATTGAGGACCAGCCTGAACTTTTTACAACACTTTTGACATGGGGATTAGCATTCTAGAGTAAGTATATAATATATATTTCTATGCCGGGTACCCAAACCAACACGACTGCCAGAGTTGATCTAGTACGCGCTGATAACCTTTACAACTGCTTCGCTGTCAGAATTAATGTATTTGGTTTTGTTTTCGGATCTTCCTGAGTATTTATCTGACTCAAAGCGGGTTGAACAATACAAGTTCACCAACAGTTGAACTAAACTAAGTTCAGTTGTTAAGGAACTAGAAATTTTATTGGCTGATCCATAACAACTGAAGCGAGTTTACTTGAACTGCTGGTGAACTTGTTTTGTACAACCCGCCCTATGTGTGTTTTGCCTGGAATATCATTGGGTGCTGTCATAGACTAATTGGGATCTTGGTCCTTTTTTCAGCCAATTATATTCTAGTCCTCCAAAGCTTACACAATTGGGCTTTTCTCCCAGTCTTTTCTGATGGGGATGGTTGTTTAAAATATTCTATCAACGCTGTATTTGTAGACCATATCTCCACCGACATTCCCAATATTGGATTTGCCTTAAGTTCCTCATATAGTCCACTCTAGTCTTGGCAATGTGATTGGCTTATTGGAGTTTACTTCTGCAGAAGTCGAAGAGTCACAAAACTAAATTCTATTTGGATCAAAATTCATTTATTTATTAAAAAAAAAATTTATTGTTTAACTCAACAAAACGATTCCTTATTCAGAGAAGCTGCACCTACTTCTACCGTACCTTTTTTATTCCATTGGTGGATCAGTTCTTCCACGATCGATAGACTTTTGTGGTCTTGACAGTTATTGTAACATTCGAACTCTTCCAGAGGGTACTTGTAGGTGGGATAAGTCGCTATGGGCCAGTCGAAACTGGGTATATCTAATTTACCATAAGGGTTCGAATGAGAAGCGGATAGTGCTCCCATTGTGCAGCCGTGGTCGGCATTTTTGAAGGAAAGGACCGATAATTTCGGGGAACCTGAAGAAAATATCGTTAATCAATAATAGTAAAATTTATTAAATCCTTCACGATCATAAACATGATATAGTCAGACAACATATACATACGCACAGTCTAGATATATACATAAAAATATAGCATTTCCACCAAACATAAAAATATAACATTTAAAGTTCATGACGCGCAATATTTAGTTATTTTAAGTTCAACTAGAAGAATCTTTTGAATGGACATCAACTTCGCACAGTTACATTATCTTTTCTTACGAGCGTGCGGAAAAGTAACTTTTCCGCACGATTTTTCGTTTTGAAAGTTTTACTTTTCCGCACGATTTTTACTTTCCGCACGATTTTTACAATGAGCATGAAATGACATACTTCCCACGAGTAGGTATGTTTATGAAATTTTGTAGTACGAGCGAATTATTATTTTCATAACAGATTCTATCAAAAACACTCATGTCGTCATTGAATATACAAATATTGAAAAATATAACGAAAATTGAACAGTAAGTACTCTCATCGATTTCAAAACAAAAACAAAAAAAAAGTACTTCCCCAGGATTCGAACCACCTACCCCATTAACCATTAACCAGCGTAGAACGACTGCTCCCTTATTTTGCCAACTGAGCTATTTCAGATATTAATTTAATTGCTATAATACCATATCAAATCCTGTCAAATTTTAAATATCACTATTTATTTTGATGTCTAAATTACTTTATATTTTGAAATTAATTTTATGAAAATCACGAAATATCAGAAAGTTATTATCAAACAGTCGTTAATAGACTAGATTCGATCTCATATTATAAATCTCGCGGAAAGATAAAATCATGCGGAAAAGTTACTTTTTCTACAACCACACTCCAAAACATGCTTTTCTGCATAGTTTTACGTTCGCAAACATGATTATTTCTCACAATAATTGAAATTTGACATTAGTGTGCCGCAAAGTGACATTTCTGTGCCACAAAGTGACATTTCTGTGCCAAAATTTTTCAGTACCTAATTTCTAAGCAATACAGTTTTCGTGACAGCAAGGTGAAATTATATTTTGAAAATTCTGCATTTCGAAGGGATATTCGATCAGGCAACTTCAAGAATGAATAGACAAAGTCTATTGGTTTATATAATATGAGGAAAATTGTCGTACAAATTCTTAATATTCTGAACAAAAATCATAGACATCACTACTGCTGAGTCAAATACCCACATACACACTATCCATTGCTAAGCAACGGAGCAACATTTATCGAATCATTTGAATGTCAACAAACGTCAAGCGTAAAATATTCTTGTCCCGTCATTTTTTAATGAGATTGAACTAAAATGGACAGCGACAGTTCTGAAATTGAAAATACTCCGCCAGAACTAAGAGAACAAGTTAATTCATTGTCATTGAATTTACTACCTTCAACTTCAAGAGGAAAATATAAGAATGAGTCACTGACATTTCATTCCGTCTTATAGTATAGTATTATTTTCAGCAAAAAGGGTATTGTAGAAAAAGTATAGTGTGTAACACGAGCAGAAATGCAATTTCTCACTCGTTCGAATTGCAGCACTCGCTTGCGCTCACGCCGCAACTTTTTCAAACTCGTGAGAAATTAGCACTTTTCTGAACTTGTTGCACAATATACTATTTCTTTCATAAATAAGAGAAATAAGAAAGCTCCACGAATCTTTTCTGATGAGTGGATGACCACGAAACAGCTGTCAAAGGTTGGAACTCTCGAAATCAAATCGAAAAATACTCTATTTTCACTTAGATTCTGCTTGCGTTCCTCATAACGTACGAGAAACTTGATTGAACCTTGGGTTGGTCAGAGCAACGAATTGTTGGCTGCCTCTCAATGAGTAGATAAACATGTAACTTTGGATTCCTTGGTTCGTGTCAAATTAAGTTTCAACTAGTGACTGTAGATGTCATAAGTTACTTTCTGTTATATCTGTCTTGCCTTCACGGTATTAATTCTTGAGTGGATTTGTTTTGATTTCGAGAGCTCCATAAATCCTTTCTGATGAGTGGGTGACCACGAAACAGCTGTCAAAGGTTGGAACTCTCGGAATGAAAATGAAAATAAAATAAAAATACTCTATTTTCACTTATAATAATATATATTTTACTTTCCGCAACCCAAAATACATCTCAACAAGATATTTTCAGTTTTATTATAATCAAATGGGATTGAACAAGATACTTTCAGTTATTATAATCAAGTGGGATTGAAGAATTTGGGGGGGGGGGGTGTTATAATCCCGTTACCCCCCACCCCCTTGGGTGCACCCTTGCCTACCACAATAAAACGTCTTTCAGCAATGTTTGCATACGAGAGTTGACTGAGTTTCGGAACTTTTTTGAGAATATATAACTTCTGGGATAGTGAAGAACAGCAATCGGATTTTTCTTTATTTGAGTAACCGTATCTTTTTAAATAATGTGATCATTTCAATGTCAATAATTAATAAGATCCTGAGAAAAAATCCTCCTTGAAAATTATGTATAAATTAACTGAGTAAGTATGAATACAGCTTGACAAATCTAGCTCTGAATGTGAAATCGCCACGTCTATCGATGCGCGGTAACAGAAGAGATCAGTACAGTCCAAAAAAAGTATGAGTTACTGTACTATTTTATCTGTCGCATCGTGAAGTTTTATTACTGTGAAGTTTTATTACTGAATGTACAATTATACTATCCTCTTTATCGTCCGAATACTTTCTCATTCTAAATTCGCGCATCTCATACGTTTCTCGACATTCATAGCTAGATTTTCCAAGCTGTACCTACCTGGTGGTTGATTCTGCAGGCTCGATTTGAGTTCTTCCGCTGATATTTTCTCGCTTCCTCGTCGAGCGTTTCGGAATGAAATCATCATGGATTTGATTGCGGTTTCTATGGCTGAGGATTCGCAAGACGACGTCGTAACGTTGGGTAGGTTCGGTGATAACTGCACTGAAACAATTGTTTGAAGGAAACCAAGAATAGGTGATTTCGAACAGGTTTGGTATTTACAAAAATCCCCCCTGGTTACTTTTGAACGGTGCACAGTGTTGAAAAATCAAGCAACAAATATGCACCTTCCAAAGTTTTTATGAGAATGTTTTTGGGGTCGCTGGATACGAATTCATCATCACAACTGAGAAATTCACAATGGTGGATCCAATATGGCGGCAGCTAAATGAAAAATGTAGTTTTTTTATATCTAAACTGGTTATATAAGGTTTTTGGGATCTCTCAGTATGAATTTGAGATCAAAATGAACGAATTGAAGATACTAGGCTAAATATGGCCACTGTAAATGTGAATAAATTAGGTTACTTCACTAACAATAATAATACTCTCTCTTATTATCCACGCCAAGGGGTGAACACCAAAGGCATGGCCTGTGTGGAGTAGGGACGGCTATTATTATTATTTGCCATGGCGCTCCGGGCGACTTTTGGTGGTGTAGTCGTTGGTAATGATATTGATATCCTAAGGAATACCTGAAAATTAATGAAATTTTTCGGAAATCACTGAAAACCTTGCTATTTTATATTCTATAATGGATTTGTATCGTCCATGTGAACAATCGATGCGTAGTTTTTTTGAGTCATGTATTGAAAAAAAATATCTTCACAATGCACTTTTGAAAATTTAGAAAAGTTAACTTCAGCGCCCTATTTAATCTAAACTGTTGAATTCAGAGTGTGAGTGCAATGAAGGCATTTCATAAGCATCACGAGATATAAAATACGAGGATGTATTGATATCTAGTTAGCCTAGACCAGTTCCCTGCATAAACAAAATATTGCGTTACCATAGCAACGAACAATAACTTATTAGAAGTGTCAGTGTAAAGTTTGACGTCAAAAAAGTAAACCAGAGTTGTGAAAGTCGAAAAAGAGGTAAGAGGTAAGCAGATTTACGAAGAAATGCTTAATACCCTTGGTGATCAATGTCCTTCGTATGCGACCGTGAAAAATTGGACTGCAAGATTTTAACAGACTGTCGAATTGGGCTAAAACGGATATCTGAAGCACTGCATATTTCATACGAACGCGTTCATCATGTAGTTCACGTCAATTTGGACATGAGAAAAATTGCTGCAAAATGGATCCCCAAATGTTTGAATGTTGACCAAAAGCCTGCAAGGGTAGTAGCATCGCGTTCGATCTGTGCTCGATTTGAAAACGATGTAGACTTCTTAAACCGAAATGTTACTATGGATGAGACTTGGGTACATTTCTTCGATCCAGAAACAAAGCAACAATCGATGTTATGGCGACACTCCGGTTCTCCAAGACCTAAGAAGTTTCGTGTCCAAAAATCTGCTGGAAAAAGTCTTGCTTCAGTTTTTTGGGATTGCCATGGAGTAATCATGATTGATTTTTTGGATAAAGGTAGAACAATAACTGGAGATTACTATTCGACATTACTGACCATTCTACGTGAAAAAATTAAAGAGAAAAGACGCGGAAAGCTATCCAAAGGTGTTTTGTTTATGCAGGACAACTCCCCTGTACACAAATCTCATGTTGCCATGCAAAAAATTCGTGATTTAGGGTTTGAATTACTAGAACACCACCCCTTATTCACCAGATTTGGCTCCTTCCGACTATCATCTCTTTCCTCAACTGAAAAATGTTTAAAAGGTCGTAAATTTTCTTCCAACGAGGAGGTAATAAAAGCTGTGGAGGTCCCTAAACTGTCCTTAGCATTTTTTCAAAATAATTTAATATTCGACTTTTCTAATATCCCCTCTAAAATTGTTGATTACCAAAATTCTTACTGCGCTTTTCTTTATTCTCATATTATGTACTTACTTTTTTCACTAAATGCTCCATTCTATTTGGCCAGCAATCACATGGATACAATCCCAGAGCAGGTCTGTTAACAATAATAGGCTGAAAATTAAAACAATATACTTCGATCATTTTTTGACGCAGTTACAAGAAAAAACAATCTCAAAAATACACCCATGAGATTTTAGTGAAATGTTCACATCTAATACTTTCAACCAATTGAAAGCCTGTATTTTGTATCCTTACTGTAGCAACTAAAAAAAATCCGGAAATGTTTCTCCTTGTGGTGAATTAAATTACACTGGACATTTTTTACATTTATGAATAAAATGAAAAAAATTTCCAGTAATAGTTGGAGCTCTAGAGGTGTTATAAGTGAAAAATTCGTGTTCGAAATTGATCGATTTTCAAGATTCAAAAGGGCATAACTCCTCTTCTAGGCCAAGCTATAGATAAATACCGGGTGTTTCACAGTGGATGAAACATTAGAAGTATCTGGAGAACAGAAAGACAGATCATTTCAATAATTTGTGGTCGTGGATAATCAAACTTGCTCTATCCGTCTAAAATATTTTCATCTATACAGTGTTGCCGCTTGTATCAGAAAGTAGTAGCTACTTTTGTTATTTCAAATGGAACACCTCGTATTTTATATAATTTTTGGAATCCTTATAAGATTCCTCACAACTTTCCCACATAATTCCCTACACTATCTATGACGATTTCTGAGATAAAAATTATTTTGTCCAATTTTTGTGCAAAATATTGCAATTTGGGTTATAGCTGCATAAGACCATTAAGTATTCTGTCAATGAACTGGATCTCAGTTTCAGCATACAGGGAGGCTCAGAAGTGAGTTCCTTCCGGGGTAACATTTTTCAATTTAACTGAGTATACTTTCCCTATACCTATCTCGTACAGTTTGTTAGTTATGATCACTTATGTTATGAATTCGTCTTCAATGAAATAAATATTGGATAGTGATTTAGATAGTAGGCAATGAACTTCATTCTGACAGAGAACTAACATGTTATTCCTTGATTGTCAAGTTGCATGGGTGTGAAAGTACTATGGCAGAAAATAATTACTCGAATGTGGTTTCATCATTCATCATTTATGGTCAATGTAACAAGAATGTCAGCAGAACATACAGAGAGTTTAATGAAAAGTATGCTGATTTACCTCGAATGAATTCGAGAAAATTTATTAGATTGAGTAGAAATTTTAAAATGTTTGTATCATCATGAAAAGCTAAAAGTATCAAAGTCTAACATGTGTATTAATAAATTTAGAAAGATTTAGCGGTTCTGAATCATTTCAATAAATGTTCAAAATGTTTACCATTCGTTTCCAAACAATTTCTTCTGCGAACATCAACGGGATCTATTGTGGCTCTTTGAATTTTATTTGGATCTAATGCCTGAAACGCTAGGGTCACTGGATGTTCTAATTCTTCCCTTGTGTTGACCGGTGTTCTGTGGACTCTTTGCTTGATAGTGCCCCACAAATAAAAGTCTAGGGGTGTAAGATCAGGGGATCTAGGGGGCCAGTTCCATGGACCCAAACGTCTAATCCATCGATCGTCAAATATAAGATCCAATGGACCTTTACATTTACGGAAAATAAATTACAAAACTAGTTTAAATCGATAGTTGTTAGTCTGAAAAGTCCATTTAACAAAAAGTTCCATTATTTTTCTTTCATTTAAAAAAAATATCACATTTGAAAGTGTGCCGCTGACGTCACGTTCATCGGAAATATCTCCCACCATAATCCACGTTCCGAAACAGGCAATACCGTTTTCCTTAAAAATATAACTTCTAGCATGATATAAGCCGTTGAGAAATAATCAATACATTGTCACTTGATCAACTCATAGATAAAAATCCACATATTAGCCATTTTTTATTGTATTTATAACTTTCAAATTTTCTGAACAGACCATCCTTTTGATGAAGAACGAGCATTGACAACACAGCAAATCGTAATGACAGTTCTCAACTGTCGAAAGTTATATGGAGATGTGAGGTTAATGTTTATTTTATTTACATTCAACAATACATTCAACTGATAAATTCGATAATAGTGTAGTGACGTGTTATCATAAACGATTTGGTGTGAATTTATTTGTGTAATTGTGTATTAAAAATATGGAACAAGGCTTCGTGAAGGGAAGTTCGGATAATTTACCGAGGTACAAAGCACCTTTTCGACATGTTCAGTTATTGCAGGATTACAGGTACTGCAGATACAGGAATTATTAACAAATTTTAGAACACAAACAACAAAAGCTCTCAAAACTAGAAAACCGCATTAACCTTAAAAAATAAATCAAGGTAGTGTTCGTTGAAGTTTAGATCTGTGTAGACTTGTATCAAATGGGTAGGCAGATGAGTTAGACAGAGACAAACTATTCTTATTGATCGAACAGACGAAAGAACCCATCTGGTATCAAATGACAACTGTCATAGGACACATTATATTTGAATGAGAATTTGGTGCACAACTTTAACAACGTTGCCAAGTTTAATTTTGATGAACTGACGTCACGAAACCACTTTTCTTCCGATTATAGATAAACTAGCGGTCAGAAAAAAAAAATCCCGAGTGATATTAGCGTATTTACTTTCTAATTTCAGTGTTACCTCATATCTCTTGGAAAGGTCCATTCCAACCCGACTTCTGCAGTACAATGAGCAGGAGCTCCATCAAGTTGATACCAATATGATCGATTTTGTTGATATTGTTCTAGTCTCAGTTCTTCAAAGAAATCCCCAACCGTTATCCTCAAGATATTCAAATATTTTCTAGAATCAAGGTTTTCATCATAAATCAAAAAGCGCAGTTGATTGTCCATAATTAAACAGAAAACGTTGAAACTAAATTTTTCTTGAAATCCCATTTCTCTTGTGACATGCGGATTTTCGGTTGCCCAGTAATGAAGATTCCTCCTGTTGAAAATACCTTCTCTCGATAATTTTGAATCATCAGTCCATATTATCTTCTTGAGAAAATCTTCGTCTACTTGTGTACGCACCATCAACATTTCACATAGTTCGATCCTTTGCTGAGCGTCTTGGGGCTTGAGAGCAGAATCCTATGAACTGAAGAAAGTTTCACTCCTAAATCGTGAACCGCACTACGAATGGAAGCTTGAGGATTCCCGTGGAAGTATGCCAAAACATTTATTGCGTTGTCCTCATTACCTGTCACAAGTCTAGGCAAGTTTCTTGTTACTTTCAAAGAAGACCCAAACATTTCAAAATTTCTCTTCAATCTAATGAATTTTCTCAAATTCATTCGAGGTAAATCAGCATACTTTTCATTAAACTCTCTGCATGTTCTACTGATATTCTTGTTACATTGACCATAAATGATGAATAAATCCACCAAAACCACATTCGAGTAATTATTTTCTGCCATAGTACTTTCACACCCATGCAACTTGAATACAGGATGATAATGAAGGAATAACATGATAGTTCTCTGTCAGAATGAAGTTCATACTCGTAGCCTACTATCTAAATCACTATCCAATATTTATTTTATTGAAGACAAATTCATAACATAAGTGATCATGATTACTTATATTTCGGACGTCCATCATCTTAATGGTTGAAAGATTTCTATCTCTTTCAAATTTTTTTCACAACGTTTCAATTGCTTGAATCCGCAATCGTCTTCCGGTGAATAGTGACAAAATCAGATGCTACGCGACCTCTTATTATAGGTCTATAATTAAGTGTAATTACGCGCGGTCTTGTGGCGCGCGTGGTTTCGCGCTTTTTCTCCCTCCAAAACGGTCCATGAGCGGTTTCCATACGTTTTTAATTTCCACGCTTGGTTGACTGAAGGCACCATTGGCTTCTATGTAGGTGGTTTCCATAAATTTCCGTTTGAACCAATGTTCCTCTCTATGAAGAACACTAGCTTCGTCCCAGAGAATTCGGTGGTGTTTTGTCCAGGCGTGGTCAGCAATTCCCGATTTTGATGTTTCCCCTCGTTGAGTCCACTTTTTGTGTTCGGCTATTCTTACTGATAATGGCCTTTTGGTCTCTCCGATATAGGAATCTCCACATTCACATGGGACTTTGTAAATACAGTTTTTGCTGGATTCTGTTGTGTTCTCTGGTTTCGTCTTGGTGAGGAAGCTTCGTAAGGTACTGCCGGATTGAAAGCAACTCTTGATGTTGTATTTATTTCCGATCCTTCTGATCTTCTCGGAGATACCCCTGATATAGGGAAGAATGAGAACGGGGTTTTGTAGTCTTTCTTCGGTTGCCTTGGTCTTTTCGAGTTGTTTCCGAACTTCTCCTATGAGCTTCTTGGAGTATCCGTTTCGGCGTAGGTCCTTTTTTATTTGGTTAATTTCCGCCTCCAATGACTCCTGGTTGTTGCAAATAGATAATGCTCTCTCCACCAACGTTCTTACGATTCCCCTCTTTGTGGAGTTTGGGTGATTAGAGCCGTAGTTGAGGTACTGCCCTGTGTGTGTCTTCTTCCTGTAAACAGAGGTGAGGATTCCAGTGTCTGTTCTTTCAGCTTTCACATCGAGAAACGATAGGGTACTGTTAGTTTCCTTTTCCATTGTGAATTTGATTGAATCCCTCATGTTATTCATTCTGGCGAAGAATTCCCCAAGGTGTTCATCTCCATGGTTCCAAATGATAAAGGTGTCGTCTACGTATCTTAACCATAGTTTTGGTTTGTATTTTGCCTCTCTGATAGCCAATTCCTCGAACCACTCCATGTATATGTTGGCGATTACTGGAGAGAGAGAAGATCCCATCGGCAGTCCATCAACTTGGGAGAAGAAACGGCTCTTTTCTTGAAAGTATGAGTTGTGTAGGCAGCACTGCAGTAGTTCCAATATCGCTTGTACGGGGAGGTCAGTCCTTTCATGAAGCTGGATGTCTTCTTCCAGTTTCCTCTTGATGATGTTAAGGGATTCTTCTATGGGGACATTGGTGTAAAGGCTATCCACGTCAAAGCTGATGAAACGATCTTCAGGCCCTAGTTCAACATCTTGTAAAAAATTTGAAAGAGATAGAAATCTTTCAACCATTAAGATGATGGACGTCCGAAATATAAGTAATCAAGTTACTACATCGTCTAAAACATTCAAACATAAGTGATCATAACTAATAAACTGTACGAGATAGGTATAGGGAAAGTTTACTCAATTAAAGTGAAAAATGTTACAGCTTTTCAAATAAGTAATAATATACAAGGTGTTTCATTTAAAAAACGGAGTTTCAGTCATTTTCATGAGTCCCGGAAGGAACTCACTTCTGAGCCTGCCTGTATGCTGAAACTGAGATCCAGTTCATCGACAGAATACTTACAGCTATTTGCACCGGTTCTCCTTAATAACAAACTAAGCTAAGTGGAGAATCAGCTTAAGGTACACCTTAAGGTAAAGATGGTTTGCACCGTTGACTCCTGGCCTGAACCTTAGCTGAGTATTAGAAATGTTTGGCAACAGCGCAAAAATGATCACATAACCAACGACGAGACGGTAAACAAAGTTTTCAGTTCTGTCTAGTTTGACAGGATGGCGGGAGGAAGGATTTGGAAAATTTGTCTCTACCGGAAAACTAGCCACAATATCGCCTAGAGAGAGAGCTGCGTGCACATTATTTAAAATTAGTAGTTAATAGATTATTACCCACCCTAACACCTGACCTACCTTAGGTAAAAAATAGTATCCATCCAAAATGTTTACGACATGAAGATGTTACAATTTTTAATGAATAAGAAAAATTGAAAAGACTCGCCATTCTATTCCTCGAGTACAAAGCAACAGATTAATTTTGACTTCGTAAGTAATATAAATTAACAATATACCAATATACATTTTGTATTAGGATATAGGTACAGTGTTGAATCTGAAAATTATTTTTATATTTTCACATCATAGGGATATTCAATTTCAGCCTTAATCAGGTTTAGCATATAGAGAGCTGTATGTTTGGTCGCACTGAATCGCAGAAAAATTGTAAGTTCTCCAAACATGGAAATGATGTACCCTCACGTACACTTGTCTAGGCACATCATAAAAATTTTTATTCAAATTCTAGGTCGTCATCATCTAATAATGTACGTGACATTTTGTTTCAAACCTAATACAATCGATACCCACAAAAATGCAATCACATCAGCAAAATCCAGGAAAAAGTGCTCGAAAAACTTTAAACATCAAGGAAATAGGGAAATATTTCGTGTAAAAAAGTGAGGTTAGGTCGTTAAGTGGAACCTAAGCTTGAAAAATGTGTGGCTTATCTTGACTACGGCTTATGTTGTCCTCAAATAGCGGTGCAAACCAAAATCGTAATGTAAGGTCCACTTAAGTCATAAGGTAACCTTAAGTAGAACCGGTGCAAATAGCTGTTAATGGTCTTATGCAGCTATAACCCAAATTGCAATATTTTGTAAATATGCATTGGGAAAAAATTGATATTTTTCAATGGTCAGGTTTTGCACAAAAATTGGACAAAATAATTTTTATCTCGGAAATCGTCATAGATAGGTATAGGAAATTATGTGGGAAAGTTGTGAGGAATCTTATGAGGATTCCAAAAATTATATAATATACGAGGTGTTCCATTTGAAATAACAAAGTAGCTACTACTTTCTGATACAAGCGGCAATACTGTATTGATGAAAGTATTTTAGACGGATAGAGCCAGTTTGATTATCCAAGCCCACAAATTTTCGAAATGATCTGTCTCTTTGTTCTCCAGATACTTCTAATGTTCCATCCGCTGTGAAATACCCGGTATAGAACCATATTTTACTCACCATATTATGAGGATCCTGGAATAATTTCATCAATGGCACGCAGTTATATCCTAAAGGAATGGTGGACATTTGCATCTTGAGATCCAGAAGAACGTTTCCATCAACGTCTTCCAGATAATTTCCGATCGATTTTCCATAGTGTGCGAAAAGTTCAATATTGCTAATATTCTAAAAATGAGCACTTGTTATTATGTTGATCTTTTGTGTGGTATTCTTACTTGAAAGGGTCTTAGTTTTTCGATCAGTTCTTTAGTTTTGGGTCCTGGAAGATCGGTTTTGATCAGAGGGCCTTTTGGCTCCGAATTTTGTTCTGTTTGTTGGCACGTTCTACTACAAAAGCCTGTAAAATATGATTTGATGTTCCACTGAAAACCATTTGATTGTTGAAATTACCTGAGTGGACGTTATACGTATTGGATTTTCTGGTGAAATTCGGTAACATTTCGAAGACACTTACAATTTGGTTCTTCTCTTAACACTGATGTAAATTTTCACAATGACAGTTGCGGTATATCTGTCAAAGGGGCGAGGATTCCAAAATAGAGTGAAGCCAACTTTGCAACAGTTAATTGATTGATGTACAGAATGTTTGACCAGAAATACAATTGATTGTCTTTTGATTTTTCGGAACAAGTAGTTCTTTTTAATTTCCCTCAACTTTTTTACATATTTGCATAAAACCAAAATCTGCTGCAGTTGCCAAGGGAACCTGGAATCATCTCGTCACATGTGCGTTAAATTTTTATAAAATCATTCACGCTGTAAAAACACTTTTCAATTAAAAAACATTTCAATTCATATTTGAAAGAAGATAGTAGAGTTACGAGGATGTATTGATATCTAGTTAGCCTAGACCAGTTCCCCGCATAAACAAAATATTGCGTTACCATAGCAACGAACAATAACTTATTAGAAGTGTCAGTGCAAAGTTTGACGTCGAAAAAGTAAACCAGAGTTACTTAATACCATTGGTGATCAATATACTTCGTATGCGACCGTGAAATATTGGACTGCAAGCTTCAAAAGAGGTAAATTTTCCATTAAAGATGATGTCCGATCGGGAAGGCCAGTTTCTGTGTCAGTCTCCGAAAATATCGATGCAGTTCATGACATGATTTTAACAGACCATCGAATTGGGCTAAAACGGATATCTGAAGCACTGAATATTTCATACGAACGCATTCGTCATATACTTCAAGTCAATTTGGACATGAGAAAAATTGCTGCAAAATGGATCCCCAAACGTTTGAATGTTGACCAAAAGCGTGCAAGGGTAGTAGCATCGCGTTCGATCTGTGCTCGATTTGAAAACGATATAGACTTTTTAAACCGAATTTTTACTATGAATGAGACTTGGGTACATTTCTACGATCCAGAAACAAAGCAACAATTGATTGAATGGCGACACTCCGGTTCTCCAAGACCTAAGAAGTTTCGTGTCCAAAAATCTGCTGGAAAAGTTCTTGCTTCAGTTTTTTGGGATTGCCATGGAGTAATCATGATTGATTTTTTGGATAAGGAGAGAACAATAACTGGAGATTACTATTCGACATTACTGACCACTCTACGGAAAAAATTAAAGAGGAAAGACGCGGAAAGCTATCCAAAGGTGTTTTGTTTTTGCAGTACACCACCCCTGCACACAAATCTCATGTTGCCATGCAAAAAATTCGTGATTTAGGGTTTGAATTACTAGAACGCACCCCCCTTATTCACCAGATTTGGCTCCGTCCGACTATCACCTCTTTCCTCAACCGAAAAAAAGGTCGTAAATTTTCTTCCAACGAGGAGATAATAAAAGCTGTGGAGGTCTGGTTTGCAGAACAAGAAGAAACAATTTTTTTTGAAAGGTCTAAAGACGTTGCAGGTTCGCTGTAATAAATGTATCCAATTAAGAGGAGAATATGTTGAGTAACAAAATATTTTGACATTGAAATTTTGTTTGGTTCTATAGTAGGCTAAGAAGGCAATATATCCTCGTATATCCTCGTATATCCTTCAGTTTTTGTGGAAGATTATTAAAAAGTTTGAGACCAACATGATCTGGAGACTTAGACATCATTTCTTTTTTTGCCAAATGCACATGAAAATGGTGCATTGTTCGATTTCTATATCGGTGTACATCAGAGTTTATTATGAATGATTCTTTGTGTTTAAACACATGAACACACATTTCGAAGATGAAGATATTGGGAAGTGTCATAACAATGAAACATGTAAAGATTGTTTTACACGTTTCCCTATTAGACATTCCAAAGATACTGATGTAATACACATTCAGCATCTGATCCAGTTCTAACACTATTCGTAAATTTACGAAAAAAAAATTCATAGAATTCAATTTATAGACGATAGTTGTTTACAGAGGGATTTCCTACACAGGTGTTAGTCTAGCGATATTCCCAAAAATGTAACCTCACTGTGTATATTACGCAAAATATCATCACCAAATGAAATTTCGAGGTTTACAATATTTTTCTGCCGGCAGTGCATCCGCAACATCAAGTCTTTTGGATATTAAAGAAGTTCCTAGAATTGAAGAAGGATGACACTCTTTCAATTGTTTCAGCGCATTTTGTATCCAAACTTACAGTATCGGCGGCTGATATTACTAACGAAAAGTCGTCTGCATACGCTATATTATACATTCCTTATTGGCAACTATCGAGTCCAAATGGTTTACATACAGGATTAAAAGAATAGGACCCAATATAGAACTTTGAGAGACACCCATTTGAGTTTTCTGCTAGCCGAATGTATTGTTTTTATTTGGTTGTCATATTCAAATTGCATAGAGACAAGTTGTTTCCTATCCGTCAGGAAAGATGAAATCCAGTTCAGAGGTATGCCCCTGAAACCAAAACTCTCCAATATATCTATCAATTTCGTATGGTCCACACAATCAAATGCCCTACTCAAGTCGCAAAATACCGCAGCAGGACATTCATCTGCATCAATGAACTGGGAGATTAGTTTGTGAAACGAGTATATAGCCGTAGATGTAGACATTCCGAATCGGATATAATTTACTGACTGCCACAAGTCGCTTGGGTTTCACGTTTACATTAAAAGGTGAAAATATTGTAAATATTTACCAGATATACTAAAATTGTTTTTTTCGGCAACCATCCGGGAAGTGTTCACTTCCCGGACACCTTTTCTTTGGGAAAGTAGCACTTCCCGGCCTAGTCCGGGAAGTACGTACTTCCCGGACTAGGCCGGGAATTGCTCGAATTTTAATACAAATATTAATATAAATAAGAATTAGAATGTGTCTGTTGGTACCTATCCTCTGTTCGAATTTCAATATATAATACAAATAAGATCTGAAATGTTCGAAATATTCAAATTTGGAATCGTTTCATCCGGTTAACAGATGGGTGAAAGTCGACCTCTCTTCGTCTCTTAGACTAAATGCGTCTCATTAATTTGTTATTCTACATGGTTGCCGAAAAAATAGTGTACGCAACACGTCCGAAAACAGTTTTTTTGGACTCGCAGACTTCCAGGACTCGCTAACGCTCGTCCTAGAATTTGGTCTACTCGTCCAAAAAAAACAGTATTTTCCGGACTTGTTACGTAAATTACTATTATCTCAAAAACAGAAGTATAACGAAAATTAGACTTATTGACGTTTGAAGAGCCATCCCAAAAATATGCTCCAGCGAAAGTTCTGATTCCATATTCTTTTTCAGAAAGCATGCCAAAAATCATCGAGATCGGAGACGGGTCCCACCAAATGTACCTATTCAAACGCTTTCACGTTTGGGTAAGTTTCAAACATTTTTCACATAAATATCGATCCTCTAAGGCCGGCCCTGATTGATTCCAATTTCCACTCTCCAAACTCAGTAGTAGGCGAATGAGAGAGTTCTCTCATGGTTGCCAACTTCGATTTTTAACATTTTTGGATGAAAACGAGAAAACCCTGGATTCTTCATACTTTTATTAGATAGCATTGGAATTGTATAACCCCGATATTTAATAGACATTTTCCTGGATTAGGAATAAATGAGATATTCCAATCTGAAATAATTACCATTATTATGCCATTTATTCCATATCCAGGGAAATTTTCATTAAGGCTGTGTCAAGTCACCGGTCGGACAAGGCACGCGCGTTCAGTATGAAGTATGACGATGAGTCGGACCGACCAGATGATTGAAAATATTGGTCACATACATACAGTTCTAATGAGGTCGTCAAGTCAACCAAATGACCGCGCTGGTCGAATCATATTGGTCAGACCGGAGACTTGACTCAGCCTAAATATCTGGTTGATACTATGCAATTTGACATTTGATCGTATGTCCGGACCATAGATATATATTATGGTCCGAACACTCTTTGACAGGACATCAAAAACACGCTTTTTAGGTTATGTCTACTTTGTGAAGCCGAATGCGGAATGAGCACAAGGGCGTATCGTCAGGGAGAGAATGAGTAAAAATATGTTTAGAGGTACACGTAACCCTAGTAACTGACGGTATCTTTCAAAATCGAATATTTGTCAACTGAAGCTTCCGAAACGAAATACATATGTTCATACCGTAATGTGTTCGATACAGAATTGTAAGAGCAATTCCAATGATTTATATCATTTTCCTGGGGATCCAGTTCAATTACAAATATGGAAGTCAGCGCTCAAGAGAGCCGCGTGGAATATAACATCAAAAGCGCGTATTTTTCAGGTGAATTGAAATGATAGGTCAAGAGTAATATCTAATAGCCCGCCATATACACAGAGGTTTGTCTGAGGACTTTATCCAGTACGGTTTAAGTCTGCGGTCTTTCACAGATTCGGCATGTGACAGTCAATTCTTTGTCACTCCATTAACTTAAAAGAGATGTTTGTCGACAAGTCTAGCACACTTATTCTGTTGCAGATTGAACTGTTAGTTAGTGGTGAAATATTTTCACTTGTCTGCCGACTTTACCAAAACTTTGGAATCCAGTCTTGACAAAAGTTTTTTGTGATGTCTTTACCGTTTCTGGAGATATAGTTGCATAGTTGTTGGTGACAAAATTCCCAGCAGAAATCCAAATGAGAAAAAAGTTGTATTGTGTTTGTAAATGTCGTCTCTCCCTGACTCTACAGATTTTGAGCTCCCTTTTGTTGAAAATTCCCCTGTGCAGATATTCTCTCAAGTGTATTGATCAATAAGATTTTTCTTACCGTTTGTACGAAACGCCACTGTTGACAGAGAGGGAAATATGTTTTCTACTGTCAATACTATCGTTCGACCGTTGTCACATCAACGGTATAGATATAGTTTCTGTTCTTGTTTGACTGATAGAATTCGCCATTTAAAAAACATTTGGTTTTGCCCAGGGTTCCTATAAGAACCCTGGGTTTTGCCGTAATTTTTGAGACATAACCTAAAACGCAATTTTTCGATGTCCTGTCAAAGAGTGTCCCGACTCTTAATAGACGATCAAATGTCGAATTGCATAGTTGATACAATGGACGATTCCAGTACCCTTATTCCAGTGTTGCCACAAATGATTTTCTAGTTGAAACCTCTGACATTTTTTAGACCTTTTCTGATATGTTACAGGGTCGAAACGGATACAATTTTCAATTATAAAGAATCTCGAGTGTTCCCGGATACATAAATCGAAGTAACATTTATGAAATGGACAAAATAAAAATATCCTAGGGAATTTCATCTGTCATATTGAAAAACATACTAGCGTGAAATTCCCTAGAATATTTTATTTTTGACAATATCATCATTAGTACTTTGATTCACATATCGGGGAACATCCAGGAATCTTTCTAATTGAAAATTGTATCCATTCCGACCCTGAACCATATTAGAAAAGGCCTGGAAAATGTCAGTCAATTCAACCAGAAAATCATTTGTGGCAACACTGGAATAGGGGTGCTGGAATCGTCCATTCCATTGCTTACTAATAAAGGTATGAAGAATCCAATCAGAGTTTTCACACAAAACCGAAGTTGGCAACCATTAGAGAACTCTCATTGACGTCATTGACGATTGACGAGCGTCCAAATCAAGGAGACTAAAATTTAACAAGGAGTCGTTCTCTATAGACAGTGACGGACTAGCTCTTGGTATATGAGAGTTACTGCTGACAGTTTTGTTGCTTGGTTCGAGTTCGTCTCTGTACTCATATCCAAGTACGTCACCATGACGCGTTGGTGCTACAAGATTCTGATTGGCTAGAGCTTATCAAACCCTCCTTGTTAGTTTAGTCTGCGTCCAAATGCCATGTCGAATCCACTTCATGCGTACGTGCCTAATTTTGAGGTTATGCGTCAATCTTTCAACGATTACAAAAACAACAAATTCACGTTTTGATCACGGCACTTGTTCTTTGTCCTTCTTTTATTGATTACAAAAACAATTAATTCATGTTGATCCCGATACTTGTTGTTCTTGTGATCGTCAAAAGTAGGACGAATTTATATCCTCAATGCTCAAGCGCGTACGTACGACGTGGATTCGCCCTTGGCATTTAAGCGCTCGTGGTAAATTGACTCGCCGTCGCCAAAATTGTCATGCGACAATACCAACTACCCAGTGGCACCAACGGTTGAAACCATAATTTAACTGGTACAAAATTAAAAATATTTTTGCGAGTTTCCGAAAGATATAACTGAAGAGAAAATAGAGGATTCATGAATGGATGTCAGTATCAGCTTTCACCTGAGCTTTAATTATGAGACCATTGATACTCTTGCTCATTAAAAATCATTTTCAATTATACTTTCCTTGTACATGCGGTACCCAAGGTGATTTTTAACGCAGCCTTCTGTAGACTAGCTCTTCTTTGTATTTCAAAATCTCAATTACAAAAGGATTTTTGCCTACGGCCCCTCAATAATTAATACTCATAACTGTTACTTTTCTTCTATAAGAGACCAAGCTATAGAGGTTTTTCCCCACAAAATAAAAGACGCAAATGGCCTATACTAATTTTTTAAAGATAGTTTTTAAGATAGTAGCGATTTTGCTGGGGCGAAAACTGGGGTTTTCGTTAACGAACTATCTTATAAAATTTAGTATAGACCATTTTCGTCTTTCAATTTGGGGGTAAAACCCTTGAAGGTATCAAGTCACTGCTGTCGTGAAGGTAAAAGTTGTATGGCACTTACCTGGGGATTGACTGGGTTCAATTGGCCTTGGTTTGCCTGCTATCGCTGCTAACATTTTGTAAGTTCTTGAAACACACTTTAAAATTTCACTTCTAATTTGGGATCATTCCGACTGACTCACCGAAAACTGTCACTGAGACAGGCAGAAGATGACAGATTTCAATGATAGTATAGTGATAGAATTAATGGTTTTCATGGCCTTATAGAATTTTATATTTTTATATGTATATGCATTACTTTGTTGAATAGCAACAATAACCGCCTCTAGCACAGTGTGTTTCAATCTTGAAGATTTCGCACGTTGTTTAGTGCATATGACTGTGCATATGACTATAATGCAGGTATAATAAAACAATAGTCATAAAATGCACATACAGCGAGGAGGTAGATTAATTTATAAAGCTTGCAAGATGGAAAAATCGTACAAATACTGGCAGACTAAAAATGCTGAACCTCAGGCAATAAAAGATATAGAGATATGCCTTTCCTGCCCCATTCTTGAATGCTACATATCTGGCTTCATTTATTTACATTGTAGCCTGGATCATGTAAGAGGCAGTTTTCAGATATATCCATTATTTATTCTTGCGAACCGTTCGGCTTTTCCCTCTATGTAAATGATGAGCACGCCACTGCTTCCAGAATAACAATAAGTGGTCTCTTCGCAATACCCCGTTTCCCATCAAACTTACAAAGGATAGTGTTTTGTAGCTTTTTCAACAATAAATATGAGAAAAGCATATAGAAAAGGCATCTCTATATATTTTATTGCTCAAAGAGCGAAACGAGAGTCCCAAGTTGAGAGTATATAATGAAAAATCTATGCTACGAGTGACAACGGAAAAACCCGACAATGTCTGTTTTTAGCATGAATCAGGGAATTATGTAAATAAACAAACCCAGGTGAGCAGTATTTAAGAATCTTATTGCTTGGAGGAACTTGTACTATACCTTCGATCGCCATTTAAATAACCTGAATCTTTTGTTTTTTTCCCAAAACGGTTTTCAATTGTAATAAATTTTTCAAAACTAATTACGGAAGAACTGTTAAAATTATTTGAAATTCACTGACTCTACCGTCTCTGGTCTTTACGAACTGCAAAGAAGAATAGATAGGAACATAATTTGTTTATGGTGTTTTACACGTTATAGCTTTTTGGCGGTGATTTTGAGAACTGTCTATAATTTATAAGCAATTAATTTTTCGTGTGTTTCTAGGAAGCTCGAAAACTTAAGTAGGTACTGTGAAAGTTTATTGGAGTTATGAGTAGAAGTTATAACAATTTATATTGAATATCAAAGAGTATGGTTACTACTTCACTAGTGGTACGTGTCAGTAATAATCATCAGTGTTATCAATAGTAAACAGCTCTCAAAATCAGTCCCAAATCAAATATTACACTTAAAACGCCGAAAATAACACTTTGGTAATATAATTAAACCTGACTTAAACCAACCAAATCAAACGTCGTGACGACACACTAATAGCATCCCTGATCCCAATAAATATTTCAATAATTTTCGGGTGACCTCTCAGTTCTACCGTTCTATGAACTAGAACAGGAGATACTGTAGTAATATCTCACCCCAAATATTGAAAAATGAGATGTTATGATTCATCATTCACCACATTTTTTTCGTCGTATGAAGGCTACTCCACATAAAGGCAGTAGCAGTGGCACCAAAGGCAGTGACTCCGCCCCTTTTGACGCTGTTATCCGAATGAATGACATTGGGATGGAAATTTTCAACTAATTGTTTGTTAAAAGCAGTAGAAAGGAATCATAACAGCAATCTCGATTTCATGATAATTTTAAGGTTAGAAATGCGAACACTGCTAGATTTTACTGCAAAAAGTTTAAATGAATCAAACTTTCAGCAGCGTGACCTTGAATTTTCAGCGTCGTCTAAACATGTTTGCCATTGGTTATCTTATCAATAGAGGGGGGTGACGCCACTGCTACTGCCATTATGTGAATCAGGCTTGAGCCATCTATGAGTCGAAGCGCAAAAACTTTGCTTAAAAATGCAAGGGTATGAACGTGCCTTTACGCTATAAAGCCTGATTCACATAATGGCAGTAGCAGTGGCACTAAAGGCGGTGACTCCGCCCCTTTTGACGCTGTTATCTGAATGAGTGACATTAGGAAGGAAATTTTCAACCAATTGTTTGTTAAAAGCAGTAGAAAGAAATCATAACAGCAATCTTGATTTCATGATAATTTTAAGGTTAGAAATGCGAACACTGCTAGATTTTACTGCAAAAAGTTTAAATGAATCAAACTTTCAGCAGCGTGACCTTGAATTTTCAGCGTCGTCTAAACATGTTTGCCATTGGTTATCTTATCAATAGAGGGGGGTGACGCCACTGCTACTGCCATTATGTGAATCAGGCTTAACCCAGTACCTCGCAAACCTTCAGCATAGGGATCACGAGACTCGACTCGACCAAATCGACTTGACTTATCGTGTCTGTGAAGTTGTTCACGAACGTCAATCGAATATGGAATATGCTATCCTAACTAGAGAGTTAGACACAATCGAGTACTCGATTCCATATTCGATCGACGTTCGTGAAGAACTTCATAGACACGATAACGAGTCAAGTCGATTTGATCGAGTCGAGTCTCGTGATCCCTACGCAGTTCACTGAAATCTTCAGTTTAATTTTCAATATTGGTAACACTAGTATTTTGACAATATGGTGACAAATGACATTTGACATAAGTACTTTGGTGATATTTCTGTTAATTGTCTAAAAAGTTATTTTTGATTGAAGTGAAGGAGGTTTCTAGGTACTTGGCATATTTTAGTTTCGGGCTTTCTTCAGATTAGTGATTTTGATGTGGAGGTGTTTTCTGTACGTTCGTTGATTAATTTACATTTATCCAATGCACTATTTAAAGAAGTGACAGAAATTTCATAATACTCGTTCCTGCGGAGCACATATTTGGTTGAAAAGTATTGTGGTATTTTATTACTACAATAGAATGGCTAAGCAGCGTACAGGGTAATTTTTTAATCTATTTTGAGAACTGAATGTTTCAAATAAACAATCTATATTTCAGAATTAAGAATAAAAAATTCAGGTCACAGAAGCCTCAGAATGTCAAAAATACCAATAATCGCGTTGCCAAGAAAAACGTGAAGAAAGTACTTCCTAGGCGAACTCCTAGCGTACAAGATGCCCGCCAGAAGTTGATGCAAAAAAAGCGAAAAACAGTAGTGGATGCGAGAGATATCCTTTCCAAAATGGCTAAAACTCAGGATGCCAGAAACAAAATAAATAAGATGAGGGATGTACGAACAGGAATGCCTTCCACAAGTGCCAATGTTAAGGTGATAGGCACGCATATTTTAAGGAAAACCGACCGAAATGGTAAAATCAGTTTGGTTACCAACAAAGCTAAACAGAAGTCAGATATGAACTTGGCCATTCAGAAAGAACTGGGTTTACTTCCCAACTCTAGATCACCTCCTCGAAAGTCTGCACCCAAGAGAAATGCTGCTGTCAATACACAGAACATGTCACGTTCTCCTGTGAGCATTCGAAAGACCATTTTAAATAATATGGACTATAATGCGGAAAGAGCAGAACCTGTCCGATTATACGATCCAGCTCAATACAAATGGACAAAACCAGACAACAGGAGTACTGCCTCTGAAATGATCAATTCATTAGAGGCAACAAGGCAGGCTATGAGGGAGGCCTTGAGGGAAGAACTGAGTAATGGTTGGCCAACATATGCTTCCCACAAGTAAGTTATACGAAGTTTTTCATGTAATGTTAGTTCCTGCTATCAAATCATTCCCACTAACAATAAAAGGAAGCAAGTAATTCTATTTTGCCCCAATGCTTAACTGGGAAAGATTGAGATAAAAATAATGAAAGCTTTATAAGTGCATTAAGTGTATTATCGATATTAGATTGATATTTTTATTCTATTTTCAGTAGTTTTCAAAAAATGACTGGAATGTACAACAAGGCTCCTCTGCGTTCACAGAACCTGACAAGGTAACGTCATCATTTTTACCAAATCACCCGCGTTTTGAAACATTCAGTTTCTACACCATTTAGTTTCTCCCTCAATTTTTTCTGGGTTCTTATGATTTATATCAAGTGATATACAGTGTCACATAAAGTTCGCAACAAATGGAAGTTTTTTTATTAATAGATATAATGAAAATTAGGCTTCGCAGTTAGTTTGAAAAATGAGTAAAAAAGAGCCCCTTTCCTTTTGTCATGTGCTACTCTAATCCTGTTAAATTTGAAAATCCTCAAAAAATCAGTTTTTTTTGGAAATTTCGAAAAATGTCAAAGAAAAAAGTTGCTCAATTTCCAATTTTATACCTTTGCTCCAAATTTGGACTCTTTACTGCCACATCGACTTTTTTCCAAATTTTTTTATTTTTCGAATCTTTCACTTTACCGATTCGAACGAAATATGATTCAAATTTCATTTTGATGAATATGAGACTTCAATGTCATATCTTGCCCAGAAAACATCCACCAGAAAAAAAAAATGCAACTCCAGAAATTCGTCTCTGTTGTTGCAAAGTTTATCTAGTTTTTTCATTTCATTGTTGAACTGATTCGGATTTTCAATGCATGGACGTTAATATGTCACTAATTGGATAAACGAATTTCTCTTCATTCTTATTAGACTCGTATTTCTTTGTATCTTCATTGTATTTGTATCCCGTTAGATGCAGATGAGTTTGAAATATTTTGATTAAGTCTACACCTAACAGTGTGACTGTTGGATGTCGTTTTCTAACAAATAATAGTTTTTCGCGACGTTTTTAAATTTAATTTCATAATCTCAAATTATAGTTCTGTCATTCACAGACTTTGTGGTATTTTCAATAAATAGGGGATTTATGTTAGCACAACTCTCGAATGGTATTTTCTTAATGTTCTCTGTTTGCAAATGGTCTGTGCTTGAACACTCTTTGTTTCAGATAACCCCATAGAAAAAAGTCCATTGGAGATAAGACCGGTGATCTTGGTGTCCAATAATTTTCCCAATCTCGTCCTATCCCTTTGCTCCTAAACAGCTGACTAAGACACTGTTTCGCTTATATGGTTCATTGAGTCTATAGTACTAAACCCTGAGAAGACAAATGCAGTATTTTTCAAAACCAATCAAAGCCTTGAAACTCCCACCCATATTCTAGTCAATCATGAAGATATTCCATTTGCAGAACACACTAAATCGCTAGGAATAGTCATTGATGAAACATTGAAATATGTTAATCATATTGAATATATTTCCAAAAAGTTAAGCCAAACCTGATATGGTATAAAAGTTCTAATGAAAAATTCGAATTTAAACATAACAAGGACATTTTATTTTGCCAACTTTTATGCACGTGCCCGCTATGGTATAATACTTTGGGGAGGTAGTGCGGAGGCTAAAAGGATTTTCAAAATTCAGAAAATAGCGATTTGTATTATGAATAACCTGAATTATAATGATTCATGCCGACGCCATTTCAAAAAAATAGAACTACTCACAGTACCAGCACTGTATATATATGAGTGTCTCAAATTATTATATAGAAACAAACATTACTTTGAGCCTTTTGCAGCACTACACTCATATGGTACAAGAAGTGTATCAAATTTTAATTTTCCATATCACCACCTGTCGTCTACTGAAAGAGGTACTTTATATTCAAGTATTAAATTCTTTAATCACCTACCTAGAACCTTAAAAGAGAATACTAATTTCAATGAAATAAAAAAACCTCTCATCACAACTCTTATCGATATAGAACTTTATTCAGTGGACAAATATCTTCAGTTTGTTTTTTCTAATTGATTGTATGTCTGCTATTTATAAATTTTATGTATTGATGTCTTTTATCTTGTAATGCTTTTGACTAGCTTGTACATTCTTTTTTTATATGTATGTATCATAGCGCAATAAATATTATCATTATTATTATTATCATAATACCGTTTGGTCACAGATTAGAAAACATACAGATAGGAAGCTCCGCCCATTTCCTTTGATGTTTCGGTTGCCGACTCTATGACCTTGGCCCTTTAAATTGGTGTGCACCAATGATGCCAGATCTATAACGAACATCCCGGGCACAGTATTGCCATTGCATGGAACGTATACATTTGATTTGTCAATTGTCATTAGTGTCAAGAATGAGAGAATCTATGGAGTACCTGACGGATATTTTTTGGAGAAATTAATATTAGTGCTTAAAATGATTTAAATGTTGTGCTAATATTGCTTATCTAAAATTCAGTGTGTTCCAACATTTGGTTAACCCTTTTATACAATTGGAAAATTTCATGAGTAAATTTTTTTCAGGATAGATCATTAATTTCCAAATAATTTCTTGATTCAAATTGAAATACAATAATGTTTAAATGAAAATATGTAGAAGAAAGATTAAAATAAAATAAAAATATTTAACCCTGCAAAGATGAAACTTCGCGCACTCCAGCTCGTAGAAGAGAACATATATGTCTCCACTCATAAGGGATTCAGATGATAATGGCTTCAGTAGAGAATCAATGTATGAGTACCATGTGCCAGCGTAAAGATGTCTACAATAAGCAGTGCAGTGGTAGATTTGTATCGAGAAATTGTTTGGAGCTTCATTTCAGTTAATGTTTCTCTTCTGTTTTAACAGAACTAGCAAAATTATTTTTAAAATTAGTTTTATCAAAGTAAACTGTTGATACGAAGATTGTTTTAATCAGTCAAAAGTTTGTGAAACAACAACAAGTAAGGAAAGAATTGCATTGTTTTTCGAATGAATGCATTTGTAGATCTTCAAAATTTAGCTGTTTGATTTCATCGGAATCATCCAAAAAATAAAAACTTTGATTAGTACCCATCAAAGCGTGCAGTCTTCAGATACCATCAAATGATTTACAAAAACTAAATCTGGAGAAAAGCAGTTTTCTACAATTTGGTGATCCATTTTTTATGTAGTAACAAAAAAAATATTGGCAAAAATAATTTCTTTATATTTCAAAATCAATCACAATTTTATACCTGGGTTCCTATTACAAATTCATTAAAAAAGTAAACTTTGTATTTTTTAGGCACAGTTCTGAACCTAGCATTGCTATTTTTCATTACATAATATTCATAGTGGAAAAAATAATTTTATGAGATAAATATAGGGAAAGTTTTCACAGGAGTAGTTGAATTTTGAGAGACTTTTATAAATACTACATATTTTATTGGCACGACTATTTGCTATAAATTTTTTAAATTTGTCTTGATGGACATTTCATCGATGCATACAGTATAAAAGATACCCAGTGAATGCATTTGTTTCACCTTTAGTTTTAATATCTCAAACAAAACTTCGTTGTACCCAGCAGAAAACTAATTTTTTTTTACAAATATCAGAAGGGATCCTGTAGAAGGCATCAAAAATATATTCTGTAAATATTTATAACGAGGGCCCAAAAAATAAATAGTATGGGCGAATCGTTTGAATTCATCTGTATATCGCCTGCCAAATTTATTAGTTTTGTTTAAATTTACTCGTGCCCTAATAAATCGAGTCATCTCAGGATTCAAATAATTATTCCCAAGTTGAAGAAAGTTTTCTTCAGATGACTCTACAACTTGGTCTAATTCCTTTTTCAAATTCTTATTTTCGGATTTAATAGCTTTCATTTTTTAGCTTGAGTTTCCTCATTCTGGGGGTATGGCTAGAAACTTTAGTTCTTTGTGTTTCGACTGGTACCATAAATGGTTGCTGCACATCAAGGCATTCTACTGTTGAAAGTGTGCCAGTATCACAGATGGAAGGAATTGTGATAACCTGCAATACTTTTATCTTCTTGGACGGTATAGGACTTTCAAAATTTGTATCAAGCTCTCTCAAAGTGCTTGGTACACTTGCAACATCAGTATGAGCTGTATAAAAGTTTAGCATGTAATTACAATACCAAATCAATGTTTCTATTTATATTAAAATAGTTTTCAGTGGAATGAAAGAAACTAAGTAGGTACCCACATTGTACTTGAAATGCTTCACAATCGATAGGCACTGCATCAGGAAGTAAACGTGACGTTTCAGAAAGATTACTGTACATACAACTTTCAAAATGCAGGCTACAAACTCTAAACTTCCCATAGAAATTACCTATAGGTATATCATCCAGAAGTTCTTTTCATACACAAGCTTGTACCTGAAGGGTGCACCTGAAATGTAACATTACCATTATTTAATATGGAAAACTGACATGTTTTCATCACATTGCAGTAATCAATTCTTCTATACATTTTCTTGCTAAAGCTCAACTATTTGATCAATTTCATTAATTTATAGAATAGATACCACCTACTAATAAAATGAATACTTTACGTTGTTTCATCTTTAGGAACCCTATGAAATTTTAATATTTCTGTGGTATCAGAAGATGAACGTCATCCGCAGTTTTTGTACATGCAATGAAATCCGCTTCTTTCTTGTTTATGCATTGTCACTATTGTCAGTTCCAACTTCCAGTTCTACTGCTTCAAATTTAATTGCAACAAAATCCAAAAATCTCTCGAAAATCGAATAAACCTAACCTTATTAATTTGACAGCAGTGACAGCCTTCAGTGGGCTTTAAATTGGTGGGCTTTAAATTGGTGTGCAATTCCATCTCTCTCTAATTTCGTTTGTCTTGTCTAACCTTCCCATCTGTGTTTTCTTATCTGTGGTTTGGTGGACCGGTGCCCTGTCAAGCTGATACTACAAATTGCGTCCAACACTTAGACGCAGATTATCCAAAACTTCAGACAACTGACTCAAATGAAATTTCTGTACAGTTCTGCATTCAAATTTTCTCTAAAAAAATGTCGTCCAATTATTTGGTGATGTAATAAACCACACCAAACATTTGTCTTGAATGAATATTGGTTACCTCATTCTATTACAAAATTTTGATTTTTGTTGGACCAACCACCAGCAACAATTTTGGGAACTAACCGTTCCGTTCAACGTGAAAGTTGCCTCGTCTGTCTATAAAATCATGTAGGTAAATGTGATATCATTTTCTCTCTCAGTCAAAATGAAAATCCTACTTGAATAACAAAATCTCTTTCTTTAAGAGTGTGTATGAACTTTGGCTTTAGGGATGGAAATTATTTTTGTGCAAAATTCTTCTCACAGTTTCTCTGCCAACCCCTGCATTTCCACTAATACTCATAATATTAGTTTTTCCGTTTTCAGCAAAGCTCAAACAAACATTGAGTTGACAAAATGTTTAAGGACTTCGCGGCCGGAGTTTTCAGTGTCACAATTTTCACTCGGGTTTGAAGGCCGTCGTTTTTTTGGAATTTGTTCCTAACGTTTCGCTAGCGCAATTTCACTGTTCCACTAGCTCACAAACGTTGCGGGCGAAAATTGAAGATAATTCAAGTGGAACGGACAAGCTGTCACTGATTTCCCTTATAATTATTGTTTACCGCGTTTTTCGAAAAGTGGAGAAAATATCATATCAACCTCTAGAGCTGTCGATGTCCACCGTGCTAAATCTTGCCCTACAGTCTGAATAACAAATTCAAAAGTAGGTAGCTCGAGACATTCTGAGAATGGAAAAAATTGGATGCTTCAAATAGTATTCAAAAGCAAGATATTATTCACTGAATCTGAAATGACTCTTGAATTCGCTAGTACCGATCTACAAGACCTGTAGTTTATTATACGTGGACGCAATTCTCTCAAAACTGTATCCCACTCATCGTCAGAAGTAGTAAATTACCCAAGACTCTCCATTTCGATACAACACTTATTTTAATTGTTGTTGTTTGTATTATGGTCGAATACTTAATATTTGAATTTGGCTGTTGAATGACCACGACCGCGTTCCACTTGACTAAAGTGCCATGAATGCCAGGATGTCCACGTAAACCCACCTATCGATAGTGGTCGTTGTGGGCTTTCGTGGCTTCTATTCATGACGTCATTGATGACGTTGCAGAAATGAACAGAGCTCGACCGTAACATTTATGACTTAAGTGGAACGCCAAATATGGCATTATAATCGTTGTGGGCCCTAATTGGAACGCACTGTTAGAAATTCCAAAATAACAAATGAAAACTACGATATTAAGACAGCAGGCAAAAAGGTGTCAATTAATGTTCTCGAAAATATGCTTAACCAAGTTATGGTAATAAGCAATTCTGAAATAACAAAGGATATCAACGACATTAAGCCGGCAGGTAGAAAGGGGTCAAATCCAGATACGGTAATTAACTCACAAGACTACCTAAATCAGAATAAATACAATCTTCGCAGACGGAATCTCCAGTCATCTGAGATTATTCATGATGTATAAGGCTCTGAAGAAGCTAGCCACTCGCGCTAGCGAAACGTTAGGAAGAAATTCCAAAAAAACGACGGCCTTCAAACCCGAGTGAAAATTGTGACACTGGAAACATTGAGTTGTTCTTCTTCATTATTCCATATTGTATCATGCAGTTTCTTGAACCGATTGCCCACAGAGCCAGTTTCTTTGAATGTTTTCAATATCCTTCCCACGTTACTGAAGTGAATGTTTCTTCCAGGATGCCGGCGATTGAAAATACAAGCAACATCTCGATGTGGCACTTTCTCACCACATATAAGAACGATTTCCACTTTTCCTTTTGTGGATAACATTGTACATAAAACTTAGTTGTGAATTATAAATGTACGAGAATCTGTACAAGACAACTTGATTTATTTAAGGCAATAATTTGACATTGGCCAGAACGAAAAATTTGTTTCAAAAGCCTACTAAGGGAAAATTTTATTTCAATTCGATCTATTGTACTATTTTCTTCCCTAGATGTTGCTTTAGTCTTGTATTGTTTAAAACCACGAAATTTTATATCATGTTCAGTACAAATCACTAGAACATAAGTTTTTTTAATATAGCCATGACCACATTTTGATAGGCAAGGCATTCTATTTATGAAACTTCATAAAAAATATGATTCTCATGATTCTTCATGAAAAATATGATGATTCTCAAGAAAACGGTAATAACACCTTACCGGGTAATTAATGAATCCGAGGGGGTACCCGACGATGGCACCGGACGCAGGTACGAGCACGTCGACCCATAAATACTGGCTGAAACAACGCATACCAAACAGGTAGTGTTCAGTGTTCGAAGCTGTAAACATTTCTCTTGAAAATGCCAACCACTCGTGTTGGCGAATCGTCGAGATTTTTTCTCTAAATAAACGTCGGCCTAAAAACCCGAAAAACCATCATTCATTCAACGATGGCCGCGAAAGCCTTTCACAATGATTCATCCAGTTAACAGATGGGTGAAGGTGACCTCTCTTTGGCTCCTGTACTGTTATATTTTTGAATAAAAAGCGAAATATACTTATAATATTCAAATATGTCTGATGTGGTAATAAATATTTCAGAACCCATCGTCTGGCACCAGCAGGGTTCGTAGATCTGGATGAAGTAGAAGACGAAGAAATGCCAATGGCTCCCGTAAGGTCGACAATGAAACTTCAAGGAACTACTAGGGTATCGAATGTGCATTCTAGATTAGATCATTCTCCCAACACCCCTGAATCTCATGGTATCTTCTCACAGACAAAGGTAGTGGTACCAGCAGGGCATAGAATTGTTGTTTCGAATTTACAGCAAAGTGTGACTCAAGATGATATAAAGGTAAATTAATATTGATAACGATAATGGGTCTTGATTTGTCAGCAGGCAACATCACAAACTGACTTTATATTTATTACTAATATTCAGGAAAATTGTTTCAGAACCATTGACTCATTAAATTTTTGGAAAAAAATCATCTGATTTCAGAAAAACAGTTCAGATTTAGAAAAAACGTTTTGATCCAGGATGCTACCTGTCATCTGACTAATAATATGCATCAACATCTTGATAATCAAAATTCAATTATGGCTATTTTTTGGACCTTGCTTCAGCTTTTGACGCTGTTGACCATAAATGACTATTAATGAAATAAGAGAATATTGGATTTCAAGGCAAAGTTTATGATCTTCTCAAAAATTATTTAGAAAATAGGACTCGGTATGTAGAAATTGATGGAGCTAGAAGTGAACAATTTTTTTTTCAATTTGGTGTGCCACAGGGCACAGTTTTGGGGCCACTGCTATTTATTATCTATCTCATTAATCTTTTTTATATTAATACTATAGGCGAAATTCTTAGTTTTGCAAATGATACAGTTATATTATAAGGAGAGAAAAACTGGATTGAATTACAGATAGAGGTCACATTAGATTTTGAAATGATTAATTATTACCTACTCACAATAAACTTTGAAAAAACGAAATATATGCCATTCACATTTTATAATAATACCATCCCAGACTACTTGAGAATAATACTAGAATAGAAGAAACACATAGTTTCAAGTTCTTAGGGATTACTTATGCTTGACAAACAAATAGTATTCCTATCAAAATTCAAGTATCTCAAAACTTTCATGGGCATAATAATACTGGACATTCTTTATTTTTCATTAATACAGTCTCAATTGAATTATGTGATTCTGACTTGGGGAGGAGTCATGAAATCCCACCTCAAAAATCTTGAGGCTCTTCAGAAATGGTTTTTGAATATCATGCATAGTATTATATCCAAGGAAAAACTGTACAAAAATCAAAGAAAATGGACATAAGACAATTATTTCGATTCAACATGATTTGCGAGGATGTATTGATATCTAGTTAGCCTAGACCAGTTCCCTGCATAAACAAAATATTGCGTTACCATAACAACGAACAATAACTTATTAGAAGTGTCAGTGTAAAGTTTGACGTCAAAAAAGTAAACCAGAGTTACGCAATAAATTAAAAGAAAAAATATGTACACCGAAATTGTGAAAATCGAAAAATTGGAGTATCGAGCGATCATCAAGTACCTGTATTTAAAAGGGTTAAGAGATAAGCAGATTTACGAAGATATATATGCTTAGAATAGAATAGAATAGAATTTTATTTAACCACGTTATGCACTGTTATACATTTGTAGCAAGTCAAGACAGGTGGGTACACTAATGCTAATAATAATAATAATAAATAATTGGCATGTAAATATCGATAAAACAAATGGTAATAGTTATAACAAATACAGTGACATGATGTCATGTGAGTAAACTATCCTATTAGTATATACATAATTATAAAAACAGTTCTATACAGACATATAAAATAAAAGTAATTGCAAATAATTCATGAGATGTTCTCAGATTGTATATGAAGAGATCATGAATTCTTGCACCGAATAAAAACACTTTCTTACAAGATATTCTCTTATTTCAGTTTTGAACGCATTATTGCTTAGTTGAGTTACATCTTTAGGTAAAATATTATATAAATTGATGTCCAGAGTATTGCGAGTAGACATTTGAAGTCTCAATCTTGGTTGCCTAAGCTGTTCTGCATTTCTAGTAGAATATTTATGGTAGTCTGAATGAGTGTAGTACGAACCTTTTGTTTTGTGTATCTGGGTCAGGGTGTAAAATATCAGAATGCAAGGCATTGGCATAATTCTGAATCTTTTGAATAAAGGCTGGCAATGTCCTTCATATGCGACCGTGAAAAATTGGACTGCAAGCTTCAAAAGAGGTAAATTTTCCATTGAAGATGATGACCGATCGGGAAGGCCAGTTTCTGTGTCAGTCCCCGAAAAATCGATGCAGTTCATGACATGATTTTAACAGACCGTCGAATTGGGCTAAAACGGATATCTGAAGCACTGCATATTTCATACGAACGCGTTCATCATATAGTTCACGTCAATTTGGACATGAGAAAAATTGCTGCAATATGGATCCCCAAATGTTTGAATGTTGACCAAAAGCGTGCAAGGGTAGTAGCATCGCGTTCGATCTGTGCTCGATTTGAAAACGATGTAGACTTCTTAAACCGAATTGTTACTATGGATGAGACTTGGGTACATTTCTACGATCCAGAAACAAACCAACAATCGATGGAATGGCCGACACTCCGGTTCTCCAAGACCTAAGAAGTTTCGTGTCCAAAAATCTGCTGGAAAAGTTCTTGCTTCAGTTTTTTCGGATTGCCATGGAGTAATCATGATTGATTTTTTTGGATAAGGGTAGAACAATAACTGGAAATTACTATTCGACATTACTGACCACTCTACGGAAAAAAATTAAAGAGAAAAGACGCGGAAAGCTATCCAAAGGTGTTTTGTTTTTGCAGGACAACGCCCCTGCACACAAATCTCATGTTGCCATGCAAAAAATTCGTGATTTAGGGTTTGAATTACTAGAACACCCCCTTATTCACCAGATTGGGCTCCGTCCGACTATCATCTCTTTCCTCAACTAGAAAAAAAGTTTACAAGGTCGTAAATTTTCATCCAACGAGGAGGTAATAAAAGCTGCGGAGGTCTGGTTTGCAGAGCAAGAAAAAACATTTTTTTTTGAAAGGTCTAGAGACCTTGCAGGTTCGCTATAATAAATGTATCCAATGAAGAGGAGAATATGTTGAGTAATGAAATATTTTGACATTGAAATTTTGTGTGGTTCTATAGTAGGCTAAGAGTTTTTCAATATATCCTCGTATATATAAACATAAAACGAAAATCAACACCAATAATCACATTTGTAATACAAGGAATAAAAATAGTGTCACAGTGAAAAATAAAGTTAAAAAACAAAGTCTCAGAAAAATTTCAAATATTTATTGCCATTTTACTATGATTTGATTGAAAATCATATAAAAAAGATCAAGTATTTATTCTTATTGAAAAGGTGGATTTAAGAGTATGGTCGAAATTTATTTCATGATATCTTTCACTTCAATTAACTCAGGTAGTTTATTTTTATTATCATTTTGTTCAATTTTAAAAATTTACAAAACATACTCACATGTAATTCTTACCTGAGAATGGCGTATTTTGCATTCATAAATAGTCACATACAATACGGAATTTTGATCTGGGGCCACAGTGCCAACATGAAAACCCTTTTCACACTGCAAAAACAAGTAATACGAATTATATCCGGTGTTGGTCCAAGGACACATTGTAAAGACTTATATATCATGTACTTATATACACTCAAATGCAAAAAAAACGCAACAAGTTAATATTTGGTAAATTTTGGGGTCTCACATTTTTTTATTTTTAATCCGATTTTCAAAATTTTTTCAGCAAACTGTAGATAAAATTATTAATTTTACCTTGCACATTCAATCTTTTGTTAAATGCTGGCTTCTCAGTCAGTATACAGGGTTAATTAGAAGTTTGTTGTTAAACCCTAATTTTAAAACATCCCGTGGAAGAATTTCGTGGTCAAATTCTTTCAAAATACCAATTTTTGTTAAGAACCATTCCTTTTCAACATTGTGTTTTTTGGTTCATGCCTTTAAGTGCACTAGTTGATTTTTGTGAGAGAAATGAACTCCAAACAACAGTTTTACCCAATTTTAAGAAATGTTATTTTTTGATGAGAGGGCTTTGCTCATTGTGCCATTATCAGTTTCACATCTCAGTTTATGAGTCTAGCAATGAGAAGGCAACAGTATATTGTTCAGTTATAATAATAAGCAATTATTGCAAAATTTACTTATGCAAACTATTCAATTCAAATTAAAAATCAAACTTCAAAACAAACCAATTCAACTGTAACTTAAATAACCTGGAGAAACGTACTTTTTACAACAAATTCAGGTTAATATTTTGTATTACCACCTCTAGCTCTTATTACGGCCTGCATACGTCGGTTCATACTGTCAATTAGGTTACAAATAGCATCTTGAGGAATATTTTGCCATTCCTCCTGAATTGCTAACACAAGCTCATTTATCGTAGCCGGAGCTACTTCGCGATCTCTGACTCGCCAAGCATGTCCCACACATGCTCTATGGGATTGAGATCAGGCGAACATGCTGGCCAATTCATTTTTCTAATACCTACTTCCGCGAGGTACTGTGTAATACGCATTATCCTGCATCAGGATAAAGTAATCTCCGATAAATCCACTAAAACGAACAACGTAATTGCTCAATATCTCCTCAATATATCGGTGGACCGTCAAGGATCCATCGATGACCACCAACTCAGTGCAGGCCTCCCGAGATATTCCTGCCCAAACCATTACTGAACCTCCTCTATAACTCAGACGGGGACTGAACGTGCACTCTGCAAATCTTTCTAATTTCCTTCTCCACTCTTTTTCGTCCATCTGGAGAATGTAAGCAGAATCTGGATTCGTCAGTGAAAAGAACATTGTTCCATTGCCCTAAGTTCCCTTGTAAATGTTCAGTAGCAAATTGCAATCTATCTATTCGGTGACGCCGAAGTAATTTGGGTCCAGTTGCTGGTCTGCAAGATTTCAAACCAAACTCCTTCAATCTTCGGCGAAGTGTCCACCTGCTAACATTTGTACCTCGGACCTCTTGAAGTTGATTTCTACACTGCACTGATGTTAAATGACGATCCCGCAGAGTATTCACGTGAAGAAATCTGTTATCAATAGCAGTCGTTTTCCTTTTTCTGTCATTACCTGCCCTACGCTTATTTCTGCCAGTTTGTCTAAAACGTTTGACTACTCTTTTGATGGTAGAGCGAGGAACATGAAGTATTCTTGCAACATATTCATAGTTAAGTTCATCTTCAACAAGAGCAACAGCTTTTGCGCAATTTTCCGCACTTAAAACCATAGTTAGAGCTATTTTAGGTCTCTCACTGTCAAACTGACATTAGGGCAACAACGAGCAAAGCCACCTCTTCAAAAAATCACATTTCTTAAAGTAAACCGGTGATGACAAGTTCATTTCTCTCTTAAAAATGAACTAGTGCACTTAAAGGCATGAACCAAAAAACAAAATGTTAGAAAGGAATGGTTCTTAAAGAAAAAGGTATTTTGAAAGAATTTGACCACAAAATTCTTCCGCAGGATGTTTTAAAATTAGGTTTTAACAACAAACTTCTAATTAACCCTGTATACTGACTGATAAGCCAGCATTTAACAAATGATTGAATGTGCAAGGTAAAATTATCAATTTTATCTACAGTTTGCTGAAAAAATTTTGAAAATCGAACTGAAAATAAAAAAACTGTGAGACCTCAAAATTTACCAAATATTGACTTGTTGCGTTTTTTTACATTTGAGTGTATATCAATGTTTGATCTATGTAAAAGAGCACTTGGATAACTATAAACAAAACAGTGAGTTTCATGATTATAATACAAGAAATAAAAGTACCTAATTTCTGCCAATCGATTCCAAAAATCACAAGGTATAAACTATTATGGCCCAAATTTCTTCAACAAACTACCTGATGATGTAAAAATATTGAATATAAGAGTATTGAAGTATAAATTGAAACAATATTTAATTAAAAAAATGTTTCTACTCCATTCAAGAGTTTACAAATACTTCAACACAGGATATATAGATTCTAATTTCCTGCCCTACATTATACAATTGTGAAATGTGTTTTTATTTTTATATATATAAATGTGTATTAATGTACGTATACGTTTCTGTCTATAGTCATATATTTTTTATTCATAGTTATTTACATTGATTTATCTTTATCGTTGATTTTTCTACCTTTTTATTTCTACTTCTAGTTATTTAAGTTGTTTTATCTTTATCTTTTATTATTGTACCATTTGACGAGTGTAAACATTGTACAATGCAGTAACACAATAAACTGAACTGAACTGAAAACCGTTTATTCTCCTCTTTATACAATTTGATGTAATGCTTTGTTATTCAATTTTGAATAAACTTTATCATTATTATAATTATTAAAATTTTTTGCTATTTCCAATCTGTCATTCTCCAATATATGAATATAATCTTCTTTGATTCAACTGATGTGACTGATTCACATGAAATGTTTTGTTTATTTGCAGGAACTCTTCGAAGATATCGGCCAACTTTTGGCGGCAAAATTGGTACGTCCGGGCGTGGCGGAAGTGATTTATAAGAATCTGAAAGATGCTCAGAAAGCTGTCGACACTTATCACAATCGACAGCTCGACGGACAGCCCATGAAGTGTCTCTTGGTGAACAAAAGGCCTCTGAATTATCCCACAGCTCCTCCCATTACGAAGTCTGAATCGTAAGTACTTAGTATTTACGTTCCTGATTTGAATGTAGGGGTTTGATAGGGTTGGTAATATAATAAGCAATGTCTTATATGAAAAGTTTGTTATATGTAACTGGGATAGTTTCTTTAATAAATTTTTCCAACTTGTATATGTGCCTATTTTTCCAGTAATGTGTTAGAATGATGTACCAAGCCAGTGTATCACAATTAGTTTTGTTAAACTTGGAGAAATTAGTATTTTTTTAAAACTGTTTTTTTATTGTTTTGGTTGGTTTCCGGGTTTTGCCGTGGTCTTTTTTCGTTAAAATCTTCAAACGTTTCAACTGCAACCAGGGTTGGTAAAAGACATGATTAAAAAAAAAGCAAAACATTGTGTTTTTTATTTGAAAGTGTTTTTGTATTTGATTTAAATTTCATTTAAATTGTGTTTTTTTTGTACTTTTAAAAAACATGATTTAAAACATTAAAAACATGTTTACAACAAAAGTTTTGGATAAGAATATAGAAAAAACAGAAGAGATTGAAAGTACGAGGATGTATTGATATCTAGTTAGCCTAGACCAGTTTGTAAAGCCCTTTTTGTGCTTTACGGATCACTTTGACACCCGAGTCCAGGTTTCGGAATCCTCGGGCGCCACCTCTGTTTAATGTGGGAAGGCCACTTGCTCCGGGCAGCATCAGTGAAGAATGTAATACTCCAGGGGTCGCTATGGTACCGACCTATTTACTGTTGGCCAGAAAGGCAGGCTTTAATTGCCCTTGCTGGGTTCGATTCCTGAGTACTGCTGCTTTCAGATGTAATAAATAAAATGACAATTGAAATTAATGACGTTTATTCATTTCAACTAATGCCGTGTTAAAGCTCTAGAAAAGTTCGGTTTAAATATCGGGTTGAATCTCAGGTTAAAACTCAGGTCAAAGCTCGGGTTAAAGCTCTACTAGCATACACAAGCGGACTTTCAAATCACCTTCAGGCACGAGATATTCAGATATCAAAAGCTCAGAACTTGATATTTTGCACTCGGGAGTAAAATGCACGAACATCAGTGAGCTTAGCAGACAAAACTTCGAAATTTCTAGAATTGCGGAAGGAGCGACTGCTTTTCAACTTGAATGTGATACCCGGGAGTAAAGCTCCCTGCAATGCCAAGTTCAAGCTGATGCAACGAATTCAAGTTGAATATGATACCCGGGAGTAAAGCTCCCTGTAATGCCAAGCTCAAGCTGATGCAATAGAGACACCCGGAATCACGGTGAGCTTAGCATGCAATACTTCGAATGTTCTGGGAACGCGAAAGACGGAACTGCTTTTCAACTTGAATATGATACCCGGGAGTAAAGCTCCCTGCAATGCCAAGTTCAAGCTGATGTAACGGATTCAACTACCAGTCTGCTATTGCTCGACGGCCAGCTTAACAAACACGGCTATGGCTTTTACTCAATAGTGCGGAATTGCCTTTTCAGCTTGAGGATGATACCCGGGAGTAAAGCTCCCTGCAATGCCAAGCTCAAGCTGGTGCAACAAACAGAGACACCCGGGAGTAAAACTCCCTGTAATGTCTTGATCTGATTAGTATGAGAGCCGTTCTGTTAAACTGGATGATTCCGAAAATGGCAAGTTCAAATAAATAAAACATATATTTCTCGTGCCTGACAGGACTTACTTACTCCACCAAATAATTCACCTTGTACCTCTACTCGGACAACCTGTTGATTCGGCGGCGCTTACTGCAAGTCAAATTGGGCGACTTCGGCTCTAGTCGGCTCGTGCTGACTCCTCTCTGCTCCGCTGGTCTCGCTTCGGCTGGCTGGCTGGACTAACTCCCGGCTCTCTGCGGATTTCTGTCGACAAATGCGTGTACTCGGATAGTTGGAAGTTAGGACGCATTGCCTCTTCCGGCTAGCTCAGACCGCCTATCCGAAGTACCGCATCGTCGCAAAATCTCAGCAACTCCGGAGCTCTTCATTTATTTGGAAAACCAGCAGGAACGCGTCTGACATACGAATTCTTTCTCGATATTGTTGGTGTTGCCAACCAACGAGGTCCCATTAATTCGCATGCCAGGCCGAAGATCACTCACTAACCAGAAATACTATTTACACTTAACACTACTGAGCCATCCAGAAGTGAGGGCTTCTCTCCTGGGAATTGTCCGAGCCCTCGGGCGGCTCCTGGATGACTGCCTAAAACAGCCATTTGAGCCTTTATTTATACCATTGCCGAACATTTAAGTCGGCCAATGGTATCGCAAAAGTACTGGTAGGCGGAGCCTATTAGAGCTCTCGCCTTCAGATATACTCTCCGAGTATTTTTCCAAAACTTCAAAAACTTTAGTATTTCTGGCAAAAGATAACATTCCTTGGTTTTATATCTTCGATCTGACGTCACACCTCCCATTCGTTGCTATGTATATCGAGTAAGCGCGCGCCGATCCCCTGGCTCGACGATGTGCAGAATGAAATTATACCGGGCGATAGAGATCCTGAATCGATTCAGCTGATTTTTAAAACAAAATAAGTAACTTCGTTACAAGTTCCCTGCATAAACAAAATATTGCGTTACCATAGCAACGAACAATAACTTATTAGAAGTGTCAGTGTAAAGTTTGACGTCGAAAAAGTAAACCAGAGTTACGCAATAAATTAAAAGAAAAAATATGTCCACGGAAATTGTGAAAATCGAAAAATTGGAGTATCGAGCCATCATCACCTGTATTTAAAAGGGTTAAGAAGTAAGCAGATTTACAAAGATATGCTTAATACCTTTGGTGGTCAATGTCCTTCCTATGCGACCGTAAGAAATTGGACTGCAAGCTTCAAAAGTGGTAAATTTTCCATCGAAGATGATGACCGATCGGGAAGGCCAGTTTCTGTGTCAGTCCCCGAAAATATCGATGCAGTTCATGACATGATTTTAACAGACCGTCGAATTGGGCTAAAACGGATATCTGAAGCACTGAATATTTCATACGAACGCGTTCATCATATAGTTCACGTCAATTTGGAGATGAGAAAAATTACTGCAAAATGGATCCCCAAATGTTTGAATGTTGACCAAAAGCGTGCAAGGGTAGTAGCATCCAGAAACAAAGCAACAATCGATGGAATGGCGACACTCCGGTTCTCCAAGACCTAAGAAGTTTCGTGTTCAAAAATCTGCTGGAAAAGTTCTTGCCTCAGTTTTTTGGGATTGCCATGGAGTAATCATGATTGGTTTTTTGGATAAGGGTAGAACAATAACTGGAGATTACTATTCGACATTACTGACCACTCTACGGGAAAAAATTAAAGAAAAAAGACGCGGAAAGCTATCCAAAGGTGTTTTGATTTTGCAGGAGAACGCCCCTGCACACAAATCTCATGTTGCCATGCAAAAAATTCGTGATTTAGGGTTTGAATTACTAGAACACCCCCCTTATTCACCAGATTTTGCTCCGTCCGACTATCATCTCTTTCCTCAACTGAAAAAAAGTTTAAAAGGCCGTAAATTTTCTTCCAACGAGGAGATAATAAAAGCTGTGGAGGTCTGGTTTGCAGAGCAAGAAGAAACATTTTTTTTGAAAGGTCTAGAGACGTTGCAGGTTCGCTATAATAAATGTATCCAATTGAGAGGAGAATATGTTGAGTAATAAAATATTTTGACATTGAAATTTTGTTTGGTTCTTTAGTAGGCTATGAATTTTTCAAGATATTCTCGTAAGTATCGATATTGGTTCAGAATCAGGATGATTTAATTTTATATGCTTATTTCTATTTCCAAATTTTGAATCCTATTTATTTTTAAGTCATATTTTGTTACAGAGCGGAGAATATTTTTTTATTTATTTGTTTTTGTTATTCAAGTTTTGTTAGGGATAATTCGTGCATCATTGTCTTTATCATAGGTCCTAATCATAGTCACTGTCTTAATCATAAAATCAAATCAAAACTGTACATTTCATTAGAAGCATTTATGCAATTTCTTTAGTTTTAGTCTCAATCACGATCATAAGAATTTGACCTTCAAAGTTGACAATTTTCAATTTTTATGCTATGATTAAGACGAGATGCACAACGCGCAAGTGCGTTGAAACCTATTTGACAAATGACAGAAATAATTATTTGTTTTGACTTGTGATCCTTGTTATTTGTTTATTGTGTTTCTGAAAAAAAGAAGCCAGGAATAGGGTACTCTTATTGAAATAATTGAAAAATTTCCCTACCTTTGGGATAAATTAATAAAAAGAAACTTATGACAGTGTTAGTTGTCATCTGTCAATTTTTAATTTTCGAGCTAATGACTGTGATGTATAAATATAAAAAATTCTTAAGACAATGACTAAGTCTAGGATTGTGATTATGACTATGATAATGATATGTTGCATAAATTGTCCCTAAGGGATTATCTAGTGTTTTTTTCTATCAATAAAAAACCGATTAAAAAATTGTTTTAAAACAAATATGTTCTAATCAGAGGCTCGTGTTTAAAACATGTTTTAAGACACTGTTTCAATACAAATGTTTTAAAACATGCCAACCCTGACTGCAACTGCGGCAGTCATCTTCAGTGGCGTGGTCGAAGTACTCTTTTGACGTATCAATTGAAACTGAAGCTATCGCCTCTGGCATGTCATTTATAGTGCTGATTTTTTGCGCTTTTCTGTGCTTTCCGCGCGATTCGGGTGACATTGCTTCGTTTTGGCGCCTTTCAATGCTGTGTGTCAGATCTTTGGTACATATGACACTAGCATTTAGTGCTGATTTTGCTCGCACTTTCTGTAGAGGCCGGATGCGAACGGATTTCTCGCAGCGGGGCATGTCCACATGGCGCCGGATGGAAGCCGACGGACAATAATTGAAGAGATAGAGACGTTGCTTCGTTTGGGTGCCTATCAATGCTCTGTACCAGATCTTTAGTAGATATGTTCTCTCTTCCTTTCTGTTCAAGTTCTCTTGGTGTTTGTGTATTTCTACTGTTTCTAAATGCATTTTTGTTGAGTAATAATTCGACGTTGCTAGTCTCTCGGTGTTTTCGAAAAGGATCTTGTGATCTCCGTCGGACAATGCATGCTCACCAACCGAATTGGGAAATTCCTAAAAAGGAGAAAATCAACACCGCCTTCAAACCAACGAAGAAAATATCGAAGTATCTGAGATCAGCAAAAGACAGCAGATACCCACTCAAATCAGCGGGAGTTAACAGGATTCCGTGTAGCTGTGGTAAAGTTTATTCGATCAGACGAAAAGGAGCCTAGTTGAACACAAGCGCAGTTGTCGATTGGGACAGACATAAGTCCGCAGTCGATGAAAATGCATTGTCCGACGGAGAACACAAGATCCTTTTCGAAAACACCGAGAGACTAGCAACGTCGAATCATTACTCAACAAAAATGCATTTAGAAGCAGTAGAAATACACAAATACCAAGAGAACTTGAACAGAAAGGAAGAGATAACATATCTACTAAAGATCTGGTACAGAGCATTGAAAGGCGTCAAAACGAAGCAACGTCTCTCTCTCTTCAATTATTGTCCGTCGGCTTCCATCCGGCGCCATGTGGACATGCCCCGCTGCGAGAAATCCGTTCGCATCCGGCATCTACAGAAAGTGCGCGCAAAATCAGCACTATAAATGTCATGCCAGAGACGATAGCTTCAGTTAGTCAAGAAGAGTCACTGAAGACTACTGCCGCAGTTGCAGTTGAAACATTTGGAGATTTTAACCATAGAAGACTACGGTAAAACCCGGAAACTAACCAAAAAATGGACGCCAGCCGTGAAAGCCTACATTCCTATGTTTTTTTATTGTTTGAAAATCATGTTGAGAAATGTTAACTGTTCATTAAGGCTGATCAACAAGTATCGCTCATATTTTTTAAGAGCTTTATCTCTATTTTCAAGTTTTTCAACTTGTTGATCAAATTACATTACAAATATACATGGTGTTCCAAATTAAGTCGTCACCATTGCCAATACCGTTATTATTGATTCGGTTAAATGGGCAAACTAGTAGCATTTTTAATGGCCTTCTCGATGACGAAAACAAAAAAAAATTGACAGTCGCGTTTTCAAAATATTTCAAATGATATTTTTTTAAATGGAACACCCTATATTTTATTGCATCTTAAGATTCTTCCTGAAAAGCTGATTTCATCAATCTATCACAGTTGGGGTCTAGCTGAAATGATTACATAGATATAGGGCGTGAAAAATTGAGATTATTTCAACTTTAGGAATTGTTTGTGTGGAAACTATTCATTATTGGTCAAAAGGGCTTGCATGTCCCTATCTTAACTTTTGATTTACTATCTACTGACATTTGATTGGGACATATACGGGGTGATCAAAATTCTGAATTCCGCACCACCCAGTATTTGTTTCATTTAAATCTTAGTTAATCTCGTATATTTGAGTTAGTTCTGCTCAAAACTTTGAAGTAGATTTCTGTATCAGAGCGGTCCCATTATTTCACAGTACTTTTTATATTCATGATTCTGAATACTTTGCCAAACAGCATTCGAAAACATTGACATTTTTTTCCCTCTAGAGTTAATATCTAAAAATATTTTCCTATTTATTACAATTCTTTTATGAAATTATTGAAAGTTGTTCTTGAATGATATACTTTTTTTACGCCAATCTATTATCTAAGCCTGATAATTTTTAGTAAAATATGTACACCTTTCATTCTTATTTTTAAATAGAAACTCTAAAAATAATTCTGAAAATAACTTGATAACTTGATTTCGTCAACCAAAAGGTTGAAATGTTCCAATTCTATTATGAAATTATTGAAAATTATTCTTGAATAATATAATTTTTTTATGCCAATTCATTATCTAAGCTTGAGAGTTTTTAGTAAAATATGTACAGTGCATCCCATTTTGGGTGAGACAGCCAGGTTTCTCGCTTGTTATTTAAGATAGAGCCTTGCGGTTTTCACGTTCCTGTCATACTTTTTTGTGAAACTCAAGTTGGCCTAATCAGATTTTGCATAACTGTTTCCGTTTATGAGATACAGGGCGATTTTGGAAATTGATACTTTTCGGACCCCTTCTTTATCTCCGAAGTTATTAGAAATAATGCTGAGCAAAAACTACATCTGATACAGAATTCTGCGTAGAATCCAGTGGCGTACTTTTTTTTTTTCGGGGTATGGTTTTGAAGATACGACGCAAACCTATATTTTTTTCAATGGAACACCCTGTATTTTATTACTTCGTTGAATTTGCTATTTTTTTCCCTACAAAATTATGTATAACACTATATAGGTAGGATGTTCAGAAATGCTAAAAAACACTAAAACATCACATAATGATAATTTTTCGTTAGTAAGCCATGGATTTTCCAAGTTTCAATAAGAGGATTATTACTTTTGATTATTAACATTAGTAGGTCATGGATGATACGAACATCCTTGTTGTTATTATGGCTACTATGCATTTGGAAGCATTGTTTTATCAAATAGGCATTAAAGAGAAAAAAAAACGAATCTGATCTAGCTGTCATCGCTACGAATTATTATTGTGTTTCATCGTGTTTGGGTTTGAAGGAATATTGAGTATTGTAGAAATAATTGTTTGTGAATTTGTTGATTGAGAACTGATAATGGCTGGAAGAGATTTGGTTTTTCAAAACAATGAAAAATATGACATTATACAATGTTTGAATCAATCCAATGAAAACGTTGGCGAAGCTTTGGAACTTTATTTGACCAGGTATGACGTCGAGAATTTTACCACAAGACATTTCCTACATCGTGATTTAAAAACTTTCAGATATCCTGAGAGGCATCAACCTAGTCGAGCAACTATATTCAGACTAAAGTATAATTTACTGAATTATGGTGCATATTCTAAACCTCGACCCAAGGTATATAATAAAGAGAATCAAGAAGTAGATGAAATAAATGTGTTAGCTAGCGTTCATGCCTATCATCAGACTTCTTGTGCAAAATTAGAGAATGATACTGCTATTTCCAGATCACGGGTACACAGAATTTTAAAAAAGTATAAGTTAAAACCCTACAAAGTCAATATTGTCCAACACTTATATCCTGGTGATGCAGCAAGACGTGTGAATTTCTGCTATTGGTTTTTGAACCATGCTCGGAGAGACGTTGATTTCGCAAAAAAAGTTATTTGGTCAGACGAATCACATATAAGCAGTGCTGGTATATTTAACAGGCAAAATACAAGGCATTGGTATGATGAAAACCAGCACTTGATTTTTGAACGACAACAACAGGGTAGATTTGGTTTTAATGTGGCATGTTTCATATTGGGGACAAAAATCATATACCGCATTTTTGAAGGATCTCTTACCGCAACTAGGTACTTGACAATTTTAGAAGACGTGTTACCGGAACTACTGGAAGATGTTCCCCTCGCCTTTCTTCATTCCATACATTTCCAACAAGACGGCGCCCCTGCCCATAATTCAAGATTGATCGGGCGGTTTTTAGAAAATAATTTTCAGGGTTGTTGGATTGGAACTCATGGACCCATCAGGTGGCCTCCAAGGTCACCTGATCTGTCTATATTAGACTTTTTCTTGTGGGGCTATTTGAAAAATAAAATATACAGTAACAGACACAACAGTCCCGAAGAACTTCGTGCATCAACAGCGGCAGCTTTCCGAAATTTACAAAACCGCCCTTTTATAATATTAAATGCACTCAGGCAAATTGAAAAAGTTTGTCAATTATGTATTAGGGAAAATGGACAGCAATTTGAACAGTTTAATCAGTAAGATATTATGTAATGTTGAAAATTTTTATTAATGATAAATATTTTATTGGGTATTTCTTTTGTATCTAATTTGTATTATGAATTGTTATATTATTTATTTTTTGCTATTAGGTAGGTACCTACGTTTTGTTTTTCGTGTTAGTGTATTATCTTTATTTGCTTACTCTCCTATAAAAAAAAACACAAATGAAAATTATTCAATTAATTCTTCTTTTATATGGGAAATCCATGGCCCACTAACAAAACATTATCATTAAATGATGTTTTAGTGTTTTATAGCATTTCTGAACATCCTACCTATATAGTGTTATACATAATTTTGAAGGGAAAAAAATAGCGAATTCAACGAAGTAATAAAATACAGGGTGTTCCATTGAAAAAAATATAGGTTTGCGTCGTATCTTCAAAACCATACCCCGAAAAAAAAAATAAGTACGCCACTGGATTCTACGCAGAATTCTGTATCAGATGTAGTTTTTAGCTCAGCATTATTTCTAATAACTTCGGAGATAAAGAAGGGGTCCGAAAAGTATCAATTTCCAAAATCGCCCTGTATCTCATAAACGGAAACAGTTATGCAAAATCTGATTAGGCCAACTTGAGTTTCACAAAAAAGTATGACAGGAACGTGAAAACCGCAAGGCTCTATCTTAAATAACAAGCGAGAAACCTGGCTGTCTCACCCAAAATGGGATGCACTGTACACATTTTCTTATTTTCAAATAGAAACTCTAAAAATAACTGTGAAAATAACTTGATTTCAGTCAACCAAAATGTTGAAATGTTCCAATTCTATTATGAAATTATTGAGAGTTATTCTTGAATGTTATAATTTTTTATGTCTATCCATTATCTAAACTTGAGAGTTTTTAGTAAAATATGTACACCTTTCATTCTTATTTTTGAATAGAAACTAAAAATTATTCTGAAAATAACGTGATAACTTGATTTCTGTCAACCTTTTTGTCAACTGAAATCAAAACTTAATGAATTTGTCTAAGAAAATTATATTATTCCTCAACTCAATGAGATAGAATTATATACTTTCATTAGTTTCCTTCAATGTTATATATGAAACTGAGATTGAATTTTTACATTTTGAAGTGAAGTGAATGTCCCATTTATTTTGAGCAAGTTTCGTTGTACCTAATAGGATATCACAGATAAAAAACGAGAGTTGTATTGGTGAAGTACTATTTTGTTTTAGGTTTATGCAAAATCGTATTGGACCTCATTGAAAACAAAAAAATAGAAAACTATGTAAGTTCTCTTACGCTCTTTTTATTTTTTGTTTTCAGAAATTTGGCATCTAGAAAATTGCCAGCAGTACCCCCGTGTCCGCCTAGTAATAAGTTAGTACCAGATATCAGTACTATACACAAAGTTTTGTTTCATCGGAAGTAATTGCTTTTTTTGAAAATGATTATTAAAATTATAATTTGCATTGTCATTTTCTCATAAACCTTTTAGAATATTGGTACAATATTGATTCGGTTATTTTTTTATTTCATAATATTGTTTGTGAATTTTTCTCATTAAGAGACATTGAGAAATATAATTATGTATATTTTAAAGACTAATAAATACAGATATTGATATACATTATTTTTCACTATCCGACAATTTTTTCTTACAGATCCATTTTTATTCAAAACACAAATTTATGATAGGCTTATCAAAATCCCAAATGTGTAATCAGAATTACAAAAATATAGCGTTGAGCTATTTGGCGATGATTTTTTTTTTAATTCTGAAGTTCAAGTGCAAGTCTAGTTTCGAAGATACGAATTTTTGAAAATAATAAACATGGCTGATTTACTAAAACATAGAAAGGTTCAATTATCCAAAAGTACTTATTACTTTTTAGATGATTAGAAACAAATTAGTAGCATTGCTGGTTCAAAGAAAGTCATATGATATGTCAGTCGATCGTTAAGACAAAAGAAGCCACCTATTATACAGGGTGGGTCAAAAATAGCGACGATTTAGCATATTTTGCCAATGTTCATCATTGTCCCACTGGTGAAACTGAGCATTTTCGTTAAAAAAGTCTATTGGAAGTATTTTCTTAAAACTGGCTGAGAGCCATTTTCCCATGTATTTGGTGAGAGGTCCTTCCACTATTTTTTTTTTTGAGAATGGTAGCCTCGCCGAAAACGTTGAATTTTCTGAACAAGTAACAAACCCTACCGAAAATGGGATACTGGACGCCTTTGGTGTCACTCAGTGAGAACAAATTAAATTCACGGTGGAGATGGAAGTTGACAGACAGTTGCCATTTTTGGACACACTGGTAATCAGGAATGGGGAACGTGTAGAAATAGACATTTATAGAAAGCCAACCAACACTAACAGATTTATACCCGTTGATTCAAACCACCATATTCATCACAAGATGACGAGTTTCAATTTCCTTGTTCACAGGGCATTAAACTTTCCACTCAGTGTTGAACGATTTCAACGAGAAATAAAAACCATTAAGGAAAAAGCCACTAGGTATTGAGTATTCGCCGAAAATGGCAGATAATTTGATGAAAAAGAAAAAGTTTAGAACGTCCTTAAGACAAATAACCACACTAGAACAACCTAAAGATAGGAAAAAGTTCATTAAAATTACACACGATACACGGCTTACGAGAGGTCTCAACTCTATTTTCCTGGGACGCAAACTTTCAGCTAGTACATAGCAATAGGAACAATCTCCAAATTAGGTAATCCGAAAGATAAAATTCCAACTTTAGAGATATCAGGAATTTATGAAATTAGCTGTCAAAACTGCGATAGTGTATATTATGGCCAAACCAAAATATCTACGAATGTTCGTTTCCGCGAACATTTGGCAAATGCTAAATTTTCGCGAGAAAATAAATCGAGTGTTGCGGGTCATTTATTAGAAACTCATCACAAAATTAGTATCTAAAATATAAAATCAATAAAGCCTGTTGATGATTACAGAAAATTAGATTGTTATTGCTATTCGAAAAAGGGGCTCGAAACCCTTGCTTAATAATGATAATGGTCCATTAAATTCCAAACTATTTGATTTGATACCAGTAAAGGAATAATTAAGTGCCTTTGTTGTATTGTTTATTAAGAGGGGTTGTACCGGTCCATCAGGTAGGGTCACTTCCTAGTAAACAGATTACCTCATGGCAATTAATTATGTGATATAAATAAGACGGCTGTTTCCATCCGAGGAATAACGCGGCCAGAGGTGACCAGATGTGATCGAAAGCGACGAGACTCGACCAAACTCCCGTTTTCAGAAAAACCGCTATAATTCGAAAACTAAGCGAGATAGAGCAAAATGGGTCGAACTTTTAATGTACTGTATGAAAACACTCTACGTAGGCATACCTATCTATTGCTGGTGAGAACAGAACTTTTTTTTTGAAAATTCGAAGTGGGCCTTATTTTTTGGAAACGACTACCGAATCAACACTTTTTTAGAGTCAAAACCTTTCTAACGCCAGGAATTTTCTCATACTTGGAGTTAGTCCAGCTTATTTATGAGCTTCACTGGCTGTTTCCATCCGAGGAATAACGCGGCCAGAGGTGACCAGATGTGATCGAAAGCGACGAGACTCGACCAAACTCCCGTTTTCAGAAAAACCGCTATAACTCGAAAACTAAGCGAGATAGAGCAAAATGGGTCGAACTTTTAATGTACTGTATGAAAACACTGTACGTAGGCATACCTATCTATTGCTGGTGAGAACAGAACTTTTTTTTTGAAAATTCGAAGTGGGCCTTATTTTTGGAAACGACTACCGAATCAACACTTTCTTGGAGTCGAAACCTTTCTAACGCCAGGAATTTTCTCATACTTGGAGTTAGTCCAGCTTATTTATGAGCTTCACTGGCTGTTTCCATCCGAGGAATAACGCGGCCAGAGGTGACCAGATGTGATCGAAAGCGACGAGACTCGACCAAACTCCCGTTTTCAGAAAAACCGCTGTAACTCGAAAACTAAGCGAGATAGAGCAAAATGGGTCGAACTTTTAATGTACTGTATGAAAACACTCTACGTAGGCATACCTATCTATTGCTAGCCACAATAGGCCATTGGCCACAGTGGAGGGCCTGATACGGGCCCACTCACGTTCAAAACCTATCTATTGCTGGTGAGAACAGAACTTTTTTTTTTGAAAATTCGAAGTGGGCCTTATTTTTGGAAACGACTACCGAATCAACACTTTCTTGGAGTCGAAACATTTCTAACGCCAGGAATTTTCTCATACTTGGAGTTAGTCCAGCTTATTTACGAGCTTCACTGGCTGTTTCCATTCGAGGAATAACGCGGCCAGAGGTGACCAGATGTGATCGAAAGCGACGGGACTCGACCAAACTCCCATTTCCAGAAAAACCGCTATAACTCGAAAACTAAGCGAGATAGAGCAAAATGGGTCGAACTTTTAATGTACTGTATGAAAACACTCTACGTAGGCATACCTATCTATTGCTGGTGAGAACAGAACTTTTTTTTTTGAAAATTCGAAGTGGGCCTTATTTTTGGAAACGACTACCGAATCAACACTTTCTTGGAGTCAAAACCTTTCTAACGCCAGGAATTTTCTCATACTTGGAGTTAGTCCAGCTTATTTATGAGCTTCACTGGCTGTTTCCATCCGAGGAATAACGTGGCCAGAGGTGACCAGATGTGATCGAAAGCGACGAGACTCGACCAAACTCCCGTTTTCAGAAAAACCGCTATAACTCGAAAACTAAGCGAGATAGAGCAAAATGGGTCGAACTTTTAATGTACTCTATGAAAACACTCTACGTAGGCATACCTATCTATTGCTGGTGAGAACAGAACTTTTTTTTTTGAAAATTCGAAGTGGGCCTTATTTTTGGAAACGACTACCGAATCAACACTTTCTTGGAGTCAAAACCTTTCTAACGCCAGGAATTTTCTCATACTTGGAGTTAGTCCAGCTTATTTATGAGCTTCACTGGCTGTTTCCATCCGAGGAATAACGCGGCCAGAGGTGACCAGATGTGATCGAAAGCGACGGGACTCGAGCAAACTCCCGTTTTCAGAAAAACCGCTATAACTCGAAAACTAAGCGAGATAGAGCAAAATGGGTCGAACTTTTAATGTACTGTATGAAAACACTGTACGTAGGCATACCTATCTATTGCTGGTGAGAACAGAACTTTTTTTTTTGAAAATTCGAAGTGGGCCTTATTTTTGGAAACGACTACCGAATCAACATTTTCTTGGAGTCAAAACCTTTCTAACGCCAGGAATTTTCTCATACTTGGAGTTAGTCCAGCTTATTTATGAGCTTCACTGGCTGTTTCCATCCGAGGAATAACGCGGCCAGAGGTGACCAGATGTGATCGAAAGCGACGGGACTCGAGCAAACTCCCGTTTTCAGAAAAACCGCTATAACTCGAAAACTAAGCGAGATAGAGCAAAATGGGTCGAACTTTTAATGTACTGTATGAAAACACTCTACGTAGGCATACCTATCTATTGCTGGTGAGAACAGAACTTTTTTTTTTGAAAATTCGAAGTGGGCCTTATTTTTGGAAACGACTACCGAATCAACATTTTCTTGGAGTCAAAACCTTTCTAACGCCAGGAATTTTCTCATACTTGGAGTTAGTCCAGCTTATTTATGAGCTTCACTGGCTGTTTCCATCCGAGGAATAACGCGGCCAGAGGTGACCAGATGTGATTGAAAGCGACGAGACTCGACCAAACTCCCGTTTTCAGAAAAACCGCTATAACTCGAAAACTAAGCGAGATAGAGCAAAATGGGTCGAACTTTTAATGTACTATACGAAAACACTCTACGTAGGCATATCTATCTATTGCTGGTGAGAACAGAACTTTTTTTTTGAAAATTCGAAGTGGGCCTTATTTTTGGAAACGACTACCGAATCAACACTTTCTTGGAGTCAAAACCTTTCTAACGCCAGGAATTTTCTCATACTTGGAGTTAGTCCAGCTTATTTATGAGCTTCACTGACTGTTTCCATCCGAGGAATAACGCGGCCAGAGGTGACCAGATGTGATCGAAAGCGACGAGACTCGACCAAACTCCCGTTTTCAGAAAAACCGGTATAACTCGAAAACTAAGCGAGATAGAGCAAAATGGGTCGAACTTTTAATGTACTGGATGAAAACACTCTACGTAGGCATACCTATTTATTGCTGGTGAGAACAGAACTTTTTTAAAGAAAATTCGAAGTGGGCCTTATTTTTGGAAACGACTACCGAATCAACACTTTCTTGGAGTCAAAACCTTTCTAACGCCAGGAATTTTCTCATACTTGGAGTTAGTCCAGCTTATTTATGAGCTTCACTGGCTGTTTCCATCCGAGGAATAACGCGGCCAGAGGTGACCAGATGTGATCGAAAGCGACGGGACTCGAGCAAACTCCCGTTTTCAGAAAAACCGCTATAACTCGAAAACTAAGCGAGATAGAGCAAAATGGGTCGAACTTTTAATGTACTGTATGAAAACACTCTACGTAGGCATACCTATCTATTACTGGTGAAAACAGAACTTTTTTTTTGAAAATTCGAAGTGGGCCTTATTTTCGGAAACGACTACCGAATCAACACTTTTTCGGAGTCAAAACCTTTCTAACGCCAGGAATTTTCGACGATTTACAGTTAGTCTAGTAACCCTACTGATGAAGATAACTTTGTTATCGAAATGCGCATCTAGGAAATAAATTACTTGTGTGGTGAAGGGGTACAATTATATTTGTTCTTACTAACTCTGTACCTTGGAAGAAAAAGGGCCAATGTCCACATCATGCAGACTTGAGTTATTTGGCCCAATATACTCGAAATATTTCAATTTTCACGAAGAAAAATGGCCTAGGTATCTCCAATGAGCAAAAATAATTTAATACTGAGGGCTGATGTCCATTCTTGCGTAATAAAATGAGGGACATTGGCCATTATTGTTACTTTGGCTGTGAAATGAAATGGCCAATGTCCTCTCGAACGATGTATTTCTCATGGCCTGAGTCCGATATCAGAGGCCAATGTCCTATTGAATGATGTATTCCTCACGGCCAATGTCCAATATTTTCCACAAATTAAGCTGATATATATTTAATTATTTGTAAAATAACACAAAAGAATGAGTATTAGAAAACTCAGACTCATGTAATGTTATACAGTTCTTCAAGACGAGCACGATTCTATACTGAAAATCTTTGAACTTCCTTTTCTCGAAACAGCGAAATTGGACATTGGCCCTTTTTCTTCCAAGGTAGAGCTAACCCTAGATGAGTAACGTACATATATAAAGGAAAACGCCTGGGAATAATTTGTGAAAGATTGGGAATTTACCCATGGGCTCGTAGTATTTGGTACGAGACCCAAAAACTCCTGCTCCAGTCCCTTCCGGAATCTTTGACGCATCTGTGTACCACTATGACATTCCTCGCTCGGTATATCAGTGCTGGTCAAAATCAGTTTCTCTCGGCTCATATATGAGCGAGAAGATTGGCGTTCGTAAGAAAATGTGTCACATTGGAAAAACATGCTGAAAATTCAAGATATTCTGTCAGTTATTGTGAGCATGTCAAAATAAAACTCACAAGGTATATACATACTTTATTCTTAAATCATAGCTTTTCGAATCAAATAGCTCCATAATCGCAAACATAATATTTACCAACTATATGAGTAAAAATGCTACTGTCCATCTCCGAAACCTATACAAAAACGGAACGTGCTACTGCAGGCATTATCTCTGCAGTTCAATGCAGCAACGGTAAGTGTACACTTTCAAACTGCATTTTCCATTGATGAAGTGATTATTAAGTTTTCTTGGCACAAATCGTTCGGATGCGAACTCACTAAATTTATATCTATATATATCTTTTGATGTTTGTGGCTTATTAAATAACTAAAAAACTTATCAACTAAATTGTTACAAAAAACAAACGGAACTGGTTCACAGGTAAATACTATATACACTCACTAGGGGAATACAAACACATGAAATATACAAATGAATCATTTGATGACTGAATATAAAACAACAAAAACAAGGGAATTGAGATCAAAGAAAAATTATTATTAGGAGATTCTGATGTTTTTCAATATATTTTTCTAGCTGCGGTATTTACTGCAATGTAAACAATGTGAACTTGATTGGAATCTGGTAAAATCAGAGGGTGAAACGGAACCAGAAAATTGTCTGATAAATTCACAAACTGCGGGTTAAAATTATATTTCACCGCTGGCAATAAAACATCATTCAAAGTCATCAGTGTTGATGAAAAAATGGCCCAAAAAGGTTTAACGTAAAATTATAAAATTCTGTCCGATTCTCAATATATTTTCTGATGAAAGCTTGTCAAGTTTTCTCTCATTAAAAGTATTGGATGGACTACATGAATAAAGTTATTGGTTATATTAAAACACGCCTACATTCAAACAGATTGAGACTCGTGCAGTTGAAGAAATGTTATGAATGGCAATGAGGGGCCATATTCCTTAAAATAATTATTAAGAGCCAGGAAACATGAATTAACTCTAGCTTAGATTAAAAGTTGAATGATTCTCTCAGGAATTTTCATTGAACAATTTTGAATCAATTTAAAAGCATTAGAAATTTTAAAATACTATTGGAAAACAGACGCTACTTTTTCCTCATCTCAAGAAAAACAACAAACACAAAAATTCATGACAATAGGGTATTTCTACACAACCAATCATTCATCTTAAACGGAAACCACCGAATAAACCTATCCAAAAGGAATCTATAAAAAAGATGATAAATTTTGGGTGCAAACACAAAAACGTGATGTACGAAAAGTTCAAATTTCACCAGCTACACCTGCTAGCAACGGTGGACATCTATACTGGCGGAACTTGACAGCTTGCCAGAAGATGATGTCATATTATAACATTGTGGCGTTCTTTGAAGAGTAAACTCTCTAGTAAATTTTATTTCATTATATTGTCACATCCACAGAAGTTTGTTTTAATTTCGTGTGGTCTCTAATTCTTAGTGGCCTTGTAATTTTCTATTGCAAAATAGCATACAATAATTGGCGCCCAACGTGTGGCTCCAATATGATTTACTCTCATCTCACAGATATAATCGATAACTGTATTATTGTTTCCTCATTAAAATTGCTTGGTTATTCAACATTTTTCATTGCAAAATATTCTCAATAAAAACAACTTTCAATTAAAAGCAGTTTTGTAACTATTTTTTGTGTAGATTGTAATACTTTCTTCATAATTTCGATCGATTCGTCAAAATGTAATGAAAACACTTTAACTGAATGCAGATATTTTTGGTTTATAAAAAATCTGATATACTTTAGATTTCAAAATCTCAATTTTCCCATCTAAATCAAAGTGACCTAAGTATGATTTAATGTATTACGTTCTTTGTACTCTTCTGGTTTCATAAATATATTTCCTCTAGCACTTTCATCAGTAACAATTTCCTTCTTGCACACTAAACTCGAAAAATCTAGAGCTAAAATCTTAAAACGACAATGGTACAAGCACATTTCGAAAAGAGTTTGTCATTAAAAATGTTGTCTCTTCCTTTGAATGTGAAATATCAAGAACGATTTTGTGTTTTCATAAAAACTGTGTTCATGTTGACATCAGTTTTGGTAAAATATATTTATTCCTTACTTTAATAAAGTTAATGTAAAAACAGATATAATAATATAGCCTTCCATATCATTGCCTCTACGTTTAGAAAATGCAAATATAATAGGTATTACTGAGATTGAAATCCACACGCTTAATAAGCTTTCTTCAATTATTTGCACCAATGAATCAAATCGGATCAAATAATTTGTACTTGAAATACAGTATAGTATATCCATATTTCCATAGCAACGAATAATAAAGCAACAAATATTTTCCAACATAACTTTTCTCATGATCTCAAATCCCGTCATAAAATTAGTACCTTACATAGGCCTGTTTTTAGAGAACCGCGAACTATTTCCCCCTGAGTTTGACCTTGAGCTTTTCCTCGCGTTACCCCTGCCTGATTGCTTGCCTCTCAGCATATTTCCCGCAGCCGAATCCACGCTTCTCATCACACTGGCTTTCCCCGAATTCGAGAGCCTTATCATCGTGTTATCGGCTTTACTCAACACCTGAGCGTAGGACAAGTCCAACCTCTTCAGCTTGTTCAAATCCTGAGAAGCTGAGCTAGGTTTGAACTCGTAGCTCACGCTGCACTGACTCGGCGTAGGCGAAGCAACCCTATCGGACGGATCGAACTGTGCGCTGCTCCCGCTGCTGTTCAAGGTCGAGTTGCTGTTCAAGGTCGTGTCCGGAGAAGCGTTTTTGGACTGTTCCCTGCGGTTGCGCCCGATCGGCTTGCTGGAGTAGCTGATCTTGGGACTGCCGATGATGTGCGTCACCGGAGAGTCGGACCTCTCGGAGAACTTGTTCTTGCGCCTAGAGGACGAGCGCTTGCGCACCTCCACAGAGACGTATTCCAGGTTGTTGCGCATCAGCGGTCTCAGCACGCGCTCCTGGACGGCGTTCGCTTGCGGCTCCGGCTGGTACTGGAACTGAATCACGTTCTCCATGACGGTCGTCGGTTCGGTTTGGGAAATCGACAGTTCCGACATGGTGGAGACGACGCTCTGGGAATCGTCGTCGGGGAAGTCCATGGTCTGATCCAAGCACGGGGCTAGTTTCACGGGGGTGTACTCGTCCAGCAGAGGCAAGTCGACGCCTCTCTGCTTCTTCTCGGCGGCGTCCTTCAGGACGTGGAACACTTCCTTGAACACGTTCCGGTACTCGGGGATTTCCTGGAACCGCGAGTCTATGGGGTTGGCGTTGTCGTAGATGCTGAATTGGTAGTTGTCGCCATCGGCGATCGTGCACAGTAGGGATCCGAGGAGCCCGTCGGTCTGGGTGAACTTGTTGCTGGTTTCGTCGGTGAAGCCCGAAGAGTTGGTTTCGGCTTCGGAGAAGTCGGTGGGCGACGAGAGGGTTTTCCTGGTGGTCTTGTGGTGTTTTTCCGTCTGCAGGCTGTCGCCGTGGCCGCTTTCTTCGTCGGTGCTGAGGGCCTTGTAGTCGCCAGACATTTGCAATTCTTCCTGGGGGGAGAGCACGCGGTTTGGTTTGACGGACTTGCGGCCTTCCACCAGCGATTCGTATTTTTCCACCAGGTCTTTGTAGGGGTTCTCGAACTGTTTTTTGATGGGCGAGGACTGGTTATCGGGGTAATCCTGTAACAAAAATACATAACAACGGTCAGTTACGATTGGGTCAGGGTATGGACTAGATTTGTTTGTAGTTTCGGTAAGACGAATAAAGTGTTGAATAACTTTTTTGACGCCGATTCAGTGTCAATCAGAGCTGGGTAATTACAGGTACTTCAAAAGTAATTACAATTACTAAGTACTTTTTCAAAAAACAAAGAAGTACAAGTCATAAAAATTGGAATCACTAATTACTTTTTTCGAATAAAACAATAAATCATGTTAAAATTGAGGAACCACGATATTTAAAAAAAAATCAATAATTAGAAGTGTTCAACTGAATGGTTTAAATCCCAGTACTAATATATGAAATCGATTTTAATAGGGATTCATTACAAATCAAATTAACTTTTTTTATAAATAAGCACAAAATCAATAAGAAAAGAAATAGTGTTAGCAGAATTCTTCTGGACTTCCATTGTCTAGAAACAAAGAAAATAAATTCTTCGCATGTGTTTTCAGATACGACGTTTCAACAGTAAACATCTACACTGTCGTTATCAAGTGTGTGAAAGCGACAAGATATCTAGGTTATTATATAGCATGCAACTAATGTACCTGCTATAAAGGTAATTATGATCTTCGTGGGGTCTCTCTCTCTCTCAGGTCATCAATGATAATTAATGTGACAGCGTGCCCGTTCTGAACTGATAAAAATTCATTTCGGAATTTTTCAGGTACAACGACCTTTTTCTGGCGAGTGTTATTATTGATGACCGGTCTTGACGTGAACTGTATTTTTATTAGTTCAGAACAGGCACGCTATCACATTAATTAAAATTGATGACCTGAGAGATCCCGCGAAGATCATAATTACTTTTATGGCAGGTACATTAGTTGCATGCTATATAATAAAATGAGTATCGGAGATATCTTGTCGCATTCATACTCTTGATAACGACATTACATGTTAACTGTTGAACCGTCGTGACTCAAAACACATGCAAATAATTTTTTTTCTGGACAATAGAAGTCCAGAAGAATTCTGAACACTAAAACATTGCCAAACACTTTCAAACAAAAAAAAATAAGTAAAGTGATTTATAAAAAAACGGAATAGAAAACCTTTGATAGTTTATTGACTAGAAGCAAAAATGTTATCTACACCAATACACAAGTTTGGGTACTTTAATAAGCATATCACATAAATCCGGCGTTAGTCTGGATTAGTTTGGTTGAAGAGATAAGATAGTTTTACACAAAAAATTTGGTATTTTGGAAAAGGTAGTTGAACGACCTTCAAAATGGGGTACCACTCAACCCCCCTTTCCCTTTGAGATTTTAGGGGTTGTGTCTGCCCCCGCTACAGGGTTGAAATCATTCAATTCAGCCAATCAGCCAACAAAATGTCCCTTGAAAATAAGTTTAACGTGTTTTCGCATATTTTTTGATTTTCTATTAGGACCTAAATAAATTGACACCCTGTATATCCAAAATTGCGGACCGCAAAATTGAAACTCTGCTGGTGATAGGACTTCATCGAGATAATAATGGTTAAATATTATCATATTACCCTTGATTTGGATAATAGGCCAGCAGTTTACATCTTCAAACGGAAATTATTGTTTTACCAAAAAAATATGTTTTTGATCCAAATAATTCGAAGAAAATTCCAAACGTTGTGAAAATTCGAAAAAATAACTAAAATATTGTTTATGAGATGTGCTCTAATGTGCAACCTCTTGCGTCAAATGGAAAATATATTTTTTCAAATTTGATTTTTTTTTTTTATTAAAATAAGTATCGTGATTTTCACAAAAGTTTTGAATAATGGTTGCGAAAAAAGATGCCCTCACATACAAAGCAATTAGTCCGCCAGCCCGTTGCCAAAATGTGTAATGATTTTATAACGTATGCCCTTTAGCGTTTTGGTAGTTACAAACAAAGTTAGCGCTATCTTGTGGAACCTAATAATAATAATACTTTATTTTCTCAAATACATACATAAACACGTATAAATTCAACAATGCCCTATTTTTCAACACATTTGAGGGCACATGGTGACTCTTGGGACCCACGCGACACGTATGCTGATTGGTTTTCGTCTGATTTTCATTCGATGAAATATCTTTTGGTGATTTCTTTATGCAATCGACAATAATCAATTAGTTTCTGACAAATTATATACAGGGTGTGACGAAACCATTGTCCTTTTTTGTATCGTCTGTTATTTACAGATATTTTTTATTAGTATTAGCCTTTTTTTTCTTATCGGTTGTTTTGTTTACCATTTGCGTCGTCCGCATTATTTTATTTGTGGTTAGGTAGGTATGAAGTATGGCGTCACTTTTGTCATAAATTAGCGTTAGGCAATCTTTATGCCGTCCGTGAGTATGGATGGTTGCATATCCTAAAGGTCAGTAATTGCGAATAAATTTCGTTTCTCGTGAATTGAGCGCATTCCTTTGGAGGGATTGTAAAAAAACGCTATCTACGCTTTTTTTGCAATATCGTTTATTTTATGCGAAATATAAATCAGGTTTCCAGTGAGAAATAAGTGTTTGCCATTGACACGTTCCAAATATAATTATTTAAGGTAGCTCAAATAATTCTAAATGCTTTTGGTTTTAATCCACAAATATAAGCCATAGCTCATATTTCGTATGGTGTGCCTGCATTTGTATAGGTAGGTTTTAAATCAGTTTGTTTCAGGGGTATAACTTTATTTCCTAAAATACACCCTGAGTATTAACACATTTGTATAGTTTTGCTGTCTACAAAATCTGATATTTTCATTGGAGCCACACGTGCCAAGCACCTTCTTGACCACTCAAATAAATCGGCAAAGCCAACCGGATCCAGGTCATTTTTATTTGCTCCCAAGACCCCAAAAATACCCTGAGATAACGAGATCCTTTGCAAGGGTGTTCCAAAACTCAACGTCAGCCTTTGGAGGGCTGATCGTCCAGCACATGACTGACCAGAATATCGCAATATGACCTTAGCAAAATATTGATAGTTTTGGAGATATTGGCAGTTTTGTGAATTTCGTGAAAATTGAAACCTTTGAATAATATTTCGAGTTCCGCAAGTACAAAACTTCATAGTTTAAGATTCAAATTTTTGTTATGCAACCTTTAATAACTCTTTTATTGATTAAAATCCAAAATAAAAATATTGGTACAATACCTTTGGAGAAAAAAACATATTTGCCCGATTCACGAGTTTTATTTTATTAGCTTAGTCAGGACTCTTCATACTGTAAACAAAATCACCACACGAATCTGGCAAGTTATTTCAAAAAATTGCTCATTCGGTGTAGTTTTTGATATGACTATCATCCACTTGAGGAAAAAAGATATTCCTAGTTTACTGCAATAGGAGCTCATTGTGAAATTATTTCAATAATTAGAAATTCGAATGAAAACACTTGGTAAATTAAAGTGAGAGGTATTTATTGACAAATAAATAAAATACAAAGAGAAATTAGAGAATGTGTACGAACTGCCTGCCACCAAGTCGAATGCAACCGTGTCATCTTTTTTAAAACAATCTTTATATTTATTCATGGACCGGCATCTGGAACGGAAATATAATTGGCCTTTTTGAGTTACCTGACATTCTAAACTGGAAAATTAATCTCGATTTTTTAGAAAACCAACTGTCTACTCTTTCAGAAGATGTGTCTTTGGCCATACGCATGGCAATTTGGTTCCAAAATGACGGCGTCCAGCTCATTACAAACGACCAGTGAGAAATTATTTGGATCAAACTTTTCCACAGAGATGGATCGGCCGTTTTGGCCCCCTTTTTGTGGCCTCCCCAGTCTCCAGATTCAAACCCGCTAGATGCACACCCAGAAAATAAGTGCCGAATAAAAAGATCGTTTTTAAAAAGATGACACGCTTGCCTGGGTGTCAGGCAGTTTGTACACATTCTCTAATTTCTCTTTGTCTTTTGGTTAGTTGTCAATAAATACCTGTCACTTCAATTGACCAAGTGATTTCATTCGAATTCCTGATTATTGAAATAATTTCACAATGAGCTCCTTTTGCAGTACACTAGGAATATCGTTTTATCTCAAGTAGAAGAAAGTGAATGTTGTATTATGTCAAAAACTACACCGAATGAGCAATTTTATGAAATAACTTGCCAGGTTCGCGTAGTGATTTCTTTTTACGGTATGAAGAGTCTAAGTAAGCTAATAAAATAAATTAACTCGTGAATAGGGCAAATGTTTTTTTTTCTCCAAAAGTATTGCACCAATATTTTTATTTTGGATTTTAATCAAAAGAGGGGTTCAACAAAAAAAGAAATTACTCAAAAACCAAAACTATGCCACAATCACACTCGACGCGCGTTTCGCCAACAAAATTAGCATCCTCAGGAGCTAAAAGCTTACTGAGTAGTCGTAAGCTTTTTCTTTTTTCTTGAACTGTATTCACACCAAAGGTTCCAAAATATTCATTTATTTAACACGTTGACTGCCGTGCTCATTTTTTCATTTTTGGTATCAGAGCCGAAGCAAAATCGAAAATTTTGTCCCAGAAACCATTATGGACTCTATGTAGGTACAGCCTACAGAAGATAGTATATCGTTGAATTGTTCGGAAATTGAGACTGAGTTCAGTATTCATCTTCCAAAAATTCGTTGTTTTTACTGATTTGCCTGCCACGCCGACTCGGTCTGTGCGTCGAATGAGAACAATTTGCAACGCAAACTTGTTACTGAAGCCGTCTCGGTCTGTTTTCGCGATATTATCGACAATAATTTAGACCGATGGCTTCAAGAACAGTTCAATTGGCTCGGTCCCATAGACCGAATTGGCCTGGTGCATCAACCTCAACCTCGGTCTATGAGACCGAGGTGGCTCACCAGAATAATTTTTCCTCGGTCTCATAGACCGACATGGCAGTCAAGAGAGGTTATTAAAGGTTGCATAAATTGGAATCTTAAACTATGAAGTTTTGTACCTGTGGCACTCGAAATACTGATCAAAGGTTTCGATTTTCACTAAATTAATAAAAGTGCCAATATCTCCAAAACTATCCAAATTTTAGTAAGGTCATATTGTGATATTCTGGTCAGTCATAAGCTGGACTATAAGCCATTCAAAGGATGACGTTGAGTTTTGGGACAGCCTGTTCGTGTTTATACTGTTTATGCATGTATTTGAGAAAAAAAAGTATTAATATTTAATAATCTTACGGTGTTCAATAAAAATATCCACTTTCAGTTCAAGTTTTAAATGTAACATTTAAATTATATTAAAATCGAAATACCCAATATTTACTCAATTCAATTCAATCTCGTTAGAATTAGAGTACTCTCTGGATAACATTTTTTCAATAACAAATGGGTAAATAATAATAATAATAGCCGTCCTCTATCCGAACAGCATATGACTCTGGGTACACTCATACGAGTCTCTATGAGGGAGTATTATTATTACATCAAAAGCATACTGAATGAAAAAGTAAATCTACTACTATTCTACGTGCAAAATCGTCATTTCATGAACTTACCTGGCCTGAAAGCTATTTGGAAAATTCGCAATATTTTCAGAATTAGAATGACATACTCATTGTGGGTCGCTTAGGTAGTGGATTTTTAAATGCCTGAATACAATTTTTTTTGAGCTGTTTTTATATTGAGGAAGGCAGTTGAAATGTTAAGCTAGTGTGCCTCAACTGAATATGTGAAAAGGTTGTTATAAATGCCAAATAGGCATCAAATCGCTTTAATTGCTTGAGGCGTATAAAACGTCAACATTTTATTTATTCTGAATTATTTAAAACAAAAATCTTCATCGTGAATCAATGCTTTTTCATTTTACTATTGTACCTGGTTTGATTTTAAGTCTAATGATAAAATATATAGGGTTTAATATATCACTGTATTGTAAAGGGAAACATTCTCAATTTAAGATTGAACCAATACATTTCAATTGAGAATGTTTCCCATAGACCGCGGGCATATCTGACAGACGACAGTAAATGACAGTTGTCAATCCAGCCTGCTGGACAAACAAACGGATCTACAAATGCTTATTGTGCATTTATGTCATATTTTAGAATAAAAATTCTCGATAATGCCTTAATTTTGCTCGATTGTGAAATGCGGAAGTAGAAGAGGCAGAGATAAGGTTTCATTCCATCGACTCCCTTCTATTTTCGACAATAGAAAAAATATTAATCCTCTTGCTGAAAAGAGACGTGAATTGTGGATTCAGGCAACTAGAAGAGCAGATTTAACTACTGAGAAGTTGAAATGGGCAACGGTATGTTCAAAACATTTTAAATATCTCTTCTGGACATCCTTAGACAACGTGTTGAAATAATCACTTTTATCAGCCATATCACAAACAATCTCGTTGCAATCAGGAAGAATACTGATTACAATATCAAATTACGTTCCCCTCTTTCAGGTATACTAAGAGTAAACCTTTAATCTTCTCAGAATTGCCATTATAATATCATTAAATTACCATGGTTGTTTATTCAAATACGGTTTGTTTGTCCAGCAGGCTGATTGACAGTTGTCATGTGACGTCAGATGCCCGCGGCCTATTGGCGAAAGAAAATAAGATCGCAGCGCCACCTATAGCAAGACTTTGAACTACGAATCACGGACAAAGGTTTTTGACTTTACACGTGTTTATATGGCGCTTTGACGATCTGTACTCCTATTTTCAAATAATTTGTGAAAATTTGTGATTTCTATAACTAAAAAGTGATTGTGTTTCTATAGAAAGACTCTAAAGAACGTTTCAGTAAGGTGATTCAAAGGTATTTCATCTCCGATTAGTTTTAAATGCTTCTGCAATTCAAGGTTGTGTGGCGTTTTGATGATCTGTTCTGCTATTTTCAAACAATTTGTGAAAATTTGTGATTTCTTTAACTGAAAAAATATTGTGTTTCTATTAAAAGACTTGAACGATAGTTTCAGTGTAGTTTACAAATATTTTACTTGTTTTTGGAGGTCATGATTTGCGATCAATTATTGATCTGATTCATTCATCAGTCTGTTTGTCAAACAAGCATATACTTCGATATTATTTAGCTTGCCAATTTTCAGTTTCAAAATCCATGCTTTCCTTTGGTCAATTTCTTCAATCTGGTCGAACCAATTGGTGATTTTTTAACCTTGCTTTTATTTTTGGGGGAAATTTGTGATGATATCCAACCTTTTCCTTCTTGCCATATGTCCTGCATCCTGGGACTGAAAAACTAGCATTGCATTTTCCCATATTTGGCAGTCTATCAACAGGATAAACCAAAAAAATACGAACAGAAATCGAGTATGGAAATATACTTAATCAACAGAATGAATCAGATCAATAACTCACAAATCATGATTTCAAAAAAACACGTAAAATATTTGTAAACTGCACTGAAACTATCGTTCAAGTCTTTTAATAGAAACACAATAACTTTTCAGTTAAAGAAATCACAAATTTTCACAAATTGTTTGAAAATAGGAGAACAGATCATCAAAACGCCATGCAACCTTGAATTGCAGAAGCATTCAAAACTAATCGGAGATGAAATTCCTTTAAATCACCTGACTGAAACGTTCTTTAGAGTCTTTCAATAGAAACACAATCACTTTTTAGTTAGAGAAATCACAAATTTTTACAAATTGTTTGAAAATAGGAGTACAGATCGTCAAAACGCCATATAAACACGTGTAAAGTCAAAAACCTTTGTCCGTGATTCGTAGTTCAAAGTCTTGCTATAGGTGGCGCTGCGATCTTATTTTCTTTCGCCAATTACAACATGAATCTCTTTCAAGAGATGTTATCTTCTACGATGGAAAATAGCGACTAAAGTTTATCTTTCAGTCACAGATGATTAGAAGCATGTAAATATAGTGTTTTCAGATAGGTACAATGAAAAGATTATTCCGTTCTCTTTTCAACATGTTTGTACGTTAAACCATTAAAAAACAGGGGGGGGGGGGCTAAAAAAGCCGCACTGTATAACACAAATGATATTTGTCAGTTTTGAAAAATACTTCTGGTGATTATTAATTATGAATACAAAACAAATAGTCGCCTAATTATAGAGCAGAATGGAAATGAAACCTCAGTGTAACAAAAAATATAGATTTATTCAATGGATAGATACAATTATACAAGCATAAGCTTCAAATAAACGTGTTCACTACATGCTAAGCAGAGCAAAAATATTAATTAGCGTCTCTGGAAAATGGCACCTTACATAACATGCAACGTCCACAAAATATTGAAATATAATAATAATAATACTTTTCAACTTGATGTAATTATTTGCACACGTCATAATTGTAAATACTCCATAGACAATAATATTTTGAATTAATTGAATTATTGCACCAAATATAATCACCGCTTTAGCATTAGCTGTTGATAATTGCTTGTTACAAAAAATTAATTTGAAGTTGCATTTTTTCAAAAAAGTTTGGTGAAATCTGTCATCGAATAAAATTAGGGTTTTCAAAATGAAGTCTTGACAAATTGATGCATACGAGGGATCTACATCAATAAAGCAATAATACTCGTGAGGCGTCTGTTGTAGGCCAAACTATTTAGTTTTTGAAATATAAGTGTTTTTACGGTGCATCAGTAATTTATATTCAAGTGAAATACTGACAAATGGCTACACTAACATCATGAATCATCATTCCATCAATATAACTAACCGTTTGCGGATTATTACACTCAGGTACAGGTCGACAAACGTAAGGCTGCCTCCGAGAATTGGTTGCGCAGTAGACACAACCCTGGAGTGGGGCAGGAGCTCACTCGCTCTGCATTATTCAAGCAGTTAACGTCGTGAGTGTACAGTCAGTGGAATAAAATTATTGTGGCGTTATTCTGATTGTGTGTTGAAATTGAAATCCTTGTGTTGTGTATAGTTTTGAAATATTATTAGATAGGTTATAGTGTAGTTTGTTGTGTTTGAAAATGCCTTCAAAGAGTAAAGTGAGAAATAAGATTCTGAGTGGACAAAGTAGGGAAATTGTCAGTAATGTAATCAAATTTATGCAGGCAGAAGCAATGGTAGGTGAAACCAGTATTCCTCTTGTGAAGGTTCAAGAACGAGTTGCTGCCGCAACGGGAGTTTGCGTTAGAAGCATTAGGAAAATTAATTCAGAAATGAATAAAATTGAAAAAGGTGAAATGGAATAATTCTGAACTCCAAATAAAAAGAGAAACAAAAAATCAAAAGTTACCATGGACAATGCTGATTCGGCAGTGGTCAGAGGTCATGTGATATTGTTAGTCAATTTCTGTAAGTATGTTCCTCGTGTTCTTTATTATATTTATTTACCTATTTCTGATATTGTATGGCGATGCATTCTTTTTCTAGTCGTACTTTATTTACACTTCGGCTTCGGGATAATTATGCAATTTTCATAAACGGTCCAGTGATCACAGACAATTATATTATTCGAACAGTTCATTAGGAATTAATGAAAATTCAGATAAGAACCTACGTTCCTACGTGTTGCAGAAAAATTTCTCTCCCGATTGTACATTCCGATGATAACCAGCCGTAAACAGTACACATCTACTCACGCTTTCTATCGTTTGCGCATCTCAGAGGCATCCTTACGCTTGCCGACCTGTACATAAAAAACGGCCTCCTTGAAATGTTAATAAATTTTGATCTTGAATAACTTTTTTATTTTCAGTCCGATTTTGACAGTTTTCCAAAAAATGGAAGGAAATTTATCCTAGATTAATTCTCATCGGACATATTTTCTAATTAAGTCCGAAATATACATATTATACGAGGGAAAACAAAGTTATGTTTCTATCATCTAAGTTTAAGACCCACTGTGGTGAAATACAGCATTTGGATGACACTCAAAACCACCCTGTCGCAAGCTTGGTTCATTCCCTATCCATTGCTTATTCATTCATTTTGATATCACGATTTCTTTCAAATTTATAAATTATTGAATAAAGCATTGCATTTTGCATTTACATATTCGTCATATTCAATGATCACGATTGGCATGAAAACAATTGTTCCACTTTGTTTATCATTTGACGGTTGTGTTATTGTCATAACGTCAGTTTGAGAACACTTATAATCGTTCTATCAATGGTTTGGAGTGAAGGAAACTGTGCTGAAGCCATAACTCTTTTAGAAGAGGAACGAAATTATCAATATGTTGCTAGAAGATTCTACCAAAAATTCAGAGGAACGGAAGGTCATACTGAGCTGGTTTTTGTTGAAGATGGAGCATTGACAGCACAAAAAGAAATTAATGATATTTTAGTTGACTACGTTGTGCCATTATGCAAGATAATGCAAGACCACATTCCGCCAGGTGTGTTACAGAATATCTAATTGAAGTTGGGATAGAGAAATTAAATTGGCCAGCATGCTCCCCTGATGCAAATCCTATTGAGCATGTCTGGGACTATCTAAGTAGATGTATGAGAAGTCGCAAAAGACCACCTACGAATAAAAATAAACTTCGTGTTGCGCTCATAGAGGTTAGGAATAACAAGCCCCAGAAGAATATTCGAACGCTAATTCGTGGAATGCCTCGGAGAATGGAAGCTATTGTCCAAGCTTGAGGATGCAACATCCGTTATTAAAAAATTGGTTGAGTGTTTTCTTTTCAACCGTTCGCTGCTTATGTTATCGTTTAGTTGTTAATTTTTCCATATTAAAGAATAAAGATCACGCAGAGAAAATGCACTGCTTTATTTAATAACTCATAAATTTTAAACGAATCGTAGTATCAAAATGAATCAAAAGGCAATGTATAGGGAATGAACCAAACTTGCATACAGGATGGTTTTGAGTGTCATCCAAAAGCTGTATTTCACCACAGGCTGTCTTAAACTTAGATGACAGAAAGAAAACTTTGTATTCCCTCGTATAATGTGTATAATTCGGACCTTATAAGAAAATAAGTTGGATGAAAATTAATCTAGGATAAATTTCCTTCCATTTGGTAAAAAAACTATCAAAAGCGGACTGAAAATAAAAAAGTTATTCAAGATCAAAATTTCAAGGTGGCCGTTTTGTATGCACCTGAGTGTATAATAAAAAAAAATGTAGATCAGTGTGGCATCGATGAATTGCTGTAATTGAGAGTTTATGAGCATGAAATTTTGTTGTGAAATGTTGAAATTAAAGCAACTGTGCAAACTGTATTAGCATATTTGGAATGTGTTTAAAAAAATCCAATTAGAAACACCTTTGAACTAAAAAGACGCCTTCGGCAGATGAGTGTATTACATCTCACCTGGTCTTTCACGATTTTTCGAAATTCTAATGAGCCGAAAAATTGTTGGGTTGAGAAAATGAGAAAAAAAAACAAAATCTTCAAATTTGCTTGGTAGGAATAAATCCAAAGGGGACGACAGCTGATGGTTAACGGAAAAAATAATTTTAACAATTTTTTTTTTAACAATCAGAACTTGCTTCTATTCGACCTAATGTTCGATAGTAATGTTGACAGAATTAATAATCCGTGTTTTCAACAAACAAATAAATCAAAAACTCTTCATTCTATAAATTGAAATTTGTTTCAGGAACAATCATTTAATGAGAGATTAATTTGGCACTCAAAGCCACGTAGTATAAACAACTCGCTTGGGAAAGTCCGCAGGAAATAACGCTTGAACACGCTGTATGTGGTAAGGATACAGTTGGTACTCTTTCAAAATCTTCCATACAGTAAAGTGAGAAATGTTTAATTGTTGTGCAATTTTGCGTGTGCTTGTATCGGGGCATCGCTCAACTTCATGTAAAACTTCTTCCTCCAGCGCCACTGTTCTTACCGTTGCAGGTCTCCCAATAAGAGCAGCCGATCTTTGAAAGGTGCCTGATTCGCACAGCCTTTCATGTATTCTCACAAATGTTTGCCTATTTGGAACATTTCGATGAGGATATCTTTCTTGATTAATGCGTCTAGCCGCTCTGGAATTGCCTTGGGCCATTCCATAGACAAAATGCATATCGGCCATTTCCGAGTTTGTAAACCGAAACATTTTCAGATATCAGTAACAAATTTTATGTCTCAAAACTCTTGAAAACACTTCAAATAATTACTATCAAATAATTACGTATGTACCGTTTCAATTTGTGAGTTATGAAGTTAAATTTGTTTGAACATTTGTTGTTCCTTCCATGGCCCTCTTACTTTAGTTTCAAAACACTGCAGTAATACATAACAACATTATTTGTTTCATCGAAAACAGGTAATATGAGCGAAAAAAATTAAAAGATGACTTCCATGTAGTATTAATTGTTTAATCATAAATAAAAATGTCTTTATTGCATGTCCATGGACAACAATGAGCCCATTTTGCAGCACGAGCCGAAGCCAAGAGCCGAAGGCAAGTGCTGCAATTCATACATACATTTTTTTTTTCATTGCATTAATTTTGATAGAAAATTCTAAGACTAGAATAGAGTATTGATATGAAAAAATATTAGTAAGACCCCAGTTTTTGATGGTTTAGTAGTAGGTACCATTTTTGTTTCAGTGTGGTTTTAATAAAGGGTGTTTTTTGTTTGATGTTGCTTTGGCATTTCCGGCGTTACCACTATGCACGCACTGGCCAAATGAAACAAACAATTTTTAAGCATAACAGATTCATTCACCTGTTATCATTAAAAACCCTATAAAAACAATTTTTTATTGTGTTGTGCCAGGGACGTGCAATGAAGTGATTTTTATGTTTTTTCTCAAAAACAAAGCAAGATACGAAAAAAATTCTAGATATAAAAAAGTTGTAATTTCAGTTGCTCAATGTGAAACAAATACAAAAATTGCAAAAAAATCAGTGGCGTACATGTTTTCTGTCAAAAATATTGGTTACAGTGCCTTCCGGGACGCCACTTTACGACCTTCAATAACACTGCCAAATTTCAATAAAATCGGTTGAAGGGTTATTAAGATATTTACGACAAAAACGATTTCTTTTAAAAATTTTGACACCCTGTATCTTGAAAACGAAGCATTACCGGACCTATGTTTATATGAACTTTTCGTCAACAATGTTAAGTTTATGCTAAAAACCTTTGATGTTACCTTTATGTTTATGATAATGCTTTTGCTAAAGTTGACTAAATGAATGTATGAAAAAAGCGCCCAGCGAAAAAAGCGCCCATCTCGGAATGTGCGAATTAAGCGCCCATCTCGAAATTCTACCTGCACCTGCGAGGTCAACCCTTCAGTGAAATTAGAGACCAGCGAAATAAGCGCCCATCCCTACATTTTACCTGCGCCTATAAGACGTAAAACACAAGCAGTAACTAAATGGAAGTGTGCGCAGGGACGACTGGGCGCCAAAAAAATATCTATTAATCATAATTATTATCATAAATTCATTTTCAGTGTAGTATTTTATTAGTCTGATTTAACCTGACCGAACTAACCTAGCTCGCAAGTTGTGAGCTTGATGATTTGGGGATGGGCGGTTATTTCGCTGGTAAAACACAAGCAGTAACTAAATGGAAGTGTGCGCAGGGACGACTGGGCGCCAAAAAAATATCTACTAATCATAATTATTATCATAAATTCATTTTCAGTGTAGTATTTTATTAGTCTGATTTAACCTGACCGAACTAACCTAGCTCGCAAGTTGTGAGCTTGATAATTTGGGGATGGGCGCTTATTTCGCTGGTCTCTAATTTCACTGAAGGGTTAACCTCGCAGGTGCAGGTAGAATTTCGAGATGGGCGCTTATTTCGCTGGGCGCTTTTTTCCCGACACCGACTAAATCCACCCTTAATATTAATACCATTTCTTAATTTTTGGGATTCATTACCAAATTTTCATTTTTATATTCCTTAAAGTTATTTAGATGATAATACATTTAGATTGTTTATCGAGGGCCTCGTATGCATCAACTTGTCTTATACATCAAGTTGACCGAATTTTCAAAAAATATTAACTCGAGACTTTTCCGAAAGACTCTCTTGAACACACCTTCAAAATGTTTTTCTGACAAGCATGCAATCGTCCGCAGGTCACCCGATATGAATATTATTTTTTTCAGTCTTGAAAACATACAAAATGAGCCATAATAGTAAAAAACTTTCATGTGTGATAAATAACAATGAATCAAATTTGAGGATGCACTGCAATTATTTCAACCATCTCTTTATTGATACCAAACTAGGTAAAACCTTTATTTTCAATTCAATTTGAATTATTTCATGTGTTGTTGAATAATTCGTTATCATGCATTTTGTTAGGTTATTGGATTCGGTTTGAAAGAAATATTCATTATGGATATGTTTCGTTTCGTGCCAGTTTATTGCAATATATTAATCTGCAAAGGAAAAAGAAAAAAACGTCTTCATTTACATCAATATCTATTTCAACCAGTAAAACCTTGGAAAATATTCATTAAATGCTAATATTATTTTTGTATTTGGTTCTGGACAAGACAGCTTATTTGTCAACAATTCAATTTTGATTTCTGTACTAAAGATGAATGCATTTATAAGTTTAAAAAGAATAATTAAGACTCATTCTGAATGAATTCGAAAAAAACGTACCAAAAGTAATTTTTCTTGAAACCACATTAAACTTCTTTGATTGACAACTTGTTTATTTTGTGGAAATTCATGTTCACTTAGGATACACAATAATAGTTATTTATGCAACAAGTGCAAAAAGTGAATGTTTATTGCACTCGACGTGAAACACGTCGAGTGCAATAAACAATTTTTGCACGAGTTGCATACAACATTTTTTCTACGTTCATGCAAAAAGCAAACAATGATTCATTGAGGTGCGGCACTAGGTGTAGGAAAATGAAAAGCGCAACTTGAATACTTTATAATTAATATCGATTTGCATTGAAACAGGAACTAATACGTTACGAACAATTTAACTCAAACTTTATTTTTACCCTCATTGTTGAAAATGAATGAACAATTGGTGCAATTTTCAATATGAATATTTCGTAGTGAAGTACCTATTGCCAATCTCACAGAATATCTGCTAAATATGTAGTAGGTTTAAACGTTTGTTTGTCATGATGACAGCACGTTGAAGTAGAATGACAGATGAGTGAAATAAAAACTTTATTGCACTAGTGCAATAAAGAACTTCTTTTTCCACTGAATATAGTTCAATAAAGTTTTGCTTTTTGCATGAATGTAGAAAAAACACTTTTTGTCTATTTTGCACGATAATTTTTGTTGACTAGTTTGGTCAGTTTTGAAAATGGTGTAATAACCGAAACTAGTCAACAAATATAAAATTATCGTGGAAAATAGACAAAAAGTGTTTTATTCTGTATCCTAAGTGCACATTAAAGGACCTCAATGTCACACAAAGGGTTTTTTCAATTAGCGATTCTACAGAAGATCCATGTCTAAAAAAAATCCCGCTCATTATTTATTTATTTACAAGTCTGTCCTTAAAAATATTTAAAGACGGGGGTTTTCTAGTTTGTGATTATTGAAATGGAATTGCTTCTCTGAATCAGATCACGAATCTTACTTCCCAAAAGCGTTCAAACCCGACAGAATAGCGATATGTAATACTGATACAAATAATATCGTATACAGATATATTCATCTCGACTTTCCTTTTTTTTATATTGATTTTCACTCAAACGAACTTTGGTGTGAATACAACTAAACAACTAACAATCTTTTCAGTTTTTAATTAATTTCTTCTACATTCATGCAAAAAAGCAAAACTTTATTGAACTATATTCAGTGGAAAAAGAAGTTCTTTATTGCACTAGTACAATAAAGTTTTTATTGCACTCATCTGTCATTCTACTTCAACGTGCTGTCATCATGACAAACATAAACGTTTAAACCTACTACATATTTAGCAGATATTCTGTGAGATTGGCAATAGGTACTTCACTACGAAATATTCATATTGAAAATTGCACCAATTGTTCATTCACTTTCAACATTGAGGGTAAAAATAAAGTTTGAGTTAAATTGTTCGTAACGTATTAGTTCCTGTTTCAATGCAAATCGATATTAATAATAAAGTATTCAAGTTGCGCTTTTCATTTTCCTACACCTAGTGCCGCACCTCAATAAATCATTTTTTGCTTTTTGCATGAACGTAGAAAAAATGTTGTATGCAACTCGTGCAAAAATTGTTTATTGCACTCGACGTGTTGTCCAACTCGGCCTAACGGCCTCGTCGGACAATTTCACGTCGAGTGCAATAAACATTAACTTTTTGCACTCGTTGCATAAATAACTATTTGGTTATTACTATTATCCACTCTTCTCAATGTTTTCACTTTGTTCACAATAGTTCACAAAATGGGAGGACTATCAAACACATTTTTCTAAAACACACAATACATAACTTCAATTTGCCAGCATGCCTTGTTAGCGACTATTACAGAACATAATATACAGGGTGATTCAAAATTCGATTTAAATATTTCAAGTGCGTATTGTTGGGATCAAAATAAGACTTTTTCTTCAAATCAACATGTGTCCTAAAATGCACCACCTCCGAGCTACAGCCCCTGTAAGTTAGGAAAAAAAACAAGATTATCTAAAACTGTGACTATAATAACGAATCGAATCTTCTGAAAATTGGCATATCACTATTTTTTTGGGCACTCTATTCTTTTTTTTTGCTTCAAAAATTATGTAAACCCAGTTTTGGGGGAGTTGGAGGGGAGTCCACACTTTTATTGGCCCAATTTTTATGTTCAGAAAGAGAAACTCCGAATTTGAATAGCATAATCTTATTGGCCATAAAAAAAACTAAGAATTCGGTCTCTTGCATTTTTGTCGTACAACCAACCGTTTGCCGGAAAATCGTAATCAACGAAAGGGGGGTATTTTCACAATATCAAACTAACAAAACATGTATTAGCTAATTTATTCAAAATTCGATGTGAATATTTCAAAAACGTATTGTTGGGATCAAAATAAGACTTTTTCTTCAAATCAACATGTGTCCTAAAATGCACCCCCTCCGAGCTACAACAGCCTTTGTAATTTAGAAAAAAAAACGAGATTAACTAAAACTGTAGCTCGGAGGTGGTGCATTTTCGGACACATGTTGATTTAAAGAAAAAGTCTTATTTTGATCCCAACAATATGTTTTTGAAATATTCACATCGAATTTTGAATAAATTAGCTAATACATGTTTTGTTTGTTTGTTTGATATTGTGAAAATACCCCCCTTTCGTTGATTACGATTTTCCTGCAAACGGTTGGTTGTACGACAAAAATGCAAGAGACCGAATTCTTAGTTTTTTTTATGGCCAATAAGATTATGCTATTAGAATTCGGAGTTTCTCTTTTTGAACATAAAAATTGGGCCAATAAAAGTGTGGACCCCCCTCCAACTCCCCCAAAACTGGGTTTACATAATTTTTGAAGCAAAAAGAGAATAGAGTGCCTAAAAAAATGGGGGTATGCCAATTTTCAGAAGATTCGATTCGTTATTATAGTCACAGTTTTAGATAATCTTGTATTTTTTCTTAACTTACAGGGGCTGTAAGTAGCTCGGAGGGGGTGCATTTTAGGACACATGTTGATTCGAAGAAAAAGTCTTATTTTGATACCAACAATACGCTGAAATATTTACATCGAATTTTGAATCACCCTGTATATAATAATATATTTTCAATATCATGAACTCTATGGGAGATGTTATATGAATTTCTAGTGTCTTTGGCTTTGTAAAGTTGTATTTTCTCTTCATTTTATGATCAGGAGTTGTCGCTTTTTCATTCTTCATTTTGTTCTGATTTTGTCTTCTCTTCGTGTTAATCTATAGTTTCTTCAATGTATTACATGTTCACTTACATTCTGTTCAACTTTCCGGCTTTTATTGTATGCGCTTATTCAAATTGATGTTCCAGTCTAGTCTGTCTTTACAGATTATTAAATTAGTTGCTATAGTACCATCATCATCGGTATTCCTTTTTGTTGAATTCTCCAAGTAGATCATCATTTATAATTATTAAATTTACTATTTGATACCATCTGATCAATAGTACTAAAAAATAAATGACGGACAATCATTGGTTTTATATATTACTAATATTTATACGAGCACGATTCCACTAGATTATGAAAATGGCATCCGACCTCAATTCTTCAAAAATAGAAAATCATAATATAAAATGAATTCAAGATGGAAATCTCAATAAAATTCGTGACTCGTCGTGACAGTGCATTCGCTATTTCAGATGAAAGTTCATACATCGTATCATTGGTCGGATCACATTCTGCTTGTTGAATTGCTTCAGGTAGTTCTTTCCAATGAACGATTCGTAGGCTTGCTTCCAGAAATAAACAGGTATATTTTCATTTGTTCATCAATTATTCAGTTGTACTACAGTTGAATTATTTTATCTTTACCCATGCGTCATCAATTTATGATTTAAGAAACAACACACCATCTATGTAACATCTCTATCAACCGCTATGAGCGAATCAAAATTCGTTGACATTTGTCTTCTAAGCAAAGAATTATGGTATTGTGATGATCCATTGAAACTCAAAACAGTGAAAAGAGATAGCCATAAAGCTGACAGTGTTTTTACATTTCAACTAAACTTGCCAAATAGTGTATTGACTAGAGCAGTACCATCAATCACGTCATTATTTTCTCTCATTGGGGATTGTTTGTCACCTGCACTTTTACTTCGTTTTGCAGTCAGACACATTATAAAAACAGTTTTTTTCAAAACTAAACGTCTCTCACAATCATTAATTTCAAAGTAAGTACTATACAATGTGTTTTTTTCACAAATAATCTTTGAAATTTCTAACCCCACAATTGATATATGTGACTGTAATTCCGTATTACCGGGATATTCACACAACAGTAATAATTGAAATATATACTGTGTTCAGTTGAATTTAAAAAAAATCTCATTGTCTGGAGGTTCGCCATTCCCATGAATTTGAAAATGTTAATTTAGTTAACCCTTTAACTCACGGTGTCTACAATTGTAGACACTAACTTTCCAGTATCCGTGTTACCCACAATTCGCTTCGTTTCGCATTTATACAACCCTGAATACATTCGTTGACGTCACTGCATATGTGTTAGCCAATCAGCGGTGACATCTGTTATACACTAGTGGTAGCATATACAGCAGCGTGCGTCGTGTTTTTTTCGTTATACGTTCTATCCAGGTAAGTTCTCATAATTCTACAATTATATTGAATATTACCGATAATCCAGTCAAAGTTATGTTTTTCTGTCAATCATAAGTGATTCATCTTGACAATTTCACGCATATTTTCGTGAAATATATCGCCTAGGAATTGTGATAGGTCCCTAAAATCTCGTGTCTACAATTGTAGACATTTGTTTACAAAGAACTGATTATGTGTTCCACTGAAATATTTTGTTTATTTCAGGAAATCATGGACAGAAAGAGAATTTTAAATGAAAAAGAACTTCTAGAAGAACTAGAGAAGGGCCTTTCTGACATAGAAGGCCTTGATAGTGAAGAGAGTGATGAAGATATTATGATACCAAGAGTAATTGGAGATCCTTCGCCAGATGACATAGAGGATGACCCTGAGGAAAATTTCGAACAACCAGACGAGGACCAGGATATCACTGAAGAAAGAACGATAGATGACGAGCAACCATTGCCGAATTCCCAAAATTACGAAAACACTTTTCTAAATATATCTATATCTGAAAAGAGCGAAATCGAATGGATGCAAGGTGTCAAGTTCCAAACCAGAAGTATGTTCTTGAAAGATCAATCAGTGCAAAATCTATCACTCGAAAATAAAATTTCTATAATAGAATACTTTATGAAATATTTCCCAGAGAACTTATTCGAGAAAATAGTAGAGTGTACCAATATTTATGCACTTCAAAAGAACGACATGCATTTTACACCCACCAATATCAAAGAGCTGAAAGCTTTCTTTGGATTGCACATAATGACTGGCTGTTTGAAATTTCCTCGACTGAGTATGTACTGGAATAGGTCATTGAAAGTTCAAATATTTCACGAGACAATGTCTATAAATAGATTCTACAAACTTCGAACGAATCTACATTGCGTCAACAATTTGGATGACCAAAATCAGAATGATAAGCTGTGGAAAGTGAGACCAATCTTCAATTCCGTACTCAGTATCAAGGAAATACAACGGAAATCAATCCACAGTCAGCAAAAAAATTTGGGCTGCCATAATACTACAATTGTCAGAAATTTTAGCATCACGAAAGCATACATTATTTTATGATAACTATTTCATGTCTTACAACTTGATTGAAATTTTGAATCAAAAGTCAATTTTCGTAACGGGTACTGTCAGACTGAATATATTCTCCAAGCCTCCCCTCACAAACGAAAAAGATTTTCGTAAAAAACAGAGAGGATTTTCTGAGGAAGTTATATCAAACGGAGGAGTTGTTTTGGTCAATTGGCTGGATAATAAACCAGTCGCATTGGCGTCAAACTATGTCGGAATAGGAGACCAGGACAAGGTGAAACGCTGGAATAAAAATACAAAATCTCGTAAATAGTGAAGGAATACAATACCTCTATGGGAGGCGTTGATAAAGCTGACGCACTCATATCATTATATCGAACAAAAATCAGGTCCAAGAAATGGACACTGAGGATGATAATTCATGCGGTAGATATGGCACTCATAAATTCATGGACAGAGTACAGAAAAGACTCTCAGCTGCTTGGTCGGCCAGCAAAGAAGATTCTAGATTTATTACACTTCAGAATGGAAATAGGGGAGGTGCTCATAAAACAGGGAATTGAAATTTCCAGAAAAAGGGTAGGGAGGCCATCAAAAGACGACGACCCAGTCCAGTCAAGTCGAAAAAGAACTGAAGTGAGGCCTCTTGCAGATTTACAGTTGGACAATGTAAATCATATGCCAGAACATACTGGAGTGTCCCTACCTGGGCGATGTAAAAATGTTGGTTGCAAGGGCAAATCCCGATGGATTTGCACTAAATGTGTGGTACATTTGTGCCTTCAGAAAAATAGCAACTGCTTCAAGAAGTTCCACAAAAATTGATTTGAAATGAAGACAGTTCTTTCAATATTTGATTTTATGTGACCATTGTTCTTTCGTTTTTCAATAAATATCATAATATGTTCCATCGAATACTGATGTCTACAATTGTAGACATTTTTTTTTCATACTACTAGGGGTGCCAATTTCAAAAAAATGTTCGAAGTGTTTACAAATATCATATTTTGACAATATATGACCAATATATAATTTTTATCTCTTGAAACAAAAACTCGTGAGTCAAAGGGTTAATTTAATAATTCATTATCTTATCTCATTATCTACACGTTGTAATTTTTATCGGGATATCAGCCACGTCGTTTTACATTTAGACTTTGTTTTGACTAAAATTTCTCGACTTATTTCACAATATGCATTACAATGATGACGCAGGGGTAAAGATAAAATAATTGAACTGTATGAGCAATGATCCCTTAGTTTATCGTCCATAACATCTAATTTGTCATGGTGAACACTTGCCATTGAATCCATTACTTTATATCTATCGATATTTTCACTCTGGACATATTATTTCATATAGTGCTACACTTTTTTGTATGCAGCCGGGAAATAATATGCTCCAATTTTCACCAAATCATCAGGGACGCAATCCTGGTTGCTTCTTCATTGCTATTTACGAATTTGGATTGTTATTTTGAATAATGAATTGAATTTCGAAACATGTAATTTGTAATCCGAATGAATCAGTTTTGATACAAACGATTTGTTAACAGAATCAACAATTATTTTTGTTTGAAAGTGAATTAATTTCTGTATGATATCTCTATCATACTACAAAGTGGGAAAGGTATTGTGACCGCAAAGTTTATTATTTTACATTCCAAAAGATATCACTTTCAAGTTAGATTGTATGAACCTTTGATACATTGTAAATACGTATAGCTAACATACAATATACAGGGTGAATCAGAATAAGACCGACAAACTTCGACTACAGATTCCTTGCCTCATTTTGAGATGAAAAGTTTTTATCAAGGTATGTCCTAAAATGCATCCCCTCTGAGATACAGGGTGTCAAAAGTACGAAAAAATTTAGATTTATTTTTTTTTCTCTAAAACTCCTGGAGAAAACAATTTCAAACTTGGTGCACTAATCAAGGTTTATCAACGTGATAATTTGTTATCATTTATCATTTCTCAGACCATCGAGCTCAAAAAATTTTAGTAAATATTCCACACAATGCTTCTCCAGCAAAAACAATAAGAAGGAAAATTACCGAAGTTGGCCTTGATAAAATGAACCAGTCACTCTTGGACCTGGATTGGACCATTTTTAAAATGAATCAAAATAACCAGGAATCTTGCAATTTACTGTCAAATTATCTAGTGGACAAGCTAAAATCTATGGTGGTTAAATTTTTCCCCGAAAAAAAATCAACTAATAATTACAGACCTCCTGTAAATTTTTTTAACGACAACTTAAGGTCCATGAGAGACACTTTACTATCCATAAAAGTAATATGTGATGTGACAAAAAATCCACAAGATAGAGATGCATTTAATATCTTCAAATCCCGATACAATAAGGCATTGACCTCATCAAAAAAAAGATCCTACGACACATTTATACTAAATTCTTCAAACCAAGCTAAGGACTCATGGAGGTTAGTGAATCACGAAAGAAACAATGAAATGAAGAAATCTAGAAAAACTAAATTAAGTCCTGACGATTTCAATGAGTATTTCACTCATGTTGCAGAAGAAATAATACTAACATTACCTGACACAAATCAATCGTCTAGCGATTTTTTAAATGACCTTCCCAAAACAAAAAACTCACTCTTCTTAGGTCCAGTAAGCCAAGAAGAGGTAAAGGCTGCAATAAATACGTTAAAAAACTCAAACTGCGTTGATATACACTATCTAAATAGTAAAATCATAAAGGGGACAGCGTCTCTGCTGATTGAACCCCTAGTTACTCTGATCAATCTATGTTTCCTCCATGGAATCTTCCCTGACAATCTAAAAATCACAAAGGTACTACCAATATATAAGAAAGGAGACCCCGATCTGGCCACAAACTTCAGACCCATCTCCATAATCCCGATAATCGGCAAGATATTTGAAATAATCCTAAAGGAACGATTGATGCTCTTTTTTAATAAACATAAAACTCTTAATAAAGGACAGTTTGGTTTTCGGCCAAACTGCTCCACGATTCAGGCTGTAAGCTGTGTTGTTGCGAAAATAGTCGAGGGCCTTGAGAATGGAGAACACACTGAAATAACCTTGTGTGACCTATCCAAGGCGTTCGACTGCGTATCGCATGATAAATTACTCGATAAATTAAACTTCTATGGTGTTCGGGGGGTACCTCTGAAACTGATAAAATCCTATCTTGATAACAGAATCCAATGTATAGCCATCGAAAACAATTTCTCTGATTTCCAGAACATAAACCACGGAGTCCCGCAGGGAAGTGTGCTGGGACCACTATTATTTATTATCTATCTCAACGACATTTTCCATTACTTGGCCCCATCTGGGTGTATCTGCTTCGCTGACGACACACAACACTAGTTGAAACTCATTCTAACCCTATCACACTACACAATCTTACTGAGCAAGCAAAAAATAAAGTATATACCTGGTTCAGCGCAAATAACCTCAAACTAAATCAAGAAAAAACCCAAAATAATTTCTTCTCTACAAATAACAACTTAACCACTAATAATACAGTCAATATGCTTGGTATCGTATTAGACGACAGGCTAAAATGGTCGGCCCACATTGACCAATTATGCAGAAAACTCTCCACACAACTATTTCTATTGAGACAACTAAAAAAAATATTGAGTATTCCAATATTACTATCATCCTACCACTCTCTCTTTCATTCCCACCTCAACTATGGTACCATTCTATGGGGTAACGCTGCACACGCTATTAGAGTATTTAGGCTCCAAAAGAAGGCCCTAAGAATCATAGATGGTGCAACCTACCATGCGCACTGTCAGCCGCTATTCAAGAAATATCGAATTTTACCAATCCCTTGTATTTTTATCTATCAGTCTTTACTGCAGACCTTTTCTAATATAGATCTTTTTTCAAAAAATGGTGATGTCCACAACCATGCTACAAGAGCAGCAAGTAAACTCAGAACTCCTAAATTCCGACTGTGTGTCACGGAGCAAAATTCTCCAAATGTCAGATTTTTTAATATTTTACCACCTGCTATAAAATCACTAAATTTTATTCAATTTAAAAAATGGGTAAAAAATCACTTACTGTCACAATGCTTTTACTCATTTGAGGAATACCTCTCATTCAACCATGAACTCATGATGCTCACCCCAAATTCCTAATCATTTATATACCACATTCGTTTATATGTAGGCATATATAATTTTACATTTTTGTACATGCCTATGTAATTTTAATCCGGTTGGTTATGTAAATTTTAATACGTTTGTTTTTGTCATTTGGAACTGTTTTGTTTTCAACCTATACTATGTAGGTATATGTAACTTTTATTATTGACATGTATACGTAATTTAATTCGATTTTAATCTCAATGTTCTAGCTGATCTGTAGTTTTAGCGCATGTTAGCATCTAACTTCTATGTCTTGACTTGCTACAAACATATAACTTATGTAAAGTGGTTAAATAAAATCTATCTATCTATCTATCTATCTATCTATCTATCTATCTATCTATCTATCTATCATTATCATTCGTGATAATTTGAAGTTATAATTTTCAATTTTCGTATACCAGTGGCGTAGTTACGATGGTATGTGGTCATATTTTCCTTCATATTTTCTTTGGACAACTGAATTGACAAATGAGCGTTTGACATCAGTTAGGCTCATCCATACTCAACCTAAAAGTCATAACATTCCATTTGCCTAAAAGTGAAGGTTTCTGAGATATTTGCAAAAAACTGAAGCTATGTCCTGAGAAGAGACATAACATCCTGTGTGCTATAATCGCATGACGCAACTTTATTATAACTTATAGAAATAATTGTCAACCTCTTGAACGTTTTTTAATGTTGGGAGTATTCATAACATAGTACAGGTAAGTCAGAATGAGACCGACAAACTCCGTTTGTCGTTCAAATATTATGACGAATAAAAAAAACGGAGTTTGTCGGTCTTATTCTGACTCACCCTGTATAGTCAATTTACGAAAAATAAGAGTAATTGACATACCTTACTATAAAATTTTAACATACACGAAATCTCCGATGGTTTTCTAATAGATTGTTCTTACGTATTTTCACTGAAAGATATTTTAATGATTCAAAGAAGAAACCCCATCCATATTCACAAACAAATCTCTAAATTTGGCAAAAATTATTTCTAAAGTTATCAAAGAAGTTAAATTATTTTTAGACAGAATTATTAATTATTTTATTTTCAAATACAAAATCTGATTTTCCAATTTCCAGCGTGCCCTTTTATTTTCACTTGATTAATTTTTGCAATTATCAATTTTCATTTTATTCCGCTAGCCTAAAATTTGGTTACAGTTTTATTTTTCACAAAATAAAGCTTTAAAAAAATAGTAAAAATTTGTTTTAAATCAAACAATGAATGAAATTAATTTACAAGAATGCTCTTGGGATTGAAAAATAACACAGATACTTACTTCTCTGCTAGCAAAGAAAATAATACTAGTAAGAATAAAATATAGTCTGAATGCTTTATCAACATGGCAATACTAGACTACTCAAGAGCACCGGTGTCATTTCTCAAAATTTTTTGACGAAAGAAGACAATAGGATACATTGAGAAATGTATTCAAATGCATTTCGTTCAATACGGTCATATTTCATTCTTAAGGAATGTAAGTTATTTATATTTTGGATGATACCTTGTTAAAATCACAGAGTTAATATTTTTATTATTCTGGTAGTATCTTTTAGTATTTTCGAGTATTAATTCTTCGTACGAACTAATGAAACAATTCAAGATGGAGGAGAACAATTTTGTCTGTTTTTTCACAGCAGAATGTCGAAAAATCAATTTAACCTAGAAACCTCTATTTGAGTCTGTTGATGTAATGGTTTGGAATATTTTAAATATTACCTTGTTGAAAAGTACTTGGAAATTGGAGACCAGATTCTAAATTGAAAATTAGTCCAAAGTTCACGTAATAAAAATTAAGTTATTAAGCGAACTGACTTAAAATTAATGGAAATAATTAAGAAAAATAGCTTTTTTTCAAATCATCTGATAAATAAATATTTAAGAAAAACACATTCTCTACATACCTTGGCGAATCAGTGGAGTTTGTGCCTGAGGCAGTAGTGGAGTAGGATAAAAGGAATTTTTAGGGGTCTGGCAAAATAAGGGACGAGGTAACAATCCTTAACGTACAGGCACAAGTCAACAAATATGGAAAAAATGTTCGCTGCAGGCGAAATCCACATTACTGATATGGACATCTCCCTTCGGAGCAATTCCTCCAGGTGATTGTCCTGAGAAACAAATACAGCAGCTAAAACGTGCACGGCACTGCTTTCAGCCAACTAGATTTCGGCTGGTGAGTTTTGATAACATTGTTGTGTTCATCAGAATTGCTACTTGTCTAATACAATCGATTGCAGAAAATGTTTTTATTAAGATTAGTCTTGTCAACATTGAAAACAAAATTGTATAGTCACAGAAAATTATGATCATGGTTCGATTCGTAATGTCATGTAGAAAGTTTAAGGAAAGGTCCCAAAAGAGGCCGAAAAAAATGTTAAAGTTGTAAATAATTAAGTGAAAAAAAAGTGGCGCTTTGTTTTTTTTTTTGAATATCTCGAAAAATATTAAAGAATTTCGAAATGTTCAAAAAAATCAGCAAAGGAACCCGCACGGTTCTTATGGAAAATGGGTCCCAGTAAAATTGGCTGAAAATTCAGTATAATGTAGTTTATGATGTCCTGATCAAAAGTCTCCTTGGGCACAATGAGATCTAATGTACAGTTTTTGAGATACAGGGTGTCAAACATGAAGAGGCAGCGTTGTTACTTGCCTTTAAAAAATCAATAATATGGCGATTATTTTGTTACAAACATTTGAAGATGATAATTGCAATCTTGATATCGTCGACACGAGTTATAATGAAAAGTTCTAAGACTCCGTATACAGGGTTGGTTTCCTACTATTATTTTTGTTACGAAAAAATTCTCTATGAATTGGCCTAACATCACAGCAGTAATGAGCACACAAGGACATATGTAAATGGAGCAATTTGAAAAATTTGGGATTTATCTGTGATCGAATCTGTTCGTGACTAACCCTTTTATCGATTTTAAGACAGACCATGCTACGTTTCAAAGTAAAATACTACCGAACACATTCTCCAGAAACAAAACTGAACCTCTAGAATGCATCTCAAAAAACTTGGTTACAAATGTTGCGAAGCTATCAGAGTCGTCTACTTTGACTTCTACAATGATGAGGATGATTCATATTATCATTATCCAGAAATGCGATTTTTATAAACCAGCAAGATTTTTTCTTTATTTGCATATCGTGTAAAGAAATTGAAGATGGCGTTGTGCTCATACCACAATGTTAGGGAACCTCTACAGGCCGTTTCTTTTATCATGTGGTAACATTGCTATATTCTAAACCGTAACAGATACGAAGACGATTAAATGGGAGAAAAGGTAACTATTGTGGAGAACAGTACAATGGTCAAAGAAAATTTACAGGGAGTCTCGCCCTTCCCGAGTTATACAGGGAAAACCAAAAATGCTGTTATTTGTTTTTTACGAATAGAACTGTTATTTCTGAAAATATAAAAAAATTTATAAGGAAAGTTTTAATGTATTCTAAATGTACTATAAAAATGTAACAATGAATCTTTCATTAAACGTTTCGTGTCAACACGGCCACCATCAACATTTTTTCTTCAAATACGGACCTGTCTATTTTAGTACAAATATTGATAAAGCGATAAAATCACAATTCAGTGGTATATCACACTTGATATTTTTATAACGTTTAATTTAAAATAACTAGCATCCTCAGTGACAACAATTTTTAATTACGGTCCTGTCGTTAGTTCTTTTGTAAATTATTTTGATTTCTTCAAAACCTATTCAACTATTGGCATACTTCAGACTTCACCCAATAATTTCGATAAGAAGATACCCCAACACAACGAACATTCGTATTTTTCCTTCTTGGGCATTTTTGTATTACAGAAATCCTTGTTTCAAGGCTGATTTCTTCTGAATCAATTATCATACTGAATATTTCTATAATTCTCAATCCTGGAAGTAACGAAAATATTAGTTTTTGGTCAAAATACGACTATTGTGTGATATGGTACAATTAAATAGCATCTCACTTCATTTACCGTTTTTAAACAAGTAGGCTTTGCTTGGTTTCTATGGCAGGACAAATAAATGAGTTGTTGATACGTGTTAAGAACTGTCAGTGTTTATACACTCAGTCATATCAAAGATGTATTCAATTGACGAAAGGACTGATATGCTATTTGCTTATGCAAAATCAAATAGAAATCCTCTTTTGGCAAAAAATATGTATGGTGAGCTATACCCAAATCGTCGTATTCCAAACATTCAAATGTTTAGACGATTAGAAAGAAATTTGAGAGACTGTGGTGCATTTGATATAAATAAAACTAGAAAATGTGTTGTTACTGGAAGTATGCGGAACCAAATAAATGTTTTAGGTAAGCAAACATTACTTCATAAAGATTAACAAAGTGACGAAAATATTTTTTTTTCAATTTAGGATTGGTCAGTTACAAAAATATTTCTAATCAAGATTGTTCTTTACGACAAATTGCCCACGAACTAGGGATTTCTGTAAAATCTACCAGAAATATTTTGAAAAAGAACAAATACAAATGCTACAGGATACGCAAAGTTCATCACCTCAATGAAAGGGATTACGGAAGGAGAGTACGATTTGCGATGTGGTTGAGACGTAGAAATAGGGAAGTTGGAAATATTTGTAATAAAATAATATGGACGGACGAATCAAAATTCACCAACAATGGTTGGTTTAACAGAAACATCCATTATAGGTGGAATAATACAAATGAACATTTACATAGAGAAACCAATTTCCAGGAAATGTTTGGTTGGGAATTTTGGGAACAAACATACTAGGTCCTTTCTTTTACGACGAGCATTTGAATGGTGGAATGTATTTACATTTTTTATCCAATGAGTTTGATGGATACTTAGATGAATTGCCACTGAACAGCCGCCGTGAAATACAATATTTTCAACAAGACGGTGCCCCTCCCCGTAATGCAGCAATAGTAAGGGAACATTTAGATGCAATATTCCCAAGAAAATGGATTGGAAACAATGGACCAATTGCCTGGCCAGCTCGACCATCAGCAAGTGTCACTATTTTTGATATACCCTGTATATTTTGTGTAACTGCAGAGTAAACTTCTATCATGAGCGGTCGAGTTTGCCACCGAGTTATCCGGCATTTGGATATATCAACAAGCAAGACGGATGCGGCTTCGTGAGAAATAGAACATTTTGTATATAATACGTCAATATGATTCAGGAAACGCTTATATCATCAAATGGATTCGATATTTGTGTCCTTCGGAATATCAGGAAATGAAATTCCACCGCTCAATTTTTTAGAAATCACTAATGAGCTTGCTAGCTTCGGACTCTCCCTCCCAGTCAACACACGGACATTCGATGGATATCCACTGGACATTAATTTTGGACATTGGGGATATCCAGAGGACATCCAGTTGATATCCGGTGGATATTTTATGGACGTCCGGTGGATGTGCCGAGTGGAACAAGCTGGACTTCCATGAGATATCCTACTGGGATATCCATAAGATATCGTTCAGGAATATCCATGAGATATTTTTCACGGATATTCTCAATATGTTGTTCAGGGACATCTACAAGATATCCACATGGATATCCATAAGATATTTTTCATAGGGATTTCTTTAAATAAATAAAAATTACTTTGGTATGACAAAACAATAATAATTTCCAGTGAATAAAAACGAGAGGATAAAAAAATGTATTTATACTCTTATTGAAATAACAAATTGAGATATTAAAAGAATAAAAAATGTGAATATATTATATTATATATATATATTATATAGACCTGACTCCTTTAGATTTTTTTGTCTGGGGATACATAAAGGATACAGTTTTTTTGACAACTAGTACAGATATCGACCATCTCAAACAAAAAATAAGAGATGCATGTAATAGCATTACACCCATCATGCTAGAAAATTGTCACAGAAATTGTATGGACAGACAACTTATGTGCATTCAACAAAGAGGTCGGCAATTCGAGCATTTAATGTAGGTTATCATGAAGAATTCATTTTCTGTATTGGTTTTATTTTCACTCAAAAAGTCAATATGAAATACATTGTTTTCTGTTTGTTTGATTTCTTCTACTCTTAAGTAAGTTTATTTCCGAGGTAAATTGCTATCGTTCGTCTCTGAAACTACAGATATCTTTTATTATAGTGTAAACATAATTTTAATAGATACATTTATTCAAAGCGTCACTGATAATTTTTATATCGGAGAGTTAGGTTTTGTGGAATCCATAAACGACCTAACGACAGGACCGTAATTAAAAATTGTTGTCACTGATGATGTTAGTTATTTTAAATGAAACGTTATAAAAATATCAAGTGTGATGTACCACTGAATTGTGATTTTATCGCTTTATCAATATTTGTACTAAAACAGACAGGTCCGTATTTGAAAAGAAATGTTGATGGTGGCCGTGTTGACACGAAACGTTTAATCAAAGATTCATTGTTATAGTACATTTTAAATACATTAAAACTTTCCTTATAAATTTTTTTATATTTTCAGAAATAACAGTTCTATTCGTAAAAAACAAATAACAGCATTTTTGGTTTTCCCTGTATAACTCGGGAAGGGCGAGACTCCCTGTAAATTTTCTTTGACCATTGTACTGTTCTCCACAATAGTTACTTTTTCTCCCATTTAATCGTCTTCGTATCTGTTACGGTTTAGAATATAGCAATGTTACCACACGATAAAAGAAACGGCCTGTATATATGTCTCAATTTATTTCAACTGATTCTCAGGAATGATAAAAAGGCCCGACAAGCAGTTTGGTTTCAGGAGAAATCACTCCACTGAACTTCAAGCCCTGAGGATGGTTGAGAAGGCCATCACAAGGCTAAATAGAGACTTGTTACTAGACGTTTTTAAGGTCTTCGAATGTGTCTGGCTGAGGGCCTTGTTTACAAAATTGGCCACCTTGAGTTTCCCAAGTGCCTAGTGAAGTGGATAGGTTCTATCCCGTCACACAGCACATTCCAAGTTGAAGGGCCTCTCTCTCAAACACGGTAGAGTTCCGTACTTTCGCCAACAAAAAGGGGGCCGTCTATACCCCCGTAAACCTAGCAGAACCACTTTGGAATTTTCAAATTTTTTTAGGCCATAATTTTAGGCTAATTTATTACCCTTTTCCCAAATTTTTTGCTCTTCAATTGTGAGAGATATCGCTGGTTTTGCTAGCTTAACGTTAAGGTGGCAGAACCAAATCGTCAAACGAATGATTAGGCTCACGTTTGAACCCATCGCCGATTTTCTTGGAATTCGTTTTTTTTAAATTCTGGTTTCTGCTAGCTTTACAGTTAAGCTAGCAGAACCCAACCATATAAAGCAACTCGTGAGCCTAAAATGAGCCTAAAATCATGGTGCGATCAGATTTCTCATAAAGATTCGGTTAGCCTTTCGGCACTGCTAGGTCAGTGTTGAGATAACACAACCTATGATTTCTCCTCCAACTGAAGAGCAAGAAAATATATAATCGGGTAATAAATTAGCCTGAATAGAGCCTAAAATTATTGTCCAACTGGGTTTGTTTTGAGTTGCTTTTTTATGGTTGGGTTCTGCTAGCTTAACGGTAAAGCGAGCAGAACCCAGGATTTTTTTTTGAACGCAATCGAAAAAAATCGGCGATGTGTTCAAACGTGAGCCTAAAATGAGCTTAAAATTATGCTGCGATCAGACTTTTATAACGATTCGGTTAGCCTTCTGATACTGCCAGCTCAGTGTTGATCTAACACAACCTATGATTTCTGCTCCAGCTGAAGAGCAAAAAATCATATAATTGGGTAATAAATTAGCCTGAATAGAGCCTAAAATTATTGTCCAACTGGATTTTTTCCGAGTTGCTTTTTTAAGGTTGGGTTCTGCTAGCTTAACGGTAAAGCTAGCAGAACCCAGGATTTTTTTTTAAAACGAATTCCAAAAAAATCGGCGATGGGTTCAAACGTGAGCCTAAAATTATGGTGTGCTTAGACTTTTCATAATCATTCGTTTGGCGGTTTGGTTCTGCCAGTTTAACGTTAAGCTAGCAGAACCCGCGATATCTCTCACAATTGAGGAGCAAAAAATTTGGTAATAGGGTAATAAATTAGCCTAAAATTATGGCCTAATTTTTTTTGAAAATTCCAAAGTGGTTCTGCTAGCTTTACGGAGGTGCCGTCTATCTGCAGAATGCAATGGACAACCTGAGATAACGCAAAAAATCGCAATTAGTTAACCTTCGGAGAAAGATATCTCACCCTGTTAGAAGCATTACCGTGGACTCGCTATCCAATTGGTGGTGGAATCTTGATTGCGGATACCCTACAAAAACATCTCGATTGCGGTCACCTCTTTATCAGTGAACTCAGGTATAGATTGGATTGAGTTCAGCCTGAAACAATTCTAAGTTGCGGGCAATTTCCAATAGTTATCGATATTCTAATGACAATAATTCATGATTTGCATTCTTGCACCCAATTAAAATGTATGTGTTCAATTTCCACGCACTCAAATGTCTGAGGTTAGTTCGTTCTGGTTCAATTATACTAAACAATTACTTTTCGCAAAATGTATGTATTCAATAATACTCCTTACTCATTCTTTTTTCTTAGATTCGAATAATTTAAACCTTGAACTGGATTTTCTAATAAAGTTACATTATAAAATTTATTTATTTATTTGTGTCCGCAATTTAGAGTCTACTACAGGTATTACATCACCCCAACCCTTCTTAATATTAATATCTTTATTTTCCTTTGTTGACAAAGTTATAAAATTTGTATAGGAATCTTCTAAAAAAAGGAGATCGGAGATAAAAATAATTCCTGAAAAATGGAATAAAACTACCTACTTATACACAAACATTCTTCAAAACAACACTTTTCAATAAGAAAATCCTTAAGTTTTCGTTTGAAGATATACACGGTTTTGGATTTTTTTTTTATTACATCTGGTAGAAAAACACGTGGGGCCATCTGATCAGGAGATTCAAAAGCTAATTTAGTTTTAACAAATGGTACAAAAACATAGTTTTTTGTCTTGTGTCAATATTATGCTTACATTTATTTAGTACAAACAATTTATTCGTACTCTCAAAAGCAGATAAGCACAAGTCAAAAATTAAAAGTCTAGGAACAGTTAAAATTAAAAAAAATTTAAAAGCATTTCTGCTAGAACCTGAGATAAGTCCGCAATCTGGGTGACCGCCATCGAGATACAACCGATGAGATTTAAAAAAATTGTTAAAATTGTTATTTCCGTCAACCGAATGCACCTCTACGCGCAACCCTCGGAAGTCTTCAAGAGACTTGTGTGAGCTAGACGCAGCCCTTACCTTTTAACGTGTGATGCCATGCACGAGACCGATGACCATGCGAGGCTTTGAACCCTCGACCCTTCGCTCCAAAGGCGAACGTTCTACCAGCACGGCCACCAGGTGTGGGAATGCTTTACACACTTCTTAACAGAAAAGGCAACCTTGCTTTGAAGGGCAAGGCTCTTTTATATAACTCCATGATCAAGTCTGCGAGGACAGACGGCCCAACTGACTCAGCTACTCTGGAACGGGTCCAGAGCAAATGTCTGAGGATGATAGTAAACGCTCCGTAAATGTTGGTTTGTGCGAAATGTTCAAATTCAAACGTTTTGAATCCGCCTTTCATCTAGCAAAGCATACAGAGTCCGAAACACAGGATTTCTTGAGACCGATGTCACCCATGATGACTCATTGATACGCGCCGCTGTGGACTACACTGCGAACACGCCAACCTGTTTCAAGGTTCTTGGAATGTCTCTGAACGCTCATTAGCTCCCTACTGGGGTCGGATGAAAATCATTCAAAATTTGTAATTTCATAACAAATTTTAATGATAATCTCCTAGCGATTATGGGAATTCCTCAGCCAGAGCTGATAGATCCCAGATCGTATATATTAGCCGTCTAACATTCTTTTGAGTCCCTAATCTACCTAAACGGGTAACGAGTCTAAAGAGCGAAGGGTCACAGGTACTCAACTCGACAGCAAACTATGGAGATCCAAAGAACTCATTCTGAATTTTTGATGGATGGACATAGCTGTTTTCTGTTGGAATCTCGCCCACGAGATAACTAATGTATATCATGTTGCAGTAGGTTTACTAGTCTTCTGTCATGCATTTCCAAGAAGGATGTGAGAATCTTCTTTTTTATATTTTATATGTGTGTATACTCATAGGTATTTCAATTGTATTTTTTTTTACAATTCTGTGTGCAGTTTGGGTTTACTAAGAATATATTTGCTGATTGAGTATCAAACGAAGTTGAATCAATTTGCTTCAAAGGCTTTTTTCATTTGAAAGCAATCGAAAACGTAATCGAAAAAGGCATTTTTTTAAGATTGAGTTCAACGTGAACATTTTCAAAGCAAAAGTATTCTATTCAGAAAAAAAGTCATATGGAATTTCTTGATTGAAATTATTTTATTTAGCAGAAATGAAACACTTTACACATATTCTGCAACAAGCTATTGTTTCATTCCTTTAGGTTCACAAATGTGAAACTGAAAGATATGATTCATAGTATATGATTTACCACAGAGATACCTAATAATCTCTTTTTTGTTTCTGACAACGAATATTTTGTATGGAAGACAATGATCATTTCACAAAACATAATCAAAACTCACAGCCAAATCGTTCCAAACTAAAACCAAAAAATCATGCAAAGCCCATGCGCCGCAACCCAGTAATCGAATAAAAAAAAACATAAGAAGTAAAAAAATCTTTGGAGTGATTACATCTAGCCGACTATAGTGGATGCGAATTTCCAACCACCACAGCGCATTGCTAAGCATTCAGACAGTGAACGGTTTCAAACTTAATAAGCCCAGACGCCTCACGAGCATAACCGCTTTATGAAGTAAACTCCCTCTCACCTGAACGTCCATATTGAACGAAGAACGAAGCGTAGGAATCGCTTCTACAATACTGACATCATCATCGTCAATCACCTCGCTGCTGCTGTTGTAGTCGATGCTACGTAGACACCTGCTGCACGTTTGGCCTAGCCTGAAACAAATTTAGTTTTCAGAAAAATCGCAAGAAAAATTTCTAAAAAACTTTCATATTCTTTCAAATACTAGCATCGCCCCTAACCCTATAGTAACAAATATATATTTACATATGACATATCGATTCGATTCCGTTGTTTGATCGATTACGTATTCCCGCATTTTAAGTTCGGAGAAACTGTATCAATCTGCGCTATTTTTACTCCTTTGTCCACGGTTTTAAAAAGGACCATGAAAAGTAGAAATATCTCTTCAGAGAAAGAAGGAGTTTTATGACGGCAATACTCGAGAATATCGTTCCTTTCATTATTTTCTATTATGATGGGTTTCGACTCGCAATAAAAAATTATACAATTGAATTGTATTTTTGGGAATACTACGGCAAATATCTGGTAATGGCTCATTTCGTTAAAAAAATGTGTCGAACAGATGATCGAGATCTTCAATGTGATCTTATTGAACGATATCTCCAAGCAGTGGCATACTGAAAGAGTTCATTTGTTACATTCCAAAGGATGTGTCACGAGACCATCTTTTCATTAATTTTTTTCCCAGATGGCGCCCAGTTGCCATCTTGAAAGTTTCATCTGTCAATTTTACTCCAAAATATAGTATTCATGCATCAATTTCATTATCCCAAGTTTCAATTATTTGAGTGACCCGTTCAAAAAATATAAGGGGGGGGGGCATTAAAGAAAAGCACTATATAGAGAAATGTAAGATGTTCTTAGTTAGGACGTACAGTAGGCATATCAGGGTTGAATAGCACAATTATTTCTCAGATGTTATTCAATATCCGTCGCGGGACGTTCGTCTTGCACTCGACTCACCTGACTTCATCCAGCGATATGAGCTCCTCGTGCATGCTCTTCACGTTCAAGTCCTCTTCCCTGTGGGCGAGTTCGATCACTTGATTTTCCAGCGCTTGGTTCTGCTGCACCATCGTCGAAAGTTGTTCTTCCAATTCGGTGATTCGCCTCTCGTCTCTTGTGCACTGCGTTCTCGTTTTACGCAGTTCGTTGAGCAGTTGTTCCACGATGCTGTCGGTTTCGCAAAAGTCCTCTTTGGTCTGGTGGGCGCTGTCCGCGCTTTTCGGTTGTTCCGTCGTCGTCGCGGCGGGCTGGGGGGCGGGATAGGGAATGCACCGGCTCTGAAAACAAAAGGTATTTTTGTAGCAAATAGGCGGTGAAACAGTAAACAAGAACAAGGTGTGAACTCTATTGTAACACCCTATAGAGCACTACTTACGTAACGATACTTAGACGGAACAGCGCACCTTTATTTCGCCAAAAGACTGATCTGATGTCGGAACAAAGAAACTTCTGATGCGTCACAGTATCAGAAATCAATACTCGAGCGGCTGAGTAATGATTTAATAGATTTAAGAAACGTGTGGGTAATTCAGGACAGTGAAAGAAACTCAGGAAAATCTATACTTAATCTGAATTTAATTCGATCTAAAAAACGTACATATACGTTTGTTGACTACAGTAAGCCATAATAAAATTCGTCTGGTATAAGAAGAAAAATGAGCTGCAACAGCTATAGATTATGGTTCGCAACACACTGTATTAATTTATACATTTTTAAAATATTATGCGAGACTCAAAACATCATATGTATATAACTGATGAACAATAATCAAGTAATTTTCTTTGACTCTAAAAATCCATCGAAAACTGTTTAACTGAAAATTTGTTTCCCACAACCCAGTGCATTATAGTGACATTAAAAAACCTTGTGGGCTAAATTCTGTTTCTCTTTACTAATAGAAATCTTCAGTTACAGTTACTAAAAGTGTTCAAGAACGCATTCATAACTGATTCATAAAACAGTAGAACAATGTGACAAAAAAACTATCCAACACAAAGAAAATGTAACATTAAAAATGTCTACGGCAGACCAGAATGTCAACTGAATTGAGAGGGTGAATTATACAGAAAAAGAGCATCTTGAGGGTAATGCCCTCATTCAGCTGTTAATGCCGACGCGTGGCAAGGATTATTCTTGTTGAAAAACGAAGATACACATTGGTTCTAGATGACTGGCTCTTTCACGAAGGGAGGGAAACTGCACAACCGAGGATTTGAGAGACACTTCGCCTTCTTTGTAACATTTGGCATGAACTTAATTTGATTTGCAATTCGGCAACATACGTCTGTTTTATCTTAAAACCTGCGTTATGCTTACGAAAACTTTCATCATGACTTCTGAAACGTACTTTCGAGTCTTGATGAAAATGGTATTTACTGGCTCGAAACACTGGTAGATTCGACTACAATTGCTGATTCGTCGTAGACTTTCCAACGAATATTTGACAATATCTGTCCCTTTAATGACCAGCATACTGCTTCTTTTTATTAGAAGAAACGCTGTCATTTCTTTTTATCGGTTTTTTTGCTTTAGGACACATGAAACTGGACATCGCGAACTGTTTATTCTGATTGTGGTTCTTGAACTGACCCCTCGCTATCGGTCATTTTATATCCTCGAGAAACTGTTTATCTTATTTTAATGGGCAATAAACTTGACAATAGCGAAATTAATTACGGCTATTAATAACACTCTAATCGTCTTTGTATCCTATATTTCATGATTTTAATCGTTCACAAGTCGGTTTCAATGAGCTCAAATCGAGTTTCATTACCGGGCAGTGTCAAAAACGCGCATTAAAATTATATTTATTACACTTATAAATAAACCCTTACGACTTTTATAGTCTATAAATTCACATGACAATCATTATTTCATCTGGCTTGGAAGCTGCAATTTGATGACTAATCAATTGAAAACTTTTCCCTACGTTTTGACGTTATCTTGCATCTAATTAATGATTAAATTATTCTACAGGGTGTTTGCTGGAGATTCATCACACTATTATATCACGTGATCACAGAGCTGATCGAGCAAAAATTAATGAACGAAATTCTACCAGGTGTATGAGATCTGTCACCTGTCATATACGATTGTTATTGAAGTAGATTGAACATTGAAAACTTATAGAGCACAACCTCATCAATGAAGAATGTACTGTAATGTAACTGAAAACTAGATAGACTTCATTCTAAATTGACTACAATTGAAACAACCAGGAAGTGACAACTGACATCAAATCCGTTCACCCTGCTTCCCAACCTCTGCTCGCTCCCTCGGTAATTAATGAACGCAGAGAGTATTACACCGAGCTGTCAGAGGAAAATGCACAAACAGACACGTAAAAACCGAACGCGCTTATTCTTGGTGCCCCTATAACTATTTCCTTTTTGAAGATAATGGAATGAAATTTGGAGGGTAACAAGTAACTCAGCTACATGCAATTTCCAGTTTCACCAGAAGTGACCCAAACTTTCGATTTTTAAAGGAGACAACCAGTATATTTTCAAGTCTTTTGTCTCCATATGACATACCGAAAACAACCATGTGTCGTTTGTCACTTTTTATAAGCAAATTTGTTTTTTATTCTGGAGAACTACGGATATTTTCAAATGATTAACTTCAGTCCTAAAATTTTGAGCGCACAACACTGTTTTCGGTCAAAATGTATATACTATGTATATACTAAAATTCCATTTTCAAATCTCTATTGCTAATTTTTTTCACATCAACGTGGTAGCTCGTCAGGTTAGGAAAAAGAGCATTTTATTACGATTAGTTTGATACTGCACACTATTTGGTTTCAAACAAAATTCCGATAAAAATCTTTAAGAGATTACATTAGACATTTCTCCGAGATTGAAATAAGACTTGAATGCATCGAGTAACCTGCAACACAACCGATAAAACAACATCATTAATTCGAAATCTAATAACATAGGTAACTCCTTCCAAGAATATTATCATTAACATGTTTTTTAAACAATCACACAATAATTACCTAATTTACTTTTGCAGAAACGAGGTAAAAAAAGATGTCGACCTCCTTGATGATTTTGTTTCATCAGGATTTGACTTGGTGAAACCAATAGAATGTAAATTGTTTAAGAAAAATAATATGTAGAAACACAGTTGAACAAAATAAAATGTTTGTATGTGTTCGGAAAGTGGTGTCAAGCAAACCATTTTACCATCGAGATGTAGTAAAACTGTCACATTTTAACTTTTATTTGATTACACCTAGATATCCTGACCCGTTCAAAAGTTACAAGGAGGCTGAAAATGCTCATGCCCGTCATTTTGATTTTTTCATTGACAACTTTGATTTAGAATTAGGCTCCATTAGTGTTTCAAAGCACTGTTCAAAATAACTGTGGTTTTCATTGAAAAATCATTTCAAAAATGAGACCTAACCGCCATCTTGAACAACAAACGTGTTGAAATTTCCAATTCCCTCAACAAATTTGATCAAAGATTCGATTTATTATAATGGGGTCAAGATGTTCAATCACCTAACCTCAGACATAAGGGAGGCGAATAGTAGCAATAGTAGTATAAACTTTAGAAAAATTATTAAAAAGTGTTTGGCAGATAGGCCCTACTATAGTTTGCAGGAGTATTATAATGATAAATTTGAATGACCAGGCGTATATCTGCATCTATGTAAGTTTTTAACTGTAACGTTACTATTAAGTAGGTGTGTTTGTGTGTATATGTATAGGTGCACATATGTGTTTTAAATGTATATTCGTGTAAATATGACTGTGTGTGTGCATGTATATATTTTAGTCGAAACAGTCCACTTTATCTGTGTTTTGTGACTCTGAGCGAAGTCGCTCATAATACTGTATAAGTTCAACACTTATTGTAGTTGTTTTTGAATATTTTTTTTTTATTGTTTACCTTTTTCTAATCTATATTATACTGTATTTACAAGCTTTGTCCACAAGATTTTCTCTCAATGGCAATAAAGTATATTTATTATTATTATTAATGCTCGCGAAAGTGTGAGATCAGCTTTAGCAATATCAGCGTCTTGTGGAGTGGACAGTATGAACTAAGCTTAATGAAACAAAATACCCAGAATGGACCTTAGCGTTTTGCCATGTTATTTTCTCATAAGGAATAAGGCGGAACTCTCATAGATACTCTACTTCTGAAAACACCGTATTCATGTTAAAATGTAGTACTTGTTGCCCTATTCAATTCATCAACATTTGAAATATATCTTTTTTTGGTGTCGAATAAGCAAGATTTTTTCGCAATTCAGACGACGACTAGTTTTCGAATTATATACATTTTACGAACAAAATAAATACCCTTATCTTCCACGAACAATTGTCTTTTGATATATTTTTGTATTTCGAAGGCCTATAAGTGATTATTTTAATTGTTGTTCTCTGTCTGCCAGATAGTTATAACCGGAGAAAATGTCTGCCATGATGAAAATAAGCTGGTAATTGTTTTAAGAATAATATATTTGAATTTCAGATTACCTGAAATATTTTTTAAATTTTAATTTTTTTTTCAATTTTGAAAAGCGTCTGCCTTGATGTTACAACCACCATAACTGTCTGCCATTGTGATTTCCAGTAACAGTATCGATAGAATTTAAAATGTATAAACGGCAGCTTTACTGAAATACTTTCAAAAGTCTTCTAATTTTTGTACCAGTTACACCTGAGCGCCGCTCAACCTACCTCGACCGGGCATAGCTAGTCCTACACTCATGAACAGTAAGTATAAGAGAGTCTTTGGACAAAATTGGGGGTTTACTGAAATATGCTGTGTCTGATTTTCACTGGCTCTCAGACTATCATGTTTCGCCGCAAATCCTAAAAAACGTTTCTACCTCTGAACTGCATGCGTCCCCATTTCACCATTTTGAGTGGTTTCGTGTTTATGTATTTATTCCATAACAAAATTCTCCACCTGATCCTTGCTTGTCACTTTTTTTTCTTATTTTAAGCGTTTAGAATTCGTTTTGGCATCAGCCTACTAGCGTTGAAAGGGTATTTACTACTAGTGTTAAAAGTGATTTTGACCATAATGGTTTTTTGACCCAGTTTTTCATTCAATGTCTATGAATTTAAAACGTCATTTTGAGTTGGGAAAAAAACATTTTGCAAATCCAGTCAAATACCTTTTCCTCTTGTGTCGGGGTTCGTCCAACAGAATCGGGAACGTCAGTCGTCTTGGAGTCATCGCGCTTCTCTTCTGCTTCCACGGATTTGATTTTTGTCCTAGTTGGCGACTGCGCATCGCTGTCGTGCTGAGATTTTCTTTTGAGCGCTTCCAGCTGGAGCTTCAGGTCGTCGATGGTCGATTGGAGGTCCTCGCATTTGGACTCCAAGGATTCGACGGTGGCGTTCGAAGTTTTGATGCGTTTCTTCTCCGCCGAATTTTCTAGTACGAGCCTGTGGTTGGCTCGTTCCAATTCCTGGATGCTCACCTCGAGCTGCTCGTAGATGCGCAGGCGCGAGTTGTTCACTTCTCGGAGGGCGGCTGATTGTTTGGTGAGGTACTGAAAAAATTAATAAAGCTGGGTAATGAGCGTATATGGAAATATGTAACATCCCGTTACATATTTCGTAAAGGAGTATCCCGGAATCCCCACGATAAGTTGGAAACAAGAAGATCTGCAAGATTTGGATAGCCAGGACAAGTAATGAATAATTTTTCTTTTCAGGTACATGTACAACTAATGAAGGCTAAATTAAGGCCCATGTTGAAATAATTGGTACTTTTCAGGACAACCCAACGACTTTCCATCCATATGCCAAGCGATTCCTTGAAGGGGGAAGTGCATTCTTCGGCCAAAAATACGAATACCACCATGCACCCCCTAAGGTTGAGGCCCGGAAGGATGAACGCCCCAGCACTCGTACGTACTCGAAAGCTCACCCCCCCTATCCACCACCCCCGCTCGTTGAAGCGGTTCCTCATCCTGATGATTGGCGATCAGCAGAATAAAATCTGATCGTTTGATATGGAGTGCTCGGCCAATTCTCGGCCTGAAACTCTCTTATATCTGACATGAGTTTTATTTGATTTTACAATGACTTTACTTAATGTGCATGGTGCTCCCCTGAAATACGAATAAAAATACTCGGTTGAGTATATGTGGAGACGAAGTTCTAATAGGCCCCGCCCACCAGTAGCTTTGCTCCGCCATTGGCCGGAGTACATGTGCCTCTTCACTATAAATAAATCCCGAATCAACTGGGAAAGTCAGCAGTACGGTGGTACTACATTTTCAATTTAAGGCATTTTTGGTACATTTTGTCGGCACCTATGAATAAAATATCGCAAGATTACATTATGTTCATTTAATCGTTGTTGGTTTTCCGTCTGGATACTTAGTCAGCAGAACCACCTATTGTGTAGTGAAAGAACTAGGCACGTGATGTGCTACTTCTTTTCAACCGAAATAGATCTGCGTGTTTTGTAATTCGCATTTTGCGCAAAGGGTATGCCATCTATAATCATTTGGTTGAACTAATAAAAAGTAAATAAAAGTTCATTTCAACTGTTTTCGCATCAGTAATCGATATTTGGACGACAAATTGAGTCAAGTGATATTCTTAAAGTGTTCATAGTTTCATAGAAGAATTATTTGGGCAATCTGTATAATACCAAACACAAAGTTTATTTAAGTTATTTTCCAATGGACGAGTTCAGCCCACTGTTGCCAACCTTGAAAATAGTCAAAAATACTCTACCACTGGAAACGCATTTTTTCTGGATTCTGTTTATACCTTTCGGTTTCTTTATTTATTTTGCAGTCCTAGGAGTATCCCCGGTTTTTAATTCCAAGTAATTTGGTAGAAAATTGATGTTAAGTGAATTTGAGGTTATTTCAGTTAAAATGTTGGCCACCTGACACACTTTCTCGTGTTTTGTGACAGTAACGTTTCATGTTAATACCATGCGCAGTCGCAGTAGCAATATTTCCAGCACAGAACACCTTTCCCACGGCCCCTACGGGTGTTCTGTGCTTGCACTGCTTGCTTTTGTTATTGTAGTGATTATTTACAACCTATATTTAAGCTGTTTTTTGTCGTTGAACCGTATTCAATAATGTTTTAAAAACTTTTTCAATTTTACGTCATAAAATTGACTATGGCGTCAAAATGGTGCATTTCGTTTGAAAACATTCTATCTATGACGTCACTGTTTCAACGCTAAAATGAAAAGTTTTTAAAACGGTCCAAATAATTTTAAAAAAGTGATACCACAAAAAAACAGCTTAATACTCGGAAAGTTATTCTCCTTCTTCTTTAATTTAAAAATGTATCAGGCGGCCAACATTTTAACCGAACTAACCTCAAAATCATTTAATATCAATTTTCTACCAAATTACTTGGAATTAAAAACCGGGGATACTCCTAGGACTGTAAAATGAATAAAGAAACCGAAAGGAATAAACAGAAACCAGAAAAAATGCGTTTCCAGTGGTAGAGTATTTTTGACTATTTTCAAGGTTGGCAACAGTGGGCTGAACTCGTCCATTGGAATCAAACAGTTTGGCAAAAGGTGGCAATGCCTACGTAGATGAAAATGTCTGATAAACTTATTTCAACTTTTGACATCTTTAGAAATTTATTTATCTGTATATATGATGCAAGTAAAATCTCTCTACGAAACTATTAATTTATTTCATATCGACTACAAACTATTACATACGCCACATTTTCGCGCACTGACGTCACTTGTATTGTTCTACATACATTTATCCAGGAGACGTTGACGTCACTCGTATTCGTCCAATGAAATGCTGGTATTTTTTCGCGCGAATTTAGCTAGTGTTTGAGTTCTTCTCCAATCTTTTTGTTTATTCCGGATCAAATACAATCGAAAACAAATAAATAAAAAAATCCTTTTTAACCCAGTTTGATCAGTAGATATTTAAAAAAAATAAGAAATGACAAATTTTGTACCCTATTAAATTTTGTGTATTTGTTATGCTGTTTTGAAAAAATGTACCAAAATGGTACATTTTCAGTTTAACATGTGGTACGCTTCATAAGTTGGGCGCGGCAACACTGAAAGTCAGTCATCCGAGAGCCACTGAAGAACTAACCATGTTATTTCACTCGGCAGCAGTTCTCTCGAGTGGTATAGCCCGGGTGGCTCACAGCAATCAGTCTTTGCAGCAATTTTCCGTCACTCAAGTACACGCATTTGTTGACAAATACATGGGGAAATTTGAAAAAAATTATTATGAGAGCTATGCTGGGACCAACTAAGACTGTACATTAAGAAATAACCTATAAATTAGACAGGACCTAAAAGAGGTTATAGTCAGCAAAATAAAACATTCAGAATGAGATAGTTGAGTCAATTAAAGGGGGCGGGAAAGGGGGCAGTAACTTATTCATTCAATGCTACATGGAAAAATCAAAGACAGAGTTAAATGGAGAAACATAGCCAAAAATATGAATCAATAGATTTGGCGTTATCTTCCCAAAAAAACTAGACTGATTGTTGAAACTATGGAAACGTATAAATAAGGAAGAGGCGAAACACCGATTTAAAAATTCCACGGGCTGGAGACATTATTTTCGAAAAGTCCTTTTCTCTTTGGTTTGAATTCAAACAATTATGGAATTTGATTTGTTTATATAATATGAGGGAAATTGTCATAGTAACCTTCTTACAGAATATACCATCCAGACTACTTTTACTCACCTCGATTTTTTGAGATTGATCTTCAACAAGATTTTGATGTTGTTGAAGGGAAATCTCCAATTCTTTGTTCCTTTCCAATAACGTTTGTCCCAACTCAGCAGCCAGCCGAAGATCTGCAACAAGGAAAGAAGACAATTAATTTTCGTTGAATTTTTCTTATTAAACAGCTATTGAATCAGCTGAACCTTCGTGGGAAGAGGAAACACAAAAACCGTTGATCGCTACATTTATTCATAACCATAGCGGCAATGAAGAAAGTTCAATATGTGATGGGAATTTAATTAAATGGAGATTGTCGATTGTTGTAGAGGATATATGTATCTGACATATTAAAGCATGAAGAGGATATCCGAGTTTTACTCGAGATTTCCGAAAAAAAAAAACATACACATTTACCTAATTACCTGATGTTTCGTTGAGAATAATCTTTGTTAATATTTCTTCTACGCTCTTCCAAGTTTATCTTGTGCTTCCGTATCAGGAAAGTACAGGGTATTCCTCTTGGATGGATGGAAAGTCTAACCAATCAGCTGGACAGTTAAGAGAATTTTTGTAATTGGTATGTAATTGGAATTAACATTATTTAATTAGGATATTGAAACTGTTTTATTGTTTTATAAAGTGCGGCTTTTTATAATAATAATAAATGCTTTAATTGGTAGTTATAATAGTACAGTACCTCCTTCCAAAAAGTAGAGTCAGTTCCTTCTCATACTAGTTGGGAAAGTACTCTCTTACACTCAACCTGAGAGAATACCCCTAATGACAAAATAAGTAAAAACAGCAGACAAATAAATTAAGTATTTCAGTGATATTCAATTAGTTTTAGCTTTATAGCCGGTACAATTTAATAAGTTACTCTATACATACACACAAACAACACAAATATGTACACACGTATATTTACATGCTCAAAAACATATCCTTACCCAACTGTGTAGATACAAATATAAGATTAGTTTTTTTTTTCAACGGACATTGAACTTCAAATTAGAACCGAGATTTTTTTGAGACTATCAAAACCACTACGATTCGTGGAAAATATAATTTTTTGCTAGATTTCAATTGCAATCAAATAATGTTTCGCATGTATAACAAAAAGATAATAAACAGTTTTTCATTGTAACCACGTTCATATGTCATCAAATAATAAACAAAAATGAACGTTCTCAATGCAGTCAAGGCATTCATTCATATTACATAAATTGATCGCGATCTTCAATGAGCTTGTTAGTGAATATGTCGAAAGTGTACTCCAGTATTTCATCCATGGAATGCTGTCGTTTTCGAAGCATATTCATGTGTCGAGAAATAATACATAAAAATTAGGCAAAATAACTGAAAATTTGCGAAGGACTTCTTGAAATTTTATATGTTTTGTGCATTTTATTGAAAAATGAATTGCATAAATATCTGAATACTGTAACAAACTATACAGCCATTTCCTGAAGAATACACAATCCAGAGGTAAAAACAGATACCACATCTTAGTTTTTCATCTTTTGTGACACACAAAATGGCTGTTATTAATAGGTACACAAAGAAATTACTTTATGAAAAAGGATTTTTTCGGTCACTCTGTATCCAATTAATTCTCTAGTTGAATATATTTTCCAGTAGGGAAAAAAACAAAAATTGATGAAGGTGCAAAGGAGGTATTCTGCTCACCAATAAAAATATATTTTCCATGAAAGTTGGACTAAGCACCCCATTGATCGAACATTTTACTAACCTAACTTCATCATATCTTTTCCAAAAAACCTTTGAAATGTTCGATATCACTTTCATCCATGATAGGTAGGAAGAGAAATATTCAAGTAGTTGAAAATGAATCGATTTCATAAAAATCGATTCATTCCCAACGACTTATAGGCACATAGGTATACATATTTTTCAAAAAAAAGTATTATTAATTGAAATATTTATGGTACAAAATATCCAAAAATTGCCACAAAACAAGTGTTATTTACCCTGTTGGCAAGGAAATATTCAAACAATTTGCGATTTCTAGAGAACTGTCAACCATAGAAATATATATTATATTCTTACTCTAGAATGCTAATCCTCATGTCAAAAGTGTTGTAAAAAGTTCAGGATAGTCCACAATACGCATGCGCGTTATTAGTGATTTTTTGTAACAGGCCCGGTTTTAGTAAAATATTATGGTACTTGTGAAGATTACCAAACGTTAAATCTGAATCTCGTACTTATACCTGTTATTTGTATTTAGCCAATTTGAATACATATTTTCACATATTTATGATCCCAAATATTCAGCAAAGGCCATCAGAGAGTAGAGTACGGTTATTATTATTATTTATCGCTCTGAAGCGACTGATTTTTGGTATCACATTCACTTTTCAGCTGTAGTTAACCAGCAAAAACCTACGGAACCACCTCAAATCGTCGGTGCGAATTTCAAGTGATCACTGGATTGGAAAATAAATTGAAAGTACAAAAAACTATGAAAATTCATTTCAGCTAATATCATGAATAATTTCAACTCAAATTGGATTTATAAAATTGAATGCTTGGAAGCTCGAGGTATTTTTTCTAGAACGATTCATGTCAAAATATGCAAATGCATTTAATTTCAATCATTTGAAGAGATTAACATGCTATTTCTACGAGTATTTCTGGTTGTATTACATTTCCACAATGGGGATGAATAGAAAAGTGAGTCCAGAAGCATTTTCCTTACCATCAAAGAAAAGCACTTCCATATTGACATTAATTTTCTGAGGCGATTCTGTGTATGTTTAGTACTTTTTGTAGGAATCTAGAACTCATAATATAAGCGGTGTGGCAGAAAGTTGTATCACTCGCCATGCATGCTTACGCAGACACAGTATTGGTACTGCACTAGGTTTCAAATTATTCTATAGTCGTTTTCACATGAATCTTCATGAGGAAGATGTCTGCCACAAATTACAATTTTCTCACACAAATGTTCTGCTGAGGTCTCTTCTTAAGAACAGTAACCAAAAATCATGCCTTTTTGTCAAGCTAAAATAACATTTAAGCTATTTTGAGCAAAACATATATAGGTACATAAAAAATTTCATTATGTGCCAAAAATGATTTATTTCAGGTATTTTTCCTTTACACAACACTAAAGTTCATTGTTTATTTGTAGGAAGAAACGGCTTTATTAGAAATTGTCTTTAAAGGTGCAAATTCACGAATGATGAAAGAATAACCAACGACAACAAACACCACACAAAACGACAAGAGAAAATCTGAAAGTCTAAAAACCGTCTCTGATCTCTGACAAGAGTGACATATCTTAGTGACAAGTCTTCCTGTTGATGAAAAAGCACTGTTTCTTTCGCGCCAAAAATTCGGAGTAATCTATCTCAAAAAGGTTCTTTTCGGTTTTAAAAAGTCCTAAATGCACTGTCAAATTTCTCTGTTTCAAACGACATGTGTTTTATTGCCTCATAACAAAAAACTCTGAATTGGAACACCAAAATTATTTTCAAACTTGGCAACGATCTACCCAAACTACACTGATGATGAGCATGCGCACAATCGTAAACGGGTCGCATACGCGGCATGCTTTATGCCGTGAAAGTTGGCGGGATTAGCATTCTAGATTAAGTATATAATATATATTTCTATGCTGTCAACAACATACTTAATTTTGACATGTAAATAGGCAGCTATAATGACACCAGCTCACGGAAAACACCCTTTTTCAGTATGCTAAATAAGCATGTAAATACAGTGTTTTCAGTTAGGTATAATGAAAAAGAATATATAAACACATGTGTTTAAAATGTTGTTATTCAGACAAGCATATCCTTTTGACACAATATGTTGGAAATGTGTCAACACTAACTTCAACATTTTGGACAGAGTCGACACGATTCAAACAAGAAAAGTGTGCTTGATTTTGCCGTAAATTACTACTCTTGCCTCTTGCATTTAAAAATGCCAATTTTTCTTGGAGTAATTTATTGAAAGTGTTCTTCTTGTGTTTCGGCAATAGAATGCACTCATTTCCAAGGCTCGTTTGAAGTTAGCGATAAAAAAATCCGCGTACAGAGGAATCAGACCATATCAGGAATGTTACGGGCATCATTTCACACCACGAACATAGAATTACAAGTATTTTTCTGCAGTAAAGGTAGAAATTGAATTCATGAGAAAATATTTGCAGATTTCAAAAAATATAGTCTGATCAACAAGTTGAAAAACGTGAAAAATTTAAATAAAGCTCCTAAAAATATGAGTGATTGCTCAGTGAAAAATGGTTTGAAAGGATTTTACCGTAAAAAAGTATGTAAAAAATTGCAATTGTTATTAAAAAAATAGGTCGAAAAAAAAGGTATTTAGTTATATGTTAAGAACTCAAAAACTATCAATATTTAAGAAATTTTGAAAAGAGTCCCATAAAGAGAAGGAAATTTCCAGTAAACTATTCCGGAACTCTATCTTCATTCGAAGTTCGAAGAAGACAGAAATCTTTGGGAGATCGTTTGCTAACGAACAGTCGTTACCGACCGATGATGAACCCTTTACTCCCATAAACACCTAACTATGTAGGCTTATTATGGCAAGAACCTGTCAGAAAACAACTACTCCCCTGGCTAAGACCACGACGGGGTGACCACCTGCAGACTAGTTTCGAGGTTGTTGCCTCTCATCAGTGCAAGGGCAGGTCAACACAGACAGCACTGAAGCCATCTGTTCCCCGTCCAAACCAATACACACTCCGCTGATTAGTCAATTCTGGTTCACGAGATGAAGTAGCTGTTAGATTTAATTCAATACCCGTCGTGGTCTTAGCCAGGGGAGTAGTTGTTTTCTGACAGGTTCTTGCCATAATAAGCCTACATAGTTAGGTGTTTATGGGAGTAAAGGGTTCATCATCGGTCGGTAACGACTGTTCGTTAGCAAACGATCTCCCAAAGATTTCTGTCTTCTTCGATTAAATCTCTCAACCCGGAGATTCGGAGTGTCTTCCTCTGCTCGCTAGGTGGAGCGGCCTAGAAACTGCTTTCATCTCGTGAACCAGAATTGACTAATCAGCGGAGTGTGTATTGGTTTGGACGGGGAACAGATGGCTTCAGTGCTGTCTGTGTTGACCTGCCCTTGCACTGATGAGAGGCAACAACCTCGAAACTAGTCTGCAGGTGGTCACCCCGTCCAAATCAAAACATAATTCTGCTGGTTGGTGATAGAGGGCACTTGCAATTGCGTCCTCTGATGTTTTGAGGAACGTTGCACAAGCAGCTGTTAGATTTAATTCAATACCCGTCGTGGTCTTAGCCAGGGGAGTAGTTGTTTTCTGACAGGTTCTTGCCATAATAAGCCTACATAGTTAGGTGTTTATGGGAGTAAAGGGTTCATCATCGGTCGGTAACGACTGTTCGTTAGTCTATCTTCATTATTTATAATTTTAATTTTACGCTGAAAATAGTGCTCCGCGAGACCGTTACAGCACGGGCGCACCGCTGCAAAATACAGTAAATGACAGAAAATAATTTTTCTATAGCATTTAATGTTGATTTAATATTTTGAATTATTTATGGTATCAAGTCGACACTTGAAAGAATAAATCCCCATTGGAAAAAATGTGTGAGTCTAACATTCAAAAAGTTATACTATTGTTAATTAACAATTATTTTTCCAGGCTCCGTTTTCTCAAATAACTTTGTAAAAGTTTAAAGAATAGACCTATAAATTGTTGGCTTCCTGAAGCATTTCTAATATACCTTCTCAATAAGATCACATGATAAAAGTTTATAAAAGTTTATTATTTTCTTTATTATAATTTTTTATAACCAAAGAAAAATTTAATATTCAGAAAATGTTGTTAAATGTTTTATTATTACTGTTTTTACATCTAACCATTTTTTGACGTCATATGTTTATAAATATAAACAAATATAATATTCGAGAAATGTATTTCCATAATGCTGTCCTGGAAAAACGAAGAGTTATTAATTTTTTGTTAAATATATTTTTGGGTTTTTTATAATCGTTTTATTTATAATTCGATTGTTTAAATAATTAGTTAGGAAATTATTTCCGCCTTAAAAATCATAATTTGTTCTTCTTAATAGGTAAGCATAAATAATAATTTTCTTTATAAATAATTTAATCGTTTATCAACTTAACAATTTGTTGTAAACAAATTCTGACAACGGTTTTATTTTTTTACTGGAACTAAAAAAAAACTAAACATTCCTCAGAAAGTTTCATTCTTCATAAAAGTAGGTGCATCCAATTAGACTAAATACGTACATATCGGTTATTATCAGTAGCGTACGGCTAGACGGGAATCGGCCGATATTCTATTAACTATAGAGTAAAGTACAAAATATCGAAAAAATTTGATGCATTGTGTTGTTTGCAATTGAATAATATTCCCAGTTAGCCAGTTAAGTCTACCAATTGAATTTTTTTCAAGATCCTGGCTTTATTTCACTATTTTTCCACTACTGTTTTTTTTGCTTATGTTCAAGATTTTGTTAGACCAGTTGGTTTGACAGATAATTTATGCTAATTCAGTAACTTACTACTCAAAAATGATTGTGGATAAATCCCATTAAAAATTGAGGTCTACTCATTAAGAAGTTATTAAAATTAGTATAATTGGTAGACTAAACTGGATAACTGAGAAAATCATCCAATTGCAAAAAACTTTTTTTGATTGAATTTTTCGATATTTTGCATATAAATGTCACTTTACTCTGTAGTGAATTTACAATATCGGCCAATTCCTGCTTACCCGCACGCCACTGATAATAACCGATACGCGCGTATTTAGTCTAATTAAATGCACCAATTTTTATGAAGAATGGAATTTTCTGAGAAACCATTAGTAACAAAGTTTCCTATATGGTTCCAACATTTTGGCGGACACTGTATCACAGAGAAGGGAAAACGTTTTTATTATTATTTTCAATACATATAATAAAGAAGCCAACAGTTTATAGGTCAATTATTTATACTTTTACGTCATTATTTATGAAAACGGAGACTGGAAAAAATTTGTTAATTAACAATAGTATAACTTTTTGAATAGTAGACTAGGTTAGGTTAGGTTTGAACGTGAGTGGGCCCGTATCAGGCCCTCCACTGCGGCCAATGGCCTATTATGGCTCACCCTATGGTTATATTTCTCTCAGTATATCCAATCTCTTGACGAAATTGAGGAATGCATTGGGAGAACAATTTACCAGGTTTTCTGGCCTTACTGTCGTATCGCCAAATATTGAGAATCTGGTTCTGGCCGCTGCAGGGCATGTACACAGAATGTGTTCAGCCGTTTCATCATCCTCCATGCATAGCCGGCACTCTGCATCTTGTGCAAGTCCGATTTTATGCATGTGATGTTTGAGTTTGCAGTGGCCAGTAAGCAAACCTACTATAACTCTGAGATGCGCTCTGCTGAGTTCTAGCAGTTTGTCAGAGTCCTGTTTTTTCCTTGTACAAGCAATAAATGCTTTGGAATGGGCTAGGCCCGGTAGACTCGAGTCATTTATTGTCTGCCCAAGCTGTTATGACATTCTTGGCAGTGCTATATGCTAAACCGATTACCGGTTCTGGTCCAGTGTACGTTGTTTCGCCCCCCCCCCCCTTTTTGCTAGGGCGTCCGCTATTTCGTTTCCTTCTAGGCCTGTGTGACCTGGTATCCAGACTAGGGTAACGTTGTTGCGTTGCGCCAGTCGGTTTAAGGTGTCTCTGCAGTTCCATACTGCCCTACATTTAAAGCAGTTGGATTCAAGCGCTTTAAGTGCTGCTTGACTATCTGAAAATATTTTTTATTGTTTTTCGTGTGTGGTGTCGATTTTCCAGCTCCATGGCACACATTTCAATGGCATATACCTCTGCCTGAAATATCGTAGCTAGTTTGCCCATACTGAACGAGCGTTTCACTACTGGGTTCGTCCCATATATTCCGGCTTCGACGCCTTCCTGAGTTTTGGAACCATCGGTGAACCAACGTTCATTTGCCCTACATAGGTTGGTTTCATTCCGGACCCAGTCTTCTCTTTCGGGAAAGACCACAGTGTAGGACGTGTGAAGGTTGATAGTTTTAGGCATGATGTCTGAGGGCATTCCTAGAATGTTGTGAGCTATTATGCCCTCCAGCATGCCGCTGCCTCTCATGACACATGCCTGCGGTAGAGTAATGGCCGCTTGATAAAGTCTGTATGTTGCCCATCTTGCCTCTCTCTCCAGAACTATGTGGAGAGGAAGTAATCCAAGGAGGACTTCCCTTGCTGCCGTTGGCGTGGAGCGAATGCTTCCAGTAATCGCCAGGCACGCTTGTCTCTGTAGTCCGTTAAGTTTAGCAATGGCCATTTTTTTATGTCCCTTGCTACAGAGCCATACGTTATCATTGGACGTATGACGGTCACGTACAACAAGTATACGAGTTTTGGTGACATGCCCCATGTTTTGCCACATATTCTGCGGCATGTCCATAATGAAAGACTAGCCTTCCGGATAGTCTTTTCCAATAGTAGACTAACACATTTTTTTCCAATGGGGATTTATTCTTTTGAGTGTCCACATGATACCATAATTCATTTAAAATTTTAAATCAACATTTGATGCTATAGAAAGATTATTTTATATGATTTTTATGTCTTTTGCCTCGCAGAGCACTATTTTCAGCATTTAATTAAAATTATAAAGAATGGAGATATAGTTCCGGAAGTTTATTGAAAATGTCCTCCTCTTTACGAAACGTTTATCGAAACTTATTAAATATTAATAGTTTTTGAGTTGTTAACAAAAAACTTAATATCTTTTTTCCCGCTGCCGACACTGTAAATAGTCCATACATGCTTAGCAACAAAACAGGTAAATGGCCTATATCATTCGTTTACTAATTCATCTTGACAACGGAACTTAATAGTGTCATTTACATGCCTAGGGTAATAATGACTTTGACTTTGACAAGTAATACCTTCAGCTTCATTCATATCAATTTTTAGGTTATGAGACCTTTTGAATATAATTGTTGTCTGCTTATTCGGTAACTTAGTTACACGCACAAGCAACTTAGAATGAAATAGCGAACGAATAATCATGAAGGAAGGGTAAGAAAACAAACTTCAATTCAGGCAAATTTTGAGAAATGTCAACAAGCAGCGGGAAAAACGTAATAAGTAACACGGAATGTATCGACTGTTATCATCCCCGGCAAGCGACAAGCCTCGGCTTTGCCTCGGCTCGTACTCGCTCACCTCGAATGTTAACACGTCTTTACATTCCTTGTTACTTAAATAACTATTTTTCATCTTATTTTGTTAATAAAAATCGCCATTTTTTACGTGCGATAAAATCATTTAAAACAATTTTTCTAGTGGTCATTCCGAATGCAATTAGATGTTGCTTACATTTTTAGGAGATATACCTTTATTTTTCACGTTTTTCAACTTGTTTGATCTGACTAATATCCACGTGACACAATCGTCGTTTCCTGTATGTTTAATAAATAGAAATATGAATGACATTTTTTCATTACCTGTTTCTGTAATTTCAACTACTGAATCTTCGTATGTAATTGTTTCATACAAAGTCTCCATGAATTTCAACTCCCTTTTTGTATTAGCAAAATGTGAAACTGAACAAAAATATTATTAGGCTATATTCTTTTCTTCTGTAACTTGTCTTGCGCACAGTAAACACATCTGCTACAAATGACTTTTCTCCTTAGCTGCACATCAAAGAGATGAAAAATAAATCTAATCTAATCTATCAGATTATTCAAGTGCCACTTTGATGGTGGCTGACTCAGATAGAGAGGAACCTTGCTGTAGAGTGCCGTCTACTGAAGACCCCAGCCATTAGGGATTACTCACAATAATCAATCTCAAACACCTTTTATGTCCAATTCAACATTGAGTAACTTTTTTCGAAAATAATAAGGTATTTATGAGTAAAAATGCATTTTGAGGCCCCCGTATAAAAGGCCCCAAATAAGGATGAAGATGATAACATTATTATCGACGATACAATATGTAATGAGCGATAGTGAGCAAATTTGCTAACCCAAAAGTCAAGACCATCATATGAATTACCATACTAACGTTTCAAATAGTAATAATAATAATCAAATAGAATAGAATATATTTGACCAAGTTACAATTATGATTTTGGCAAGTCAATCAGGTAGAAAACATTCATTAAAAGTCATTTAAATATACACCTAATATATTACAAACAGACATAACAATGTAAAGAAAGCAGAGTTCTTTGGGAGATCGTTTAGTGACGAACAGTCGTTGTCGACCGATGATGAACCCTTTACTCCCATATACACCTACTACGTAGGCGTATTATGGCAAGAACCTGTCAGAAAACAACTACTCCCCTGGCTAAGACCACGACGGATATTGAATTATATCTAACAGATACTTGTGCAACGTTCCGAAAAGCATCAGAGGACGCAGTTGCAAGTGCCCTCTATGACCAACCAGCAGAATTATGTTTTGATTTGGACAGGGTGACCACCTGCAGACTAGTTTCGAGGTTGCTGCCTCTCTTCAGTGCAAGGGCAGGTCAACACAGACAGCACTGAAGCCATCTGTTCCCCGTCCAAACCATTACACACTCCGCTGCTGGGTCAATTCTGATTCACGCGATGAAGCGGTTTCTAGGTCGATCCACCTCGCGAGCAGAGGGAGAACATTCCGAATCTCCGGGTTGAGAGATTTGTGTGAAGAAAGCAGAGTTCTTTGGGAGATCGTTTAGTAACGAACAGTCGTTGCCGACCGATGATGAACCCTTTACTCCCATATACACCTACTACGTAGGCTTATTATGGCAAGAACCTGTCAGAAAACAACTACTCCCCTGGCTAAGACCACGACGGGTATTGAATTATATCTAACAGATACTTGTGCAACGTTCCGCAAAGCATCAGAGGACGCAATTGCAAGTGCCCTCTATGACCAACCAGCAGAATTATGTTTTGATTTGGACAGGGTGACCACCTGCAGACTAGTTTCGAGGTTGCTGCCTCTCTTCAGTGCAAGGGCAGGTCAACACAGACAGCACTGAAGCCATCTGTTCCCCGTCCAAACCATTACACAATCCGCTGCTTGGTCAATTCTGGTTCACGCGATGAAGCGGTTTCTAGGCCGATCCACCTCGCGAGCAGAGGGAGAACATTCCGAATCTCCGGGTTGAGAGATTTGTGTGAAGAAAGCAGAGTTCTTTGGGAGATCGTTTAGTAACGAACAGTCGTTGCCGACCGATGATGAACCATTTACTCCCATATACACCTACCACGTAAGCTTATTATGGCAAGTACCTGTCAGAAAACAACTACTCCCCTGGCTAAGACCACGCGGGTATTGAGTTATATCTAAGAGATACTTGTGCAACGTTCCTCAAAGCATCAGAGGACGAAGTTGCAAGTCATTGGAATTCTTGAATGAAATAAAATGTCTTTCGTGAATTCCGACGGGAAACTTCCATGGGACAGATACTTTCTGAATATGTTGTTATTTGCTAATATATTTTTTTTGTCTTGAGTTGAGTCTTGAGTTGAACTCGGCCCTTTAAAGGATGACGTTGAGTTTTGTGACCCCCTGTATTTCACAAAATTTTGCCTCGCTCATTTCCTTGAATGATGTACCAGTTCTGTGTTGAAGAAATGTTTTAATGTTATATAATTTTTCGAAGAAGTTACCAACAGAAATACGTGACACACTTGCGAAATAGCACAGTATTGTGTACGTAGGAGGCACAACCAATTAAAATGGGAAAGTGCATCATCCATTCTGATGTACATCATACGTCCTGACACTGAACTTACAAGTGTTTTTGTACGACATGTCTGTTCCATATTTCTCATGTTGATCAAAAGTGAGAGATTGATTAATTGGCATGTAAACATACAACTATCACGCTATTCACTAATGATAGGCCTAGGAAGTGAAGAGGAGAATGGATGTTCTTCACGAGAAAAAGAATCAAAATCGTAGAAAGTGAACATTGGTACGGAAAAAACGAATTGTGTGAAAAGTGAACTTCGGATGCCTTTCTTTGCATTCCATGAGAAGAAAATGCAGCAGAAGAATGCACCGGAATATGAATATACAGGGTGTCAATTTGAAAACTTTCCACCCTCAATATCTACCTTTAAGTAAATAATATGATAAAATCTAAGGAAGGAAGAAAGGAAGATAGTAAATTGAAAACCTGTATGTTGTTAGAGTAGACATATACAGGGTGTTATGTAATAAGTGTCCGATATTTCACAGGACGATTCCTGGGTTATTTATAAGATAAAAAGTTCATATAAACATGGGTACGCAAGGCCTTCAGTTTCGAGATATAGGGTGTTGAAAATTTATTTTTATTTTTGTTTTTCGCAAATAACTTTCAAAATAATGTCGATATTTGGACGAAAATTGGTATTTGGGGACTTTTTAATATGAGAAATTCAAATTTGATCTTAGTTTGTCACTTAATTGTTGTGGTCTCTTTTGGAGAGTCACAACTTTGTCGTGCATGTATATATCATATTTTCTAAAAGGAAAATCTATTCCCCTATCATTTTTACGTTAAAAAGGTGTGCTTGTCAAAAGTCGCTACAAGTAGCCGTTTTCAAGATATTTTAATTTAAATTAATCGATGCATCCAATCGTCTTCTCATTGATTCGCGAACTCTTTGAAAATAAAAGTATCAAGTAGGCTAGGTTTATTCCAACTTTTTTGTGCTGTTATGTCAAAAATAATATCTTGACGCATAGTTAAATAGTTTTATTTGTTATTGGTGTGATTATTTGTTCGAAAATGGTAAACTTTACCAATGCAGAGTATGCTGACATACATTTCACATACGGACTTGCTAACGGAAATGCATACGAAGCTAGATGTTTGTATCAGGAGCGTTATCCGAACCGCACAACTCCTACCTCAAAAACCTTTTCAAGAATTCATACTCGGTTGAGGGAAACAAGAAGTTTTGAGAAAACTAGTCATCTGTCGGGTGCACATTGGACGATAAGAACCCCAGCAACCGAGGAAGCAGTTCTTAATCTGGTAGGAGAACACCTGGAAACAAGCTCCAGAAAAATAGCGCTGACGTTAAACATTTCTCATGTTCTGGTATGGAAAATTTTAATTGATTATTTGTTATATCCCTACCATATTCAAAGAGTTCAGGCACTCCTCCCTCGTGACTTTCCGGTACGTATCAACTTCTGTCGTTGGTTTCTCCAACGCCTTATTCAAAATCCTTTATTTGAAAATCATATCCTGTTTACTGACGAAGATAATTTCTCACGCAACGCTATACGCAATTTTCATAACAATCATTTGTGGTCAGAGGAAAACCCCTATGCGATACAGGAATCACATTTTCAAGAACAGTTCTCTCTCAACGTGTGGGCAGGAATCCTTGGAGATTATCTGATAGGCCCATTCTTTATTCCGGGGAGATTAAACGGAGAGAGATATGTTAAAAATTAAAGTTAAATCTGTTATATCAAATGGCACCATTTATACAACAATATTAAGTTTATGCTAAAAACATGTTACCTTGAAAATCCCAACTTTGTAAGAATCTTACTTTTACAATAAAAATATGGTTCATAATTCACGTGTACCTAAAGTTTCATGTCTTAAAATGAACCTGTCGTTCTTAGATTTATGTCTAAATCTAAAACTTGTATAATATTAGGTCTCATACAAAATTATTTTAATGGTTATGTTTATGTCAGTGCTTGTGCTAAAGTTACGTTTATTGTATAAACTAAAGACGATTTGATCTTCACACTTTTATTTCACCACGACATGTTTCGCTATCTCAGTAGCTTCTTCAAGTGATTATACAATAAGCTACGTACATCCATTTATATACCCTGAACATTAATTACAACTAAAAACACACTTAACCAGACATTTGATAATTCTAATTAACAATGGTATACCTGCCCTACCTGCATTAATAAAATTGTATCCGAGATGACAAAAGTAAACATTCTAGTCTTAAAATAACAATCAAGTGAAGGAATTTATTCAAAAACATTAATTATAACATAACTTAGCAGATTGATTATAAGACTATATGCACATTAGTTCTCTCTAAGAAAACAAATTCAACAATGGTGAATTATTGTAGAAGCTACTGTGATAGCGAAACATGTCGTGGTGAAATAAAAGTGTGAAGATCAAATCGTCTTTAGTTTATACAATTACTATGAATCTTCATCAAGTAACGGCCGAATCAATCAGAAAAAAGTTACGTTTATGTTGACGAAATGCATCTATAGATATAGATAGAATTTATTAATCCTTTTTGTTACTGGTTATGTAGTTGGGACAAGTCACAGTTTTGTGTATATCGATACAGATACAGTAACAATAAAGTAAATATAAGTTGTACGCACTTTGATATACAGGGTGTATCTAAATAACACCGAAAAAATTAAAGGGGTGATTCTGTGATGAAAATTAATGTGAGTGTTTGGTATAAAATTTTTTGAAAAAACCCTCCCCGGAAAAATGGTTTTTCTTTTTTATTTTCCCTGTATATCAAGCTAAAGACACGAAGCTTGGTAAACATTATCTGTCAATAAGAGTACACTTTTTGAAATTTTTTCAACCCTGAAGTATGCTTAGAAGGGGTTGATTATTTCAACCCCTAAGATATTTTTTCTTACAACTTTTTTTTAGATGAAAATTTTTTCTTTAAAAAAGTATGACTGAAAAGCCCAATTCATTGACTAACTGTTTTAACTCTACAAGTTTTTTCTAAAACTTGAGCATTTACGAGAAAAAAAATCTAATGCAATGAATTTTCAAAAAGATGAGCTAACGCGAGTGTATTTTGCGTCAAGTCTAGTGGCTTTGCATAAAAACATTAATACTGACACTAGGATTGTGTAGTGTCATTTTCTGTCACCCATCTTATTGTTTTACAAGTTTTATGATTGTGTATTGTAGGAAATATTAGTTGATTGAAAATATGAATGCATATTCGAATTTGGAAATGGCAGATATGCATTTTACATACGGTCGTGCTAACGGTAATTCATTGGAAGCGCAAAGACTTTATGCTGAACAGTACCCACAGCGTAGACTACCCCATCATACTACGTTCACAACTATTCACCGACGCTTGCGGGAACGTGGTAATTTTGAAAAAAGAAGTTATGATTCTGGTCGTACTAGAGAAGTTAGAACTGCAGCTGTAGAAGAAGCCGTACTTAATTCAATTGAAGAATTCCCAGAAACTAGTACCAGGAGAATAGCTCGTGTCCTACATGTAAGCCATTCCGTTGTTTTTAGAATTTTAAAAGAACAAATGTTGTATCCCTATCATATTCAACGGGTGCAGGCGTTAATGATTCGAGATTTTTTACCCCGTGTGATTTTTTGTCAGTGGCTTATTAATATGATTGGCCAAGCACCACAGTTCTTAGGTAATATTTTATTTACTGACGAGGCGAGTTTCTCAAGAGACTGTATCAGAAATTTTCACAACAATCACTTTTGGGCTGACGAAAATCCTCATGGCTTTTTTGAAGGAAATCATCAGTATCAATTTTCATTAAACGTGTGGCTCGGAATTATTGATAATCATTTAATTGGTCCCCATTTTCTTCCGCTACGATTAAATGGTGAAGCATATTGTCATCTCCTTGAAGAATTACCTGTTCTTCTTGAAGAGGTTCCCATTCAAATTTGGCAACATTCATGGTTTATGCACGATGGTGCACCAGCTCATTTTAGTATACGTGCAAGAACTCACCTGGATGAGGTGTATGCCAATCAATGGATAGGTCGAGGAGGACCTGTAAACTGGCCAGCCCGCTCCCCTGACCTTAATCCTTTGGATTTTTGCATATGGGGATATCTGAAATCTTTGATATACACAAACCCAGTTGAAAATATCGATGATCTGCGAAACCGCATTGTAGCAGGGTGTGAAACTATAAGAAATTCTCCAGGAATATTTCATCGTATACGCAATTCTATGAGGAAAAGGGTAGATGCTTGTATTGATGCTGAAGGCGGTCATTTTCAACATTTATTATAATTGTATTGTCGATATTCGACAGGTTTTTGTTCATTGTTTGTTCACTTTTGTTTTTAGTTGTAGAAGTCTCATAATCATAATTTGGTTGGCTGTTGTTTAATAAAATGCTATTTTACATGAGCTTATTTATTTTTTTCTCATAAATGCTTAAGTTTTCGAAAAAAACTTGTAGAGTTAAAAAAGTTAGTCAATGAATTGGGCTTTTCAGTCATACTTTTTTAAAGAAAAAATTTTCATTCAAAAGAAAGTTGTAAGAAAAAATATCTTAGGGGTTGAAATAATCAACCCCTTCTAAGCATACTTCAGGGTTGAAAAAATTTCAAAAAATGTACTCTTATTAAAAGATAATGTTTACCAAGTTTCGTGTCTTCAGCTTGATATACAGGGAAAATAAAAAATAAAAACCATTTTTTTTTTTTCGAAGGGGTGTAACTTTTCCGGGGAGGGTTTTTTAAAAAAATTTTATACCAAACACTCACATTAATTTTCATCACAGAATCACCCCTTTAACTTTTTCGGTGTTATTTAGATACACATAGTACAATGAGACAAGAACATTTTAAAATATATTAAAATTTTCAGAATAAATACGGACGTCCATTGCCCACTTCAAGTGTAAATTCATCTACAGTATAAAAACATTTTTCTGATAGAAAAAGTTTAAATATTTTTTGTTAAGTGTTTGGTGACAATTTTTTTTCCTTAAAGTCAACAACAACATTTTCCACCTGGCCTGTCGCTTTTTTTCATTTTCACAAAAATTACATGCACCACTCTACATAGGAAAAGTGCAAAAATCAATTAAAATACCGACATTCAGCGAGTTCACCTGGAACTAAACATTGGTGTTAATTACCGATGAATATTAAAAATGAAAAGTGCATCTAATTAATATCGACTGACACTTGAGTTTTGTTGTGAGGAATTTTCAGCATGACTTGTATTTCTAATCTATGGTAATCAAGGGTACCAGGTAGTAATTAATACGGAGAAAGCGGTGTGATTTTGAAGTTACAATTACGGAATTTAGTTTTCCTCTTTATAACACCAAGCAAAGGGGAGCTTGAAAATTATGCAAATTCATTCAGAAGGTCAATATGGAGTTCAGGTACAAATTACGTAATTATATGAAATGAGACATTCGTTTTACACAGGAATAATCATTTATCTGTACTACAAACTCAAGCGATCATAAGAGGTTATATCAATATACAAATTGCCGCTGATAATTTGCGTAGGCATAAATAACACGTTATTCACAACCGCTCCTCGTCTCAACTCGATTGGCATTCCACGTGGAGATGATATATTCTGTCACATGAAAGGGGAGGGCGAAATGACCACCGAAAGCCTTTGGTTGGCCGCTGACGAATTCTAATTGGTCATAGACCCACCTTTTTTGATCTGCCGCTGTCAAATTCCAATCATTTTTTATTTGCTAGAAGATTTACTTGCTAGATAGTGTGGTGCAGCTAGGGTGCAGCTAGGGTGGCCCAGCGAAAACGAAACAAGGCTGATATTTTATATTTATCGATAGCAGATAAAAAAACGCAAAGATCCGTCGATTTTTATTGCGAGGGGGGCATCTTTTGCGCATATTCTCAACTTTGTGACTTAAAACCCCTCGGAGGGGTTAGCTCCAACCCTTAAATCTTTAATGGGATTAGGGTTCATGTGATACCGCATTTTGAAGGTCATCGAATTCTCTTTTCAACGCTTTCCAGTTTTTTTAAATTTGGTACAGTAGTTCTCGAGAAATCATTGTTAATATACTAACAAGTTAACATTGACATTAATTCGTATCAACTTTCAACTTGAATTGTGTTCATGGCAATTATTTCAACAAGTGTTCAAAATGTTGGTCTCCTGCTCCCATGCAAAACAATTTCGGATGTTCTGCAGCATCACAGGTGTAATGTTCCGACATTCATCAATGATCCGTTGACGTAAATCATGTAAAGAATGTGGTTGAGCTTTATAGATGATACTCTAAGTGATCCGAAAGAAAAAATCTAACGAGCTTAAATCTGGTGACCTTGCGGGTCACTCTACTGCAAAAATCTGGCCTATCGAGTTACCAGATGAGTTATTTTTTTAATGTAATGTAAAAATCATATTCTGACCTACCAGACCTACAGCTGTACAGGGTGTAACAAAAGTCGGTACCAACTTTTTCATTTCCAGAGAAAACGTATTTTTGTTCACA